>JACTTY020000018.1:0-1200000 GCA_014595695.2 Epargyreus clarus clarus | reverse complement strand
CATAAATTCCGAAACCGGCATTATTGCGGCGTCCTCAGTTTGACGAAGGTTCGGTTCGAATTGTTGAGGCTATCTCGAGCCTGATCGCGCCCTAAAATTGTCCTATTGTTTATACAAGTGTCACCCTTGCTACTTAACATTGCTAAGATCCCATAGGATAAGTCTGTAGTTGTGGTAGTATGGTTTGTTTATTGTCCTCGAAAAGAGGCTTTATTTATAGTAGATACGCACAACGTATAAAGCTTCACAGATTTCAGTAAGTATGTTAAGTCATTTTGTCAAGATGGTTTTTGATTAAGTATATTTTGTCAGACTGCATTTGTAAGACCCTGGTCAAAATGAATTTCTTCATTATTAATATTACACGTTCGTAGGGGTCAGTTAAAAGCAGTGATGGCCTAGTGGTTAAGAAACTCGGCTTTTCGATCGAGGGGTCCGAGGTTCAAATCCCAGGCTGTGATTTTTCGAAATTATGTGCGTAATACAAATTAATTATCACTTACTAAAACGGCGAAGGAAAACATCATGAGGAAACCTGCATAGCTGAGAGATTTATAAAAAAATATCTCAAAGGTATGCGAAGTCTACCAATATGCACTTGGCCAGCGCGGTGGACTATGGCCTAATCCTTCTCATTCTGAGAGGAGACCCGTGCCCAGCAGTGGGACCAATAAATGGATTGATGATGAGGGGTCACTTCGTTTGCTATAAGAATACAAAATAAATAAATCAATATTAAATATTTCATTTCAAGTACATTTTATTAAACTCTTTTTGAACGTCAGTAACTAGTGTTTCGCAAAAAGAAGCGGCGAAAGAAACTCCATAACATACATTTTCCATTAAAATTTCTTATACAATGATCGTCTTATTAATGGAGCTTGTGGAAATGCAGCTATTTGAAACTCAGCATTTTTTTATTCTAATACTCGCTTGCTTTTTAGTTCTTTTAATGATAATTTGGACAGCGTGTCGGTGAATTCGTGGTGCTCCATAGTTAGATTTTTTATGTATTTTAACGTATACGTGCAAGATAATATAGTATGGAACAATCTTTTTTCCTGAGATATTTCCGATAGAAATTCCATGGAGTTCTTTAGAGAATTTGAAACAGAGATTTTTTTCAAAGGAATGGCGACTTCTCCAGTATTCCGCATATTCATAAGCGATGAGCACTACTTTCCATCGTTTTATCCAGTCTGCCTTATAAGTTTTGAAAGTGAAAAGGTGATTGTATAACTGATAATCCAAAAATTGGTGTATTTGTCACAACTTCGAAAAGCAACTGATACGAGATCTTTCAATACCATTTGGTTGTTTGCCAACCACTTATTTCAGAAGTAATATTTGTCATATTGGCGTTCCTTGGTTTTTCTGGCGCAATGTAAAATGTATGACTTTCGTTGTAATGAAATCTGTGTGTTTATAAATAAATTAAATTAAATTATAAATAAAATAATTTTGTTATAATTGCTTTTGGAACTAAATGAACTAAAGAACGACTTTGGAAAGAAATGAACTAAGTATTAAAATTTAGTAACAACTATACGATTCATAATAATTTAATTTCTAAAAACCAAATAACTATAAATAAAAGTTTGTACTAAATAACTACGTAAGTCTTTGCAAAAGAAATCTCTCATGAAAATACCAACACTTTAAAGATTTCGCAGAGTTCACCATTGCTTTGTTATAAAATTCAATGCGTCTTAATTAAAAATATACAATCTTTATAGAAAGCTTGTAAACCTCTGCTTGTGTACAAATTATTTCACTTAAGAAAGAAAATACCTTTTAGTACCGTGTCGTACTGATTTAAGCGTTATATGCATGTAATGTTACTTTCGGATTTTTGTATCGCTTTAGCTAGTTGTATTAGTAGCTAGCTATATTGAGTAGATACTTGCCGATCGGCGAATTAAAAAAAAAACGATTTAAGTTGATTGCTAGAATAGAAATACGCACTACTGTAACGTTCAAAATGTAATATTACAGGTGTTCATAACGTAATGTAATACTGAAATAAATTATTAAAGACATTAAGCGTTGAATAACCAGAACCATAAAGAAATTATGCTGACTTCCGGTAACCTTTTTGAGAACCTGGCCTGCAGCACAGTATGGAAGTAGGTATATTTATAAGTCTAAATTAACTTTGTGTTTTTGTTATAATTTTGTATATTATGTTATATATCTGATTTATTTTAATGTTTGTTGTAGTCCTTGTTTTCGTAAATACACTTTATTATTTAAAAAAAAAAAAACAGGAAACTAAATTTATAATGATTTCCTGTCTGGCTGTGTTTAACTTACGGTGACCGCTCCACAACGCAGGTCATGCCACTATTAAAGTCGAAATGAAAACGATTTGAGACAAAAACCTTTAGAAATTGTTCTTTTCTGTAGACTTACGTAAATAATTATATTTGAACGAAAGGAAGCCACAGCCAACTAGGGCGGTATCGGATTTCGGTGTACGTATCCCGAGGGAGCTTACTATTTATTGTGACGAGACTTAGGTTTTTACGGATAAAGCTCTCAACTTGCATTCCACTCCATATTCGGTGCTCGATTTATTGTCAAATGTATCAATCCTTTTACAGACAATACGACTAAACGTATCAAATATTTCGGTCGTGTTTAATCACAGATAGATCTAATAAAATTATATTTTTGTACCATGTTAAATTTGAAGAAAATTATTCTATAAAATGTTATGTTCACCGAGTGCAATATTGTCACGATAAATGTAAGTGACAGTGATTAAACTATTTTTTTTATAATACAGAAGTAGCAGACGAGCATGCAGTCTATCTGATGGTAAGTGGTTACTGCCGACCATAGACATCTGTTACCAACTCCAGATAGGAGTCTGCCAAAGATGAGCCGCTACCCCTGAGCACTAAGCTGGAACGCCTTGGAAAATTATGTCTCCCTTACACACCCTTCAAACCAGAACATAGCAGCGCTTAACAAGCAAAGAAGAGTAAGGTTAAAAACATCATCGTTATTAAACCCACCCCTATCTCATTGCGTAAAAAAAACAATAGTAAATAAAACCTGCCGGCTAAAAATAGTATTTTGGGCACGTGCCTTAAAGTAATTTAAATTTCCTGAAGACACTGAAGTTATTGCCGGCAACAGACGGCGCGAGTGCATTGTAACACGGTGGCAAAACGACTACTCTCGGAAATAAACTGTGTCGTAAAATTATATTTTTAAAGAAGGTCCTTCGTAGATGTATTATAATGTCAGTAGATTAAAATTATAATAGTCCAATTATACAGGTGTCTTAGTTAATTAATGGCGCATGAAACATTATATCGTGTCATTTGAAGAAAGCTTAAGATATTTAAGGTAAATAAAGACTTTTAAGGTAAGATTGAATGAAATCATTTTGCATATTATGATTATTACCGATTCATGATTATTACCTATTATGTATTATGTTCAAATAGAAATGAATCAGATATAACTAAATTCTAAGTATCTTTAGGGAAATACCATCAGCTACCAAAGAAGAATTGTGGTTAAATTTAATTTCGAAAATCTCAATTTAGTACGGTTATTACAACAGTATTGGACATCTTTTACAATATTGGGCACGTGCCTTAAAGTAGTTTAAATATCCTCTGAAGACACTGAAGTTATTACCGGCAACAGACGGCGCGAGTGCATTGTAACACGGTAGGAAAATGACTACTCTCGGAAATAAACTGTGTCGTAAAATTACATTTATATCACGGCGTGCGTAAATTGACGTTTTACGCACGCTTCGCGTGCGCAAAACCCCCATTTCCGACCCCGTAATATAAAATTTTATACAACACGCGGACGAAAAATGTTTTTCTGACTCGTGTGATTGCAGTCCTCGCCTGCGGCTCGGCCTGCAAACTCACACTTGTCAGAAAAAAATTTTTCGTCCTCGTATTGTAATGTACTATTTTAAAGACGGTCCTTTGAGATTTATTATAATGCAAGTTCATTGACTGGATGCGAACTATAAAATGAATTTACATGTATTATAAGTAATGCCCAAAAGCAATGTGTACTTGAGTTTATAATGGAGAATTAAATCTCGTAGCCCTTTTGTTTATAATAATAATTTTATAGTTTTGAAACAAATCTTTTTTTCCTAATGTTATGATATGATGTTGTGATGATCCTTAAGTTATTAAGGACCATTAAATAAATTGGAGTACAAAATTTACAATTTTACAAACATGTTATTGTCGAAATCGTCTATAATATTCAATGGCATGAAAGTATTTGGTGCATAAGAAACATCTTCGTATTATCATTAAATAAAATAATCAACAATAATGTAAAATTATAAGCGACGTCAGATACAAATCAGAAAAAAAAGGTTAGATATTTAGATATTTTTTCCTTTTCAAGTTTTTAGCCATACATTTATGCTACTTGTACGTGCTCTAAATATTTACAATAAATTTCCTATTAAATTAATTCGTATGATAATAAAACATATAAAAATGTCCAATCTCCGTTACAAACTTATATTAAACGAAATAAAATTAAACGAAAAGCGGTACTTCCAGGGCATATTAAAATTTCACGTATCAATTTTCATTAAGCGTTGTACGTCGGTATCAATATGCCTAGCCTGAAGGTAGCCGGCGATTACAGGGAAATCCAATGTAGCGTTTACGTAATTTCGGTTTTCCGGTTTGCCGCGCCGCGTAATAGCGCCGCGGCACGTCCGATGCTCGCAGCCGTTATCGCCTTCAAATTGGGTATTTATTACTTTTATCCATATACTTACTTACCGAAAAACAAAAATTAAATTAAATTCCATGAATGGAATTTAACGACTTAAGTATCATCGTTGTAGGAGAACCATTTAAGTATCATAATATATCATACTAGCTGACCCGGCAAACTTTGTACCGCCTCAAAATCTATTTATCACATATATTTAATATTAAATATAGCCTATGTTACTCGTGGATAATGTAGCTTTCGAATGGTGAAAGAATTTTTAAAATCGGTCCAGCAGTTTTTGAGCGTATTCATTACACCCAAAAAAACAAACAAAGTTTTCCTCTTTATAATATTAGTGTAGACAAATAAATAAATAACATTGTTTAGCAAAATACCGGAATGAGAAATATAAAACTATCAAAGTGCTTCTCAAACGAATACAATGTTTGTAAAAGCTGGTAATAAAGTTAGACAAAATCGTAACACAAGTGTGGTTTAAAACTAAAATGCATTCTTATTCAGAGTCTGAAAACTATGTAGAAGGAGCATTCGTACGTTTTTAGGGTTTCGTACGAAGAATCGTAAAACGGAATCCTTATAGGATCACTGGCGCGTCCGTCCGTCCGTCTGTCACAGCCATTTTGCTCCGAAAATTTTGGGCCCAAATGAGTTGAAATTTTATGTACGTGATGGACAAATCTTACAACTGAATTTTAAAACAGCTAACCCCATTTAATTGTTTAGTGGTTCCGCGTATTGGCCCACAAAGAGTTCTACCACCTTTAACACCTTCTTATAATGCGGTGTCTGTATTTTGACATTCTAGTATGTAAGCAAAGCTAATAATATTTAGTGTAAGGCGTTCTCGGCGACGCGAGCACGTACTACGCCACCATTCCACAGATTGGCGATACGATTCACTGCAGAATCGCAACTGCGTAAGAATACGAATTGCTTATTCGATACTTACCTAATGGGAAAACTTTCGCCCGAAAGTGATTTCCCGAAATCGTGTTCCGTAGATGAACAGATGGCTCATGGAAAGCCTTACAAAGATAACTTCTAATTATGTTGTAAGAGCGAGATTGCTGCGTTTATTTGTATGAATAAAAACTTGTAAAATAAGTTTATTTTTATAAGCTTCTTACAAGCTTTTATTTAAATTGCATTGTTAAGGCAGTGATAGCCTAGTGGTTAAAAAACTCGGCCTCTCGATCGAGGGGTCCGAGGTTCAAATCCCACGCACGCACCTCTGATTTTTCAAAGTTATGTGCGTATTAGAATAGAAATTTATCACTTGCCAAACGGTGAAGGGAAACATCGTGAGGAAACCTGCATACCTGAGAGACTTATAAAAAAAATCTCAAAGGTACGTGAAGTCTAGCAATACGCACTTGGCCAGCGCGGTGGACTATGGCCTAATCCTTCTCATTCTGAGAGGAGACCCATGCCCAGCAGTGAGACAATAATGGGTTGATGATGATTGTTATTTAGTATGTATGTGTAGTCAAATCTGAAAACTGAACTTTAAACCGACCTAATCTCAACCAACTTAGCTGAAAATTTTTATACACGTTTGATTTGGATGACGTCATTCCAAATCCTATGGTGGACGTCCCAAGATGGCGGACCAATCTTGCTATTTACCTATGCACTCCTGTAATTTGCCACAAGCCACAAACACTATTTATTAACGGACTCTGAAAAAATGCGAAAGTTCTATGTTCGGATGTACCTATCTATGTCTTTTTATTAACATTCAAATTATGGATAGTAAGGACTAGTAATTTGTGTAACTAACATTGTTTCGAAGACTCGTAAATTTATTGTTTCCGAAACTAATGGGAAGCTTCATAAATTACCTGAATCATAAATCCTTGGGACCGATATTGTTTGCAACAATAACTTAGGAGTCGCAATGGACGATAGCCGAATCGTCATAAACAAGCCGTTATTGGCACAAGTTTCAAATGGATACGTATAATAAGGATGGCAATCTGAGATCGATTAATCGAAGAATCGATCTTTTGGGCCAATCGATAATTTTAATCGATCTCCAGTCATTAATTGATTCAGCGAATCGATATATCATCATAAAAAATCAAAATTCGATCTTTTCGAAGTAGTTTGAATGTGTAATAGACGTTTTTTTGCTGGCGGATACGTATTTCAGTGCTTGTTTGGTCCTGACGATCATTCTTTTTCGCTTTCTTTGCCCTTCTTAGCTGAAAAGTTCGAAGATCGATTTTTGGAGAATCGATTCTTTGGGACTTGGTTTTTTGTGAATCGATTTATTGCACTTCATTTATTAATTTAATTTATTTACTAGAACATAGTATTTTACAAGGATCTTAAATTTATAACGAGTACCATACGGTACTCGCCCAACGTGGTAGAACATACGTTCTACCACGTTGGGCGTGCAAAATGTATATATCTGGTTCATTATTACATCCTTAATTAAGTACTCTACAATCTACATGACAAAGTCAAATATATATGTTACAGGAATCGTAAAAATTTAAATTACATAATTTAAGAAATGTTATTAAATTAAACATTATTCATAATTCCAAGTTCATCTACATAGTGAATACCAATAAATTATACGATGAATTTTATTATTTCATGTCTTAAAATAAATATCATTTCATCATCATCATCATCATCAACCCATTACTGTCCCACTGCTGGGCACGGGTCTCCTCTCATAATGAGAAGGATTAGGCCATAGTCCACCGCGCTGGCCAAGTGCGTATTGGTAGACTTCACATACCTTTGAGTTTTTTTTATAAATCTCAGGTATGCAGGTTTCCTCACGATGTAGGAATTCATTAATTCACTTCAATTCGAATCGATTCAAGAATCGTTTTTTTCGGAAAGAATCGCCATCCCTAACGTATGACCGGTGACGTATCTTACTGGGAAGCTGAGAACCATCTTGTTAGCGAAGATCGTAAAACTGGTATCACTCATAAAATGTGGTATATGATCATGCTTATAAGCTGTTGATATGAGGAAGCTGACTTTGACTAAGAGGTATTTTATTTCTGTTATTATTTTAAAGTTGGTAAAATGCGTTTAAACAATGTAATCTTGAAATAGTGTGCTTATGTAGACACGTTAGACGAAGTTACACTTCTTTAGAGAAATTAAACATTCTTTATGTCTTCAAATAACCGCCACGTTTTGAACACTTAAATAAATGAAAAACCTTTCAATGTATATCTCGAAGTACAAGTAAAAGTAAATAAAAGCGTAAAAAACAATATAACCATTTTCTTCAGTCATAAAAATATGAGCTTCTAAGACCGTACTCGTAAACTTCGGACTCATTATTAAGTCCTTAGCATGGTGCACGTACGAGAAAATAAAACGTGACCACAATCAACAATGGAAAACCGCCGAAAGACCGTAACGAACTCATTTAACTCGAATGACCTCATTAATAAAAACTTAGCGGGCTTACAGTTAGGGGTTAATGTATTTTAGATTATTATCCTTGCTACAAAAAGAAATATATTTTTTCCAGATGGTTACGATAACCCCAGTTGTTAATATAAACCCCAATGGTTACAATAAAAACCAATTAAATTTATGCAAAAAATACGTTTCCTTTTCCAAAGGCACTCAAAGAAGTATAACTTCAAAAACCTTTCAATCTTAAAGTGAAAGTAAAAAAGTAAATAATCGTTTAAAATAATACAACAATTTTCTTCAGCAATAAAAATATGAGCTTCTAAGTCCGTACTCGTAAACTTCGGACTCATTATTAAGTCCTTAGCATGGTGCACGTACGAGAAAATAAAACGTGACCACAATCAACAATGGAAAACCGCCGAAAGACCGTAACGAACTCATTTAACTCGAATGACCTCATTAATAAAAACTTAGCGGGATTACAGTTAGGGGTTAATGTATTTTATATTATTATCCTCGCTACAAAAAGAAATACATTTGGAAAATTACGAACTGATTAAAATTATCATGTCATTGTATTGAAATTAATATGGAATAATTTAGAAAGACAATAAAAAATATTTAATTCGTATAATACCAAAATGGTTAAAATTATAGCCTATGTTACGCCCAAAATTAAGACGAATACAGCGACACCTCATATGTTAAAATCCATCGTTTGGGCTCGGTTGCATGCCAAAGAATGACACATGACCGAATGACCTACGCTTGAAAAACATTACCTTCCATAGTCGGGTATATTATAATGCCATTGAAAAATAATCTCGCTTGAATAAGGATTACAAGCAGGTGCCGTTTACATGACATTTTAACCTAGAAAATATTCCTTTGTATTCTATGCGATGAAACAAATGACCCTTGATAAATGGCTTGATTTTTTATTTACGTCCGCAGGGTGATGCCGTGTACTCTATGTGCATATAGGGAATTAAGTACGTGCGTATAGGAAAAGGGATGTGCTGAATTATGTACTGTTTTTTTGAGGCCCAATTCTCAAATTAGAAAGAAAAGTCACTGAGTTACAAGCATGAGATTTCTGGTATGTTTTGATTATAAAGTTTGTACCTACTGTCTACACATTATAAGTACACATAAGTTGCGAAAATTCAAAACTAAAAAATAAACAAATAGAACAAAAGATTTAAAATATGAATTTTCGCTGCATTATTTCGAAAGATAATTAGAACAATTTAAAATAAGGATCGGCGAAGAGCGAGTTTGATTCATTAAAGTGTCCTGTATAATTATTATTGCTGTTTTGTGACGTCACAATATTTTTGCAGGAAAAGATCTTCCTAGTATTTAGTATGATCCGGGAGATAAGTAAACAGAATCTAATAATATGAATATTTAACACTGATAATTCCTGACCCATTTTTTTGTCGACCTAAGTGATTTAATCATTCTGAAAACGTGTAGATACTCATTTTATACGGATACTATGAAGCACTGCAGAACTCTGATTTCTGTCGACATTATCCAGATTATGTCGTCAATGTCGACCTCTCCTCCAAAACGAACGATGCATTGGCGACTCCCTTGGTGTTAACAATGTCTATAGGCGATGATTAGCTACCGTTAGGTAGCCCATCTACCTAATTGGTAGGTTTATGTAAAAACATAAATTGCTCAAGCCTGGAATTTGAACCTCGGACCCCTCGATCTTTGGCCAAGTTTCCTTACCACTAGGCTGTATGCATAATTTCTTAGAAAAGTAATCTTATTTCACATTTCTTAGAGAACGCTAAACGAATTGAAGCGAAATATTTTCCATACACATTTCGACGGCACGTGAAAATGCGATCAACGAAAACCTATTTTAGCGAGACCAAAGACGAGTTTTGAACTCCGCATTGTTATAGTTTTGTACGTGGGAATATTTTGTGAAATAGATCACGGTTTTTTAATACACTGCACAACAGCTAGTTTTATATTTGCCACGAATCATTTTCTTTATTTTACTCCAAGCCATTTTTTATAATATAGGAGTAGCAGACGAGCATGCATTCCACCTGATAGTAAAAGGCTACTGCCGCCCATGAACATCCGTAATCAAACCCAGGTTTAGATATTCCTACCTGAGGTCGGCCACAGATGCGCCGTTACACCTGAGAACTAAGCTGAAACGCTAGAACGCTTATATAAAGTGTAATACATACCTAATACGTATATTACCTATGTGAGTTAAACGCGGCTATAAATAAAGCAACAATTGCACAGGTTCAAGCGTAATTCAACAATTTTGGCTCCATGCCAGAGTGTGTTTATAATACGTTTTAGCGGTGTTATTATAATCCCAACTTCCGCCCGCGGCGACGCTCGCGTACGATGTTGTACGTTTTAGTCGAGGAAGTAGTTGAAATAATAGTAATAGAAATTATATTTTCTTGGTACGATTTCTTTTTCTTTGACGTGCGGTTTCAAAATACTTTAGATTTTAAAATTAAAATATTCAGAATTTAAAGACGTATGACAATAATTTACGATTAAAATATATAATCTTTACACACACCGAAAATACTGGTCTCTTATATGAGGACTCCTCTTTGTGATTAACTGTTTTAAGTATTGGTATATCACTTTATAAGACAAAGTAATACACTCTTTAAAGATTTTAAGTGTCAATCTGTAACGGTTCAAGAGATAAAGCCCTGTGACAAACGGATAGACAAACAGACAGCGAAGACTTTCCCTTTACCCTTTAGATTCAAGTGTCTAAAAATGTTTTATAACCTATTCCTAAGTATTTTGCAAATAACGGACTGTTATTTGGTCTTTTCCAAGTTAATTAATTATTTTGTAAAAAGTTGTTTGTGCTTTACATCTTTCGGCAGCTACCACAAAGGCTATTTGCAATAAGCTCGCTTATTGTCGCAGTTCCCAACTTTTTACAGTCATAATACGGGGGTGCGAAACTGTGACGAATTTCCTAATTTATAGCACACGCTTTATGTTTGTGCTTTTAATAAAAGCTTTTGTACGTATCATTTAAAGAAAGCTTTTAACATAGAACAGTGTAAGGTATGGCTGTTTTTGAAAGCTTTTCCTTTTGATGTCCACGTTGAATAATACAATGGTATTGTTCTTTGACTAATAAATAGTGTAATTGTTTTGTACCAAAATGTAAATAAATCTAAGTAATTTTAGCTAATAAACACTGTGTTCCTACTTATCGTCCAAACGTATCGTACTTATTCTACAAAACGAACAAAATACAAAAATGATTGGTAGTTATTCGTGGATACATAAGCATATTTCCTAAATTAGGTATATTTTTAGGTACATTTTGAAGGTGGTAGAACGCTTTGTGGTTCGACTCCGGCGGCACCACCGCCACACGTATTTCTGCCTAATAACAGCAGTGTTAGGCGCTGCTGTGTTCCGTTTTGAAGGGTGTGGTAAGGGAGACATACTTTTCCGAGGCATTCCAGTTTAGTCAAGGATAGCGGCGCATCTGTGGCCGCCTCAGGTAAGAATCTCTAATCCTATCTAGGGTTGATTACAGATGTCCATGGGCGGCAGTAGCCACTTACCATCAAGTGGACTGCATGCTCGTCTGCTACTCCAATATTATAAAAAAAAACATTTACTATGCAACTATGTATACGGTAATAATTTTAAATGTAAGTTTTGCAAATATTCACCCGCATCATTTTCCCAAACGCCCCAAAAGAAGTATAACTCCAAAAATAATGGATAAAAATAAGTCCACACCAAAGCAGTATTCTATTGTCTAGTCTATTTCAGTTTTAGCCTTTGTTCGCGTTTTCTTAGGCCTAGTTTCCCCACTTAGTCTCAGAGAGTCGTAACAATGCATAGTGGTTAACAAAGTCAGCTCTTATGTTGCGGCACCAACCACTGCATACTCCCTCTGTGATGTGTCACATGCTTGTATTCTTCATTTTGCACAAGTGGATTGAGGAGGAATATCAGAATTATGTTTTTTCTCTTATCGCATACATTGCTACATTACAAATACTGATCGACTGACTGACTATAAAACACTGTTACCATCCATTATCACTTAAATATCGATATATCGATCGAAATATTTCTTCGGCGAAGTAATTCTATTTTTATTTATGATTTTAAATTACGTATTTTTTTAGTTAAATATTGCTACTAATATAATGTTTATAATTTATATATCTATGTTACTAATATAATAACAGGCAAACATCACTAAGTTTCCGTTGTCATCATGGTATTCAAATAAAAGATACTCATGTGAGGTTACTAACGTATAAAATAAAATCGCAATATTGAAAATGACGATGCCCATTCAATACATTTTGTCTTCTAACAAGATGGATCTGCTAAAGGGTGACAGTTACACTTGTATGGGATTTCCGTACTTTGTATCATGATTGATGAACGATGACAAATACTCGTTGGATTTCATCGTAATATGTGTCATTCGGGAATTTCGAAATGTTATGAATTACATTCTATGTTATTTTTATATTGATTATTTGTAACGTAATTGGAAGATGATAGAATTTTTGTGGTGGGACGACGTCGGTATTCATCATCACCATCGTCAACCCATTACAGTCCCTGCTGGGCACGGGTCTCCTCTCAGAATGAGAAGGATTAGGCCATAGTCCACCGCGGTGGCCAAGTGCGTATTGGTAGACTTCACATACCTTTGAGTTTTTTTTGTATATATCTCTCAGGTATGCAGGTTTCCTCACGATGTTTTCTTTCACCGTTTAAGCAAGTGATAATTAATTTCTAATACGCACATAATTTTTGAAAAATTAGAGGTGCGTGCGTGGTATTTGAACCTCGGACCCCTTTATCGACAGGCCGAGTTTCTTAACCCTATTACTTCTATTAAATGGTATTTGTATTGTAAAAATAAAAGTACTTAGTAAAACTTTACTATAGTACAGATATGGGAGGATACCAGTAGCACTACCATGAGTTTACAAAAGTATTACTCGCTAGCGACTGCGTAAAATAAATGTATGAAAAATTGTACAGCGCCTCTGGTGGTTACTCGTAGAACTAAAATCCGTAGTGGCGTAACTCGATACGTAAAAAACCTATCGAAATCAAATCGCTAGCGAATGTCATTATTATCTATTGCCATACAAATTCGGTCCCATGAGTCATTAATTTGACAGACGTTGTCAAGAAATACCGTAACGATAGTAGTTATGTTATTCACTAGCAAAATGACAATAGTTTTCTATTTACAATTTCTATAGTGGCGTTTCTATGCCAACTCATGGTAGTGCTACTGTACCAACCATATACACAAACGGCTATAGATCTGTTGTTATAGGTATTGGATAAAAAAAAATTGCCGTGTACGAATATATAATGAACTGCAGGATTAAGTTTGATCCTGAGTTTTGACTTCAACTCCAAACTATTTTTTTCCGAACCCAGTAAAACAATGTAAACTATAACTGTTTTCCGTAAAACTCCCCCGGGATTCCCTGTCACACGATGTAATGGGGTTTTCGAGCACGGCTAACGGACCTCATGCTACGATCCGGAATCTTTTCAAACTGAGACGTTCGGTCCTGGGGGACCGTTGACGCAAATAGAATATAAATAGGAATATGACAGAACTGGGGGTTACTACCATCTCTTAAAACAATATTACTTTAATCATACATTGAAATTTCGTACCACGATCTCGTTAATATAAGATTGTTCTTTTAACATTGTATTATGTCGGTCGAAATTATTCATTTTTTTTGCAGGAAATTTAACTTTTTAATGGATAAGCATAAAATGAATAAGTGTTTAAGTTTGTTCAACTGCGTATGACGGAATATTTTACTGTTTTAAGGAGGACATGGTACGAAACAAAATAATGTTGATGCAATATTGAAATAAAACTTTCCTGAACTATGATGATTTTTAAAAGATGGTGGTATGCCCCCTGTAGGACACTGTTAATACGATACGAATGCTAAGAAAGAAGGGGATTTATTTGTTTGTGTATTTTATGAAAGGAAATATCAAGGTTTCTAGAACTTACGTCAGCAGATTAATTCGCTAAGCAAAGTTCCGGATTCGATTCGCCGTAAGATTATGTGTTCAAGCGACTTATTCATTAATAAACTGGCATTGGGCAGAAACAGGTTTTAAGGGTGTGGTAAGGGAAACAAATTTGTCCGATGCTTTCGAAAGTCCTCAGGAGTAGTAACGCATCTGTTGTAATCTCAGGAATTTATTCTTATCTGGGTTTGATTATAAATGCCTTTGGGTGGCGGTTGCCACTTACCGGATCTGGTGGATTCGTTGCACGTTTGCTCCTGCAATATTATAAAAAATCTAAATATTGTTTTTGAATGACTGTTTAGGGTCTCTGTGCTCGAATGCGAGTATGAGTTTAAAAAGCGTTATACTTATGACTGTTTTATTTAAAAAAAACCTTTACAAAAGGCACGCTAATCCCCCCGGTAATACGGTTAACCAGATAGCAGATGTAAAATTTTGATGGGCCTTCCGGGTAATTTAAAAAACCCCTGTGTTATTTCAAAAGCTGCTACAGAATGTACGTTCACCTTTGTTACATTAAGTACCTAATGTGCAAAGTTTTACACTTTAGTTTCTTTCACACAGCTCATGCGCCTGAGTGTGAATTAGTAAACTCTAAAATATTTTAATTGTATCAGGTGAGGATTTAACAACTTTGTGGATAAGTATAAATTTTGATTTCTCTTAGATATTGTCATTTACTATTGTAGCACGTGATACTTAATTTATAATTCGAAAATGACTTAATATTATTTATGTGTGGGATTCGTCAGAAAAGTTACTTAGTAGGTACATTGTCGTTAAGATTTTGGATATTCTTTTATATTACTCAGGAGAATGTTACCTAATATTAACTAGCTTTGATTATAATATAATTTCAGACTATTATTACGTCAGAAGGAACAACCCTCAACTTCGGGAGGACGGCACATTTTTCGTTGAGAAACGTTCATATAAGTTGCTTTGTACTCGCTGTCTACTTAATTTCTATATTCTTGTGAGATTTCTTGTTAATAAATCATAATAAGTCTGTACAGATACCTCCGGAGTTGAACCACAAAGTTCGACTTAGGAAGGTTCGACAAAGGAGGCATCACCACCAAATGTATTTCTGTTCGAAAAACTGCAGAATAAGTACGAGGTCCAACTTACTCCTCAGGGGTAGCAAATAGCAATGAATCTGTGATCAACCTTAGGTAGAAATATAAGTTAATTTGATTTTATTTAAAGATGTGCATGTTCATAGTCATTTACACACGTCATTACAGGTTAATTGGATGCTTATTTGTATTTTTTTATTATTTTTGATTATTATTTAACCTAACTTGATTAGGCAGACGTGCTACCTGATGGCAAGTAGTCAACGCCGCCTATGGACATTTGCAACACCAGAGGAGTCGCCAATGCATCGCCGGCTTTGTATGAGAGCTCTTTTTGCACCTGTTTTGAAGAGCCCCATGTCATAGGAGAAACCTTAGTAGGAAGCTCATTCCACATCTTACTCGTTCGCGGCAAAAACGTCCGTGCAAACCGAACCGTGGAGGACCGCCACAAGTCCAGTTGGTGTGGATGGAACTTCATCCTTATTATTTCAATATCATCCTTGTTATTTAAATATTAAAAAAGAAATATAGAAGGTGCCATTTTGTTACGCTCCTTCTATATTTAAGGTTTGTTAGACAAGCAAGAATATTTTCGTCCTTAAGTGGAATCAATCGGCCATCGATCTTCGACGAATCATGAAAAGCACTTAAGTGAGGCTTGTAATGACAAAAAGGTTCTTTCTTAGACAGAGTATTATGTTCTGGTATCTACTGAGATTGGGATTTCAGATAACTTTCAAATTTTATTGGAAAATAAGTGACCTATTTTTAATTATGTTAAGATTAAGTATTGATTTAAGGTTAGTGTGACGACATTTGTTATCGTATTAAGTAAACGTAAGTTTGATTATTCGCAGAAGATAGTTACTATACTCTCGTAGTAGGTATAGTATACAAATTGCAATATTGTTCAAAGGCGATTAATATATCATTTAGATACCAATTACGTACTCAATCAGGACTCACCTGTGATTTTTTTTAGTTATGTGCATATCAGAAATTAATTATCACTTGCTTAAACTATAAAGGAAAACATCTGAGGAAATCCACATGCCTGAATGTTCCTTTAAAATAAAGTTCTCTTAGTTTTCCAATCCATTCTTGACCAGCGCGGTATACTCTGGCCTAAGCCCCTCATTCCAAGAGGACCCTAGTCCAGCAGTGGGTCAGTAAAGCGTTGATGACCACGACAACACAAATCACTTCGAAAGCATTTTTAAATCAACCGAAAAAAAGCTTACCATTTTATTAAAGAGGAAAATTGTATTTTCAATCGTACTTCATAAACTTCAGGTAACGCTTACGTTCATTAGAATTTCAGCTGATGGTCTGTTATAATGAAAATCAAATTGATAATATAATTTACGGGAACTCGTCATATTGCAAGCGAACAAAATATTCGAGGAAGCAATAATAAAAATAAAATTAATGAATTATATTCTACATTTACGCATTTACTACTTATACACTCGCGTACGGTTTCCAGGTAGAGATTTGTGTAATAAGGCAGAAAATAAACTGTGAAGGCAATGATATCGACTTATAACAGTACATACGATATCTTTATCGCATTATGTTAAGCTTCGTACAAGACCGTGGGTTATGTCCCTATAGTTCCGGGACCAGAATAGGGCTACGGTATCCCCTGCCTGTCGTAAGAGGCGACTAAAAGGGGGCTTCCGGGGTTGCGGACGGCAAGAGTGGGAGCTCGAACCGCCTGGCCAGCAACCCCGGGATGGACGGCGGTATGTGTGGTCGCATACCGTCGTGAACACCAGATGGTATGGTGAGTTTCAAGCTCACCTGGGCGGAGCCCGACGGTGCAACGCGCCAAGTGGACTCCGGTTGCGTTCAGTTGGAGATCCCGGAGTCCTCTACGCAGCGCCGAGGACGGCCACCGGGGGGGTTTTAGTGCGGTAAGAATCCCACATAACCCCGTGCCGCTCCCACGGCATAGGGTACCTTTTGAAGGTTTCCCCCTCGTAAACAAAAAAAAAAAAAAGACCGTGGGTTACTTCCCCGAATTCAAAAATGTGTTATGACACCTAAGATGGGCATCACATATGTCAGCCGGCATTCATACCCTTCCACCGTAACTTAAGGTTTGCTTCACGTTAGAAATATGTGCGGCGGTACCTCCCTGGTCATACTATACTTGTTCTATCACCTTACAAAATGTGATAACCCTTACTAATATTATAGTAACTCTGTCTGTCTGTCTATCTCTTCTTCACCACTGAACCGATTTTAATGAAATTTTGTACAAAGATAGTCTAAAACCCGAGAAAGGACATAGTATAGTTTTTATCCCGAAAATCCCACGGGAACTAGGGATGGCTATCTAAGGTCGATTAATCGGAGAATCGATCTTTTGGATCAAAAAGTCTATTATTTTAATCGATATTAGTAAGGATTGAATCGTAAACTATACATTTGATCAAGTGATGATCTTTTGCAAAATTGTTATGCATGAGCCCACGAAGGTTTCAGAGTTGGTACGACCAATTTTCGCCAGATGGCGCCACTGTTATTCCAATGAAGGTACGAATTTTCAGTTTTATGTATGTTAGTATGTCATATGACTTTCTTTTAAACGCGGGCGAAGCCGCGGGATAAAACTATTCATTAATAAATCGTTTATCGCTTACCCATTCCAAGTGAAGCACATCGTTGTGGCATGTTTTATAGGAGAATAAATCATGCTGTATTAGGTATGAGGAAATAGCCTTTTATTTTCTTTCGTCCTTCTAATCTCTACTTGCGAACATTTGCCCTAAAAATAATTAGGCAGTAAAGCGGGCATCGTTCACGTCCCTTATTATGCCAGTCCGTTCTTATCTACCGCTGTCAGTGCCCGCTTATTAATTTTCTTCAGAAATCTCGCCTAAGACCTTTCCGACTATCATTTCGTCGGCTAAATATTCTTTTGGTATTTTCGTATTTTCTACATAATACGCAACGTCAGCTATCTACGCGGGATTATAGTGACGGTTAAATGTATGGCTTTGGTATATGAGAAATGATTAAACTCATATTTCTGCTTAATAACAAGGCAGATTACTGCTGCTGAAGTGCTTTACTAATTAATATATGTAGTCATCTTATACGACGTATCGTATGGTATTAATTTAGAAAATACTGAAGAGCTGGGGACTAATAAATCCAATGAATTATCAAAATAAAATATTTCTGTCTTATAACAATAATATTAAGCACTGCTATGTTCTGGTTTGAAGGGCATGCTTAGAGAGTGACATTTATATGGGGCATCTCACCTTAGTCCTTAGAGATAGGAACGCGTCTGTAGGTCCTTTGATAGGGCTCCAATGTTATCTGGGGCTGACAACTGACCAACATACTGACTGACGAACATAAGTTGATACTAACCATCAGGTGGACTGTATGCTCGTGTAGGTACTACATTTACATAAAAAATAAAGTTATAAGCGTGGCGTTGGTATCTCCACACTCGAAACAAAAAAATACCACCTACAAAATAGACATTTTATTCTCCATTTTAAATGAAACTACACCATACGTTAGTTACAAAACGCTAACGAGTGAATTTCAAATGGAGCCCCACTAAGAGCGCGGTTGGTATTTACATACAGCGAGCTATCCGTATGAAGCAGACGTGAAAAATTAAATAGTCTGCTCTTCTTCGCATTTTGTAGCTCGCGATAAGTGTCACGAGTGCATGTAAATGTTCAAGAATGCCATAAACAGAGCTGGCTTATTTTATCTGCAAAAACCAGTGCGTTGTTTTTTCTTCTTTTATTACTGAAGCGGTGAATACGTACGGCTTAGATATGTGTAGGTTCGGACTCCCCTTGATGTTAAATGGTTGTCAGGGTATAGCCAACCAAGTAAGTATTAGTAGAATTCATACACATTTGACATCCTTTTAAAATATATCTCGAAAGATATTTCACGGTGTTTTCATTGTGAATCTTATATTACTACGACAGACTTTGTCCTTATTAAGCTTCCAAGAATCCACTTTGAAAATAATAGTTAAACTGGACCTTCCTTCAAGTTCTGTAGATGTTAAGAAATACTCAGAAATGTTCAGAATTGCAAACAACTTTTGTTTAAACACTGACTTGTCATCGGATTTCATTCTGCAAAATTTAAACTGAAGGCGGCATCTGGATGCAAATGAAAATTTAATTCCAAGACTTTAAGCAGTTACTATGTAAGAAGGGGTTCCGTATCTAAACGAACGGAACCCTTTTACTATGTCTCTGCTGTCTGTTCGTCTGTCACAGGGCGCATCCCTTGAACCGTAATATATGGACATTTGATTTTTTTTACATAACATGTACATAAGACGGTGGCTGCTATAACAATGTACAAGGAACCGCTATTTTTGGCGTTTGTCGCTTTAGCTGTTGAACCGTAAAAGACATTTTACATTTGCACAATGCATTTACTTCTACGGCTACGGGATAACAAATCCTGAAAATATAAAAATAATGAAATGTACGGAACCCCCTGTGTGCGAGTTCGACTCGCGCTTGGATAAAATTTTAATTAGAATAATCATCTATATTTGGTGGCATCCATTAATTTATTACTAAATCAATTTTATCTTCGTAAACACGAACTATATAGTTCGTAAGTAAAAATATAGCTTTTACGCAGTCCTGCACTAAAACAAGGTAAATCTGCGAATTTGACAATTCATAATCACAAAGGATGCTGGCTAATTCATTCAAAGGGTTGCTCTCGCAATACGTACAACGTTAACGGCCTTTGTTAAATTATGGGCTTATTTATTTATGTACTTACCTCATTGTGAATTCTGGCTTTTTTTTTGGAAAAAACGTGTTAGGTTTTCTTTAATTAGGGTACCGTATGCAAAGAGTAATAACCCTTCCTCAACAAGAGAACCCTACAACTACAACTTAAGAACAGAACCCTATTAAACATCCGCTGTCTATCCATCTGCAGGGCTCTGTCTCTTAAATCAGAATACATTTTTATTTATTACAGATTATTTCTATGGCCGTTATAGCTAACAAATACTAACATCATTTGTCGAATTAAGTATTGAACCTTAATATGAAGAGAGTAAAAATTTTCACTATGCATTTATTACTATGGCTATTATAAAGACAAATACTAATAACAAGAAAAATCTCTATTTTTCAAATATTTTTTTAATTTTTAAACATTGTTGGTGACAACGCCATTTGAGTTAAATAATATGACTAACTAAAATAAATGTTTTTTTTATACGGAACTCTGCATGTGCGAGTTCAACTTGGCTGACTATTATTACCTGCAGCTTACCAAGTTCAGAGATAAACGGTGAGCTCATAGATTTTTCATTAAATTCGTGAGTAGCCGGATGGATTTAGATGTAACAGATTTACACGGTGTATCCGGTGGAACGGAAAACCTTTTAACGGTCTTCAAGCTCTTCAATGCGATTTTTGATAACAAGGCTTCATTTGTAGGTATTTTTGCAAAATACAATGCTCGTTGTTCTAATACTTCTGTCACCCCCTAGGGAAATCCAATTTTTAGGTTAAAGTCTACTTTTTCGATATTTTCGCAATAAGAACTAGTAACTACTAAAGCAAGATACTTTCGCTCAAATTCTGAAATTGCTCTTATTATGATATGTCAACTTTTGTCTATGTAAACTCTCTTTTCAGTAGGCGCTATACCTAATACACTACTTAGTATAATATGATATTAGCGCTATTGTCAATGGCCTCATTTACATAACACCTACTTAAAGCGACTAGGTAAGGCTTTCAGTGTTAAGACACTTGTAAACGTTCTAAAGTTGAAACTAAGGTTACAACTTTACAATGTTTACACAGCCAAATACTATGTAAACGGTGTAAACACCAAACGATTTTACATTTTATAAGTAAATTTGTCGACTATATAGACTAGGGTAGAAGCCTTTAAAAATAATAAAAAGTGAAATAAAATTGTAGTAGGATGAAACCCATTAGAAAAGGAGGGGAATATTATAAAAATGAAGGGAAAAATAATTTACGGGCGATCTGAGGTCGGGGAGGGGATGGGGGTGAGTCTTTAAGGGTAAAAAACGGTTTTTCTCGATTTCCGGCAAAACTAAAAGTCCTATCGAAAAAAGTCAAATGGCAAAGTTGTAGGTAATAAAAAGATCTAAAACTTTTGTATTTACAATCTTTTTCACATAACCTCAAAATTTATGTGAAAAATTCAAAAAACCAAGTTTTTGGTTTTTTATTTTTAGCTTTTACAAAAAAAATTTTTTTTTAACGAAATTTGGCGAAAACTTACCTTTTTATGTCCCAAATACGCTGTAATTTATTTGATTAAAAATATTTATTTTTTCACCTTATTTTGAATTAATATCGAAAAAACACCCTAATTTTCAATCGAAAACTCACCCGTCAAAATATCAGCTTTTTTCAAAAAGTTGGTATGTTTTCTGTTCGTTGAAATCTCTACTTTAGCTATAAACTGGTTCCTTTTATTATCCTTTATTTTAAGATTTTTTTTTATTTTTAACGTTCACAAGTACACGTTTACAAGTACACGTTCTCTTAAATTGTCAAGTGTTTATCTATTACAGGTTAAGAAATAAAGCCTTAGGACAGACGGAATGACAGCGCAGGCTTAGTAATAGAAATCAGTTTTTACCCTTTGGGTACGGTACCGTAAAAACGAACAAGAAATCCAGAAACCATTGTTGTTTTCAGCAAGTTTTCTTAATTCACCTTATACAGTGTACGTATTTACATTCTTTGTTTTTGCGCTTCGGGGAAAAGTTTACAATTGACACCCCAATAAGGATTTTACCCTTTACGTACGAAACCCCGAAAACGAATAAGGAATCCAGAGACCATTGTATTTTTCGGAGAGTTTTCTTAATTCACCGTGTATAGTATGTATTTACATTCTTTGTTTTTGCGCTTCAGGGAAACGTTTACAATTGGCACCCCAATAAGGATTTTACCCTTTATGTACGAAACCCCGAAAACGAATAAGGAACTCAGAAACCATTGTATTTTTCGACGAGTTTTCTTAATTAACCGTGTACAGTGTACGTATTTACATTCTTTGATTTTGCGCTTCGGGGAAAAGTTTACAATCGGCAACCCAATAAAGATTTTACCCTTTAGGTACGAAACCCCGAAAACGAATAAGGAATTCAGAAACCATTGTATTTTTCGACGAGTTTTCTGAATTAACCGTGTACAGTGTACGTATTTAAATTCTTTGTTTTTGCGCTTCGGGGAGAAGCTTACAATTGGCGTCCCAATAAGGATTTAACCCTTTACGTACGAAACCCCGAAAACGAATAAGGAAGCCAGAAGCCATTGTATTTTTCGGCGAGTCTTCTTAATTTACAGTGTACAGCGCACGTATTTACATTCTTCGTTTTTTCGCTTCGGGCAAAAAGTTTGCAATTGGCAAACCTTTTCGGAAAACAGTACCGTGAAATGCAACTCAACGCATAAATACTCTCGAAAATAAGGACGGTGGCTTTTACAAATTAAAATTGCAAATACGACCTCACTTGGTAAATTTCGTCGCGTATTTTTTGTAATTAACTCTGAATAAAATAAGTTAAGCAAAGTTTCGCTTTAAAAGTGTCTTGCGTATTCTTAAAACGGAGGACCACGGACATTTCTTACTTTTTACATAAATCTAGAGTAGTTTAGAATTTTGTAGTAATTGTTCGTAATAAAAATGTTGCTAAATCTGTCTTTATGAAATCGAGACTTAAAATTTAAAAACGTCTAATCTAGGTGACAATTCTGAGAAATAAACCAAATATAATATTGATCAAACTGTCCTAAGACTAGAGAACATAAAATCATTGAAAATAAATACAATTTTCGATACGGGTTTAACTTACCAATGGACATAATAAGCACAGAGGTCAAATGCGCATTTAAACTATTTTCTATTCTATATATTTCATATATACTACTGTATATTAAAAATATTTATCTTGAATAATTATTGTAAGTTCACGACGTCACTCCCACAATTTAGGAGACTCCAACGCCACCTCATATCGTAATCCGTCAAGCCGTTTGAGCTGCAAAGCATAGCAAAGAATGAGATATACATATATACTAATGATGGTGGTTGAACCCTTTGTGGTTTTACTCCGGCGGTACCACCCCCACACCTATTTCTGCCTAATAACAGCAGTGTTATGCGTTGCTGTGTTCCGTTTTGAAGGGTGTGGTAACGGAGACATACTTTTCCGAGGCGTTCCAGCTTAGTCCTCAGGGGTAGCGGCGCATCTGTGGCCGACCTCAGGTAGGAATGTCTTATTCTGTCTGGGGTTGATTACGGATGTCCATGGGCGGCAGTAGCCACTCACCATCAGGCGGACTGCATGCTCGTATGCTACTCCTATATTATAAAATATGTATATACATATACATACACTCGAAAAACATTACCCTCCGCGGATAAAAAACATCCAGCTGACCGTCCCTTTGATTACGGTCAGAAGAAAACTTTCACAATAAAGACAAGGATAATAAGTAATAATGACTGCGTAAAACGAAAATGGTGGAAAAGTTCCCAACAGCCATTTATTGTTGTGTAGACGAATTTATAATGAATTCGGATTCTTACAGAGAAGAACAACGAAAATAATACTTTAGGACGTTATGGCAATCCGAGGTAGAGTCTACGTTTTGTAGGCTTTTTTGATAAAGTAAATGATTTGGCTTTTGACTTACGTTATTAGAACTCAATCTAAAAAAAACGCTTTCTACACTCACAGCCCCACACTAGGATTCCCTGTATCGTGGGTGCTTTGGACACACGCAGAGACAAATACACAAAGACCCAGAAACAGAAATATAAATTCATCATTTACAAATCTCTCTGGCCGGGGATCGAACCCGGGACACTGCGCGTCAGACGGACATGGTGACCGCTCCGCCACGCGGGTCATCTATCCAAATCTTGCCTACCAAAGACTTGAATTAGACAATTTTTAGTATGTAGAAATTATCAAATATCGATTTTTGGTGAAGGTATGTGGGACGTCGTGTTATGAGGTATTTTTACCGCACTAAAACCCTGCCGTATATATCATCAAAACTTTTTATCGCCAAACGAAATTAAATTCATCTTAAACATTTACTTCTCACCCAGACGACAGTCCAAATCTATGAACTAAGTAAATGTTAATTGATTTTTTGTCTCCGTTTTTCCTCCGCGCGTCCCATTATTTGATTTGCAACCTGGCAATTGAGTCCCGAGGTTTAATCTGTCCTTTAAACGTTGGAAAATTACTCAGTGTAGCGGTGCACTAAGATTTTACTGAGCATTTTCCTTCTACATTTAAATTGAATCTTTCTTTAAGTAGGTACTTGAGATAATTTAAAAATGTTGATAATTGGTTTGTGACGAGATTTTTTTAGATTAACTTTAACAAACTCTATTATAAATAAGTTAACTGTGATGTTACTGGGAATTGCTCTAGGAATGTTTACAATGATTCTGTTTTCTAGGTTGTTATTCGTGTAGATTGTGATAGAGGTGAATTAAAATTGAATTGAAAATTTATCTTTCGGCGCGTGAGCACATACTATCAAATGAACTATATCCTCATTTGCTACTTCTATTTTATATAAAAGTGTACCTTTTTAAACAGAGTGATCATTCAAACCCAATGTATATAAATATTTTAATCGAACACATGATAAATAATAACCATTAAGATAAGCATAGTACTACGAATTGTTTATTGGTTAATTATGGCCGCTTGCGTAAGAGTTGAAAGACAAGAAGTGTACCATAAGCAAAAAACATTACGCCTATTATTGTACAAGTATCTACCGGTCGCCTACTTGATAGCCCATTTATTTTTGAAATTACATTTCTTCCTTATTTTTAGGACACTAAATGATTATGTATAGGTCTTGGCTTTCTCCGCCCTAAATATTAACGCACAGGCTGAATGAATACGAGTGGCTCCTAACTGAAGCTTTGGCCTATTTTCCTGACTTATTACAAGTTGTTACATAAACCGCGATGAGAGATCTTATCATAAATATTTTAGGTACCTTATGTAAATTGTTTTACCTTTACAACCCATGTGACGGGACGGTCATCGACCCGGTGTGATACGCAGAGGGTTCCGGGTTCGATCCCCGGCCGATAGATTTCCATTCAGGGTGGATGTATTAGTGTTTTGTCTTTGTCTCATTGCACCCATGATGCAGAGAATCATGCGTGGCGCCATACAAGAAATCGTTATTTTTCGCTTCATCTATTGAACCGTGTTTAGTGGACAGTTCCAATTTTCACAATGCATTTATGGCTGCTATGATAACAGAAATACGGAATGGTTAGGATGCGAGTTCGATTCGCACTTGGCCAATTTTTATTTGAATACACATTGGTCAAACGTAATAACTTGTTATTAATAATTCATCCATAACATTTTTGCTTATCAAAGATCGAACCCCCACTTGCCCACTAGAAGTATTGGGCGCAAGTCATCTCAATACGAACATGAACCAATCTTATATGCTACATACATTCTGCACACAAGAAATATTTATCTCTCGCTTCACAATCACTATCATTTTCCGGCTGGTGGGCTATAAGTACGCTGTCCTAGCCAGATTTACGATTAACTAGACGCTCTCCGTGATGAGGGTTTGAGGCTGGAGACGTCTTCATTTATTTTACTTGTAGATAAAATGTATTCCTCGCCGCTTTTATATTTAGACTTAACAGAAACAGTGGAGCGAACGGGTAAAATGTTCATTTACTTTGTCGCAGGTTTTTGTATTATAAAAGTATAACGTTCAAGTTATTAAAGGAGCTAGTATTCTCTGCAAATAGGTTTCGAATATACATATATGTAAACACTTAGTTCATGATATATCGTATACCTTTATGCAACATGATATAAAATGATGAAACAGTTTGGCAAGGGGAGATCTCCAGTCAGGATTGGTGATCATGCCTAACAGCGGCCATTCTTCGGTAGTCTTATTTCTGAGCTTTTATAAAAACGAGATGTTGAGAAAACTTTCATAGTGTGATTCAGAATTGTGTGGCGCCATGTCGTAAGGAGTTGCGGAGGATACTTTTAAATGCATTTCTGTGACTTCACGCACATGTCCATTATGTTTAACATACACCAATTATAAATATAATTGGCCTCTGTCATTTTTAATAATTTACGTAACGTACAGAATCAAAAAAAGTTAAAAGTTTGTCACTGTAGACTAAGTATAAAAGAATTATGAACGTGATACGTGTTCAAAAAACCGTACCCAGGTAACTTTTCACTCGGCTGTCTACCGCGTAATTACGTATGCTCAACTTGTGGGAAGTTCGCACGCTACCCTTTTACTTCCCGTGTATTAATTAAGTTAAACAGCGTGGGTTTTGCTATCTAACTGACACCTGCTAACAAATTAAAGTCATTACATTAAAATATTTTAAATGTTTATCTTTAGAAGCGTGATACTTTTGTTGAGGGAGCAGTGATAGCCTAGTGGTTTAGAAACTCGGTCTCTTAAACAACGGGTCCGAAATTCAAATCCCACCTCTGATTTTCTAAAGTTATGTGCGTATTGGAAATTAATTATGACTTGCTTAAACGGTGAAGGAAAACATGGTAAGGAAACCTGCATACCTAAGAAATCTTTAAAAAAAATTTCAAAAGCATACCTTTGAAAATTTCACATATGACGTCTACCAATAGGCACTTGGCCGGCGCGGTGGACTACTGCTTAATCTTTTTTATACTGAGAGGAGACCCATGCCCAGCAGTGGGACAGTAATTGGTTGATGAAGATGATACTTTTATTTTATTTAATCATCTTATTTAATACTTAATTATCTTATTTTATGCTAGATACTATTTTACTTAATACGTTTAAAAACCTTTTCCTCCTCTTTTCCACTTTGCTTATGCCCACTCGCCCCACTCTCCATACACGAGAAACCCCATAAACCATTTTCATTGATCTCTTGTATGTATTATAGCGAATAATACAGACAGGACAAGCCGATTTTTTAGTTCTTAATTACATTTTTTTCTAAATTGCTACCTAAAACCTTTTTCATAAAATAATGTATTGAATTCAAAAAGTATTTTCAAACTCGATTGATACTTTCTGAGATAAGCACTTCCAACCAAAACACTTCCGCTTTTTAATATTAACTATTCACTTTTTTGGTATGTTATCTGTATGTTGCGTTGTTTTCTAAAATAGAGGAAGTTTTATGGCCAATCCGAAGTGAATGTTTTCAAATCGTCCATAAGGCATCTGAAAATGTTCGAGTACCGCTATGCAATGATAACTGGATATAGTTTATTGCCCTTTGAAGCGTGAAAGCGCGCATGAAAGTTTAGCCTCTAGCGGTGACTCATCAATACTCAGTTTGCCAGACCTTGCTTCACTTTGTGGATTAGTTGATATCTACACAAGCCGCAGGGTTAAAGCCTTCGGTTAAAACTACATTGACGTGCGATGTTCTTGTATCTAACAGTAGAGATCGGTTACAGTGTTTTGCACATAGCTAAGTTACAGTGTCGAATACTATATGTGTAATAACGACAAAGATAGTACGCAAGTTCAATATAAATTGAGCATTTTGGAGTGTAATGGAATAAATATTATTCGCTTTCAAATAAAAAAGTAAGAAATAAAGGCTGAAGATTATAAGCATGATTTTTTGTAATATAGAAGTAGCAAAAGAGAATTCGGTTTATGTGGTAAGTGGCCACCGTCACCGATATACACGTTGGTAGTCAATCCTAGGAATTAATCCTACTCAAGGTTAGCTACAGGTTTTTTGTTACCAAACTTTTCGAACCAGAACACAGAAGTCAACGCTTAACACTGCTGTTATAAACAGAAATAGGTTTGATGTTGGTACAATGTTTTTGTCACCTTATTTTCAAGTAATAACAAAACAGAACAATAATGGACGTCACGTCATTACATTTACAAAAAGGTAATTGGTAAAGAGCACATGGATAACATAATTTGAAAATGGCGTAGAATTTACTTTGTTTCGAAGAATACTTTAGCTTTTTTACCGACGGCAAAGAGGATTAGCAAATGTTACGATAAAAGTAAGCACTTTGTGGATTCGGAGTAACATTTTTATGTTATGCATATTGGACTACGTAAAATACATATTTATACATTGTTCTTCCATTTATCAATTATGTGTAACTTTCTCGACGTAGACGAAAATCTGAGATTTTTTGTTACAAATGTGAAGTAAGTTACAGTAATGTTCAATCCTTGTCAAATTGAAGATGGGTAGTTTCTAAAAATACCAACAAAGTTGTACTTTAGTGTTGCTTTTGCGAGAAGTCGTCATCTTCTTCATGAGTTCGTGCAGACGTTCTGTGTGTGCTCTCTCGCTCATGTTCTCCTCGTGGACTATTCGTGCTGCCGCGTGTAACTTGTGAAGTGCTCAGAATCTTCCGGAAGACTAACCCGTGTCTACTTCCTTGAACTCTGTGTGTGGTGTAAAGAATCCCTGAAGTGATTCGAGTCAGCAGATTGGCGTAAATGGCAAGGTCAGTAGTTTTATCTACTCAATTATTGTGCCCTATTTCTTAAAATTTTATGGAAATTACATCTGTATCTGCATGGAACTGACACTCGAGGCATGTGCGTACAGCGTGTTATTAAAAGTGAATTTAATTATTTATTTATCATGATCAATGATTTCTAATTGCCTTCAGATATTCTGTTTTTTGTGTAAAGTTATATTTGTGACAATAAAACGATGAAGGTTTTTACTACCTATAAGACCTATAGACTCAAGACTGCGTCATGTCAAATTACTATACACTGATTAAGCATTGCAATAATATCCTGTACTGTATCTGCGCACATAAATATGCAAATCAGAAAAAGTTGTTTTAAAAACATTTTAATATGCAGACCGCGGAATAAATTTTGCACATAAAACGCGTCATTCCCCTGCCTAATATCGCGCGCATATTTCTCGCGTTTCAAAAGTGGCCAGGTAACATTACAGCACTGGGGAGTTCCAATTACATGGAATTTTCATAGAAAATTCGTTACGTGGTCACGAACGCGGAAGTGTTTGCTAAATTAAATAGAGTGGGTTTTCGAAATAATTTTAAGTATTTGGCCATGTTACGTCGAATAGAGTATTTTTGAATGTTACTTTCCAGCTTCCATCCAGCTTTCAATGTTTCGAGTTGTGGTGTTTGTAGAACAGAATTTATTTCTGCCAGACAACAACAGTGTTAAGCACTGATGTTCTGGTTTGTAGGGTGTGGTAAGAGAGACACACTTTTCCGACGCGTTTCAGCTTAGTCCTCAGAAGCGCATCTATGATTGAACTTAAATAGGAATATCTAATCCTATCTGGAGTTGAGTACAGATGTCGATGGGCAGCAGTAGCCACATACCATCAGGTGGACTGCTTGCTCGTCTGTTCCTATATTATAAAAAAAAACAGAAATGTATATAAGTAGGTACGTTTATAATTTTAAGGTAAAAAGAGAGATAGGGAAAGTTCGAATGAATCATAACATCTGTTTGGAGATAAAGAAGTACTGCATTGCATCCCGTAAAGTCTTTTAAACATTTTAATGCAGTTTTTTATTCTTCATCTATCAAAGGCAGTTTTTCTCCGCGTCGAATTTAGCTTTCCACATAAAGAAACCCAGTATTATTTTCAGAATATTCAGTAAAATTTGAAAACTGTGTTGAATGTTCGAATAACTTTCTTAACTTTACTTATTCATTAACTTATTAAATGTCAAAATTTTGGTATTTCCTAGCGGTTAAGGCGAAGAAACTCGTAGTTACGTTAATTACGGTTTTCCGGTCTATACCGGTTCATCGGGCTGTTATCGAATATGCCAGCACGTGTTCAGTATGTCCGGTCAAACGTAGAGAACGGATTTTCCCAAAAATGTTGATTGCTTTACGGAAACAACGTTCACTTTGTACTCGTTACTAAGATATTGTTGTTTACACTAAATATTGTTTACACTAAAGGTCGTCTTTTGATAATCCTGTAGTCATTTGCAAAATCTATTAAATATCGTGTAGTGAAGATGATATTATACCCTGTTTGAGATAAAACGATGCCTTTATCTTAAACGTGGTGCAATAGCAAAAGTTAATAAATAATGCAAAATAATAATAAAGAACAAGGCTAGTAAATACATATAGAAGCAAAAATAACGAAATGTAAAAAATACACAAAATAAAAGGAAATAATAAAAATAATTTCATGCGTAAAACAGACAGACAAGCAAACAAAAAAAAATAGAAAACCAATTATATCCATTAAACTACGGTACCAAAAAATAAACCCGTTATTAATTTTAAAAAAGTCATCCCAGGCAACGAAATTACTGAGCCTGTCAAAAAAATAATTAATTTTAATTGACATAATGAAAAACTATCCAATTAAATTTGCGACGTGCCATAACATACAGCGAATGGTGAACCATAAATTTCAGATGCATACGAATGTGATGTATGGGTTGTTAATAGGATTTAACGTTCGCAAAGTAGAGCAATATTCGCTATTAATATTAAAATATCTGCAATCGGTGAAGTTTTAACTTTAATTTATATAAATGAGATAGTAATGTGGTTAAAGGTAGAACACTTTGAGGTTCGGATCCGGATGCACCACCGCCAATCTTTCTGTCTAATAACAACAGTGTTATGCGCTTCTATGTTGCCGCGGGTACTTGTATAGCGCTTCTATTTATTTACAAGTTTTATTTATTTTTAGTATTTGTTATAGCGTTATAGCGGCCAATCTTATAGATACTCTGTAAAAAAATCCAGTGTCTATCTATCACAATTCAGGAGATAGAGACAGACGGACAGACAGCGGACGCTTAGCAATAGGGTTCCGTGCCCAAAGGGTAAAAACGGAACCATAACTAAAATAGAATCCATTAAAGTTCGTCTCCGGATAAAGATCGTAAAACCAAGATACAACTGCCACACAGTACATATTTTGGCCTCAAAGCGGTTGAGTTCTGGTATGAAGAGTGTCGTAAAATAGAGGCATTAACATCAGGCATGAATCTTTAGTAATAGCAATGTATCTATAACTAAGCTCAGCTACGATTCCACTTGTTACATACTATTTGACTAGTAAGGCAGCAGTAACCCCTATCGTTAGGCAGACATACTTATTTGCTACTGATTTCTCTTTCATAAGCCTACACATCATCATCATCGTCGACGCATTACTTTCCCACTACTTAACTGAACCTATCTTTGAAAACATCTTTTTAAGATTTCTCAGGTAGGCCGGTTTCCTCACGACGTTTTCCTTCGCCGTCTAAATAAGTGTTAATTAATTTCTATTACGCACGTAACTTTGAAAAATCAAAGGTGCTGGCCTGGGATTTGTACCTCGGACCTCTCGATCATAAGGCCGACTTTCTTAACCTATCACGCTACACATAAAGAAATAATAGGTAACAATAATAGGTCCCAAAATTATTTTACAAAATTATCATGGTAGCCATAGAGATACGTAAAAATAGAAATTTATATTACTAGATACATACATGTTTTACCTTTAATCCTCATTACATTACCTTTAATCCTCATTGTACACGTAGATCGTAGCAGCAAAGCTCTACTATGTTATACTTAAAAGGCATGGCACAGTAAACTTAATAATATATGAGAACTGAGTTCCCTAGGGATAGCGTCGTAGCTATGATTGCCTTTAGATAGGATTCCTATCTATCATGGTACTTGTGTTTTAGTTATAGATTTAATGTAGATACAGAATTGATCATTATTTAAGTCAAATAAAATATTTATTACATAAACCACTTTTTGAAAGCCAATTATCAACTTAATTTAATATTGTTATATTATAGGTCATTATTATTATGTGGTAGAGGAGACCTAGCTGAGTTGTTAGAGGCTTTCACACATCTATGATCGACCTCAGGTAAGACCCTAATATTATTTGGTCAGGCAATAATGACTACTTACCGTCAGTTAGACTGAACGCTCGTTTATGCATCCAATGTTCATTTTAAAAAATACATAAAATAAGCAAAATATTTTTTACGTTCCAAAATACTTTGATTATCGGCATCTATCAAAAATATTCCAATTGCTTCTGTCAGTTCCAGACGAGCCTTAAAAAGTTGTATCTTCAACTTTCGATCAGTTTAAAAGTTTCGTAGAATTTGTTAATGGAACGTCGAAATTGTAATTATAATAATAGCCTATTATTATAAAGTAGGGTACTTAAAGACAGTTGTGGGGTGCTTCAAATTCCCACCCCGTAACCTACATTTGCAAAGTAATGAGTGTAATCAATCTAAATTAATGTGTCATCTTATGTGTTTCAAAAGTAGTTATTTTTTAATCTTTACGATTTTCACTTGAAAAATATATTATAAAAATACAACTGAAAATAGAACCCCTGATTTTGAAAGTAGATTAAAATTAGGACTCAAGTATAATGATCATTTAGTTTATGTTTCTTAGAAAATCAATATGTATTTTCTTTTTTGCATATCTTAGGAAGTCTTTAGTTACGTTACTTGATGATTTAGACGGATTAAAGCCCTTACTTAATATATATTAATCCATCCAAATTTTGCCTATCAAACATATAATGTTGAAAATGTATAACATGAATTGTCAAATGTCAATTATCGGTAGACTAAACATTGGATAATTCGATTATTAATAACTGGCATAAAATGGCTCCTCCTGAGGTATTCCCTCAGGACTATGACATGGGGCTCTTCAAGAGGGGTGTTAAAAGAACTCTCCTTCAAATCCGGAGGCGGTGACTGCTTTCCATCAGGTAGCCCGTTTGCCTTATCGTTAGGTTAAATAAAAAAAAATAATAAAAAACTGTGTAAGAAAACGAATTTATGACATATAATTAATTCAAAATCATTATACTTTTATTCCTTAATATTGTATCGTAGAAATAAAATCAAAGCTGCCTATTAAACTAAAAGTATAAATGAGGCCAAATGCGTGCTGTAGATTATATTATTACTGATATCCCAAGGCGTCCCTTTGTTGGGACAAAATTACGAGATTAAGGAGCCTTTATGCTGTTGATGGAGGTGAGGCCTGGCTGGCCTGAGCTCATTTGGAATTAATTACGTAATTTAACTTATTTCATTATTTACTGGTATCTTTGCCGCGTGCCGCGTTTTAAGTAGATTTTTTTTGGCAATATAATAAGTACTGAAGAATATAATGGAGGTTTTTTATAATATGCGTCATAAGTACAGGGATTATCTTATTAACACTTCGACTACATCGTTACATTAATTGATTAAATTAAAAACAAAAACTCGATGCGTAAAAATAATTAACCTAAAAGAGAATAATATCAATAATGAAGTACGTATGTATATTAAAAATATGTTAATATTGAGATGAATGTATGGAAATCGTATTAGTTTAAATTATGTCACCTTATTTAGGCTGTAGAACATGCCAAAGAATGATAAATACATTAATAGGCTTGAAAGATATTACCCTCCTTTTGGGAGTCGCGTAAAAAACGTGTAATCATAATAGCAATAATATCGATGTAGGTTAATAGCGCGTAATAAATGGAATAAACGTTCTTACTCGTATTATGCTTCAGGTGTATTTGTACATAAGGGTTTTTTATAGGACAGTGAGTTTAATTTTTAAATCTTACTTCATAAAAGGAGATTATGTATCATTTTGTATTTATATTTTTTGTGTATACTGTGTATGCATGTATAATGTACGTATGTAACGGTATTTTTTCCCATTAAATAACAATGCTTTATTAACACAAGATATTCGATTTTTTCCATTTTTTGAACAAATGCAAAAGGAGCGTCACTCTCACCACAGTAGCTTTGTTGTTTATGGTTCGATTGACATGAAATTTTGACACATGTCACTTGAAGGTTGGTACTTTTAAAAAATAAGGTTGATTTGACATGAATCTTGCCATCTCTGGGTTAGTCCCGGGACTTATTGAACGACCTAATATGTTAAGATGTCCACGATTTTCTCAAAATTATTCGATTCGGATGGGGTTTTAGTTATTATAACGAAATCCCAACTCATTAATATTATATCATGCTTTTCATGTATAATTGCGATCTTATCCAGGAACAAATATTATGATAATTAATCCATGATTAATATCCATGATAAGTCTATCTTATAATATAACCGAATGAATAAGTAAACAGTTATCAAATAAAATGTTCGGATAGTTTGAGCTACTCTGTATTTCATCTGCTATTTCATTGTCCATATTTATATTGCAGTTCCCAATTAAACTTCTGGGATCCGTGAAACAATGCCTAGCAGAGGTGTTAATAAAGTCTAGGTTAAGAGAGGGTGTGACCTCGACAACGCTAGAATTAAAAATACCTGTCCTTTTATACAAAAAGCTGGGATTTTTATCTCTTTTTAATGCATTGTTTGTGTTTCATACAGTTACGTAATATTAGGTAGGTTTATGTATAAAATACACTACATACACAAGTACCTTTTGAAGGTGGTAGAACCCTTTTAGGGTTCAACTCCAGCGGCACCTATTTCTGCTTCATGACAGCAGTCTTAAACGCTGCTGTGTTCCGGTTTGAAGGGTGTGGTAAGGGGGACATACTTTTCCAAGGCGTTCCATCTTAGTACTCAGGGCCAGTGGCCCATTTGTGGCCGAACTCAGATAGGATTTCCTATCTGTGGTTGATTATAGTTGCTCATGGACAGTTGTAGCCACTTACCATCAGGTGAACTGCATGCTCGTCAGCTACTCCTATATTAGAAAAAAAAAACACCTACTCTAAGGGAGCTTATACGTTAGCGTCCAATGACATTTGCGTCGTGGTCATCACCGTATGACGACTTTGGCGTTATAGTCGCTTACTGTCGATCGTGTGTTACGTCCCTCAAAACTGTAATTTATATGAATATCCATGTTGTCAATTGATTGGAATACGGTTTAACTTTGCATCGTACTTGCGTCATAAATCGTTAAAAGTTCATGAAAGCAAGCAAAGCGGTTATTAATGTATGGCGTTCACGATAAATCGTGAATATGATTCGGGCACAAGAAATATAATTTGTGTGAAAAATATTTTGGAATGAATATTTTATCCTTAAATTCGATGTTTCGTTTGCCATATTGCAGGTTCGGTGTACTCATTATACACTATGAAATAAATGAAGATGATATAAAATGTCTATATTAATATTATCAAATTTAGAAGTAGCGGATGAGCAAGCAGTCCACCAGATGATTAGTCACCTGGCTACTGTCACCCATGGATATCTGTAGGTAATAAACCCCGATGTTGCGGGCGGCAAGAGTGGGAGCTCGAACCGTCCAGCAAGTGGACGACCACCGGGTGGGTTTTAGTGCGGTAAAAATCCCACATAACCTATTCAGGTCGGGTACATCTTGAAGGTTTCCCCCTCGTTAAGAAAAAAAAAAGTAAGAAACCCCGATAAGACTAAACCCACGGAACTGGTTAGACCCCTAGCTGAGATCGACCACTGATGCATTGCTACTCTTGAAGGAATAAATTGGAACGCTTCGGATAAGTATGTCCTTTAATACACCCTTCAAACCGGAAGACAGCAGAGCTTAACACTGCAGTTATTAGGCAGAACCATGTGCGACAGTCTGGCCACCGGAATTGAACCACAAAGGGTTGTACCATTTTCAAACCTGGGTAAATTCCCAAGTTTGAAAATCGTTGCAAGTGAATATAGCAAGTGCTATAACGCAGTTTTTAATAATTGAAGTGAAGAGAAAACAGTATTAGAATATAAATGAGTTTGAATAAAATAGATATCATTTTTCTACTGATAAAAATAAATCTTATTTAGTTCTCGGCGTAAACATAAACGGGATTACTCTTAACATAAAACTGCATCTTCAAAGATAATTCAGTCACTCGGAGGCAACATAAAGTAATTAAAATAACTCAAATCCTCGATAGAATTTATTGCTTTCAAGAAATAAGATAGGATAAATTACTATGGGTGACATTTTCTCTTAATTAAACTCTGCGTTAAATTAAAGTACAGACTCCGGCAGTAATGAAGTTTTATTAAAATACTAATAAATTAGTATACCATGAAAGTAAACGGGTTTGGCATATTTAGCCGGAGCCTATGAGTTCTAAAATGAGTATTCTTCTATATCCTAAAACATTGCACGAAACTTTTAACATATTTAGGTGTGTAGGTTACGTCACTAAGCCTTCCTTCACTGTTATATCTAGGGACACAGGTTAGTAAAGATACTTCGCCGCCTTGAAATTGAATGAGGCCACAAACGGCTTATTTTAGTAAGTTCTTTTTTTGAATTCTTGACAAATAAAAACATTTTTAGAGAAAATTTACGAATAAATAACTAATACTGCGTAATTTACGTAATAAATAAATAATTATTTCAAATATTTTAGGGACATTTTAGCACGGAGACGTGACAAAACTTGTTTACGCAATTATTTCATTTCTCAAAACTGGGTACATTTTCTTGTTAGGAGTGAGTAATCTTTAATAATCTATGGCTAGGGATAAACAACTTTTAAAAAGTACATGCCTAAGAAAAATCCTAGGTGTGTGCCTTGGTTTTTAGACCCTCCGATTGATTGGCTAACTTTCAGGAACATGACTATCAATGCTTTATGCAGCATTCTTCTTAAAATAAACAAACTCCATCACTTTTCTACTATGCAGATTATATAAGAAACATTGGCTTGACCACAGCCTACAGGGAAGTAAGTAGGTAACCCATATGTGCCTTATTTTATTTTATGAGTCTCTAAAAGCTCTACCTTTGTGGACTTCGTCACAAATGTGAATTGGCTGCAGCTACTAATTACCATCAGGTGGGTACGGTTCGTTGCTATTCCAATCTTACAAAAAAAACCGAGGTATTTCAGGTATCTATCATACCTAAAAACTCCTGCTTCGAAAAACTTTAGGGCACAAAATAATCCAGGCAGGCAGTAGAGGCATATAGGCAGTAGAGGAACGTCAAAAATAATCCGTGTAAATAGAGACCCAAAACTTTGTTCGCATACCACGTACTGCTTTTAGGAAAGTTGGAGTTCAAACTGCCGCATCAAATAGTTGGAATATTCGTGTCGGTGTACATAGTTTTACTGCTTTTTGTACAAAGTGGGTGCTCTCTGTTCCTGCGCGGTGGTTTTAATTGAAAACGAAGCTGACGTCTGACGTCAGTTCATCTGATGTTTATGGCATCTCTGTACTCAAAGGACTCATTTACGTAATAATCTTTACGAAGGAATTGTGATCAAAATCTGGCTCATTTTTAGAGTGACAGAGACACAAAACAAATACAAGTCTGTGGACAGAGATACTTATCAAGTAATAATATATGATAGGTATTTACCTACTCTATATCTATAAGAAATTGTATAAAATATATATTGTATACCATACTATACCACAACTTACGCCTACAACGGTGTGAACAATAACCGTTTAATTCAAACCTAACATAACCTTTCAATCTTTGTTAAAAGAATAATCTATAAAACTTTCTTCAACCCTCTGAGTGGAAGGCCAAAATTATTTCCGTACAATACTTTCCTTCCTACCAAAATTCATTTCAGTTTTATTTCTATTCACGTCGCCTACAAAACAAACGTGCTAATACAAATACCGTGTTTGGAGCAGTCACGTGGGACTATTGTTGGCTTTGTGCCTTTAAAAATGCACGTATGCCTCACTGGGTGATATGAAAGCTCGACACTTGACACGCTGTATTCTAGCCGTGTACGGATCGAGAGGTTTTTAGATTTCCGTGTCTAAAGGGTAAAAGCGGGATTGTATTATTTAGACTCCGCAGTCTGTCTAGGGCTCTATCTTTAAATATTTTTTACTGAGTTGTATTACTGTTCTTCAATTTGACATGTTCTTAAAAAGTACAAATAAGTGGGAATCATAAAAGGTATTTTTTGTTATTTTTTCTGACTTAAACTCATTATCAATTGAATTGTAATAGATATGAATAATAAGGTACTTTATATTTATTACAATCTAGCCTACTATAAGACTAATGAGTAATTTTACGCTAACTTAAACTGCTAAATAATCATATAATGAAGGCGGCGTCCTCTGACACTGCACTTCTTTGTCTTATCACATAAAGGAGTAGACACATTGTTCTTGTGTTCTATAATGTTCACTTATCACTTCTTCACTAACACTACACTGTGTCATGTCACTAACTCAAACGGTTTAGTCCTTTTGAGTCTTCTCACTAAGTCCGTCGTATCGAGGAGCTGGATCGCCTCGATATTGACGTGATGGTGAAGTCTTTTTTGATGGCCTTCAGCATAAGTGCTAATCACTTTTTTAACAAGGTCTACTTGAAGGTCCCGATGTAGATCTTCGTTTCTTACATACCAAGGTGCATTTGCAATACCCCTAAGTACTTTATTTTGGAACGTTTGTATGATATTTAAATTACTTTTTTTGGTACAGCCCCAGAGTTGAATACCATATGTCCATACAGGCATTAGGACTTGTTTATATAGCAATATTTTATTGTATATAGACAGCGAGGAATGTTTCCCAAGCAGCCAATGCATAGCTCTGTATTTGAGCTCCAGCTCGTCACGTTTTTTTCTTGACGTGAGCTCTCCAGCGCAGCTTCGCATCAAGGGTCATGCCAAGATATTTGGCTGTGTTTGCGTATGGAATGGGTGTATTGTTAATATATATAGGTTGATAATTAGGATGCCTATTTGTAAAATCAATGTGCACTGATTTGGTTTCATTGAGTTTCATTCGCCACTTCTTCGTCCAATTGATTACTTTGTTGATAGCTACTTGGCAATTCTCCGCTGCTTCAGCGTGATCATTCCCTACAGCTATAATTGCAGTATCATCAGCAAAAGTTGCGAAGATGTTATTTTCTGTTTCTGGAATGTCACAGGTGTATAAGAGGTACAGGACCGGCCCCAATACACTGCCTTGTGGTACGCCAGCATTTATTTGCTTGAGATCTGAGTATGCTTCTCCTTGTCTCACTCGGAAAGCTCTGTTTGAAATATAAGATATTAATATTTCTGAGAATTGCTTTGGTAGCATTGCTCTTAGCTTCAATATCAAGCCTTCATGCCAAACTTTATCGAAGGCTTGCGCTACATCTAAAAATACTGCAGAGCAGATTTTCTTCTCTTCTAATGATTTTTCTATTGTACTAGAGATCCTATGAATCTGATCTATCGTGGAGTGTTTTTCTCTGAAACCAAACTGGTGATCTGGTATAAAGTTTTTATGTTCTAATATGGGTTTGAGTCGCTTTAACAAGAGCTTCTCAAAGACCTTAGACATTATAGGCAATAGGGAGATAGGCCTGTATGATGCAGCTTCATGTGGCGGTTTACCCGGTTTTGGTATCATTATTACTTCAGCTACCTTCCATAAGTCTGGAACATATTGAATTCTGAATGAAGCATTTATTAGGGAAGTTAACTTGATTACAGCTTTTCTAGGAAGGTTTGTAATAGATGGAGAATTTTAATTGACATTGTTACTATTTGTGTATTACTAACCTAATCTAAGAGAAGGCACGTACTTTTAGATTTAAACATTAATGTATATAGCTCAAATGAATTTTGCCTAGCTCAAAACAGGATACAAATTGTTTGTTTTTATTTAACGTCCGGAAAGTAGAATCAAAGACCTATTATGAAAGACCGTTACGCTGTATATGTTATCTTATATAATGTTTTTGTAAAATATAAGGATCAGTTATGTACATGCCAATTAGATTCTAAACATAAGTTCCGTACACTAACACCAAGAATATTTGAAGTAACTTTCTCTACTAATACCTACAAAATGTTAATCTTGATACTTGAGTTTCAGCTGAGTGTTTGAATTTGAAAGTTTCTTGTCAAGAAAGTTCATCAAAGCAAAAGTTGCAGTGCTTAGCTGTTTAGGAGCTGTTCGACACCTGTACTGTAACTACTCGTATTTACAACTGAAGATGTAGTTCAAAACGAATAAATAGACATCCGCATAAAGTGTACCAAATAGTATATCGTTAATTAAATGTGTCTGTAATCACTTACAAAGGAGATGTTTCATTTTCGGCCATCTTATGTACACTATATCTAAAAAACACGAATAATTTGTATAATTGAAGAAAAATACACATATATTTTGAGAACCTAAAGTATTCCTGTTTAAAAATATTTAAAATAAGCATTCCTCATTGAAATATTAAATATGGCGGAATAATGTCAATGTCAAGTTTTCAAAACTGTCGATGTCGGTCAGGGAACCTATAGGTTACTATACTCTTTGGATGTCGGTAATTCTGTATTTCGCTGTTTTTGTCGTAAAGTTATTGTTACCTTAGTACTTTACAACCTGGCTTTTGTTTTGGGTATCCCGTCATTATTTCTGAATTTAATTAATTATTTATAATAATTATAACAAAACCACCTTTTAAATAGTATCTAGTTTTATAGATGTAAGTGACATGTCAAATTAAAAAAGAAGAAGTTGTCAATTTGATATGTGTAAAAGTGGATATATACATATTATATAATAGTGGACTCCAATGTAAACGTTGAATAAATATGTACTGATGAGAAGATTCCATTTTAATCCTGAATATGTTACTGCTCTGTGCTGCTTACGATTTTGGAGTGATTCTACCTTAATTGTTTACCCAACTTATGTTTTATGGACTCTTGTGATTTTCGTGCGATCGCTGTGGATTGTGTTGACAAGGATTTAATATCATTAGGTAAAATATACATCAGTTAGTTTTATTAATCGTGAAATAATCGTAATTTTAAACTAGAGAAGCTAATCTTTTTACATTTCTCTTTTTTTAGATAATTACATTAACAAGACAAGGACATTCTTGGGATGACAAAATAATCAGTTATTATTGCAACTGCATCGCTGGGAAACGAACCGTACTCGTAGGTAGTTGCGCTCACATTATGACCATTGTTTGATGTTTGGGCTGAGCTCGTCACAGGATATTACAGAACCTGCTACATGATTGGATAAAAATATTGATAAGGGAAGATATTTAAAATGAATAAATAATGTATCTAAGTGAAGAATAAGTAAAATATTATCAAATGTATACTTAAAGTTGTTTTATTTACACAATTAAATGTTTTAACTAAAATAAATTGGTATAGAAGTACATATTTTGGTATGTTTGTTTTAAGTCAAGATTTATGAAAGTAAATATAATTAATGTTTATCAAATATAGACATTGTTTCTCAATACATACAATACAATATTTATATATCTACGCCCATTCGCGTAAAAAATATATTAAAAAGTATATAATGTATATAGTAAGTTAAAATAGGATGACAGATGACATTATTACGGTAATCACTACCGCCATGATGTTTTTCCACTGTTGTGTTGCAAGTTTAAGTGTAAATTATTGTTTTTTAACAATTAAACGAATATGATTTGAAGAGAATGAACCCCTACGAATTGTTCGTTGCAAGTTTTCTTAGTTTTTAGTATAGTGTACAAAAGGTGGCCGGGAGCCCATACATTTTGAAACATCTCCTTTGTATGAAACATTCATAATTAACTAACTAATTCTCGTTTCAAACTTATGTCATAGGCAACTAACTGTTTATTATTATGTGGACTATATCCATAATTTGCGTCAGTTTCCCATCACTCATATCATAAAAAATAGAAATAAATGCAAATATACGAGTAGCTCAATCTTCTATGACCAGATAGAACCTAAACGTTTAAAATTTAATCACAAAGTTAAAGCGACTTGATTATTATTTTTTAAAATAAAACTTTGGCAATAAAATGGCGGAAAGAAAGGCGACGGAACAGGGTGAACGAAACTCAAATAAAAACAGAGAACAAGACACTCGTAAAGTCGAATTCATAATGGATATATTTTTATTCGAATTTATATTATCACCACAATATAAAAATTAACATTTAAATTTTAAAGTTTCATTTTGGTGAAAATAGATTTTTAATATATGACAAACAAGTTTAATACCGACTATTTGTAAAAAAAAATACTTAGATTCCAATTACACGAATAATTGTATGAAGATTTTTCAGTATTTTTTATTTCTTGGCGTGCTGCGAGTTATGTGGTATTTTCACCGTCCTAAATACTCCCTCGGTCGCCTTCCGCTACAAAGGGGACGTTTTATCTCTAACGGAACGGAACCGGAGTTCTCTTACCGCGCTACCCCTGTCGGCATCTGCCCGGGAGAGCATTACACTCATTCAACACTTTCGAATGTTTACGACTGTCGGCCAGCCAGCCAGGCGGCCATACGTACCGTTATTCTTCCCCGGGTTACTGGCTTCAGTCAACCAACGATTCAAATTCTCACTCTTACCGCCCTGAACGCCCTCCTTTTCTTCCTGCTCCTCGCGGCCGCGGGGGCAGCGGAGAGCATATGCCAGACTCCTACGGGCTAAACCCCACGATGTTCCTCTGGACGCCCTTTGGGACCACATGCAGCACTCGTCAGCGATCTCGACCTACTCGTACTTCACCCGTTCATTTTTGAGGTGCGCGCGACAACACCGCGCACGCCACCTCGAGACTTGATTTACCGTAGCTCAATCTTGGCTCGACCTAGAGAATCATACATATTTACGAAATATTTAAATTTATTCATTCAAGTTAATATTTTGATCTTCTATAAAGTAAAGGCACGAAGTAAATTTCCTTTGATATTTTGAAAGGATTTTGTACCACGGCAATATTCTGTTCATTAATAATGTAAAATGAGTTCCCGGTATACGAACATAATCGTTATCATAATGGTAACGCCTCCCAAAGGTTCAATCTTGCATGTTATTGCAATTTTCAAGTACCTCTTCAGTTTCATGTTACCATAGAAGTACTGGTATTATTCTTGGAAAAGTTACCAACTATTGTCGTCATCCACCCTATACTGTTCCTGTACTGTACTATACGTCCCACTGTTGGGCACGAGTCTCTTCTCGAAGTGAGTGGTCATAGTCCACCGAGCTTGCCAAGTGGGCATTAGTAGGTGGTTCGCTGGTAGAATTTTTTAAAAGAAAAATTATAAATGTAGGTTTTCGCGCGAAGTTTTCCTACACCGTTTAAGTGAGTTATTAAATACTAATATGCACAATGCACATAGCCTTGAAAAATCAGAAATGTCTGGAATATGAAGCTTGGTATCCTTATCGGGAACACGCACTTGGCCAGAGAGGGGTAATATTGCCTAATCTCTATAAATCTGAGAGGATACCCGTGCCCAGCTGTGGGACGGTAATGGGTTGACAACGATCCCGATTGAGGCTCCGAGTTTCAACCTGCTCTGCCAAGTTCTGCTCAATTTTCGTGTATCATTGATATGAAAATACTAAAAAAATATATTTAAATAATACTTGGTCGACCGAACTTTACTCCCCGTTCATAGCCCGTTGATGTGATGTAATAAAATCTAATGTTACGACAGGTAATACAATACTTATCATACACTTTATAGAGTTTTTATGACATTCTGTGTAAGTATGTATATTTATTACACTGGTATTTTGTGATGGCGTTAGGGCGCCTTTCCACCAAAGATGTAGCTTAGCTATGGACGAGTATCAAAGCCACTAATAGGAGTACTTGATTTTCATTCAATATAATCTAGCAATCCTATGATGATGATGCTATATGAATGTCTATGGTGGGTAGTTATCATTTTGCATCACGATTTACCATTGCATTGTATACGCGGTTGCTACTTCTATAATGTATAAAAATGTGATTTCTAAGCTTTTTTATAATATACTCGTAGTAGTAGTAGATGAAATTACAGTTCACTTGAAAAACTTCCACTTTGAGAAACACTGCCGTAAACATGTAAGAAAATATCAGTATTTAGCAATCGCATTACCATTATCTTATAACAGTCAATATATTGGTTTTCCGGTAAATAAGATTGAAGATGATTAATATTCCCATACTGTATAGTTCGCTTAACGACACTGCATGCGGCTTTCACCCGTAACATATTCGGTATACATAATACATTGGTCTGCAGCGGAGTGATAGATGAGCCACATTACCTCGTGACCGGGTCTTCGGAGACTGGGTGACTTGCAAACGACTTCACATACGTAAATAATCACGGCAATTTTTCATAACGCTAAGTATTTACTAAAAATATACATTGTAATTCTTAATTTTATATTGTCTTACTTTGGTTATTAATAATCTATCTATACAATTTTTACCTACCAAATATCGAAATTTGACCATTTCTATTTGACAGAAATTGTCAAAAGTCTTTGATAAGAATAACATTCGATAGATTGATTATGATATTGATTTATGCAAATAATTTAAGGTATAAATAAGTATAAGAGGTATTATTATCGCCCACTTTGAGAAACACTGCCGTAGATATGTAAGAAAATATCATACATTACTAGTATTTACCTATCGAATTACCATTATCTTATAACAGTCAATATATTGGTTTTCCGGCAAATAAGATTGAAGATGATTAATATCTCCATCGGTTCATACCCGTATATAATGTACTCTGTATAGTTCTCTTAACGACACTGCATGCGGCTTTCAACCGTAACATATTCGGTATACATAATACATTGGTCTGCAGCAGAGTGATAGATGAGCCATATTACCTCGTGACCGGGTCTTCGGAGACTGGGTGACTTGCAAACGACTTCACATACGTAAATAATCACGGTGATTTGTCATAACGCTAAGTATTTACTAAAAATATACATTGTAATTCTTAATTTTATATTGTCTTACTTTGGTTATTAATAATTTATCTATACAATTTTTGCCTACCAAATATCGAAATTTGACTATTTCTATTTGACAGAAATTGTCAAATGTCTTTGATAAGAATAACATTTGATAGATTGATTATGATATTGATTTGTACAAATAAGTTGAGGTAAAGATAAGTAGAAGAGGGGGTTTTATCGTTAGCTTGGGGTACAAATAGTTACAAGAGGGGGTCGTACCTCCCACTTTGAGAAACACTGCCGTAGATATGTAAGAAAATATCATACATTACTAGTATTTACCTATCGAATTACCATTATCTTATAACAGTCAATATATTGGTTTTCCGGCAAATAAGATTGAAGATGATTAATATCTCCATCGGTTCATACCCGTATGTAATGTACTCTGTATAGTTCTCTTAACGACACTGCATGCGGCTTTCGACCGTAACATATTCGGTATACATAATATATTGGTCTGCAGCGGTGTGATAGATGAGCCACATTACCTCGTGACCGGGTCTTCGGAGACTGGGTGACTTGCAAACGACTTCACATACGTAAATAATCACGGTAATTTGTCATAACGCTAATAACGCTAAGTATTTACTAAAAAAAATACATTGTAATTCTTAATTTTATATTGTCTTACTTTGGTTATTAATAAACAATCTTTACAATTTTGGCATACCAAATTTGACCATCTCTATTTGACAGGAATTGTCAAATGTCTTTGATAAGAATAACATTCGATAGATTGATTATGATATTGATTTATGCAAATAATTTAAGGTATAAATAAGTATAAGAGGTATTATTATCGCCCACTTTGAGAAACAGTGCCGTAGATATGTAAGAAAATATCATACATTACTAGTATTTACCTATCGAACTACCATTATCTTATAACAGTCAATATATTGGTTTTCCGGCAAATAAGATTGAAGATGATTAATATCTCCATCGGTTCATACCCGTTTATAATGTACACTGTATAGTTCTCTTAACGACACTGCATGCGGCTTTCAACCGTAATATATGCCGTATACATAATACATTGGTCTGCAGCGGTGTGATAGATGAGCCACATTACCTCGTGACCGGGTCTTCGGAGACTGGGTGACTTGCAAACGACTTCACATATACGTAAATAATCATGGTAATTTGTCATAGCGCTAAGTATTGATAAATTTAGTTTATTGGTCTTCACTTCATGTTTTCTGTTGATTCTTCTTACTTACTTTCTTGTGTTAAGGTCTGTGTTAAGGTCTTGAGGATCATTTAAAAATGTAATTTGAAATTTAATTGGAATTTTAATAATACTTTCGTAATATACCTATCATCGATTAAATGAATAGCTGTCTAGGTTTTTGTATTTGGTAATTGGTCATATTCTTATGCTAAGATTAAAAAAGCAAATAACTGTGCAGTCCACCTGATGCCAAACGGTCATTTAAGAATCATTATCATGGACATCTGAAACCAATTTCATATAGAAATTTCATAGATATAAAATGTCGATTACAGGTGTGTTGTCACTCCTGATATCTAAGATGGTTGCTTTATATATAATCAGACGAGATCCACGAGAACATCTTCCACCGTAACGCAACTGCTTTACCCTAGAAGAAGATGTGGCGGTTGTACATCTTTTGTTGAACCATATTACACGCTTTAAAACTACGACTACAATAATAAAATAAAATATAGTAGTAAGGGTGGGACGGGTACATAGTCATATCATAATTTATCACGTACTAGATGTACAATGCATCAACGAATGACATTCAATTATTCGTATTCCAAACACGTTTTGTTAAAAAAATCCAGAATTTCAAAATAGTGTTGACGGCTACCATTTTTGTGTATGAAAACAAATATAGATTTCAGAACGAATTTTCGTAACGGGAATATAAAATAGTTTGTTATAATTTTAATATTTAATCTAACACTTTTTAGCTTAATACAAATCTTATGTCCTAAAAAACTATTACCTATTTCTGTTCACAATTAAATGGTCACTGAATATGACGGCCATCTAGGAGCTACCTTTTTTTCTTAACGAGGGGGAAACCTTCAAAATGTACCCGATGACGTGGGAGCGACGCCGGGTTATGTGGGATTTTTACCGCACTAAAACCCCCCCCTGTGGCCGTCCTCAACGCTTGTTGGAGAACTCCGGGATCTCCGACGGAACGCAACCGGAGTCCTCCAAGCGCGATGCCCCGATCGGGCTCTACCCTGGGGCAGGTTTCGCTCCTCCCACACCATATAGTGTTTACGACGGTATGCGACCACACACACCGACGTCCTTCTCGGGGTCGTTTACTGGACGGTTCGAGCTCCCACTCTTGCCGCCCGCAACCGCGGAAGCCCCCTTTTAGTCGCTTCTTACGACGGGCACGGGAGCCCTATTCTAGTCCCGGAACTACATGGACAATCTAGGGCCTACCTAGGACCATCGTTCGTTTAAATAGAAAGTACATGTTTATAATAGATAAGTTTAAAACGACCATACAGTTTTTACTGATGGTAAGATTAGCATGGATCTGTGGCCGACCTGCTCACCTCAAGTCGGCCAATAATGCGTCGTTTCCCTGAGGACTAAACTAAGTAGCTTGCTGCTACGTATTTTTCACACGTCACTACGAATATTACATACTAATAGCATAATGTCGCATCTCAGTAACTCATAAACTTCTAAAATACAAACTAGAAGCTCCACACGTCCTGGGAAACTTATAATTAACTCGTATTCCAGTTAACTTTCCAAATTGGATTGAATACTCCGAACTACCCACATGGCACTTGTTATTGGACCACAGATTTGTTTTGATATTTATATTGCATCCGTGGTTTTCCTCGAAATACACATTTTCCGTGATTCGCTTCGTCAACACTGTTTTTTCTGTGTGAAACGTAACGAGATTATTTTATCATTTTCCCACGTTAAGATCATGTAAGGATTGATTACACAAAACATTTTAATAGTAGTAAGTGATATTAAGGACATGGTGGCATACGACTACGGTCCTTTGAAAATCAATATGTTTATGTATCAATTTAAAATGTAACTATCTAAGTTCTGTAGTTATTATATGATTGTAGCACCATATTTAACGTCGAGTTTAACTTTTTAAACTTTACTTTTAACTTTATGTTGTACAACTAAGGTAATATATATTATTTATTTATTGAACACCAATATAATGTACACTAAATAATAAGAAATAGGCGTTAAATAATTAGAGAAAATAGGTCATTACAATTACAGGTGAAGACTGCATGCTATAGAAAGAAGCGAGTATATAGAATTATAAGGGTAAAATGAACACATACATATTTAGATACTATTTTTTTTAACCTACTCGTAATTTGAAACTATTTTTAAATTTGCAAATGTCATGCGCAAAAATGTTAATATCTACACGTTTAGAAACTTTCCGAATAACGTGCCGAATATTCGAATATTTATTGATCTTCTTTTAAGGAATTGATGTAGCATACCGGCATGCATGCATGTTTTAGCTCCTTTTAGCTCCTTTTAGACACTTCTATACACTGATATATGTAAACAACAGAGTATTATTCCCCATATGAATAACTCGGAATCTTCATGTCTTACCTTATTCCAACATTCTAATACAGAACACAGTACCTCTTAACCTGTATAAGGCAATATATGGACTTCTAAAGTTTTCGAATATTGTTTCAAAACAACAAAGTTTCATTGCAAACAATAAACCGATATAAAAGGTGAATTAAATATATTTTGTACAACTAGTACCTATTGATCAGTGATTTTAACCGGTTATTATCACCCATGTGATATTTCAGTGTGAAATTTCCAACACATTTGCTAATAAAATTAACGTGGCAATGTTGCGGTTGATACTGTTTGCACAATTATTAATTGTTTGAGTTTAAGTACATTACAAAATAAATATCCATCATTATTAACATGATATTTAAACAAATACTTTTTTTATAAATTCATATTATATTTTTGATTTAAACTGTTGAGTGTATTGAGAATTTGATATTATAATAGAGATTCCCTTTCGCGGAAAAAACAATAACATATAGATTTGAATTAGGTATATTGAAAAACGGGAGAGGCTTGTTCTAGCCGAGGAGGTAACCGCTGCCAAATAATATACAGATCATTTTAGTAATGATTTAAGTCCACAGGAGCTGTAACGAATGATCGGCTTTAGGTGCCTGATTTATATAAAGTTGGTAACAGATGTCCATGGGCGGCAGTGACCACTATCAAGTAGATTACAAAATCACTTGTTCCTCCAATTTTACAAAAAAGGAAATGGAAAAGGATTGTAATAATTGAATGTTGGCCAGAACTAACATTTATCTTTGTATTTCGTGTACAGTAGATCTCGAATATTTATCACGGACCGTTCATTACGGGCCCATCCCATTACGGTCCCAAAAACGCGGTGGAGTGAAAAAAGTATTGATTTATCCGGTTTCGCACTTCCTGTATAACGCCTACATTCTTTTCTATTATATCTAAACCGTACTGTAATATATCTTGTGATAAACATAATGTTAACTAAATGTTCAGAAATCCGTTAAAACGGAATTCTTTGCTTTAATATGAACTTAAACATCCGGATATTTTAATAGCTATCTTCCTTCTTTTAGTTTTCACCTTATTTTTATATCTTCTTCTTATATATTCTTATATATCTTTATTATTTTCTTTAATAAGTATCAATCAACGTTATTTAAAAATAATATATAGTCTATACGAATTAACTGGGAACAAGATTAAAAAGGAAATTATGGGCCCCATAGAATAATTGACGTAACATTTTCATCAAAAGGAGCATCCTAGTAATATTAAAAATACTAAACCACAAAAGTGCCAAATGCAAAATCAGCTTCTACATATTTTGAGATCTGGAGTATTAAGGTATAACGTATAAATATTTACGGGAAATTAAAGTTAAAGGCAGTACCTGTTGCAGACGTCATAAGTCGCTAATTGGGCTATTTGCTTATTGGTCCCCAAAAGTAGATTTCTTCAAAAAGGTTTCTCAAAGAGCTTAAGTCTGACTTTCTAAGTAAATTTCGGTTTCCTTGCAGCTTAATGTCTTCCAGCAATCACGGAACTCATTGTAATTTCATTCCCAACAAGCTCTGTTTAACTTCAAATGCTATTTAAACACCTGAACTAAGTTTCTCGCCGTGATAATGGACAAACAACGCAAGTTCCTTGTTCGGTTTCGTCATTTTGTTATTATCACCTTGTACAGAGAGAAAATTTTGCTTTTAGAGATACTTCCATTTTTCTAATTATTGTAATTGGAAGTGACAAAGTTTTTTGTGTCTTTTTATATATTTTTATGTAGTAATGTGGGTAGGTGGGTTTTTGTCTCAAACGCATACGTCACTACTGTCATAAATTGAGTGCCGGTCGTGAGTCAGTCTACGTGCGACCGTCGGCCCGAGCGGACGTGTTGGTGCATTAGTGACCCAAATAGTATTGCTATCAGCATCAGATATATTACAAGTTGCAATATTAAAATTTTCAAAGACTTTTCATAAATAACGGAAAACGCTAATTGGGCTATATGCTTATTGGTCCACAGAAGTTGTTACCTCATTCTACAAAAGGTTTCAAAGAACTTAAGTCTAACTTTCAAAGTAAATTTCGGTTTCCTTGCAGCTTAATGTCTTCCAGCAATCACGGAACTCATTGTAATTTCATTCCCAACAAGCTCTGTTTAACTTGAAATGCTATTTAAACACCAGTAGCACTACCATGAGTTGGCATAGAAACGCCACAATAGAAATTGTAAATAGAAAACTATTGTCATTTTGCTAGTGAATAACATAACTACTATCGTTACGGTATTTCTTGACAACGTCTGTCAAATTAATGACTCATGGGACCGAATTTGTATGGCAATAGATCATAATGACATTCGCTAGCGATTGGATTTCGATAGGTTTCTTACGTATCGAGTTACGCCACTACGGATTTTACTTCTACGAGTAACCACCAGAGGCGCTGTACAATTTTTCATACATTTATTTTACGCAGTCGCTAGCGAGTAATACTTTTGTAAACTCATGGTAGTGCTACTGAACTAAGTTTTTCGCCGTGATAATGGACAAACAACGCAAGTTTCTTGTCATTTCGTTATTATCAACTTGTAGAGGAACTTTTGCTTTTAGAGAAACATTTTTCTAATTAGTTTTAATTGGAACTGAAACATCTTTTGTATTTCGATATATTTTTTGTGTAGCATTAGTTCATTAATGTGGTAACATTTGAACGGGCGATGATGATTGTTTATTTTCATGAGATAAACTTGCATTCAACATTAAAACATGCAGTTGATTGACATGATTTCGAGCCAAACAAAATCTAAGCTAAATTATAAAATAAGTGGACGAGCAGATTTCTATTTTTCCCACATTTTATATTAAGTATATTTAATTTAAGTCTCGCTTTTTAAAAACTATGCACAGATTGTACAACATACAACTAAACGTTGTCTACTTCAAATACTTTTAAATTCAGAGAGGCCGCTAATAGGTTTTCGACTATGTAAGAACTCCATTGAAAGTAGTAAAAAAGGCGTACCGTGTTAAGCCATACGTCCTGTGAAACTGTTCCTCTAATCGAAAATTCATCCATTATTTATCCCTTAAAATTGTCGACACACATAATAATTTAGGACTAATCGACGTACCCACGTAGATTCGGAATGAGAACAAAGGCTCGTCCTGTAATTCCACCTGACACCTAAACGTTTTTCGATCGCACATTACGGCCAGCTCGTTTGGATTAGGGATGTTCTGAATATGAAATTTCGGATACGGATACTGATACGGATCTCGTCGTCCCATTAGTGTTCTGCTGTTAGGCACAGGTCCCTTTTCGAACAGATTTTCGAAGGGAGAGGGGTTAGACCTTAGTCCACCGCGCTGGGGATTTGAAATGTGGACCGAGCCGATTGAGACAACGAGTTTCAACCAAAATATTATATTGGGTTCGGATACCGTTAGGGATATGGTGTTACTTCAGATTATCCGATAGTTTCCAATACATGTGAAATTTTCAATGAATTATCAAGGTAAAGAAAGTAAAAATAAATAATTAGTTCATTTTATTTCTAACGTAAGTGTACAATGTCAGCTTGGTAGGACGAAAACTTTTCATAACAGTGTCTTCTGTAACTGCTATCAGATTTCTCAGATTTAGTTACGGTTTCGGATATATATGTATTTCGGATATCGGATAGTTTCAGTTACGGTAACGGAGCTCCATACATCCCTGGTTTGGATATATGCCTGCACCCGATCGTACACATTATCAAGCCCCTTTGTGAGCTTTTAAAACAGCAATGGGACGATTCTAAAATTTTACGCTCGGTAATTCACAAGCAAGATATATTTCAAGATACCGCGGGGCAAAAAAGAGGTTCGAAATTGGTTTGATTTTTGTATTGAGTGTGATATATATGCGACTGGTCTATGGAATACACTGTAATGATAGTTATGAGTAAAATATTATATGCAATTGTTGAATAATGACGTTCCAATTTGCCGTAGAATTTATTTTTACTTTTATGTTTTGCATAACATAATTTCTTAAATATAGAATTATAGTTTTTTGTCACGTTCGAATTGATCATCTGTTCTAGTTTAAGTTAACTTATTTTAGTAATATAGAATAGGTTTTCACATAGATGTGCTCTCTGCACGTAAGTCGACAGTTTTATATTTCAACTGATTGCACTTTTTAAAAGTTAAAATATTTTTTACTCTGTTTCAAAATCTGTACTTTAAATTAAGGCGAGAAAACATAGAGAGGCGCTCCAAATTATTTGTATAGGTTAGGTAAACGTATTAGTTACTGCTATGTAGTGAGATTAATAATTTAGTGGCACTTATGGGGAACGATATTATTATTCAATGTGGGCTTGAATAATGCTGTGAGGGCGGATTACTCATCATGCGATTTTCCGGCTACAGATAATACGCAAAGCAACAGTAATGGATATAATTATTTCATTCGGGTGTAAGCTTTCGACATTTCTCATAACTATATTCCGGAAAGTAAATATCAGGTTGGCAACTAAGTTCCCGCCATTAAATTCTAACCTACCGCACATTATTTAGTGTGTGTGTGTCATAATGTTTTAATTTTTTAATAATAGGATGTTTTGTCCTACCGAAATGTGCCTATATTTTTTGTTTTAATTAAACTTAAAAAGTAACTAGAAAATCAGCGGGAACTTGGCAACTAAGTTTCCGCCGGTATTTTCTTTAACCTAATAAAAGAATAATAAATACATTAATTTCCATTACTTTTCATATGTGTTATTTCGTCGTAGTTCAATACTGTTCATCAGTACTCTTGCCTCACAAATATAATATAAGCTTAAGCAACGTTATTTAATTTATTAATATAACAAGCCTGTGAGCGCTAAAGTTATAATAATTGTTTAATAACGCACTGGAGTAGCGTGGAATAGCGTGCTTCAATCTTTGCCCAGCTACACAATAATGAGTACTTCTCTATCAATCTATTTAGTATCAATCTATCAATATCTATCTATCAATCTATTTAGTACTTTGCCTACCAAACCAAACATTTGATATTACTTTATACTAGAAAATGACAAATTTTGATCTTTGGTAGGCAATACATAGAGTATAGCCTACCAAAGATCAAAATTTGTCATTTACCCTACAGTTCCGGGACCAGAATAGGGCTACGGTATCCCCTGCCTCTAGTAAGAGGCGACTTAAACCGCGACCTCTAGTAAGGGCTTCATTAATATGTAAACCACCTTATTGTACTTATCTATTAACAAATAAACTATTTTGATTTTCTGGGCTTACAGGTGGCAAGAGTGGGAGCTCAAACCGCCCGGCCAGCGACAACGGGAAGGACGGCGGTATGTGTGGTCGCATACCGTCGCATACCACATCAGACGGTGAGGCGAGCGTCTTTTCACCTGGGTGGAGCCCGACGGGGCGACACGTAAAGAGGACTCCGGTTGCGTTCTTTTGAAGATCCCGGAATCCTTTACGCAGCGCCCAGGATGATCACTAATCCCACATAACTCCGTGTCGCTTCCACGGCATAGGGTACCTTTTGAAGGTTTTCAACAATAACATGGTAGGCAAAACTTGCATAGATAACGGGCGTACATCACAGTGATCGACTTTCTGGGAACATAACAATATGAAACAAAAGTTTATTTTTTTAAATTCTGACACGAGTGACAGCTTTGTAAACAAGGTAAAACGACACGTCGCTACACAGAAAATTGTTTTTTCAATAGATGAAAACACTAACAGAGTGTATGCAAAACAAACTTGAAAACAACACGACCGATTCCGCTATATTTATTCAATTCTCTTTCAGAATTTCACTTCGAAAATAGAAATCGGAAAGAATAGTTTTGAAATTGAAGTTAAACAAGTAGTTACAATATGCAAAGAACGATATTTATTTAGTTATGAGAAAACGAGCATGCTGTTTGCCTGATGGTAAAAGGCCAATGCGGGAAATGAACATTAGGTTTTTATATACTTACATATTATTGCATAAGTGCTTAGGAAATACCTCTACACCTACGGGAACGCCTTCGCATTCGTTCTTAGTTTTTACCCTGTGTTTCACCAACGGAGTATAACCCCGTATACTCCGTTGGTTGGTTCCTCAGCTAATGTCTCCTTCATTGGCTTGACGGATGTAGATCCTCATGCTATGTTCCGCTCTCCTGTTGCGGATAAGAAGATTGAGCAAATATTGTCTCACGAGCTTTTTCCCGCGGCTTCGCTCGCGTTACGAAGTAATATTTTCACCCCCTATTTTATCCCCTTGGGGGTAGAATTGATCAAAATGCTTTCTTAGCGGATGCCTACGTCATTACATCTACCTGCATGCCAAATTTAAACCCGATACGTCCAGTGGTTTGGGCTCTGCGTTGATAGATCACTATGTCAGTCAGTCACCTTTGAGTTATATATATTTAGATTGCAATCTCCTTCTAGCCTCCTTCTGGCATATATTTGCAGATTTACAATCTTGCACTCCACGACCTCGCTATAGATTGGAATTCATATGAGCATTGCTTGTAAAAATATATTCGTTTATTGACAAAATATATCATCATCATCAATATCACTGCAATAATTACCTTTCATTACTTAGTTAATATTTTTTTCATTACTTTGTGTAAAGTTGTCTTGAACGTATACGTGTCAAAGGACTTTAAAAAGACAATACATTTTCCACCAGCCTGAAACTCTGTTTATTTTCAGAGAAAAATATTCGGTGCGGGATCAAAACTGGCTTAAAACTTGCTCTCACTATATGAATAGACGCAAACACTCCTAATCAAATACATGAAAGTAATAATGTCATGTCAAAACGACATTTTGTCAAGAGCTACAGAACAAAAAAATCGGTTGACAAAAAAAAAGGTTATTGTGCTGTTTTCTCTTTGCGTATGTGTAAAGATTATTCGCATGGAAAAATATTGTATATTGGGACTCTATTTGTTATTTCGCCTATGTTGATCACCTGCTCCGAATTCCGGACAGTTTTTGTCAAAACTCGTTCTATATGCGAATAATGCACGTTGTCATTCGTTGCGACGCATGGGGCATGATAAATGACGTCATTTGTACCATTCCACCCCACAATATTCGCCGTACATCTACTACCTGACGTGTGTGTTGTATTTTACATACATTGTAAATGTACAAGTAAGTGAGTTACAATAACCGGGTCGGCGGTATTCCGTTTATATGGATAACAATCGTTTATGTGTTAGTAGTAGGCCAGGGATAGAGTTGTGGTTTGAAAATAATTCTCTTAATCCGTGGGTTTAAGATCCTTACACCAGACACGCCTAATACTTTTAATAATTAAGACGTACCTTAATTTTGAAGGAAACATCGTAAGAGAAGGCTTAGCGTTTTGAAAAAATGTTTTTTGGAAGTTCAGCAAGCTGCACTTGAGCCTGTTGAAATTAGTATTTTTTTTATTCGATTAAAGTAGTAATCGAGCATGGAGTCCACCACTTCTATATTATATACTAGCTAACCCGGCAAATTTTGTACCGCCTCAAAATCTATTAATCAAATATATTTCATATAAAATATAGCCTATGTTACTCGTGGATAATGTAGCTTTTGAACGGTGAAAGAATTTTTAAAATCGGTCAAAAAAATCAAACAAAGTTTTCCTCTTTATAATATTAGTATAGATAAAAATTGTAAGGCATCCACGGACTCCTACCGAAACGTGAAACTGCTTCAAAGCGTCACACTATATAGATTATTGAATCTCCCTAATAAACCAGACCACTACCATCAAATCATAAGGCTTAAGGAAATAGTCCGTAACACTGGCTAAGTTTGTGTTGACAAAATTAACACACCTTTGTGCCACTACACAGAGCTCTCGGGTGTATAATTTGTGTTAGGTTCCAATTCCCGTGAACATTACGAAGTGAATTGTACGAAATTACGGACCCTATTGTACTGTAACATGAACACGTAAGTTTAAACTTATGAAGACGCAATCGGTACTCACAGGACATTTATATGAGGCGTTTCAACTTAGTTCCTAAGATTGTGATCTGTACTTATACTATAATAATAATAACATTTATTCACGAAAACAAGGACTACAGCAATCATTATGACAAAATACAAAATCACATAAAAAACACAAAAAAAATAAAATATAAAAAAAAATTTCGACTTATAAATATACCTACAATTTTACGGACAATGTTTTGCATATCGTGCTGCAGGCCAAGCTCGCAAAAAGGTTACCGGAACTCTAAAACTCTAAAGTATAGTCCGCGTAAAACTGCTAATCCGCTCTGAATATAGAAATGAATCGCGTCGCTATAGGAAATTGTACGACTACACCTACTCGCAACAACTTCATAGCGGACTAGCAGTTTGGCGATAACTATACTTACTGTGCGCTTTTTCAGATAAACATACTTTATAATCATTTTTAGTATTTAAGAAAAAATATTATTTATCTGTCGTAATACTCATAAAGATTTTAAACATGAATTTATAATATTCTTACATTAATATTTTTAAAATGTTGCCAAACTGTATACTTTATTTTCTGTTCTTGTACTTTACTTTTTATCACATGTAGTTAATAGAATAAAGTATAAAAAAAGTTATTTTTAAAAATCCGAAGGATGAAAACATGAATAAACTGTTTCAACGTAGTATCTTCACTAATATATCACAATAGGCACAATTTCACCACAATATGCATAAAATACGTTGTCTAATCAGTATGCCTTTTCGTATGTGCAAGTTTAAAAATGCAGTTGCCGACTGAGCCTAACCTCGTTAGGATTCGTTAGGTCCAGCACAGCGGAACAAGTAAACCTAAATAAATAAAAAGCGGGAAGTAAAATGTGAATGTAAATGTGGATAAAGTGTGCCTCGGCTGAAAAAGGTGGTAGAATCCTTTGTGGTCCGATTAAAAAGATAACGCTGCCACACACTGATTACTTTTGCTAATTACAGAGCTGTTAAGCGTTGTATTGAGCTGTTTTCAAGAGTGTGGTAAGGGAGAGAAAGGAATACGAGCCATTGCGATAAAGCCTTTAAAGAACCAGTGAATTTGTAGCCACGATCAGGTAAGATTCAAATCTATCTTGGATTAACGATAAGTGTCCATAAGCAGCTGTGGCTAATTATGATAACTGCTAACAACTAGGATAATTATTGCAAAAACAAAAAATCTTTGCTTAAAGAATATAGCCTATGTTACTTCCACAATTTAGAAAAATCGAACGATACCTCATAATATCTTATATATAAAATTCTCGAGTCACAATGTTTGTTACCGTACTCCTCCGAAACGACTTTACCGATTTTCACCAAATTTTATATGCATATTCAGTAGGTCTGAGAATCGGCTACTGTCTATTTTTAATAACCCTAAGTGATCAGTGTTGTTCACCCTTAACATTTTTTATTTAAACACAACGTTTGCCGGGTCAGCTAGTTATCTATAAAATCCGTTTCGGCGTGATTCAATTTATTGAACAAAATAGCCATAGGTATATTTTTAAACGTCAAACTATGTGTAGACTATAGAGTCTGTAGATTTAGTTTCATAAAAAATCTACGCAATATTTTTACGACGTGTAAAGAAGTTTTCAACGAAACTGTTCTCATAAGTTACTGCAATTTTATTTCCAAGTTTATTGATGCGTAAGGTTTGAGTTTAGGCATATATACTTGTCTGTCAAACTTGTCAAGTACAAAACTTATAGATATACAACGAACTATTTTACATTTGAATATGTATATTGTATATAGTAGCAAGATGTTATGTATATAATATTCGGTAAAGATTTTCGTTAAATATTATGACACTTGTTACAATACTGCATTAGACTATAGTATTTTAGGTAAGGCTATACGCAAGTTAAATGGACCAATGGTGAAATTATTTTAATAACAGTATTAAGTACTGCTGTGTTTTGTTTTGAAGGGTTATCAGTAAGGGAAACATACTAACTTATCGTAGACGTTCTAACTAAATAATAAATGTTTGCCTACAATGAATAAGTCTACAAGAACGCCAAAAATATATTTTCTTTTATAAGACAGTTTTGATATTATATTTTACGTAATTATTAAAAAAACAAGTAATCATATATTAGGATTTAAGAAATGGAGTCTGGAAATAGTCCCCCCGATAGTCCCGTCCTGTTTTTACTCTTCGGGTACGGAAGCCTAAAGATTTATCATTAGGTAGGTACAGACAAAATTTAAGAGAAATGAAAAGGTTCACTAACCCTACCTCCATAATTTACTGCTTCGATATAATTACTTAAAATGGAGACCGTTTTGACACTGACGTCTTTTAAACACCAGCAATAATTAACAGCCTTAATTATACAGCCCCGTAATGATTGGTTAATAAGCCTAATAAATTAATATGACGTTTCTCTTTAATGAAGTTACAGCTTATCTTATTTTATTTATAATAAAGCAATTAAATCTAAATCGAGTTGCAAAAGTAACGTCGCTGGAAATATTTTACAGCGCTTGATAACTTAATTACAGAAGCTTGTTACGATTATTTAAAATGCCACTTTATAAATTATTACAGCGCTGTGAAAATTGCCCTTAAATTAACGTTTAACATTTTAAATCTTTTGAATGATGTGGGCGTAGTGGCACATAACATTGAAATTAATGTCAAAGGTGATTAAGGGTTTATTTCCGGAAAGGTTTGTTTAATATAATTATAGATTAAAAATCTGTTACGGTCTGGATCAGCGGATATATCCGGTTTCCTATAACGAAGGTCGTATTATGTGCCGATTTTTTTAAATTGAATTACTATGCAATCATGCAATCCGCCGATTGTAAGTAACTAACTCCATATAGATGAGAGATTCGATCCGATCACAGATAGGTTATCAGTCCTGGGGACTAAAGTCACTTCATATACTATGTAAGTCAGTGGGCATTTACACCCTTCCACGGAAACGCAGAAATTCTTCATGTGAAATGGCAGTAGAGAAATAGAAATGGTGGTGGCTACTGCCTATTCAAAGCATGCTTATTCTACCACCGTTCAAACGTAATTGATGTTTAAAATGCGACCATTCTTCAGCCTTGAGAATAAAATACATATTCATAATTTCCTACCCATAAATTGTTATAACTTAGGTTAAATAATTTATTGTGATGTTCATTAAATAAGGTAGCTATAAATCAAAAGATAACTGTTTAACTTCTGAACGAATTGTCCCACTGAGATATATTAGGACTAGAAGAGTCTTGAAGGTAATAAAATATTAGTAGGGTACAACCCTTTATGGCCGTTAGCTTCGAAAAAGATCATTCTATCAAGGACGTTGGATAATAGTCGGTATTTTTATATTATGCCATAGAAAATATTAGTGTAACTTCCTTTTCTTTATAATCATTGACATTTTATGCACAATCATATTATTGTGGGGATGTTCCCAGAACCACACACATTTTTTTTAATAATAATAGCAGCATTAAGCGCTTGTGTGGTCCGCTTTGGAAGGGGTGGTATGAGGGACATAATAGTACTTCTCTAAATCGTTTCAACTTAGTCCTCAGGGGTAGCGAGGATTTGGTAGCTCAGATAGGAACCTTAATTTGCGAGAAGTTGATTGCAGACGTCTGAGAGAGAGATGAGATGTTGATTGCACTTACTCTGAGATCCACTGCATGCTCATTTGCTACTTCAAGATTGTAAAATAATCGACGTCCAATTTTAATAGGGTCTTATCTAGGGTCGATCACAGTTGCGTTGCTATCTTAAAGAACTCGGTAAGACCACCTGTAAATATCTCTGCTTTATAATAATTATGGCCCTTTAAGCCAGATAACAGAAGAACCTGATAATGTTTGATCATCCATTCATTGCCACTAAAAATTGCCGCTAACACACTTTTCCGTCTTATAACAGATGTACAAAGTTAATTCAAAAGAGTGTTGTGAAAAACTAATATGGTTGAGTTATTAACCCTTCCTTAGGTTACCAAAGGGTACAAAAAATTTAGCCATTAGCGGTCACCCGTTCAACTGACCCGACCTCACCCGATGACGTTTAACTTTGTAGATTAGTTACGGCCTACAGAAGCCGGAGGTCTATGCGACTTATCAATTTGTATATTAGTACTGCTTAAAGATATAATATTTTTTCAAACATAAAATAACATACAGTTTTCTACACCCATAAACTTACAATGATTGTAAGTTGTCCGTCTGCCTGTCTCATAAGAGTCAGACAATGTGCGTAAAAATTCTAGATCCAAAGTAGAGAAAACATAATCGAGATGATGATTAAACCCGGGACACCCCGAAAAACTTTTGGATATAGAAGCATTTGTGCCACGACAAAATCTTTTTGCAATGTTCTTCGTCGTCAACACATTGGTGGGAGAGATGTTTTGGCCAAAATTAACCCATCCCTCGTCCCTTGCAAATTCCCACTTCATAGACTTCATCCTGGGGATTTTTATAGAACGTAAAGTTTTCCTTGCGTATGTTTGCCTTCTGTCGTATTAAGCAAGCGATAATTCATTTTTAATACACATTTAACGCGCTTGAGATTTAAACTTTGATCCCCCGAATAAGAGACAGAAGATGGGCTGTTGCTAGTTGACATCGATTATTAATGAATAATACATAATTCAATAAGTTCGCAATTTAGGCGTGGGAAAAAACAGAACTATTCGTCAACTATGGCCGAATTCACAAATAAAACTTACTAGGACAAGCTTAGCCGACTGGACAGTAGGAGCAAACTAATTTATCACTTTCGAAAGCAGTTTCGCCAACAATACAAGAGTTACATTCCAAATGCCGTGCCTAAGGCCTAATTTATCATTTATTCGGAAAGTCCCTAACCCAAAGACATTTGCAGTTGCTTGTCAAATATAGTAAATATCATATTGTGTTACAGTAAATAAAAATTCTACTAGGAATTTTTCATATTATTCTCATCATTCATGAAATTTAATTAGAGTAGGTACTTATGTAACTTCATGTAATGTTTTATTTATTATAAACTTATGGATTACAAAATGCGAATTTAATGTCTAATATTCTTTTCGTATTATATATTAATTATTATAAAATGAATGTCGATCATAATCATAATAATATGTCGCTTATGCTACTAAGATGAATCGATGAGACATTATAATAATTAGTTTGTGCTTTAGAAAGTTTGAAATAAATTGGACATACAAACTCGAAAAACAACCATCCTTCTGGCTCAGTCGGATAAAAACAAAGGTTCGCCACCCAAAATTAACCGTGGTTGATGTTTATATGCCATAAAACAACACCTCATAATTATTAACCAACTTTATAACACCGCAAATTTTCACCCTTGTGCAATTTAAGGGACCAGAAACCTTCGTGGTGGCTTCATTTTAATTGTATTCATTAACGTAGGTACTTAGCCGCTAATGCTTTCTAATTAAGGCACTTGTTTCACCGTTAAGGAATAACGATTTTTTTTAAAAGGTCCTTAGAGCACGGTAGTAGGTACCGTGAATTGGTCACTGCGACTTAAGTCTTCTCGATAAGTCTATATAATTTTGCTCGTAATCTTACATATATCGAGACATATAAGCCTAAAAGCTAAGTTCTGATATTCCTGCTGAATCTAATTAGGAACAACAAAAAAACGCAAGCCTGAGTAGCATCTTGCAGTCTAATGATGAGTTGAGTTTATGATGGCGATAAGGGACGTAAAAGGTCCATAGTACCTCTATGACCCCTGGCACGGGAACTTACCTTACCTAATATAAATTAAATATTTTTTAGTTTATCTTCACGAATACGTTAAAGTGGGGTTGCACAAAAAAGGTGTTTTGTTTTCCAAAATTAGACTAGTATTTCTTTCTTCATTCACTTGTTTATTATTATTAACAAGAATAAAAAAAATGTGAGCCGTCACGGGACGCCTGGCAGATGCGAAACATCGACATTATTTTGTAAAAGTAATATGCAGAAAAGAACATATTGTGATAGGAACTAAATATGTCATAATGATAAAATAAAATATTACGATTGCGCATGGCGACGTGTCGCCACACCGTACACACTACTGCATATAGATTGTATATATATACCATCGTATAGCGTGGCGACGCCATGTCGCCACGCCAGAAATCGTTTAATCAACAATTGTTTAATCAAATCAATAATAGTTCGTAAGACAATTTCTACCGATACATTTACCACGATATTAAATTATTTTTCTTTTATAAATCAGGAAACTTTTTCAATCACGTTCACCTCTATATCGTCTTCATATCATCCCGAAAGCCGTGTCAATAATGTGTCACCTTTGGAGTGAAGGGGATTTTTGATAATCTGGATAAAAGTTAAGCTTATCACCCAACCTTTCTATTGCGCCCTGATACCAAAAAATCCATTTATATTTACGGGAGTGACACATGGTGATCTTATAAATATTTTGATTTATTGGCTTGTGCAGATGAGACAGGGAAAACGAAATTCAAAGCAATGTTTCCGGCAAAAGTTGTATAGGTTTTTTTAAAACTTAAACCAAAGAATAAGGAAAACGGGCTACCTGTATGGCTTTAAAGGGGAACTCTTTTTGAACATTTTTAGATTGCCCAAATCTTGACATAAATGTGTAGACTACTACTACTAGTAGTAGTAGCTCAAAATCAAGGGCGTCGACAAACAAAGGGGGAGGGGGGCAGCTACTCCCTGTAGAGATTCAACACATTGGATTTCTACCGGTTAAGATCGCTATGAGGGGCAGTTGCCAAACAAAACCACCTTTCCATACACTTGCTGCATAGAAAACAATAATTACCAAAATATTATAAAATTTTCATTGAAAAGACAACAGGAAGCGGTAAACAATCGAATCTACGGAAATTTCTTTTTCTATGACCCTTAACTTAGGTAAGCTTCATGTTGGAGGAAGGATTTTTTACTGCGAGTAGATAAGATCCTATCGCTCGGGTCAATAATGTGTTTTTATCAGACCCTAATAAAATGACCTTTGTCACTCCACCAATAATGCCATAATCTCCATGAAGATATACTACTAAAGGGACGCAAATTCAAGCCTCACCTTAAAGGTAATCTTGATGGGATTTAAAGGGATATTTTGATTTTTGGGGCAGAACATTTTAACAATTATTGCTTTTCTCATTAGGGTTTTATTTATTTTGTTGCATGTTAACATTTTTATAAAGTTTTATGTTTTTTAAGTGGCAAAGGGTGTTATGTTCTAGATGACGCGTAGCTAGATGTGTTATATACTAAACCAGCTACATATTGTATAGTACATCATCATCATCATCATCATCATCAACCCATTATTGTCCCACTGCTGGGCACGGGTCTCCTCTCGTAATGAAAAGGATTAGGCCATAGTCCACCGCGCTGGCCAAGTGCGTATTGGTAGACAGTATAGGTTTATGCACCTTGCAAATTCATGGTATTACCCATAGAGGTGAAATGGGCACGTCTTGTTTTATTGTATACTAGCTGACCCGGCAAACTTTGTACCGCCTCAAAATCTATTTATCAAATTTATTTCATATAAAATATAGCCTATGTTTTTTTTGTGAATAATGTAGCTATCGAATGGTGAAAGAATTTTTAAAATCGGTCCATTAGTTTTTGAGCCTATTCATTACAACCAAACAAACAAACAAAGTTTTTCTCTTTATAATATTAGTATAGATGAGAAATTTAAATCATAATCGAACAGCTTCTCTGTAGATATTCAATAGCATCACCATCACCCTAATACTATCCCTCTGCTGGGCACGAGTCTCCTCCATGAGATATAGTCTCACCATAGGTATAGTCCGCGCCAAACTGCTAGTCTGCTCTGATGTTGTTACGAGCAGGTGTAGTCATACAATGTTGCTACTCGTATGTCGATGCGTTTTATATCTATATTCAGAGCAGACTAGGAGTTTTACACGGACTATAATAGCGGGAACCAGCGAAAAGTCAGTAAATCCAAATAGTAACAACATAACAATATAGCTGTGTGAAGTGGGTGTATCCTGTTAAACGGTTTGCCGTAATTGCTCTTTTAGTGTCTCCCCAGACTGTAGTCACCTCATTATTGGTTTTATTATGTACTTAAACAATAGCGAGTGGCTTTGTACTGCTTTGCCTGTTAAGATATTGGAAATGCGTTATAGGTAATGGCCTGTGCTATGTTTAAAGATGAGGTGCTTAAAGGTTCTTCTATTAACAGTTAACTGGATTATGTAGTAAAACTAAGAAGTTAACCCAGTAAGTGGAGCTTAAAGGCGTTCCAGTGGAATAGTATTTTGCCGATTTATGAGAACAGATTTACAAAGTCGTATTCCAATAGATGAATATATAAACTATACAATTTAAAACGACTATAAAACTTTTTTAAATGTGATTTGAGTAAATCTGCTGTCTCTAAAGTAAGTCAACGAAATAAAATAAAGTGCCGCCCGGCGTGCAACTTCAATTTGCCGCCTAGATTGTAATTTGTAAGATTTAAGTTAAAGTTAACCATTTTTTGCAATTGATGCAAATTCAAGTAAGTTGCTGCTAGTGGAATTTAAGTAGCGAAATCGTAGAGAAGTCACCATAATATCAGTATGACACATAGAAGACTTATGAATGATAAATTTATATTTTTGTATTGGGTCTTGGTATTCGTTCTCATCTTTGTCAATAACAATGCCACCTGCGACACAAGGAATTCTTGTAAAGCTATAAGTATAGGAAGTCTATGACACAGATTTCAGATCCCACAAAACAATATCATTTTTATTTCTATACACAAGCCCAAACAAAAAAGCTGCCAAAACCTACAGAGTAATTGTAAATATCAGTAAGAAAATACTTTTCCGCATTATGAAGAATGTATCATGTTCCCTTTGATGTCAAAGTAAGGAATACGCTTTCCGTGACTTTCAATCACTCGATTCGTTGTGCGAACATAAAACCTCGGCGTCAGAATTCCAATACGTAACTAGCTTAAAACATGAATAGATGTATAGGAAAGAAAGGAAAATATGTGACTGAGGAGAAACACGAAAAACACGACATGTTACAAATATTTTGTAACGTAATTTGATTATATATTCTTTCTCTTTTTCGTAAGATTTATGTGTCAATATAATATTTCACTTTTTTGTGAATGGTCACTGCCTAATATAGAATAGAACCCAAAATATTAATTCACCTAATAACAGCACCTATTTCTACCTAATAACAGCAGTGTTAGGCGCTGCTGTGTTCCGGTTTGAAGGGTGTGGCAAGGGAGACATACTTTTCCGAGGCGTTCCAGCTCTGTCCTCAGCGGCGCATCTGTGGCCGACCTCAGGTGGGAATATCTAATCCTATCTGGGGTTGATTACAGATGTCCATGGGCCCATTTACCCTCAGGTGGACTGTATGCTCGTCTTCTACTCCTATATTATAAAAAAAAAATCCTGATGCATAAATTATTCGGCATGCAAACCGTTCTTCCGAAATGCAGAAACTGCTACACGATCAAAATAGGTGTGGCGGTGGTCAGTGCCGAACCCTATTACGATGTCAGCGAGTTAAGTCACAATTTTTTCTCAAAATAATTTAAGATTTTTAATATCTAATGATCGTAACTTAACCTATTCTACCTAAAAACGATTTAATATTCAATAATATTAAGACTAATAGATTAGACGAACAATGAAATTTTACAATTTTATAATGATTCACTTATGGATTGTGTATCAAAGATCGTGAAAGAAAATATGCTTCGCACTATGAAGGCACTATAATAGACTCCGGATCGTGTTCTCATTGATATCGTGCCGGCAAATATTTGTCTCAGGTGAACGAAAGCTGCGCCAAGTAAGGCAGTGTTCCTAAAATTTCAATACGTAACGAGCTGAGATGGCGATGGGTTAAGATTTACGGCGCTGCGAGCCAAGTGGCCCGTGTTACGCGGTGCTTAGTTCGACGTAATGTAATAATTTCTTTTACGTCAACTCCAGGGATAGATGCCAACGTATTACTGTTTTAGTTCTTGTCACGGGTCAGGGGTAAAATGTATTGAAAGGTAAAACAAATGGAGTTGGCCAGGGAGGTTCCACTTTCACACCTATTTTATAGCATGAAGCAATTACGAATGAACGAAAGAATTTATAATGATCCAATTATGGATTGTGAAAAATAGAACGTGAAAGAAAATATGCTTCGCACAATGAAGTCACTTTAATAGACTCCGTTATGGGGTTGTCTTTGATATCGCGCCGGGAAATATTCGTCTCAGGTGAACGTAAGCTGTGCCAAGTAAAGCAGTGTTCCTACGAATTTCAATACGTAACGAGCTGAGATGGCGATGGGTGAAGATGTACGGCGCTGCGAGCCAAGTGGCCCGTGTGACGTGATGCCTAGTTCGACTTAATGTTATAATTTCTTTCATGCCAATTGCAGGCATAGACGCCAATGTATTACTGTTCTAGCGCTAGGGAAGGGTCTAGGATTAAAAGAGATAAAGGTTTGAGTTGAGAGGATTAGTTTTGTAGAATCAGTGTAGTTAAACTGGGGGTACCATTTGTATACCTACTCCAAGCGTGAAAGAGTTCTCGCAGTGAACTCTTTCACGCTTGGAGTAGGTATACAAATGGTATTCGATACAAAGATGTTTTGGTATTCGGTACAAAGATGTCAATGCCGGTAGACTAACGTATGACTTAGTTTTGACTTTCATGATTTGGGACTAAAGTTAGTCTTCAAGAGTGTCAAGTGGCAACGCTTTTGTGATTGTTTTGAGTTCCAACAGAACGCCTGTTCTATCACGTGGACTGCATTCTCGTTTGCTACTAATATTTTAAATAAAAACACTGTTTATAATATACAAAGCCCCTTAGTCGACCACGCTGGCCAAGTGAAGATTGGTAGACCCACTTATGAAATGTACCTACGTATCTACCTAGATACGAGTCGAGATATCTTAACACGTTAGCTGCGGAACGCGGCTTAAAACACCTCGTCCATGTCTGGTCGTTATAGCGGTAAGAAAAAACTTTAACTTCTCTGTGGTGCGAGAGGCATAACTTCCGTCTGGTTCAGTGTAGGAGAGTGATAACTATATGTTTGTGATGTGCTACTGATTCCTAGTTCTATGGTACACCAACCTAATGTCGGGTTTGTTAGACCTCGTACCGCACTGAACAAATAATAATGCTAACACAGTGCGGAACGAGGTTGGGAACGCCACGTTTCCCCACGCACCTCGTACCGCACCCCACGCTAGCTTCACGTGGTTAGTGTTGTGCAACGCAGTCGAGGCTGCGTAGCGACGAAGTAGGACCGCTGTCTTTATGTTGAAAATTATCATGTCGAAACGTTGCCGAAAAAAGTTGATCATGGAGGAAGATGAAGAAAAACCGGTTGAAAAATCTGAGCCAGAATCAGAATACAGGAAGATATTTCAAAAACAGGTAAGTCACAAATATACTCTGTCTAGGTGAAAGTCCAGTAGTGAGACTTGGCAGGCTAGACGTATATCCGTATAGTAAGAAATTACATTATAGATAATTACGTTTCCTGTTATGGTTCAAACAAAAGTTAAGTAGCTACATTATTGATATAGGAAACGTAGGCAAAATCGTTACCGAGTATTCCGATTACTCTTTACCCTAATCTACTCGCTCCTACTTTTCAGAATCCACTGCAAAGAAAGCACATCATCTCGATAAGGGTCCAAAGAAGAAGAGATGTGTCGGATGCTACGAAAAACTCCGCACATTCTTGACATGTCGTGAGGCAGACAAAAAAACCAAAAAAAAATCTCACGGAATGCACTGTTTGCAAAAAACCTTATTGTCTGAAATGTTTCAATGAAAAACATCCATAACTTTTCCCCTTTTTTGTATTCCTTCTGTTCATAACGTTGATAAATAAAAACAATAAAATAAAATCGATATTTATTTTCCCATCACTAAATTATATGGAAACCTGCCATTTTTCAGTGCGGTCCGAGGTGCATTAGACCCACATTTTATTTTACCCATAGAATCTAAAGTAACGAATTTAACCAAGGGCGGCGGCAGTTTTAGGTTAATCAACTCATTGTTAATAATAATCAAGACAAAAGCCGTCGATTTTGTCTTATTTGGCGCCAAAAAAAGGATTTTAGTCTCCTTCGGGCGGTGGGATTTAACACGCCTCGTGCCGCCACAATGTCGGATATAGGACGAGGTTTAAAACAACTCGTAACGCAGTAATGGAAAGTACAGAAAAATCTGTGCCGCAGGGAACGTGTTAAAGTAAAAATAATAGCATTTTTTAAAATATATTTTTGGTATTATTCTTTTGTAGGTTAAACTTATTCGATTTAAAGTCGTGGTCGTATCGAGTGGTTTAATATTGGAAAACCCGTGAGTTCCCCGCACCGGAAGCGCAATATATCAAGCGTAGACACTGATTTCCGTAAACTTACATCTGAGGCATGGAAAATTGTTGCTGGATTTTCTTACTTTGTACGAACATCTTCTAAACTAAACTTTGTCATGAGTATCACAGTTGTTTTACGGTCAAATGGTTTTGGTCTTCACTTTGAATTTATATGTTTGAAAATAAACTAAACGGTATTTAGATGAATACGGTTGTTGTACGAAAGTAAAATGCTTACAATATTAAATGTAAAGTACCTATTATTCCATGATTAGGAAACATGGTGGAATGAGTGGTCAGTACTAAAATAGTACATGGACATGAATGTTGTAAAATATAACTTTATTAAGAATATGTACCTACAAGTCTGCACTACACTAAATAATCCGTGGAGTTTTATTATTTTAATTTAGACTAGCTGACCATATAAATAAAATAAATGTTAATGGTGAACAACCCTTATCACTTAGGGGTATGAAAAATAGAGAGTAGACGATTCTCAGACCTACTGAATATGCATATAAAATTTGGTGAAAATCGGTAAAGCCGTTTCGGAGGAGTACGGTAACTAACATTGTGACACAAGAATTTTATATATAAGATAATGTTGTGTGGCGAATTATGATTCCCAAGTTCCTTTAAAGTAATAATTTGTGCATTCATATCCACAAAAAATAACAATTTGTACACCCACTAGAATTCTTTGTTGAATGTATATTATGGTCACAATTTGTGTGACCATGACAAGGTCACAAACACTACAAATTCGCAATACAGTTCCATATATACGGATTCTACGTCAGTAAATGTTCTGTCTGTTCAGTGAAGTGAATCCAAGTATAATTTGTGATAGTTTTACATTTCCACTTAGATACTCAGTAAGAAGATTTATTCTCTACACGCGGCCCGACTGGTTAGCTCTTAGTTTGCATTTTCCTGGATTTTATTCTGTACTGATAGTATTACACACTGAAGAACCGTTTAAAACTGCTTTGTTTTTATCTTTTTGTATAGAGTTGTTAAGCGCTGCAGCTGTGTTCTGTTTTGTAGTGTAACGAAGCTATAGCGAAGACTTAAGTAGTTCCAACTGAGTCCCTAAGGAAGAAAAGCATTTACTTTCTTAAAATACGAAAATCTCTCTTAATAAATGTAGTTCAAAAAACTAAAAAACACGCTTTTATGATAAAATCAACTAAAAAGTAGAAAATAATTTTCAATCTAGGAATCAATTAAGGAACAGTAAATTGTATAATTGTGGAAAAAGTGTGGGGTGCTTTTCGAAAATTGATAAGTGGAGCACTCGTGCCGATACGAGTAAATTTTCTGGAATAACTAGTAATTCGTAATTCTCGTAATCCTATACAAAGTGTTTGATAGCGTTCATGCTATAATTGTATTCCAATTTATTGCCATTGTTAATACAATGAAGATTAAATGGTATTACATACCTACAGACTACCATACTGATTCAAATTGTTTCTCGGAACACGTTAGCAATAAAATCGCAATTACAATACGATAATTGATGTAACGTTATCAATCTTATAAAAAACCATGTTATATACTTGATAACATGTTTTTTTATAAGATTGAAGACGCCAACGAGCATACAGCCAATCTGATGGTAAGTGGTGCCTATCGCTAAGACATCTGCAACCAACTCCATAAGAACTTGGGCTGTACTTGAAATCACACCTGCATTTCCTGAAGATGGTCATCTCCGATGTAAGCCGTCGACATATTTGGCATAGTGATACATACATGGTGATAATATATACTGTAAGAAATTAAATGTCTATCTACTACGATTCAAGAGATAGAGCCCTGTGACAGATGGACTGTTGGACTGACAGCAGAAGCTTAGTAATAGGATCGTCTTTTGGTATGGAACACTAATAAAAAGTATTTTATAGTTTATACATTTTAATAGAAGTATGTTATCAGTAAATCAAATTTAAATCTTAAAAGTGTTAAGTTTTATAAAAAAAACTATTAAATATAAATGAAACCCAAAAACCTAGACTAAAATCGCGATCCAAACCTACTTGAATGCAATACCTATATAAATAGTTGCAGTATTACCGGTTTAAGCTCTCAAAAGTTCCTGGTTCGCTTCCGAGGCCAACCAGTCACGAGAGCATATCGTTTCGCAATACGCCAATAATTACAGCACTATTGTATTAATTTACTAACTGCGATATAGCTCCGGTTACATTAACGGTAAATGGATTAAACTCGGTAGTACCTAATAGGTTAGCGATAATTTGGGCTTCTCGTACTAGATTTCCACGATTCGAATGTTATGCAGTATGTAATATAATTGTTGACCCATTGCTGGGTACTATTACTGGGTATTTGTTTACGTATTTGCCCATACATTTCCAATCAGCGCCCCTAGCGGATTTTATCAAAACTGACTGAAAAAGGTATGGGAAATACGTAAAAAAACAAAAATAATCATTTTGTCAAAACGTAAAAACTCATATTATGGGTACTGGTCTCCACTCGATGTGAGAGGGGTTAAACCATACTCCACTGTACTGACCACACTGCTGCGCTAGCTAAGTGTGGATTGGTAGATTTGACCTACCTTGATACCTATAAAAATAAATTAGATATTAATAATATTAATGGTATGCAGATTTTTTTCTGCCCAATAACGCTCCTAGTATTTGCGCTTACTAATATTAAAAAAGTATTTCAAACAATTTTATTATTATTTTTAAATAAGCACTAATATTGTGTGTGTATTCTTTAATAGAGCAAAATAGGAAATGCGATGCCGACTATTTAAGTCTGCAGTTTCTTTTCCGAGCCCAACTGTCATCTTAAAATATGGAATATTTGTAAGGTAAGGGCACACATGACTTATTTATAACACTGTTCCTGATGTGTGACCTAGCATATCACACATGACCGAGTAACTACCCATTGATTTATGATATAGGTGACCTTATTCTACTTTGTAAATTGTAGGAAATATTACAAGATCGTTTTACTAATTTTTAGAATATTATCTCTTTTTCCGGTCAATTACTTGTAAGTAGATAAAATGATACGCGACCTGTTAAAACATGGATTTTGTTGGTAAAATACGATACAATTGTAATTTAGTTAATAGTAAGAAATCCATGCTATAAAGTTAGGATAAACATGTATGATGGTATATACTTTAAACCCTGCAATATATTTTCCACGTAAGATACGTACACTTGTAAATATAAAAATTAAGCCACCGCATATAGGTACCACCATCAATACCTAACACGTATTTTGCTCTAAAACAGACCATTAACACGGGAAGTTGATTTTATGACGGTTGGTTATTGAATGATTGATTACAATTTACAGCGCAGTAACATGAGAATCTTTATTCGTATTATTAGTATTACACTATAATCTTAAACATAATAATTGAAAATAATTATCTTATATATACAATTCTCGTGTCACAATGTTAGTTACCACACTCTTCCGAAACGACTTTACCGATTTTCACCAAATTTTATATGCATATTCAGTAGGTCTGAGAATCGGCTACTATCTATTTTTCATACCCCTAAGTGAGAAGGGTTGTTCACCGTTAACATTCTTTTATTTATATGGCAACATAACGTTTGTTTTGTTTTTATAATATAAGAGTAGCAGACGAGCATGCAGTCCACCTGATGGTAAGTGGTTACTGCCGCCCATGTACATCTGTAATCAACCCCAGGTAGGATTAGATATTCCTACCTGGGGTCGGCCACAGATGCGCCGCTACCCCTGAGGACTAAGCTGAAACGCCTCGGAAAAGTATGTCTCCCTTACCACACCCTTCAAAACGGAATACAGCAGCACCTAACACTGCTGTGATTAGGCAGAAATAGGTGTGGCGATGGTGCCGCCGTAGTCAAACCACAAAGAGTTCTACCACCTTCAAAAGTTTGCCGTGTCAGCTAGTAATTCTATATTTAAATCAACCATAAAAGATATGCCGCAAAACCAAAAATATTAAGCAGTTCTGACTTTTGCCCTAATTTATTACGCATACTAATCAGAGTCAACTAAATTAATTGCTCTCAGCTCTCACATTAATTACGCCAAATTTTCAAATTGTTGTGATACGAACTAGATAGTCCAATTACCGCAGAACTGATTTCAATACTAGTTGAAATGTACAAACATTGTACGGTTTAAACTAATTGGATGCGAGAATATATTGGAAGGAATTTAAGCCGGTACAGGACCTCAGTATTTCTTAATTAATTTTCATGCCGTTATATGAGCTACACAAACCTCTTGATAAACATACAAGAGTGTTTTTAGCCTCTTACGGAAGTTGGAAATGTATTACAAACCATTTTTGCTGTTTATGTTTTCTTAAATGCCTGAAAATGCTAACAATTATGCAGTCAAATGATGATTAGTGGCCATGGCTGCCAATGGACATATTATATGACCAACTTCAGAACAGGGGTTTTACCTGAAACTCATCATAGTATATGCCTTGCCACTACTGAAGACTAAGAAGACTAAGCCGTTTCATATGTAAGTCAGGTGGTATCCACGCCTTTTCACCGAAATGCAAGAAATGCTTGACGAATAATGATAAGAATTAGGTGTAGCGATGATACTCGTCCCTCACTCGAACATACATGTTCTATACATAATCCTATAACATAAAACATAGTGTTCATTAAACTCCAGGATGTTAATGTCAACGATCATTCATATTATCTATAACCTCTATATATAGGTGATGAATTAAGACCTAACTACGATACTTGGCGTCATAAATCTAGGCAATATGGGCTGAAGCGGACAACATAATTGACCATTACGAGTCGCCTCAGGGGATACCGTTTATATGTTTATGTGAGTTACAATGTCGAGATGTTATACTTTTGCTTCTTTATTTCAGAAACAATATAAGACATGCTATTCTTTTAGCAATAATAGTAAAATCAGTTTTTAAAGTTGTATAGAAACAGGATGTATATTTAAATCTTACCTCAAACTCTTATGAAGATTTTTACAAGATTTATTCAAGTAAGCAGCAAACGAACATGCAGTCCACCGGATAGTAAATGGTCACTTTAACATGAAAATCTAACCAACTCCTCAAATGCCACGATCCAAAAACAAGGGCCAACCTGAAGCAGGTCATAGATGTCTTGCTACTCCTGAAGGCTAAGATTATCGTCATAAGAAAGTCAGCAGGCGTCCACGCCAAAACCCAACGCTAGAAGTGTGGGAGCGGTACCTTCGATGAACCTTCGAAGCGGTACCTTCGAACCGCACCGGTTCTACTTTCTCCATATATGACATCGTAAAAACCTGTAACTCTTTTTTCTTCTTTTCTTTTTCTTTTTTTTTTTGTAAAACTTGGCACTGGTCTATCCCTTGAACAGTAGTGTATACGGGAATATACACTATCACACTACTGCAATTCGAATATGCATTGAATATCTATATCAGAAATGTTAATATTTGTCAAGGCAGAGTCTCTCCCTTGTATTGTATTATGCCGGCAGCGTACTCTATCACACTGGTGCCATTCGAAATGGCTGTAAATTGATATATCAGAAATGTCATTGTTTCGAAAATATATGCTAAAATATCCCTAGAATTGTCATTTGTACTAAAAACCCCGTGTAAAATTACATTACATTTATAAATACTAAATATAAGGAAAAAAACTACATAGAAGGGAAAAAAGAGACGAAACAATTTATTTAAGTTGGACGCTTCACACGGATGTCGCTTACGTCACGCAATTACGTTTTCTCAGACTAAAAATATAAACTAAACCCTTTAGAAGAATTGTAACGAAGAAGTGTAACGAAGTCTCTCTATTTTGTTTGAGTATCTTTTTTTATAATATAGAAGTAGAACATGTAGTCCACCTGATGGTAAGTGGCTACTGCCGCTCATGGAAATCTATGGTCAACCCCAGATATGATTAAATACTCCTATCTGAGACGCTACCCCTGAGGATTAAGCTGGAACGCCTCGGAAAAGTATATCTCCCTTACCACAGCCTTCACACCAGAACACAGCAGCGTTTAAAATTGCTGTTATGAGGCGGAAACGTGGCCACCACCTTCATCTAGCACCTACGATATTTATTTAAGTATAAAAAACTGACAGATAACACAATACAGTGTAGGGCGATATTAAATGAATGAATAACGATATTTAAAAAATATTGAATTATTTTTTATGTTTAATAATATAAATAAGAATATATTTAGCGGCAAGGTGAAATTACAATAATTTGAAATCACATATAATTATTAATGAAATCTACCATAGTCACTAGTACAAGCTGCGTTCATTTAATTAATGGTCCACCAGGCTTTGTCTATTTATTTTTGGTCTGAGTATGTAATAATGTTTATTATTCAAGTAAATGAGAATGAGTTTTAACAACACGTGAATGAATTAACGTGACGCTGTTTAATCATATTTACATTACCTTCCTTTTATCAGGCGCGGAATGTGTCATACATTATGTATAAAAGTGAACGTTCTACAGCAAGTGTGTATTTGCTTGTTATGTACAAAAATATTGAAGGCGGTAAAACCCATATTGGTTTTATTCCAGTGGCACCTCTGTCACACCTATATTTTCAATAACAGCAGTGTTTAGCGCTGCAGTGTTTTGATTAGAAGGATGTGGTGATGCACCACTTACACTTCTGACAAGAGCACATACACTTCTGACAAGAACTTTTTCAAGACATACTTTTCTAAGACGTTTCATCTTAGCCATCAGGAACGCAACTGTTGCCGATCTGTGGTAGGAATTTAATCTTATCTGGGGTTTATTATAGAGACATAATTGTGGACTGCATGCTCTTTTGCTACTTCGAATATCATGTCTATAATAATAATATCGACTATACTGTACTGTCCATCTATAATTTCTAAATTACTGTATTTCTTCTAACTTGTCTTTCTGTGTAATGTATGTATGTATATAATGTTAAGTAATAAAGTACTTTCGTACACTCGTAACATCGTATAAATGTATAGAAACCCACACGCGAAATTTTCTCCGCTTAGATTCTACCGCGATTTGTTATCAGATTGTATTGTAAGAAAAATTGCAAGAAAATCTTACAAAACCTGTACTAAAGAGTTCTTTAAACTTCCTAAAGAGGTATGAAGTTTACCAAACCGCACTTAGCATGGAGAACTACGGTCTTAATCTTGATAATTGCATTGTTCTCTCATGAGTCGGAATCTGCGCCCAGATGTGAAGCATTTGTTGTTTTATGTAGCTTACTATGGGTATTATGTAAGTTTTGTTCATTTATTATTAGATTTTGCGTTTCTTTTTAATCAATAATGAAGGGAATAAACATAACTATTCCTTCAAACACAATACTCACGACAAGGGTATTTAATTATACGAAGATTTATTGATGGGATAGTAAATAATGTGTGTGTAGTTTTAGATAAATAAATAATATTTATATACTAGTAGCATAGATTAGTAAAGATTACTCACTCCTAACAAGAAAATGTACCCAGTTTTGAGAATTGAAATAGTTGCGTAAAAAAGTTTTGCGACGTCTCCGTGCTAAAATGTCCCTAAAATATTTGAAATAATTATTTATTTATTACGTAAATTACGTAATTATTACGTAAATTAGTTATTTATTCGTGAATTTTCTCTAAAAATGTTTTTATTAGTCAAGGATTCAAAAAAAGAACTTACTAAAATAAGCCGTTTGTGGCTTCATTCAATTTCAAGGCGGTGAAGTATCTTTACTAATCTATGACTAGTAGTAAAAGTTCACTGAAAGGGTGATCGTTTATGGTTAAAATTTTAGACTCTTGAAAAACGGAAACTTTTTATACGGAATGTTTTCATATCTACGAGTATATCGTCATTATCATCTTTTAATATCATAATGAATATTTTAGCTAATTACTTTTAGTTTAAGAGACATCAGGGTATGAAATAAAAATTCATTTAACACAATATTTTTTTATAAAAAAATATAACAAAAATCATATTTACACTTATAAATTATTCAATACTCATATAACATTCAACAATCATGTTATGAAAATTGTAAACTTAAAATGTATATAGGAAAAGTTTCCATAAAGTTGTTCGTAATTGTTTGAGAGTGATATAAATTAAATTTGCATTATCCGTGTAAATGTTACACAAAATCTCATGACAATATAAACTTTTTCTGACAAATGAGTATATAATAGATTAGGCAATAAAGCTTGATTTCTTATAGTCTGTATTATATAGTACATTTTCTCGCTGCGTCGAGTTGTATCAAATTAAATATCAATATTAAACTTTGAAGTTTGACAATTAAGTCATGCAAAAATTGTGAAATTTTGTTAAATAAAAATTGGTTCACATTAATATTAATTAGGGCATCAAACAGCTCTTTCAAATTCAAGAAAAACTTAAATAGTGGCTAAAGATTGACTAAACGGACTAAATAGAACTAAGATATCATTGTGGTATCTTTAACTGGGATCTTTACTAAAATGTATAAAAATAATTATATATTTGACATAAATTACGTATAAATAAATTACTCTGCATTTTCATTGTACATTTCACTGTGGACATCTATTACGGATGCATCGTTACTCTTGAGAATTTAAGGCCTTTATCTTAACACGCAGGTACATATGTGCCCACATGCGGTCCTGATGCATGCATGCCACACGCATCCTATCGATTCATGTTCACGTTTCTTATGTAAACCATAAGCACGTGAGACGTGAGGAGCCTGCACCAAGTGTCACGAGAATGACGCTCACGGTCAGAAACCCGCGTGACAAGAAAAAGGCCCTCACTAGGATTGTTTTATGACACTTAAAAATTCACTTACACTTACATTCTTTACACTACATAAAGTCCAATGTTATAAATTATTGACTAAGTATTTTGATTGCTTTATGTAATTGAAGTCTATTTTCTTTGTTTTCACTATATGTCGGTAGTTCAGTGCTGACAGTTTCGGGGTTCGAGTCTTCTCTGGGCTGTCAAAGTCCACGTGGAATAGACCGAATTTAGATCTGAAATTAAAATAATGTTATGTTACTTTTGAATTTGCCAAATTCTGTGACAGGAAACCTAGAGATTAGGATTAGGTTGTGGGATTATGAATAAAAAATGTTTGTTACTCAAAATGAAGGTGGTTGAAGGTGGTAGAACCCTTTGTGGTTAGACTCCGGCGGCACCACCGCCACACCTATTTCTACCTAATAACAGCAGTGTTAGTCGCTGCTGTGTTCCGGTTTGAAGGGTGTGGTAAGGGAGATAGACTTTTCCGAGTTCCAGCTTAGTCCTCAGGGGTGGCGGCGCATCTGTGGCCGACCTCAGGTAGGAATATCTAATCTTATCTGGGCTTGATTACAGATGTCCATGGGCGGCAGAAACCACTTACCATCAGGTGGACTGCATGTTCGTCTGCTACTCTTATATTATAAAAAAAATGAATAAAACATATACAATGACATTAATAATGACAATACTTTAAGTAAAGTGGCCAACTTGAGTAAAATGCGTGTTAAAGCGTGTTCTTTAATATATGACGCAATAACAATTATTTTTACTTCCATCTACTAGATTAAAGCAATCATAATTATCGATCAACAACAGACAGTAATAATAATTAATTATATCAATTGAGAATATATGAATTATAAGTGAACCAACACATGACGGTAAAATATCATTGGTAACATTTATGTGATAAAAAGGACAATTTATAAGCAGTCGCTTTAATTATAATTCAAATTCATTTACATAACCAAAGTTGAGAAGTTAGTTTGTGTTAGTTATTTCATCAGTTAAATGTTTGCCAATGAAATGATAGTATTTCAGAGTGAATTAATTAATTATTAACATACGACTAAAATTATATTTGCATTTCAATGCAGTGATTACCGTGGGAAAAGATAATTAATATGCTTCTTATAATATTAACGACCTCTTTATATCTTATTATGTCCATGCTTAAGCCTTTCAAAGTCTACACGTGCACATTTCTGGCCTTCTTCAAAGAGGGTTTTGTTATAGCTGGCGACTAGACTGAGGTTGATAGTTACATTAGAGATACGATTATTTTTCACATATTTCTTAAATATAATCGAGCGATTATAGATGCTTTATCGCTCTTAAGGACTAAAATGGTCGCCTTATACATATAGCTGGCTTACATAAGCTAGCTACCATTCACACCGAAACGCATTACTGCTTCATGATGGTAAAATGCGTTGGTGGTATTTCCCCGCTCGAACTATACTGGCTCTACCTTTCAATGTCCGTTATCAATATTTATAACAAAACTTACGTGTATCCGTCTTTCCACTCGAAGTCATCCATGAGCGTCCAGGCGAAGTAGCCCTGTACATTGCAGCCGTCTTGATATATAGCAAGCAGCAGTTGGTACAAGTACTTGTTGTAGTAAGACACCCGTTCGTAGTCGTTAATACCTCCCCAGTCGCACATCCCATTCTCGGTGATAATTATAGGCACGTCGGCACCGTATTGCTTCGTTAACCAGTTGAGTATTTTACGGAAACCTGCTGGGTATATCTGTGGAATTGGAACGATAATTATTCGATTTTTCAGTAAATTTGTCTTATGTCTGTTATAAATTAGTCAATGTTTCGTGTATTAAAGAAAAAGATAAAGATATTTGTCAATTTCTACATAATAGAAATTGTTAATGTATAATTCGGATCTTTTAATTGTGAAAAGTTCAACTACATAGGTAAAATTTTCATAGACATGAGCCTGTTAGCAACTAAGCATCGGTTGCGACATTAGAAAAATGTAAGGATTTTTCACATATTTTTTTCAATTATGTGTGTAGTCTCTTATAAGACTAGAGCGGACTACATGCTAGGCTCTTCATTCTAAGATTTCTGAAAGAAAACAATGCCCAGCAAAAAATATTATCGGCTTGGAATGTCATTTCATTCTATTTCGGGGAATTAGAAAGGACTTTGCATTTTGAACACAATATTTTGAGTTATGTCGCATAGTTGCTTAAATTGCACAGTGGGACTGGTTGCTTGCATTAACCTACAAACACGGTCGTGGAACTGAGATAAATTTTGTCAGCTCCCAACGTGTAATGGTCAGTACGATACAACCGAGGTTATCTTTGAATATACACTCAGATACAGTGTCTGTAGACTTTGATAAGTAAAATAGAAAAATACTTCACCGCCTTGAAATTGTATGAAGCCACAAAAGGCTGGTTTGTCAGTTATATTTTGAATTCATGACAAATAAAAAATATTTTTTGGGAAAATTTACGTATAAATAAGAAAATATTACGTAATAGATACTTAATAGATTAATAAGTATTTAAAAAAAATAGGGACATTTACTCAAGGCAAAACTTTATTTATGCAACAATTTCCATTTTCAAATTGGTTACAGTTTCTTGATAGTAGTGATCTATCTATGTATTTTACTCATCTCAGGCTGTAGATTGAAGTTCCGCAATGGCCAGTTTTATGCTACCAAAACTTAAAGTCCTTTAAACGTGAACAAATCTGTATATCGAAGGTACTTTGCAAATGCGGATGCTCATTATCGATACGTGCCGATCGCAGCGGCGTGATGTTTATTCAATAAGGCAATTTTCATAAAACCATTGCGACACTTTGTGGTGTTGCTGAGTGATAAAACAGAACGTTGTTGATAAATATATAACAGGTACAGATATCTTCTTGTCACGCGTGTACACGCCTGCACGCGTATACAACGCGCACACAAGAATTAACTCGCTCCTGTACCCTTACCAGGAGTTTTTACGTTTTGACAAATATGACTGTTTTGGTATTTGTTTACGTATTGGCCCATACTATTTCCAAGTTCTGACACAATCCGCTAGGGGCGCTGATTGGAAATTATATGGGCAAATACGTAAACAAATACCAAAACAGTTATATTTGTTGAAACGTAAAAACTCCTGCTGAGGGTACTGTTTCTTCGCGACCAGCATACGTATAAAGCTATAGGATGCAAATGGCACGCGTGGAAAGATGTGCGTAGAAGCTACACACGCATGAAAAGAAAAGGACATTTAATTTTATTCTTATTTTATTTCAGTAATAGCAACGCTTATCAAACTTACGCATTTTTACTTTGAAATACTTTAAAAATAGGTACAGCTAGTAAAATAATTATGTTCCTTATCCGGTTGACTAAGCGAAACCAAGGTCTTATGTTAATTAAAAATGTCGATTTAAAATTGCCGTTAAAAAAGGATCATGACACGACAACCGTATCTAGTAGATAGTTTCGAGATAATGTCAGGGTTAAATTAATTATCGATGTTTTTATTCGAATGTTTTATAACAGTAGCAACAAGTACGAGTAAGTGATAGTGCCGTATTAAGAAGTTTAACCTTTAACTCCGGAGATTCGGGTTCATATCATATATTTTTCATTAATAATTATATTATGTTGTATATAAAAAATCGCGAGGAAACTCACATGTTGGACAAGCTTCATAAACATCACATGTTTCTAATGTTTATAAATTAATATTTCAGAAGTATAGTCCCCAGAATTACGCAACTCCATAAAATCTGGAGTCAAACCTAAAATCGATTACAGTACATCCCTATTGAGACCGAAGTTCGAACAGCTCATCTAAGTATCTGGCTAACCTCACCTATCAAAGCTGAACAAAGCAGCTCAAACTTTATGAGCGCTTCGAAATCCATTTATTACGGTGCCTACATTCAGTAGACGATTATTAGTATCAAGAGGCCCAGAGGAATGCAAATGTTAGTCAATTAAGAACTATATTAGTCGTTATTTGGAGTCGTCGAATAAAAAAGGAAGAAGAAATCTATTCCATGAAACTAGTTATTTATTTAAGATCGGGAGATTAGTTTATGTGCAACATAAAGTTTGGAATGGAATAAAAAGTGTTTTGTAATTGCAGTGTATGGATTTGGAATGGAATGTAATATATGTTAATGTTTGTTACGATTAAGTTTGCATGTATACATACCGATAGCCACGTCGACCCTGGTATGGGCCAGTTGGGGTCCTGATCCATCCTAACCCCTGTATCATGGTCGTAGGATGGAACGAACCAACCTTTCTCCATCGTCGACGGAGACATCAGAAAGGTAGTATAATGATTCAGTCCGAAGAAATCTGAGCTGCCTCTCACCATCTCGATCTGAAATTTAGCTCCATGTAAATCCTTGAAACTTAACTGAGTGTCTTAAAAGTTTGTAAGTATCTTCCCAAGGAAGGTTTAAGAGCGATTTCAAGAGATTTACGATTTAAGCGATTACCCCGCTGTTTTGTAGTGCAAATAACTTTATGTAGGTATCTTCTTTTGTATATTACTTTTCTACGTAAAGTATGTATTTATAATTAAGATATCTTATATAATATTAATAGATGAAGGTGGTAGAGCTCTATATGGTTCGACTCCGGCGGCACCACCACCACACGTATTACTGCCTCATAACAACAGCGTTACGTGTTGCTGTGTTCTGGTTTCAAGGGTGTAGTAAGGGAGACATACTTTTCCGAGGTGTTCCAGCTTAGTCCTCAGGGGTAGCGGCGCATCTGTGGCCGACCTCAGGTAGGAATATGTAATCCTATCTGGGGTTGATTACTTATGTCCATGGGCGGCAGTAGCCACTTACTACCAGGTGGGGTGCATGCTCGTCTGCTACTCCTATATTATAAAAAAGAAAATAGATGTTTTAACTAATATAATATTTTTTGGTAGTGGCGCTTACAATTTTATCTTTACTGGCTGTAAACCGTCCATTTATAGAAGTAAGATGAGTTTTTTGAATTTCACATAATTAAAAATGTTATTAAGTAAAAACTGTTTGTAACTGTAATACTAAATTTAACCTACAGACAATTAAAGAAAACATAATTTAAATTGAACCCATAAAAGTTTGTTGAGTTTCCAAAATCAAAGCTAACACGTGCCTAAATTAATTAATAGAATATCAATTCAAAATATATGGGAAGTGAGCTAACTCTTACTCTACTACTTAATATTCAATTACTGAAATGTACCTTCTCTTACTCTACATAGACTCTACCAAGTTTAAACATTAGTTAGTTTATTGCTAAGATGAAAGCAACTATGATACAAACTAACCAGATTCGATCTAAACTATGAAAACTTCAACTTAGTTTTCCAAAGGCTAGAGCCATTGAACTCTAGATTACGTTACGGAAGTTCTATACCTATTGAACTTGTATCTGTTCAATAGCTCTTTGATAGGATTACGTGCTAGTTTATAACGCTCTATAAATTAACTTCTGCTCTACTTGATGGCATGGAGCTTTACGTAGAGTTTGAGATACACTGGAAAAGGTATGGATTTATTACTCTACCGAATAAATAATAAGTAGTGACGTAAAAATCACTGAAAATGACTTACAAGTTGAGTTTACTATATTAATTTTCAAATTAAGTCTTAGTGGTTGAAGTTTCGAACATTATGATTATATTATTATTATTATTTGATACATGTTTTTGATAAAATGGTTACGACCAAGTAACCCAATAACGTTGCTTAAAAAAATCGTGACCATTTTTTACTTGACAAATATTTACATACAATAATTTACATCAGGTAGTAATATATAATGGATATTATAATTATGTTTGCACACCTACACAACAATTTAGATAATAAACCACAGGCACGGCTCTTAGCGCTGCTTAAGTGTCTACAAGTATGCTAATTAGAATATCTGATTCCTAGTAAGCTTTTAAGAGACTTAAGGGCTCGAACACAAAACTGCGATGCGACGCGATGCGAATTCGCAACGCAGAAAATTGCGATGCGAATTACTGCGATGCGATATCGTGCGGCGTAGCGTCTCTCAGGGTGACCAACAACAACAACCACTGTGCGATGCGAATCAATTCGCAAGTTCTTGCGATGCGTCGAGGGAGCTCGAAGATTTTTGCGATGCGACGTCGCATCGCAGTTTTGTGTACGAACCCTAAAGGTAATACCCAGATGACAAGGCAAAGTAAAATGGAGAAATTCAAAATATATAACATTATTATCGGTAAAGTAAAAATGCCAAAAATACATTTTACCCACATTTAAAGGACTAAGGACCCTCTAAGGAGTAACTTCAATGTAACAAAACAATTATGGCTTATCATTAGTGCAGGGAAACTGACATGCTGCAAAAAAAATTAAAGAAAAGGAACGAAGTAATTTTGGTTAAACTCTCAGATAAGTTGTTGCTTTTCGTATTACTTATATGAATAACATTTACTAGTTTGGCAAGCAGTGATCGTTTAGTGTTTAAAAAACTCGGCCTCTGATTTTTTCAAACTTATGTGCGTATTAGAAATTAATTATCCCTTGCTTAAACGGTGAAAAAAAATATCGTGAAGAAACCTGCATGCCTGAGAAATCTTTAAAAAAAAGTTTTTAAAGGTTTATGAAGTCTACCAATACTCACTTAGCCAGCGCGGTGTACTATGCTTAGATCCTTCTCATTCTGAGAGGAGACTCGTGCTCGTCAGTGGGACATTAATGGGTTGATGATGATTATGATGATTTACAAGTTTAATAAGACTTACTTCTTGAGGAGAGAATACTGGCAGGCGAGACCTGGCATAGCCCTGTAACATGCTGTTATTGTTGACTACTTCACGCACTAGGGCTGGATAATCTCCCGTCTCGCTGTAGATCGGATGAGCGAAGAGTCCCACCTGTCGAAATACACCAAGTATCAAAGTAACGTCCTTAGTAAGTTAGCGATTTTAATAGACTTTAAAAAAGATGGGTATGTGTCAAATGGTATGTATGTATGTATGATTGTATGTATAATTGCTTGTAGGTATGTTCGCGATTTTTTCATAAATTACTCTCATTCTACTGGACATTGGACTAATTCACAGGACTAACCTAACCAATTTAATTATTATAATAAATTTTATTAAATTTTATTTAAAATTATAATAAATTTTCTTACTGTAGATATGCCTTTTGATTAAAAATACGGAACACTAAAAATAAGAAAAAGGTCCAAAGGGTTTGCGTCACCGGAGTGATAATGTTGACAGTGAATCTGTAGCCAGAAATTATCATATGGATAATTGTGTATTTTGCAAATACTTAAATATAATAGTATTTCTTTTATTTCACAAATTATGTAAAAGCAGACATGCAAAACTGCAACTCCAAAGTTTATTTATTGCACTTCCAAATATTTATTTATACCTAAGTTCCCATAGGAACGGAAATGGATCTTTTATTTACTTTCCCAATAATTAATGTCAGTCGGAGTGTTAGTAAGCGTACTCGGGTTCAGCTTGTAGATAAATAAAGTGCCTTACTGAAAAGAGATCGTTTTAACAAACATTGAAATCTATATCACAGATACTCGTAGAACGAGATTACAAAATTTTCCGTTAAAAGAACACGTCATGTACAAATATTTATTTAGTATCTATATGTCACGCGTATACGCGGTTCATATATGTATACATGCGTGTCTAACCTGCACGCGTGAATTCAGTTGCTACAGTCTCTCCGTGTCCCATGCATGCATGCGTGTAAGCCCATGACAGGAAACATATATATATCATGGTCTAATAAATGTGCTGCACAACGGTGGCATTCCTATTTGCTTTCCACTCATTCTTTATAATGTATGAGCAAGACAGTATATCAAATCGAACATCTTGGATTACACATATTTTGAATCTTGTTAAATAATCAGCAGTGTTTCAAACTTACTCTCATCTGAAGATATCTTTCAGCAGCTTCTTGGTCTTCGACTTTTGAAGGATCTTTCGGCTCAGCCCAAAAAGCGTCAAGAGTGATACCGATCTTTCCTGTAAGAATATTTTAAACATGTTCTAGTTCATTTAGACTTACGATTATTTTAATTACACTAAAGGTTTAACAATAAATATTAAACTTATGAACTTTGCCATTACTATAAAAACTTTATATTTTTATTAACATATGGTACGTTGGATTATTATTTTAATTATCGTTGTATGGTCAATTATAGCAAATCAATTTGCACACTACGTTGTTAATATAAAAGGCATACTGAGTAACAGGTTTAGTATTAAATCATAATATAATTTAAATACTGTGATATACTTTTATACTGAGTGAATTTTAAGACGAAAATAAATGAATACTAATATAATAAGGGTTCTGTAACGGTTTGCTAGATTGTAACATTTTAACATCGATAAAACGAAATATATACCAAAACTAGTGGTGCCCGCGGCTTCGCACGCATTTTAAAGAAATAATATGACATACATGAAACGGAAAATTTCTACCTGCATTGGAATGACAGTGGTGCTATCTGTCGAAAATTGGTCTTACCAACTCCGAAACCCTGGGCTCTTGGACAACAACTTTGCTAAAGATCATCACTTGACCAAATGCATAGTTTCTGATCCTATACTTCTTACGAATTAAAAATTAATTAAAAAAAACCTTTTCCCACGGACTAAATTGTGAATCTAAACCATTCTCAAGTCCCCTTGAACACACACAACAAATTTCATCAAAATCAGTCCAGTCGTTTAGGAGGATTTCAGTGACATACACACGCACATAAGATATATATATATATAAAGATACAAACTGATTGTAACTACTATGTATATATTAGAATGTATTTGACTAATAATGACATAATTATGCGATATACCTACCTTTTTGGTGCGGACGAAACTCTTTATCATATAAATGGTAGACTCTAGCATGTCCCAGAATCAGATAATGAGCACATAAGTATACGCCAACACCATGAGAATTTAATGCCGGCACAAAGTAATCTCCATCATATCCCTATAAAAGACAAATGTGTAAATAAAAAAGCAATAAATAAGAGGCCATAACATAGCTATAAATCTACCATTTTGAAAAAGAACTAGTATATTAAGTATATGCAAAGGTTGTCTGGAAGAGATCGTTGCTTAGCGGCTACTATTATTACTATTCAGCCCGGTGTATATGTATTACTAATTGTTTAAATTCAACTGTAAGTATACAATAAAGAATATTTTTTATTCTATTCTATGCAATGGCTTATCTACCAAAGAATGAAATCTACAACTTTTGCATACTACAAATTGTATTGTGCCTACTACGAGTACCATATTTTAACCTTGAGTATGTACGTTTTGGTTGTAATCACTTCTTCCGTCACTAGACACGATTGGTTTGCCACTGCAATTAAATTTTTCAAAATGTTGAACTTGATACGCCAGGATTCGTAAAAACTTTTATGGCGATTCAAAATTACCACTAGAACATTATAATATTTTTACTAAATTTTTATTACACCAGACAAGGTCCAAACCGGATTATAGAGTCAAATGACCTTTAGTTGATTTTGAGAGCAACGTAGACTTAGTAATGCCTCAAACCGTAATATAAGTTATTAAACAATATAAGAACAAGAGAATGTCTGCAATCGTAAACCGAAAGTGAGATAGGATACAACAACAAAGATATGAAATGTAAAAACTTACGTTATAGCATTGTTGATGTGGTTCGTTTATCGTGGTCCAGATCTTGACTATATCGCCGTACAGCGTGAACGCGACTCGCGCGTAATCTTCAAAGTAATCCACCATTTTAGGATTGGTCCATCCTCCCAAATCCATAAGGGGTGTAGGTAAATCCCAGTGGAATAGCGTAACTACGGGCGTTATGTTTGCCTTTATGAGTTCCTCTAAGACTTTCCTGTAGTACCTGGCACCTTCTTTGTTGATGTGATTATCGGTCCCTTGCGGCAACAACCTGGCACACAAGTTTACTGTATCAACAACTCATATCCGGTGATATGGGACGGTTTTCGGTAATGTTCGCTTTTATTTCTTTGGGGTTACGGTTTAGTGGAATTGTAATGCAATAAAGGCTAAACTGTGTGTATTTTGGAATTGCCTGTCGTCAGTTTGTTTGTTTGGAATAAAAGGATAGACAAGAAAATAGGTCTTAATCTTATGAAAAATAGTACTTAAGTATCTATCTTTCTTTTTGTAAACTATTCTACTTTATATAGTTTTTGTATTGATATTATTGGGATGTAGGTTGTACATACATACATATATTCATACACAAGCTCAAAAAACCTTATCCTTATAAAAACAGGAAAACAAATCAAAGCGGTTATCTTATTCATCGCATACCTATATTTTTATTAGCGTTTTATTATGGTCGAATTTTGACCTCTGCGACGGACAACTAGTTTTAATAATTATTAATATTAAGACCAAGCACAGCTGGGTCAACGAACTAGTGTCTTTTAATTGCACCTGATTACGCACCTACATAGTAAACACAAAACATTCGATTATTATAATCGAGGTCATGAATGATGCCTACAATCTTTTGTTCGTAGGAAATAGAGCGAAACATAATTTTGATTAAATTAGGCTTTTCTGCATTGGGACGACACGACACGGCATTGCATCGGCACGACACAGTCGTCGTTACACGACACGACACCTTATGACTTAGTCTCTTAATTATTAATCAAATGAGAATTAAATTATTTTCATTTATTTATTGAGTGACGAATTGAGTATATGGCACCTATTTTGATACATGGGAGCTCTGTACACAACACGTATATAAAGATTCCGGCGTAACTTCAGCAGTCAGTCAGTCAGTGATAGCAATGGCATGTCGGTGTCGTGATAGCCCATCATCATCCCATTATTTTCCCACTGCTGGGCATTGGTCTCTTCTCAGAATGAAAAGGATTAGGCCATAGTCCACCGCGCTAGCCAAGTGCTTATTGATGGACTTCACACATCATCACATATTGTATTTTAAATTACTCAGGTATGTAACAGATTTCCTCACAATGTTTTCCTTCACCGTTTAAGCAAGTGATTATTTATTTCTAATACGCACATCATTTTGAAAAATTAGAGGTGCCTGGGACTTGAACCGCCGACCGAGAGGGGTCTTTCTGGCCCAGTACAGTACAATCGCATCGTATTATGCAGCCACGTGATGTCGTGTCGTTACTGTTGCCAAACAAGAGTCGTGTCGTCCCAGTAAAGAAGAGTTCATTTTAGATGTATGTTTTGATAAAGGTACATGCATACTATTAATGTTCCTATCATAAAATTACATCAAGAGTAACTCGTGCAACATTGTAAATTGTAATGTTTCTCACGTGTATGAGTTTTGTCGTGGTTCTTAAGATATCACGTTTTTAACATTGTTACTAACTAGGACACTTTTAAAACTTAATCTTTAATTAAACATTATTACTTTATTATTACGTTATAACGTTATTTAATATTGGACTAGGATGATTTTTAACTATTTTTTGGTTTGGTACAAGGTAAGGATAATTCAAAGTATTTTTTACCCATATTAAGTAATTGCATTGAACATTAAAAAAAAACAAAATTATTTTAGAAAAACAGTAATGTGTCAAAATAAAACAAATGTAATTTATTGAAATTAAGGAAAGGCTCTAGTTAATGTTATCTATATACAACGCGAAATAACCTTTAAAAGACAATATAGTAATACGTTGACCTTAAAATTCATTACATTTTGTACGTCGTTTCTAAATAACGTAACGTAAATCGACTAAAGGCGGTTGTACTGCAAAAACTAAGCTATGGCAAAGCTAAGCTAAGAGATTTAAGCTAAAAATGTGTTGTGTGAATATCAATAACTAAGCGAAAGCCACATTTAATGTGACAAAGGAGTGATATAAGTCGCGGGAGAGACTTAGCTTTGCTCGCATACACAACTTACTTTAACATATTTTAGTTAGCTTACATAGCTTATAACTGGCTGATTCCACACGGGGTGAAACGTTATCTTAGATATGAGAGCTATACTAATTTAGTTTAGCTCTTGGTGTGCATCCGGAATGTAATATTGCTATGTAATCTTAATTAATTGTAAAAAATACAATTATAAGATTATGATAGACAGATAAAGAAGGAATTTTGATATTGTTTTATACATACTATTGACGACCCGCGTGGCGGAGCGTCCACCATACCGGTCTAACGCGCAAAGGGTCCCGGGTTCGATCCCCGGCCAGACAGATATCTAAATGATAAATTTAGATTTATGTTTCCGGGTCTGGGAGTTTGTGTATTTGTCTATGTGTGTGTCCATGGCACCCACGACACAGGGAATCCTAGTGTGGGGCTGCGAGTGTAGAAAGCGTTTATTATATAGTACGTAACTAATTCTAAAAAAAATAATAGAAGACAAAAACCTAGCGTAATCTATCTAAGTATTTCATTTAAAGTAAGTTACTATATCTTATAAAAATAATTATAACAATATACATAGTATTTAATGAATAGTGTTTTGTTTGTTTGTCTAATACTCTTTTGTAAGAAATGATTCTTGATCAATAAACATTAGAATATAATATATTTAACACCTGTTCAACTTTTGCGTTGATTACGTCAATCAAAAAGTTGTACAATAAAAGGATAATAGTGGTACGGAAACATGCGCCCGTGATAAATTTACTCTAGACTTACAATGTTTTTATCACATTTCTCCTCCTATTTTGCGTTCGTGTGAAAAAAAACACAGGTATTATTTAAAGATTTTTAAGGAAAAAAAACGTTTAATACAGTAGGAAATATTATACCCGTAAATGCATTCTATTTCATGCCGAAGGGAGTCTAGTCATGTCTTGAATTTGTCCCTATATGGATAGCTATAAAGCTGTCTGCTGTAAGAGTACGTGTAGTCGGTGCTAAGGCCTTGCTTAAAGACGCTAAGAAATCGCTTATGAATTGATTGGGAGTAAGCGAATTTTACATGTACGCAATGAATGGACGCAATAGTCAAAACTGTATTGACTTGCCAAATCAAAAGTAATAAAATACTTTTGGAAATTTTTCGACGGTGATGTCTTAACAAGTATTAAGTTTGACTTTGACAGTGTATTTTTAATGGGAATGAAGCTGGTTATTTATTTAATTAGTTACTCTAAATCTACAATACCTTGGCCAAGATATAGACAGGCGGTAGTACTCCACTCCTAACGTTTGTATCATAACTATGTCGTCCTTGTATTTGTGGTAAGAGTCAGCTGCCACGTCCCCATTGGAGAGGTCCGGCGTGTAGTCTGGATGCTTGTGTATATATGTATCCCACATACTCTCGCCTTTTCCTGAAATTAACAACATATGTTACTCAGTTTGTTAAATTATGGAAACTGAATTACGATAGCATTTCTTAAATTGTTTTCCTAAAAATACTTTTTAAAGATTTTGCTGCACCACCATCTTCGAGTAGCTTCAGTTCCACTAGCTTTGGAAGGTGTTTTGTTACTATAACTCTAAGACTAATAAAATGTAAATCAATAAATAATTAGCATTTAAAAAAAGTTATTTATATAATTAGTTAAATATTACAGACGTGAAACCACATCAAACCACGATTTATTAAAATTGCATAATGAAAAATGATATATTTTGCACGGACACCTATATGCGGACTCATACACAGACACATAAATATGCTATTTTTAAGTGATTTTCAAGAAAAAATGGAACTCATCAATTCAAACTTTAATTTATTCAACTCAATATTAAAATCATGGCACCACTCTTCTACTCATTTTTATAGCCTATAAAATATACTAAATTATGTTACATTCGCAAATATATTACATCGCGGAATTCGACAAGATTAGTTCTATTCATAATATTTCAAAGCAAATCGATATTTTGTATTTATGTAAATGCTTAGTACGGAGTAAATTAATTCCATTTACAAGGGCGGTTATTAAACCTTATCAATTACCATAGTGTCTTGCGTAATTACTAACTGAATTGTATCTAATTAATTAAATTCAATTCTTTATTCGCCAGAACAGTTATTACACGGATATTATGTAGATACTATTGTTTAGTATGTCCTACTTATAAAATGTAACTAGTTTATTAGTTCATCATCATCAGCAACCCTTTATTGTCCCTCTGCTGGACATGACTTTCCTCTCAGAATACGTATTGCCGCAAAATACGTATTGGTAGACTTCACATAGCTTTAAGATTTGTTTTTTCTATAAATCTCTCAGTTATGCAGGTTTCCTCACGATGTTTTGCTTCGCCGTTTAAGCAAGCGATAATTAATTTCTAATAAGCACATAATTATCAAAAATCAGGGGCGTGCCTAGGATTTGAAACCCGGATCCCTCGAGCGAGAGGCCGATATCCTTAACCACTAGGCTATCACCGCTTATTATTTATCACGTTATTATTTACTAGATATTAAATTACTCGTATATTATAAAACAATTATTATTTTCTTGGTTCAAATACCTAACAGATATCGATATTTTGTTAAAAAAAGCACTAAATGGTATGAACATGTAGATATGTTTTCCATAATATTGAAACGAGCATGCGTTTCACTTGGTGGTAAATGGCCACTGCCGCCCATGGACGTCTGCAATGAACCTCAGATAAGATTAAATTCCCACCTAAGGTTGATCAGCATCGCTTCCCCTGAGGACTAAGTTGGAACACTTCAGATAAGTGTCCCTTACCACACTCTTCAAAGCAGAGCACAACAGCGCTTAGTAGCTGTTATTAAGTAGAAATATTAAACAAAAATATTGAACAAAATATGGGAAGGGTATGTAGTTATTTATTGCATATTAATTACATTACGCGCCCATAGTGTATTATTTTTGATCATCTGTATATAAAAGTTCAAGTTCGTTTGAGAGACAAAATAATTCAAAATAGTAGACAAAAACAAGAACGGCGTTCTTGTTTCATAACAATTAAAGAACTGACAAAAACAGAATTATAATTGAACGTATCAAAAACGATAATTGAATAAAGACATGTAACTGTTACATTCCTTTTTATAAGTAACTACTTATAACGTCCTGGTTTGAACGGTGTGGTAAGGGAGACAGACTTTTCCGAGGCGTTCCAGCTTAGTCCTCAGGGGTAGCGGCGCATCTGTGGCCGACCTCAGGTAGGAATATCTAATCCTATCTGGGTATGATTACAGATGTCCATGGGTAGCAGTAGCCACTTACAATCAGGTGGACTGCAAGCTCGTCTGTTACTCTTATATTATTAAAACAATGCAATAGTGAAATCACAGAAATAAAAAAAATATTGTGTAGCGTATACATATATGACATAGAAAATAGAAGACGTTGGCAGTATTATTAATTATAACCTATTAATTTAATCAGTAGGTAATATAAGTTTTCCAAGAATAAATCTGTATGTGAGACAACAGGAAAACTTAATTTTGTATATGAAACAGATTGTATAATTAAGATTCAACATAACTTCATAATCATTCGGAAGATTTAGATAAGCATAACAAATTTAACATTATAATACTTTTATCAGATAAAATATAATTATATGCAGCCTACTGTGTCGCTGTCGAAGAATTTATTACAAGATTTTCATTATCATTTAGAAGTCGCAATCAAGCATTTAGTCCATCAGATGGAAAGGTGCCGCTGTACACCAGTAAACAATAAGATTAGAGTCGTAGCTGAAGCCAACCACATATGCGTTGTTAACCCTGAAAACTAAGATGTAACGCCTATGTCTCTATTTAGACCAGAATACAGCATTTCTTAACACTGTTAAATTGAGGTGTAAATAGGTATGGCAGTGGTGTCGGAGGTGAACTACAAATTTCTTTATTCGACTCCGTCACCACCACCGTTTTCAAAGTAAAACTGTAATGACAACCACTATTTCTCCAATGTAGCAGCAGTGTAGCGCACACACAAACCGGAATCATGGTTCTCCGGGGGTAGCAAAGTATCTAAGCCTGATTTCAGGATTCTCATCCGATTCGAAGTTGATTACAGATGCCCATTGGCAGAAGTGACCACTTATCATTAGATGAACTGTTAACTAAATGAAAAACATTTGGTAAAAAAATCAAACTTTGTACTCAAGGGTAGTAACACGTTTAATGTAAGTTCTGATTGCAATCTATTTGGAATTGATAACAGATATCCATTAGCAGTAGTGAGCAGTTTCTGGCATACTCGATAGTTAATAAAAATAAAAGATAACGTACCTCCTTCGTTCCATGCTCCCTCAATTTGAAACGCGGCCGTTGCGACCCCGAACATAAAATTTTCCGGGAACGTAAAGTTGCTCGACCCAGAGCCTATAACTGCACTCACTCCATTTGCAAAGCAAAGGCTACGGGCATAAAATAGTTTTATTTATCAGGAGCACCAATAAAGATAAGAAAACCGTGTGCATTTTTGCGATGTGTTGTGTATTTTTACGTTTACTTTTTAACGCATTTTTATTTAAAGGAAAGCAATCACAGGGTTAATTAACGGCAAGTGTTAAGGGTAACTTCGTTTCTGAACATTAAAGGGTTAATATTATATTTTTCGAATCAAAGATATATTGCACCTTATTTTTAATTAACGCTCGCTTTAAAGGAAAATCTGATTTCAGCAGACCGAATACTAATTCTTGATTAAAGATAAACAATAACAAAATTTGGAAAAATGCTGGTGAAAAATTTGGTATATGAAAATTTTGATTTTATGTGTAAAACTCCGAAAAAAATAAGTGAAACATCAATCTGGTTCTCGATTTTAGCGTCTACCGGGTCCAATTACAGCTAAGAATTATTCAGGTGATCCGATAAATATAAAAGGAGACATAAAAATCAATCAAGAAGTCTTGACAAAGAATTACGAACACGCACACCGGAATATTATAATACAAACGATTAAACGTCTTCAGTAAAAACGACAGAAGTTACATTTCAGTTAAATATAAACACACACTCCGCGTAACAACACTGTACTATAAAAATATCATCCGCGCACGATTTCAGCGTAAATATTTACTCCAACACTTGTTCCGTTTAAATAAGTTTGTATGAATATAGACCTGAGGCTAGCTATAATGGCTGCGGCCTGGGCGACTCCACTCGAGCTCCGCATTGTTGTAACTAAAACAAGCGCCGATGTTGACAATATAGAGCCTTAATAGTCTTGAACTGCGGAACAACCTCGGGGTTTCCCTACTGATTGATTGGATCTCACTACTAATAATACGATAGCTCTGTCCGTTTGTGAATTGTTAAATATTAAAAAAAAAATGCTGTGAACGTAAGATAACTGGATTGATTAGGTGAACTTCACGCTAATACAAGTCTGTGGTGAACTTAAAGTGTGAATCAGGTTTTTAAAATTAGTATTCCGTACAGTATTGATGAGTTTATATTGGACAAGACTCTTTGCATGATACAAAAACTTTAAATTATAGAACACAATATAATAAATCATCATTTAATGGTTTAAACACACCTTTTTAAACATTATAGAGGTAATAATGATTTTAAACGAAAATTATCGCGGAATTTATACATTTTATCACGTAACGGGTTATGCATGGTATGAAAGTTTCCTCAAAATTTCATGTTTTCACCACCATTGTAATAACAAAATTAAGGAAATAACATAAATGATTATTAAAACAAAATCCCGACTGTCAAAAATTATTAGCTGAAAAGGGAAAACCAATGAATATGTTCAATACATTGTTTTGTGAGATACTTTTATTAAGTAAATAATGAAACATATTATTATTATTTTTTTTTATAATATAAGAGTAGCAGACGAGCATGCAGTCCACCTGATGGTAAGTGGCTACTGCCGCCCATGGACATCTGCAATCAACCCCAGATAGGATTAGATATTCCTACCTGAGGTCGGCCACAGATGCGCCGCTACCCCTGAGGACTAAGCTGGAACGCCTCGGAAAAGTCTCTCTCCCTTACCACACCCTTCAAACCGGAACACAGCAGCGCCTAACACTGCTGTTATTAGGTAGAAATAGGTGTGGCGGTGGTGCCGCCGGAGTCGAACCACAAAGGGTTCTACCACCTTCAAATCCTCATATTAAAATATGAGTAACAAAGTGAACGTAGCTTTTCCGTAAATATTATTTGATCACGCCACAACGTCATCTTATATGTTAAAGTCCGTCGTGTCCTTTGGAATGTAAAACGTGCCAAAAAAATGGTCACTTCCATCGTAAAACAATAACCTTTTTCTGACGCAGTCGGATAAAAATCATATACAAACGAACAGAGCCTCAAACAAAAGTTTGTATTATTAACTTAAACGTCATATTTGTGTAATACTTTTTATGCGTGTCATACATAAGTATAGATATCTCACCTTGTAATTGAAGGAAGCCATTAAATGGCTTAAACGGCTGACCAATGTGTCAGCCATTTAATGGCTGTCATGGTGTAATTTACGCGGAACGAAAACACGAAATCGAACAAAAAGTGCGGAGAAATATCGTTTCATACGTAAATGATCTAAAAACAACATTTTGTTAATATTTTTAAACACGAAAATATATAACAGTGACAATTTCCATTGTCAAAACTGGTTACATTTTCTTGTTAGGAGTGAGTAATCTTTACTAATCTATGATGCGTGTACGATACATACGAGTCAACGAACATCATTGTATTATACTGTTTTCGTAAAACATACAAGCAAACTCGATAGAATTTATATGTTGCTTTAAAGTTATCAACAATATATTTTCATTGCCTTCCTAAAGTCGGAAATGACCACCTAACAATACTTCCATGACCATGTGCCGGTTAAGATTATGGGTGTGGTAGGTATCTCACATATCCTTGCGAGATATATTTATTTTAACACACATAATATAAAATTAAACTAATGAACTAAACTAATGAAATATTAAATGAACCTTGTAGGTAAAGCAGTCCATGGAAATCTGAAATCAAACCCAAAGACTAGTACTGTACCCTTAGGATGGGTTTTTACGCTTTATTAAAATGACTGTTTTTGTGTTTGTTTACGTATTTGCCCATACATTTCCAATCAGCAGACTGTATCAGAACTGATTAGCGAGGTCGGCCATAATGCTTTACCAAATGCTTCAAAAAATTAACGAGGTTTATCAATCAGTAATTTTATTCCCAAAGTTGAAAATAAAATTAATCATAAATAAATTAATTATTGATCTCATGTTATATTAGTTATTGGCATTATAGAAATAAATATTAACATTAGTTTTAGCATATATATAAACAGTAGTTTTTGCCCGCGGCTTCGCTCGCATTTAAAACAAATAATATTACATACTAACATACATAAAACTGAAAATTCGTACCTTCATTGGAATGACAGTGGCGCCATCTGGCGAGTATTGGTCGTACCAAGTCTGAAACCTTCGTGGGCTCATGCACAACAACTTTGCTAAAGATCATCACTTGATCAAATGCATAGTTTACGATTCAATCCTTACTAATATCGATTAAAATATTTTTTTTGTTCCATACGATCGATTCTCCGTTAATCGTTAATAATTAATCGATTTTAGATCGCCATCTCTAGTTCCCGTGGAATTTCCGGGATAAAAACTATCCTACGTCCTTTCTCGGGTCTCAGACTATCTTTGTACAAAATTCCATTAAAATTGGTGGTTTAGGGGTGAAGAAGAGACATACAGACAGACAGACAGACGAGAGTTACTTTCGGATTTATAATATTAGTACGGATAAGGATTTTATATCTTATTTTGATTATAAGCGCTAAATTGAACTTGGGCCACATTCCGTGCCCTGAGTGCAGGGTTAAAATTGTTAAATGTCAATCATTGATAGATCATTGAATATATCGATTAATGACAGGCATAAGTTGCATATATGCATATAAGAACTTTGTTGTAACCCATGCTTCATTAAGCATATCAGCTGTCCTAAGGAGCAGTAAATGGAGCAGTAATGGCGGTGGTACCGCAATTAAACTTTGAATAATTCTACGACTATTTCCTCTTTCCGTCATCCACACAAAAAGTTATAAAGAAAGTAAATTACACTTTAATCGATGTTTCTAAATGATTAATTATTCAAACTTCTACGTATTTGTGTGGAATGGAAAGTAATTAAGTGATACGTTACTGAATTATTAATTCGTCGTCATGGCTAATCCTTTACTGTCCCATCGCTGGGCAAACGTCGCCTTTTAAAATGAGAAAGGTATAGCTAGCCGCGCTGGTCAAGTCGGTGTTAGTAGACTAGTTTTGAAGGTGGTAGAACCCTTTGTGGTTCGACTCCGGCGGCAACACCGCCACACCTATTTCTGCCTAATAATAGCAGTGTTAGGCGCTGCTGTGTTCCGTTTTGAAGGGTGTGGTAAGGGAGACATACTTTTTCGAGGCGTTCCAGCTTAGACCTCAGGGGTAGCAGTGCATCTGTGGCCGACCTCAGGTAGGAATATCTATTCCTATCTGGGGTTGATTACAGATATCCATGGGCGGCAGTAGCCACTTACCATCAGGTGGACTGCATGATCGTCTGCTAATCCTATATTTAAAAAAAAAAGACTTCACACCTTTGAGAAAATTTTTTTTAAGATCTCTAAGATATGCAGGTTTCCTTGCGATATTTTCCTTCAGTGTTTAATGAAGTGATTATTAAATTTATTTAAAATATCTGAGTTGTATGCCTGGGATTTCAACCTCGGACCCCATCGGGAAGCCGAGTTTTAACCACTATTTTATTACTGCTTATACAAATTATTATGTACTCTATACAAATTTCAATTCACTACCAAAAATACATATAAATGTTAAACAAGTAGGTAAATGTCGAACAAGTAGGTAAAACTGTAAATGATAATAAATGCGTTCAAAACCGGATCTGTTGCACTAATTTGCAAAACATCAGAATTCATGTGTAATTGGTACCGGGTTCAGATAATTTTCATGTTACTTTTTGTAGGCGTAAAAGGTATTCCCGATTACTATTCATCAGTATTTCGGTTTATTTCGTACTGTCTATAAAGGTGGTACATATAATACTTCGTAGTTCGTCACCGGAATCAACGTCATATGTATCTATTTTATATAACAACTAGCTGATCCGGCAAACGTTGTTGCCATATAAATAAAAAAAAGTTAAGGGTAAACAACTCTTATTAATTAGGGGTATGAAAAATAGATAGTAGCCGATTCTCAAACCTACTGAATATGCATATAAAATTTGGTGAAAATCGGTAAAGCCGTTTCGGAGGAGTACGGTCATCAGCATTGTGACACGAGAATTATATATATAGGATAAAGCACTGCTGTGTTCTGGTGTGAAGAAAGATGTAAATGTTTTAAACTGAATTGAATTTAAGAGTTAAGGAAAACACATATGAAGCAATTGTGTACATATGTTCGTCGTTAGAAGTAGCAACGAATCGGTAGTCAAATTCAGATAGGATTCCAATCTTTGCTGGGCTTGATTGTAGTTGTCTATTGCTGTCATCATTTACATACCGTCGTAAACACTACGTGGTGTGGGAGGAGCGAAAACTGCTCCCCCAGGGTAAAGCCCGTTGGGCATCGCGCTTGGAGGGCTCCGGTTATGTTCCGTTGGAGATCCCGGAGTTCTCCAACAAGCGTTGAGGACGGCCACCGGGGGGTTTTAGTGCGGTAAAAATCCCACATAACCCGGCGTCGCTCCCACGTCGTCGGGTACCTTTTGAAGGTTTCCCCCTCGAGAAAAAAAAAAAGGTGGACTAGTGATAAATTTCCTTCTTTTATAGTATATAAAGATATTTAGGTTATATTAACTTTTCGCCTACTAGGTTGTTTTAATTTGCTATTTACAAATCTATATACAAGTTCTATTTTTTAATTATTGGTTGGGTACGAATAAATATGATAATTTATTGTTACGTGCAAAATATTGAAATTATTTTATTTATGTGAATAAATAAATTAAGATTAAATTAAATACATTTACTTTATAGTTAATCGATTCAATAGTCGGTATATGTAATAATTTAACCATTCTCGAAAATAAAATAAAATGCATACTACAGTACAGGTAAGACTTAAGTGCTTTCATGAGACTAAAACAACTCTTTTGTACCTATTTATTAGTTATCTTGCTTCGAGTTAATTATTATTTAAGGACCAGACTGTCCGCCAGATGGTAAATGGTAAAAGCCGCGCTTGCTACGGCTTTTTCCGTATAAAAATATAGATTTAGTAGGTTAAGATAGCCTCATATAAATATTTCTCGTGTATTGTCAATTCGTCTTCGCGTCTTCATATTAGTACGAGTATCTATATTTCATAACACCTTTTTAAAGTATATAAAACTGTACAATATCCCCTTTATAAAGCTGAAAAAGGTGGTAAACAAACTACACAAATAGCCCCATAATATACAAAGAATGTCCTTGTATCGTGGATATCAAATATATATCTGTCTGATGGAGTTTTGAATTCGGAACCTTGCAAAACAGACCGGCATGATGGCCGCTCCGCCACGTACGGGAGTTCCGTCATCCGACTTAAATTTAGGTTCCGTATCATAAATTTATCGAACTGTAAAAAGAAAATGTAGCTTAGTGGCTGAAAATCGATCTCCTGAGTCGAGGGAACTAATGTTAAATTTCGGAATGAGGTCTGAGGTTCAAATCCTCTGATGTTTCCCTGAATATTAGAAAGAATTTATCACTTCCTATAATAGGGAAGAAAAATATATTTGTCATAGTTATACATCGACTATAAGTCATGTAAACTTTCATAAGAAGTTTTTTATCATTTTGAAAATTATAACATGACATTACTTAGTGTGTGTCAACTAAATTATGCGCAATTAGTTTAAAATGACGTCAGTGATTTGATTGTAAAAACCAAAAGCATTGACTTTTCCGTATTACATTATACATTAGTAAATATGTAAAAGAACTCAAGTGTTCCGTGAACTTTTAAATTTTTATTACCATATTTTATTTTTACTTTCCTTGTTAGTTCATTAGCATGAGGGTCAAATATTGCAATCGAATTTTAAGTTAGTTGAACCCAACCGAATGAGCCTTAAATTTTGCATACTCTTTTGTTTTTGTGACAATGTATAATTAGTGACGTCATTCTAAATCCAATATGGTGGATACCTTAACGTATCGGACGACTTATTTTTTAATACCTCTGTAATATCGGTATCAAATGAAAGGGGTTTCTGAGAAAAATACGAAATAACCATATTTTAAAGTTTATAAAATAGTTGAAGTTTATTTTTGAGTGGTAGAGAGGCATTAGGCAGTTTAGTCCGCAGGGGTAGCGTATCTGGGGTCGACCTCGGGTAGAATTCTAGTTTTGATCCTATGTGTCCATCGGCGGCAGTAGCCACTTACTGGCTCAGCTGCTACTCTAATATTATAAAAAAATACATACATACATGACATGACAATACAAATACATTTCATAGTCACACTTTGACACGTGAGTCGTCACTACGTAGGTAAAGAAGATTATCTATCGTAATAAAGCGGTAATATCCGACTATCATTATAATATAACATCATAATATATTTTACTACGAGTATAGAAGGGATAAAGGTTATTAATTCACTGATATATATTTAAAGGTGGTAGAACCCTTTGTGGTTCGACTCCGGCGGCACCACCGCCACACCTATTTCTACCTAATAACAGCAGTGTTAGGCGCTGCTGTGTTCCGGTTTGAAGGGTGTGGTAAGGGAGACAGACTTTTCCGAGGCGTTCCAGCTTAGTCCTCAGGGGTAGCGGCGCATCTGTGGCCGACCTCAGGCAGGAATATCTAATCCTATCTGGGGTTGATTACAGATGTCCATGGGCGGCAGTAGCCACATCAGGTGGACTGCATGCTCGTCTGCTATTCTTATATTATAAAAAAAATATATATATATGCATATCGCATATGCTATGCATTATTTATGTACCTTTAGATATGCTTCGAATTAGTTCAATAATATTAGGTAGGTATGCCTTCGGTAAATCTTAATTACTACATAGAAGAGTACATACACGTTTACATATAAGTTTTCCTAAAATTACATTTATTTACCTATTTTCTTAGTACCAAATGGTCCAATTTTCTGAAAGTATTTACCCGACGTCTTAAGCATTTTTATTGTCACGTAGGCGTATGTCCGCGTGTGTGTCTTACCTGCATGCGTGAATTAATCTGCTACTGCAGTGTCACCGCGTCCCGCGTGTAAGTTACATAACTGGATAGGTTTTTTTTTTTATAATATAAGAGTAGCAGACGAGCATGCAGTCCACCTGATGGTAAGTGGCTACTGCCGCCCATGGACATCTGTAATCAACCTCAGATAGGATTAGATATTTCTACCCGAGGTCGGCCACAGAGGCGCCGCTACCCCTGAGGACTAAGCTGGAACGCCTCGGAAAAATCTGTCTCCCTTGCCACACCCTTCAAACCGGAACAAAGCAGCGCCTAACACTGCTGTTATTAGGTAGAAATAGGTGTGGCGGTGGTGCTGCCGGAGTTGAACCACAAAGGGTTCTACCACCTTCAAATGTATGAAACGATACGACTAACACGTGTGCGGACAGAACTGCATATGGGCATAAACCTGCGTCTCAGGAACTTGGATATGTATTTATGAAACGATAGGAGTAACATGAGTATGGACAGAGCTGCATATGGGCCAGCGTGACAGGAACTTCCTTTACCGGGGTTTTCAGAACTTACCAAGTAAAGTAATTGCTGTATTGTTTCACGAAATATATTTTCTTTTATCAGCGAATTTTAAGGCTATATATAGCCCTCGATGTAACACAATTTGTTTACTCAATTGGCATATGTTTCACAAGTCGTGTGGTTCTTGATAGACGATTATATAATAAATATATAAAAGATACGTTTTAAATATAAGTTTATCACTTGTTACAAGTGGATGTAGCTTATATACAAATTGCACATTATTAAGTCATAGTCATAAGAATAATAAACATAAGAAGAAAACGGATAAGATCCCACCTGATATCAATCATAGTTGTAAAACTAGGAACACATCTGCCATGACTAGTAATGTCAATATTTTATCTTGCTACAAATTTATCATGTGGGATAGAAATGTCTGAATTTATAGAGTATAGAAAATACAAAACACTTGAAACAAAGTATAATAAATCGTAGGTTCGCTTGAAATTCGTAATACCGTATCAATTATGCCTTGATTTATTTGCTGAAAAGTGCCATATTAGATACTTCCAATAAAATATATTTACATATTAATATTAATTTACACAATAACTATGTGATAGGCTTTACGATAATGTGCCACAGATCTTTTGACTGCTATGAAATTATGCATACGTAGATTAATCGTTTTTTTTTTATAATATAGGAGTAGAAGACGAGCATGCAGTCCACCTGATGGTAAGTGGCTACTGCCGCCCATGGACATCTGTAATCAACCTCAGATAGGATTAGATATTCCTACCTGAGGTCGGCCACAGATGCGCCGCTACCCCTGAGGACTAAGCTGGAACGCCTCGGAAAAGTCTGTCTCCCTTACCACACCCTTCAAACCGGAACACAGCAGCGCCTAACACTGCTGTTATTAGGTAGAAATAGGTGTGGCGGTGGTGCCGCCGGAGTCGAACCACAAAGGGTTCTACCACCTTCCAGGTTTCTAGGTTTGCTTATAATATAGAAGTAGTAAAAGACCATACAGTTAACTTGATGGTAAGTTGCTATTTATTGTCTTTTATGAACATCTGTAATCAACCCTTGATAATATAAGAGTCCCACCTGCGGTCCACCATAGATGCGTTGATAAACCGAAGAATAGGTTGGAACGCCTCATCAACTCATCAAAGTATGTTTCCTTTACCACATCCTACACCCTAGAACACAGCAGCGCTTAAGACTACTGTTATTAGGTAGAAATAGGTATTTTTAACCAGTTAGGCAGTAGAACTTTTTGGTTTTAAAATATTCCTCCAGTTATCTTTATTATCTAGCTCCATTGTATCAGCTTATTCTCCTTTAATCTATGTTCGTGTGATTATAAAATATTGTTCAGCGTAAGAAAAGAAGAATTGTGTTTTATTTTTTATTTCTCTTCTTTGATGTTCATGTCATTAACGAGACTCGTTAGTTATTTCTTACCTAATGTCTGTCTTTATAGCCATGGTTCTAGATGTAGTTCCAACTAATAAAAGCTAGATGTCTGTAGAAATTAATTCTCATTTGCTTTAACCGTCATGGAAAACTTGTAAAAACATATACACGTGATTGTGCTAAAATAATTAAAGTGTTCTCAAAGATGTGTAGAGTCCAATCCGCACTTATTTATTATGACGTAGACTCTTTTGACACTGAACCCGTTCCCCAACAGTGGGACCGTAAGGTCATGTTGTGGCCCTTACATAGTGTGAAGCGGGATGAAAGTTTTTCTATAAAAATCTTTAGGTTTTCCACACTAAATACATAGGCCGTAGTTAATCTCACTTTTATTTTCTGGAACTGACATATAGACAGAAATTTAAATGTTCATTATGTTTAAGAACACAACATTATTTATATTTTTATCATTATCATTTTATCTAAAAGATATAGAGATAATATATAGTACAGTTAAATATAAAACTGTAAATATTCCTGTGTGAGTTATATAACCTGTACGCTATGTAATCATCATCAACCCATCAGTGTCACACTGCTGGGCACGGTTCAGGTTTGCAGATTTCCTCACGATGTTTTCCTGTCGCGTAAAGCAAGTGACAAATAATTTATAATACGCACATAATTTTTAAAAATCATAGGTGTGTGCCTGACATTTGTACCTCGGACCCTGGGATTGATAGGCCATGTTTTAACCACTACGCTATCACTGCCAGTTAACATGTAACTACGGTGATATTTTAGTACCAAATAATCCAAATATTCGTATTTGATCAGTCGGTGTAGTTATTATTATGTAAATCAGTTTGCGAGCACATTATCATGGATGAAATCTTTATAACATAATTGTGGGGTTATGATTTAATTAACAATGCCCTGGTTACAGTTTAGTCTGATAAGAGATATCTTATTAAAATAAATAAAGGAGATTATGGCTTTTGGTTGTAATATATTATATTATTTTATTACCAGTATATCTAGGATTGTACTCATAAAATCCTTATAGAAATAGTTGTGAGAATGCTTTATTAATTTTTACTTGAATCCAGTGAGACTATGACTAGAGCCCTAGTTTATATGCCCTTATGAGCCGTGTATTAAAACAGGGTGACTTTTCTTACCTTTTTGTTCAAAAAATACATCCTGTTTTTACATTATCCGATAGTGTCGCTTTTATAATACAATCTGCGAAGTAATGAGTAATGACATATGACAACTAAAGGAAAAAGCGCACTTAAAACAACACACATTTTATTTCCGTACATTCTCATTCTTTCAGGATATTTTAGTGAATTTACTGGCTATAATTTTTACATTTTAATCCTTACTAATATTATAAATCCGAAAGTAACTCTGGCTGTCTGTCTGTCTGGTTGTCTCTTCTTCACGCCTAAACCACTGAACCGACTTTAATGAAATTTTGTACAAAGATAGTCTGAGACCCGAGAAAGGACATAGGATAGTTTTTATCCTGGAAATCCCACGGGAACTAGGAAATCTCGATTAATCGGAGAATCGATCTTTTGGACCAAAAAACGATATCTCGATATTTGAATCGAGATTAGTCAGGATTGAATCGTTAACTATGCAATTGATCAAGTGATGATCTTTAGCAAAGTTGTTATCTATGAGCCCACGAAGGTTTCAGAGTTGGTACGACCAATTTTCGCCAGATGGCGCCGCTGTCATTCCAATGAAGGTACGAATTTTCAGTTTTATGTGTATTAGTATGTCATATTATTTTCTCTTAAACGCGGGCGAAGCCGCGGGCAAAAACTAGTTTTGTTATAAAATAGCTTTCATTCATTAAGCCAGTACAATATTTTGACAAGTACGGCCTGTGTCTGTGTTACAATTATACATACCTAGATATACTTGAATTCGTTGATACAACATGCTTTTGGTAATTACCTTACATTAAATACTTATATTTGTATTTAGGGAACACATATTGTAAGCATGTTTGAATTTCGGTTCACAACTAAGAGCAAATTTTGCGAATCTTGCAACACATGCAGAAAACAGCTTAACTGTGCGCCCTTATGAAACATCGTTAGCCGGAGGGAATTGTTTGAAACAGGGAAAACCTATTAAGATGTCTGCGAGGACGTGTGTTAAAAGGAGAAAATATTTTGGGGAAAAGGAAAAATTTAAATTGAAACATACATAACGATTAAAATGCCAGCTTGTTGAAAATATGTTCTATTTTTAATAAGGCATTTCATTTATAAAACCCCAAACGTTTAGGTATTCTAACACAGATGAAAAAGTAAACAGGTAAACATTTTCATTTCATAAAAAATAACTAACTACTTACATGTTTCAAGTGATTTTTATTATCGGGGCTTACTTTAAAACACTACAGTTTTGGACCTGGCCCACTCTTTCCTAATCTTAAACGTCTACAATTGTACATTACATGTTCATACTCATTGATTATTTTTTAAAATGTTTCTGTTCTATTCGTCAAACGCAAGATTGTAGGTATTTATGAAACACATCCAATTCATCCATCTTAAAAATCTGAGGTTGTATCTGGGAATTTAACCTTGAAAATCCTTCTAACTTTTTAAAGGACACTACAACTATACTGTACTCGATCTTTTCATTGCAAAAATGGCACCAGAACCAAACGTCATATACCTACTAACCTACCTTCCTTTTATAAACTTTCCAAAAACGTTACTTTTTGTTCGCCAAATGCTACTAAATGGTTCGATATTAAAGGAAAATAGAGTGATAAATAACGGAACGACATCTCTAGCGGGTGTGTGTGACACTCACTCACATGGGACGTGAATAAATCAAAGAAAGGCGTAAAGGTAATGATTTATTTCAACTCTTTTTACCTCGTGGAAATTGAGTCCGATTCCTCTATAGATAGAACCCATAAAATGGACGTTTTCTTTCCCGTCCATTACAGATATATTCGATTAGAAATGATGGATCGAGCCAATTTATGGGAATGTATTTGAAAATTATACATTTTCACGGTTTTACTTTGTATAGATTATATTAGGTACCTCTATATTGTTTGAAGTTGTCATCCAAATTGTTTTGATTGATTAAAAATTATCGATATTAATATAAAATTTGAGAAATCCGCTTAAATATGTTTTTCGATTTAAGCGGCTATCGTCCATCATTAATATTCATACTAGTCATTTTTCTCGACCAAATATGGAATTTTTATGGTCAAATATTGATATTAATAGGCAAAAAATTAACTAGATTAAGTGTTGATCAAATAAGCTGACTTTTGAATAATATAACATTAATACGAACCTTAGTTATTTAATCCTATCCATAAATAGAGCCGGTTGAAGAGTTCAATTTAAAGTAACTAATATCCTTTTTAAAACTTCCTTCAAATAATCCCATGCCGTAACGACCATCAAAATGTATTTGCTAGCAACTGTCGCTCGAAGAATGAAATTTAAAGTGTTATGACTCCTAATTTTAAATGTGAACCAACGAGGGTTTATATCCGGATCGAGTATTTCTTGGTCATAATACTAGGGATGGCGATCTGAGATTGATTAATCGAAGAATCGATCTTTTGGGCCAAAAAATCGATTATTTCAATCGATCTCCAGTAATGGATCGGTTCAGCGAATCGCTCTTATCCTAGAAAATCGAAAGTCGATCTTTTCGAAATCCGTTGAATATGTCATAGACATTTTCTGCTGACGGATACGTATTTCAGTGCTTGTTTAGTCCTAATGACCTTTTTTTACTATTTTGGTCCTTTTTTGCTAAAAAGATCGAAGTTTAGGGCGTCGATTTTTTTGTGAATCTATTCATTACACTTCGATTCGTATCGAGTCAAGAATCGATATTTTTTGGAAAGAATCGCCATCCCTACATAATATTTCTATAACAGCCTTTCTTGGGCCAGAGCCAAGAGTATTTATATTGAATATTCGTTAGTTCCCGTAGCTTGGTACTTCTACTTGAATTTGTAATGATTTTGGTCAATTTTCGATCACCGCAACCTTACTTTAAGTGGACGGAGCCTTTTGAAATATATTTAGGCAATTTTCTATTTCGAAGATCTTAGTGACATGAAACTATTAAAAGTATATGTAAGTATATATTTTCTTGTATAAACTTGTAATATTTAATTTGCGTTTTTTTATATTTAATACAATTATTAAATATTATTTTCTATAGTGACTATAGTGTCGGTGTGTATAGCTAGTGTATATTTTATGTAGCTTCATTTCATGTAGTACTTAGATCTGGGTATTCATGGAAATCCTTCTCAGTTCTTTGTGGAGTTTTACGGAGGGATTTTATATTGAGGTATTTTCCCTTTTTTCTCGGTCCCACTAAAATGAAAAAGCTAAATGACGCAAGATAAATGAAAAAGGATGGTAATAGTCCTCTTATTATCTCAATCTAAATATATATAACTCAAAGGTGACTAACTGAAATAGTGATCTATCAACGCACAGCCCAAACCACTGGACGGATCGGCTGAAATTTGGCATGCAGGTAGATGTTATGACGTAGGCATCCGCTAAGAAAGGATTTTGATCAATTCTACCCCCAAGAGTATAAAATAAGGGAAGAAAATATTACTTCGTAACGCGAGCGAAGCCGCGGTCAAAAGCTCGTATAAAATGAATATACAACTTGAAAGTCCCTCGCTCACATTTATTACAATATTTAAAATACAATAAATTAGAAGAAGTAGAAGGCAAAAAGTAATAAAAATATTTTCTTTTATTACAGTTCAAGTTTACACTAACTCATAACCGTAATACATTCGAATGTTTTGTTTGTAAGAGCGAAACATTTACCTGTTTCGTTAAATCAGATTCTATTTGCGCCACTCCCAAGTTGTGTTGACTTCGTTTTATGTTAATATTTATTATTTTATTATTAGTGCCTAAGTTATTTACTTGGAATATTTCAACGTGAATATTTTCCAGTACAATGTTTACTGATATTATTCGCTCCGTCTCTAAACGCGCACTTGGTGGTCATGGTTAGGTGCGTGGTGAGCTATAACAAATACCTGAATAATTATACCATTACATCACCCTTTATTAACTCATGGAATTAATAATCAATCTGTAACAAAGCTTCTTTAGTCGAAATCAGTTAGAACTCCAGTTCTATCTAAGGTTGGTTATAGACAAGCAGTGACCGCTTACAATACGTGGACTTATATTATGTAACAAAAAAGATCCTTAAGAAGGAGCAAGAGGGCTCATTACAAAAAATGTGCAAGATTTTAATAGAAAATAAATTCTTTTTTTATTCCTATTGGCTATTTTCAGTTTTACTTTAAGTATTCTACTATTTTTAAAAATAGACTGAGTAATTTAAACTTGTTGATTTGTTAAAAAAATCCAAAGGTCTATTTACAGTATAAGCTCTGTAATGCTTTTAATTAGAAGCTCTTTGATGCTAAAAAGCGAAGGATTTTTATGACCAAAAGCGTATTATGTGAAAAAATTTAAATCAAAACAGTTTTATTAATAATAAGCTTTTTATGGCATTAGGGAATGGGTTTTTAATATAGGAGTAGCAGACGAGCATGCAGTCCACCTGATGGAAAGTGGCTGTTGCCGCCCATGGACATATGTAATCAACCCCAGATAGGATTAGATATTCCGACTTGAGGTCGGCCTCAGATGCGCCACTACCCCTGAGGACTAAGCTGGGACGCCTCGGGAATGTGTCCCTTAATAATGTTTTAATTTATAAAGGAATCCTATAGAACCGTATAGCGTGAGTGATAACTCACGAAGCGTTTCTTTTCCACCCCACACGAAAAGGAAAAACGAACGCATGACGAAAACTCCACACGCGTAGAATATGAAAACTTGTGTAAAAGTATGTAAGTATTTTTCTCTATTATGTCAGTTACATTTCTTATAATTATTTCAAAAATGCGTGTATAGGCAATTTTATTAATATCAATATGTCAATGTTTACATCACAACAAACTGGCAAAATTTTACTTCTAATGAAATGCTTTAATTAATATATTCTAGTCTTAAAATAAGTCTCTTATATTTAATGTATAATTATTATTTCAATGAAACAAGTGCCTAGTATTAGTAATTAGCAAAGGTTTTTAATTAGAAGTATTCTTTGAGTTTGTTATAATAATGTTTTTTTGTTGTTACATTGGTTATATAATAAGTGTTTTAGATACTAATCATCTCTTGATATAACAGTGAAAGTTAAATTATTTACGATCACTAAAGGTTAGTTGATATCCCAAATTTCGAGAGATTTTATTATTTGATCGAGTATTAATTGGGCAAGACTTGTTGAGTTGTCATCATAAAATTACGGAATTTATCAAATCATTTTGTAGTTCAAATAAATAGGTTTTATTCCCAGAAAGAGTTACCCATAACTCTTCGAAATACAATTGCAACAGTAACATACTATACCTCAGATAACGATATATTTCTGCCTTTTAACTGTAATTTTAAGATAGTATATTTTTATAGAAAATATTCCGACAATTTCTTATTATACCATAGATAAGTATAGATATCTCACCGCTCTCTCTCTCTCACTCAAGAAAGCCATTAAATGACTTAAACAGCTGACAATTCTGTAAGCCGTTTAATGGCTGTCATGGTGTAATTTACGCGGAATAATACCGACATGCGCAGTTAAGACACGAAATCGAGGTAAAAGTGCGAAGAGATATAGTTTCATTCGTAAACGATCTAAAAACATTTTTTTTAATATTTTTCAAACACGAAAATAATTGACAGTGACACTTGTCAAAAGGTTATATTTTCTTGTTTGAAGCGAGTAATACTTACTCATCTATGTATTATACATTACTATTTTTTTCTTTAATTTTTATTACGCTTATTACATACGTACTGCTTACCTGGGTAAGTAAGCAGTACGATAGTAATGTATTAACCAAAAGATATCAGTATCTAGGGCTACATTAAATTTTAGATGAACTACATAATTCATATCTTAAATTCAGTCCCTATATTACAAATTACAGGGACTGTAAGATGATTACGGTCTTGTTTACAAGGGTGTGATTATTGTTTCAGAATTGCTATATCAAAGCGTCTTACGTCTTAGTACCCTACATACAATATTCACGGGAAGGCAGATTTAACTGATGGTATAATGTTACAGTATGTTTTTAAACTCCTCAGATTTTTATTCTTTATTCGTAAGTGTATTGACGATGTTTTAATATGAAAAATTTAAGCTGAGTTATTTGATAATTACAACAAGAACCTTTTATTAATAATTTGCTAATTGTATCTGGTAGTCGTAAATTATATACTAGGATTGTGTCCTCATATAGACTTTATGGACATTTCGCACAATATAAGCAACTTAAAGTAGAATAAAGATACCCTAGTAAGTAGCTCTGGGAGAGTTGCGAATTCTTATATGACTCGAGTATACATTTTCATACAAAAACATTCATCTCGCTTCCTACTGACGTACATCGATTGATGATAACTCATGGATGACACTTCCCAACGACCGCAGGTTAACACTACTATATAGTTGCAATTAAATAATATGAACGTTTTTAACTTAATATTTAAACGTATTGATACAATAATAATATGATATTTTTTAAGGAGTATAGGCATTATATTTAAAATCAGCTCCTTAAAATTATAGTTTTTCATAAGCTGATAAAAACATGATTAATTACGTAAAAAATATTATGTTTTCAGAACGATAGTATTTAAGACCATACTTCGATAGTATAACCATTGGAATGGCATTAAATATTTCAGGAGGTCATAATTCACCAGACGTTTTAAGACATTATAAATTCCCATCTAGCTCTTTGCCCGACATCAAATGGGAGTTTCGCCGCGATTTGCATTGGTTGCAAAACTAAGTTACGGTAATCTCACGATATGTTACCTGCCGGTGAGGTTTTCAATTTTATTTGCGAGCTTTAAGTTCTAAGTTCGCACTGAAAATTGAGTCTGTTATTCAAATGATTTTTCATCCTGCGCTCAAAATTCAAATTTTCGTAATGACACCCTTCGTACTGTCGTTCCATTAGACTTTAATGTCTCGTTTCCATTCCTTGGATTTTATCGAATAAATGAGAGAAACCGTTTTAAGAGTAGCCGAAGCGTTTTTCCAGATTTGTATCAGAATCACTACATCACTCTTGCCCCGGAAATAAACTTGTCAGGATACAATGCTCTACATTGGCGGGAATTCACTGAAGATTTATGGGTCCTCGAAACAAAGTGTCTTTAGAAATTCACGAAATAAAATATTTGGTTGGTTTAGCCTTTGTATATGATGGAGTTATATCTAAATAGAGGATGATTCTCTACGTTGCTGAATCATCACATGGGCTTCATACGTATAGGGTTCTGCATTCAATATCCGGCCAAGCAAACATTTAAATTTGTGAAATTGGTGATTCTAGATTTCTGTTCTAAATCTAAGTATGTATTTGTGTTTTCGTTTTTGGATCTAAGTTATCCATAAAAAAAAATATATTGTGTGAGGCTTTAATCTATAAATCGTATTAAAATTGTGGATCGAAAATTTTATTAAATCGTGCTTTCGCAAGTAACAAAACCTGTTTTAGGTAGAAAAATTGAACATAATAAATTTGTCATTATCTATTTAGAAAATATTTATGGTAAAATATCTTTAAAAAATAATAATACTATTCTAACAGCTGAAGTTTGAATTCGCATACAGCATATATTTTCGAACATCGGTTATTTATTCACATCTGGAGGAAGCGAGTTAACGACTGAAGGGTACGGCAACGGAAGTAGTAAACGACTTCTTAATCACGATGAAGGTTTCATTTACAATGAAATTCGCTTTAAAAGTAGGTATTGTTTATACAATTGTTTAATAAACTTTGTAAAAATGGAACAGCAATGTAGCATGCATGTGGTAGAACCCTTTGTGGTTCGACTCCGGCGGCACCACCGCCACACCTATTTCTACCTAATAACAGCAGTGTCAGGCGCTGCTGTGTTCCGTTTTGAAGGGTGTGGTAAGGGAGACACACTTTTCCGAGGCGTTCCAGCTTAGTCCTCAGGGGTAGCGGCGCATCTGTGGCTATAATAAAAAAAATGCAGTCCATCTAATGGTGGTGGTGGAAAGATCACAGCGCGAAATACTGCGTTTCGGTGGAAGAGTGTGGATGCTGGCTAACTTACATAAGAGGCGACCATATTAGTCCTTAAAGTAGTAACGTACATGTGGAAAACCTCAGGTAAGATTCTAATCTTATCTGGAGTTGATTACAGATATTCAAGGGTGGCAGTTACCATCAAGGACAGCAAGCTCATTAGCTACGTCAAAAAAAAACTACATTTATTTTTCTATAACAGAAAATCTATCAATCTGTCCATTATGTAGATTGTAACAGGACATTTGAGGGATCTCGCCAAATTGTATTTTGATAAAAGTTACATAGCGACCTCGACTACATTTGCACAAATGGTCTTTTAAGTTTTCTCTATAAAACAGCGCTGAGGCGCGTTTGCGAACTGTTTCGTGATTTATAGTTCAGTTCCAACTTCTCTGTGACTGATTCGGTACGAAGTTCTGTTTCTTTAGCTTCGGAATTTGTTGCATGCAACTTGCGAAATTTATTGTTATCGATATATTACGATATATATTATATGGAACGGTGACAGATACATTACACGGCGAAATATTCAACTAAAGGTGAAGTTGGTGGAGGTTTTCTGGTTCAGCTAAGCTGTCACGGCCATCTGTAGTTCTTGTAGTGTGTCTTAAAGGGCTGACAGAATGAATAGACTGCTATGGCTTAGTTTGTGAAGGTTAAGAAGGCTAACATTAGGGGGTTGTTTGGTCTCAAGATTTCATCTTTGCCCGACTGTTCTCAAAGAGGGAAATACCATCGAGCGAATACTGATTATAATAAAATGTTATTTGACGAGAGGAAGAAAGCGCTGACAGTTTGAAACTTGTTCCTTAACTTGGTTGTAGAAATCGTCACGTAGGGAAAATGCGGAAATAGTCGGAGCTATAAAATCCGGGTTCGACTCCGGAGGCATCACTGCTACTATTTCGGCCTAATAACAGCAGTGTTAAGTTCTGCTGTGCTGTGTTTTGAAGGATGTGATAAGAGATATATTCCCATCCAATGCAATCCAATGTAGTCGTCAGAGGCAACGTAACAATTACCGATCTCTTACCATCAGACGGACTATGTAATCATGTTCTTTTGGTCTCATTTTTACCTAGAGAAATACGTGCTCCCGGAATGATGTTATACCGCCACACCTATTTCTACCTAATAACAGCAGTGTTAGGCGTTGCTGTGTTCCGGTTTGAAGGGTGTGGTAAGGGAGACAGACTTTTCCGAGGCGTTCCAGTTTAGTCCTCAGGGGTAGCGGCGCATCTGTGGCCGACTTTAGGTAGGAATATCTAATCCTATCTGGGGTCGATTACAGATGTCCATGGGCGGTAGTAGCCACTTACCATCAGGTGGACTGCATGCTCGTCTGCTACTCCTATATTAGAAAAAATAAAAATTTGGAATTTATTAAACAGCGACAGTAGCCACTTAAAATCAGGTGACCTGCAGGTCTATTTACTCCTATTACGTAAAAATAAGTACAAAGGAATCTCTTTGGTTCCAACATCAAACTATTCAAGGAACTTAAGAGCCCGTAACTTTCTTTCAGACTTTGTTAATTAAATTGAGAGCTTTGAAAGTAGATAAAGTTTTGTTCACCACTGATTCTATTGGCTTAGACACTTTAATTAGACGTCCTATTGATGATTAATTAAAAAACTTTTAGGGTTAACTTCCATACTGTTATACGGCGTGCCCTATTTACAAATTTTGTTAGTAAATCAGATACAACTTACAATATAAATCGAGAGCTACTAGATAGGTATGAATATATATAAATAAAAGATGAAAAATAAACTGTTACACGAATATGTGTATACTACTATTGCTACGCGGTTTTCTATACATGATTTTATAAATTACTAGCTGACCCGGCAGACGTTGTGTTGCCATATAAATAAAAAAAATGTTAAGGGTGAACAATCCTTTTCACTTAGGGGTATGAAAAAAAAAAAAAAAAAAGATACCGGCCGAATTGATAACCACCTCCTTTTTGAAGTCGGTTAAAAAATATATAGTAGTCGATTCTCAGACCTACTGAATATGCATATAAAATTTGGTGAAAATCGGTAAAGCCGTTTCGGAGGAGAACGGTAACTAACATTGTGACACGAGAATTTTATATATAAGATTTTACATATATGAAGAAGTCCTGTAGTTTGTATAGTTTTTATCGACGTAAAAAATATGCAAAGCCAACCGCAGTCGGAAATTGGATGGAAAACCATTAGTAACGTTTGCGTGCTTTTTTGTTGCGGAGGATATGTTAAGCCGTCGATCTTATTTTTATGGTTCCGTACTCAAAGGGTAAAAACGGAACCATATTACTAAGCCTTTACTGTCTGTCCATCTGTCCGCCAGTCACAAGGCTCCATCTCCTGAACGTAATAGATAAACACTTGATTTTTTTACAGAGTATGTACAATGGTGGCCGCTATAACAATAGATACAAAAAAAATAGTTGAAAATAAAAAGGGTTCGCCATACAAGAAACCGCTATTTTTCGACGTTTTTCGTTTTCTTCATCTTTGACTTTATCTTCGTCTCACATTTGCCCACTTACGAGTATTAACATTACCTCGTGGAGTTAATAACAGGCTAATTCCGGTTGTGAGAATTGGCTTTCAACTCGTATCATCCTCCACTAATTTGCATTGGGACAGCGTGGAATACCAGTGCTCTCACAGTAATGGACACATACTCGTATGACCAGTAAAATAAAAAAATCAAAATCAAAAATTTTATTTATTTCTCTACAATGATTTTTCCTTATATATAAAGTTATTGGAGCCCACCTGATAAGCATTATTAGTTACTTGTGTATATTTACGGTCTTATTCATAAAAAGTTATAGCACACTTATAACGTTCCTATAGTACGATTGTCAAAAAGTGTTATTCATAAACGTATTTTAGGCACTAAACCGTTCTATAAGCCTTCTATAACTTATAGAGGCCAGAACCCTACTATAACAGTGCTATAAGACAAAGATGGCGGACTCTCATCAGCTGATTAGTGATTACTAACCTAATTTGACAATACGTTTTGAATAAATTTTAAATGTCAATGTCCGTTTTGTATACACACTTGATATAATTTATTTTAATATCCGACAAATAACATTATTATATCACAAATTTAAATTACAATGCAAATTTTACAAAGCTTAGATATTATTAAAAATCTAGAAAACCGTCCACTTCGAAATACATTGCACCAAAGAGTGATCCGTTTTCTTTAAACGACGAAGACTTTCGGAAGCGTTATCGCTTTAATAAATCGACAGTAAATTTTATAATTGATCTCGTACGTAATGATCGTAAATTAGATCGCAGAGATCCTGGTACACCTTCTGAAATACAATGCTTACTGCCATAAGATATTGCGAATGTTTACAAAACGAAACTTAACAAAACATTTATATCCAACCAATTTTCACTCCTTTATCTTTTAACAACTTTTGCTTAATATCCTATTTTAACAAATAAAATATTTTTAAATTCGCGGTATTTACAAATACAATGACACTGACATGTTATTTGGTTTTATTGACAACGCATTGACAAGAATGTCAATACAGAATATTTTTTTTAGTACGAAATAATGTCATTTAATGGTGTTTATCTATGGATATTTGTCAATTTGTTCGCCGAACTTCACTATAATGGCAACATTTTCATTTATAGTTGACTTTAGCGACACATTAGTTATAGGAGGTTTATGGAACGTTTATGAATAAGCAATTTTATAGAACGTTTTATAAGCTTATCGAACACTTTAACTAATGAGTGCTTAAAACCTTCTATAAGCATTTTTTATGAATAAGACCGTTAATATTTGTAACTTTTTAAATGACAGGACACTTACAATTGACATAATTTTCACACGCATGAATTTTTATATTACCTATAATCCTAACCTACTTATCTTAAATACTGCTAAATAAAAATATTTAGTTTTAGTATTAGTATTTAAGATAAGTAGGTTGCTATTTAGCCATCCAGCTACCTGAACCATTCGTTTTTCGTCGTATTCAAATACACAACAACATAAAGCATCCATTACAAACGATAAAGAATACAATTATTTCAAACCAATTAAAATACAAAATACACGTTGACTTCAGGTTCTACAAGATTTCATACTCCTCATATATTTCCAGGAATTGTGTCAAAAGTTCAGTAAAACAAGAATGGGTGTTAAGTTATTTCTATCTTAGACAAGTTGCTTTCCGTGGATATAAATTTAGAATCTGGAGCTTAAAGCTCGTGAATTATTTATCGGATCTACAACCTCGGCGCTCCGAGAATGTTGTATATTGATATTTTTGTAAGGCGCTGTAAAATATTATTCTACTTTTCAACTTTCAACAGTATTTTATTTTTCAGTGGTGGACAAGTATGAATATTCTTTTAAATGTTATCGGTTATGTCTCCGTAGTGAGGAGTATAGAAGTTACTTTAGAGTCATACACAAAGGTCTTTTTTTTTTTTTATAATATAAGAGTAGCAGACGAGCATGCAGTCCACCTGATGGTAAGTGGCTACTGCCGCCCATGGACATCTGTAATCAACCCCAGATAGGATTAGATATTCCTACCTGAGGTCGGCCACAGATGCGCCGCTACCCCTGAGTACTAAGCTGGAACGCCTCGGAAAAGTCTGTCTCCCTTACCACACCCTTCAAACCGGAACACAGCAGCGCTTAACACTGCTGTTATTAGGTTGAAATAGGTGTGGCGGTGGTGCCGCCGGAGTCGAACCACAAAGGGTTCTACCACCTTTCAGGTCTGTTGGTTGTAATAAATATAACCCAAATTTTGCCTGCCGTACCTATTTGAAATTGTAATAATTTAAAATTATTATTTTTTACAGAGGGTTCGTTATAGTATCATCTGCCCGTTTTGATACGATACTACAGTTCAAATATTTCCGTAAACTCTGTCAATAAGTCTGTTAAGCACATTAAATCTATGTGATTTCACCTGCAATCTTGCATACCATGTGATACAAAAAAGAGCAAGTCCTGATATGTCTCCGCAATTCACTTGAGCACAATCAATAACACTAGCCTGAATAATATCACTCAGAAGGATTCTATGGTATACCTAAATTCTTGTAAGGGATACCAGATCTAAAACAGACAATCTGAATTAATTATTGGGAGATTTGTCTAACCAGGGATTGAACTTGGAACCCTATATAGTGAGAAAGTGGCGACTACGTAAAACTAATCGCTATCGAGTCATTACATAACGGATATACAATTCATAAATAAAGTAACTTTGTGACAAAACTACACAAACAGAAACAAAGAATAAATAAAATACCAAAACGAAAACATTATTTCACTGTAACGGAGTCCGAACGATGTGTTAATCAAATCGTTACAAAAGCAAATACGTCGGTGAAAATTCTAAATCGTTTAACTGTTGGGTTTAATTATCAAACATCCGCGAGCTCATCAGGGTTTAGGGTAGAACCCCACAACCTCGCATGCGTACAGCAACCCCTACAGACTCTCAGTACCCACTGAGACACGGGGGTGGATAGACGTCCCGGCTCGCTCCGACTCGACGCGATCGCGTACGAACGTATTCGATTGAAGTCGTAAAAACGTAAAATTGCAGAGTGCGTGTGTAAAAGTTTAGTTAAAAGTTTACAGTGCGTAAGTGTAAAAAATAACTTTTGTGTACAGTTTGATTATTCTTCACGGTATAAATCACATGGTAATGTCGTGTACTGTGTTGAGTTTTATGTGAAATTTAATTGACGTCAAATACGAGTAATACTCGTAATTCAATTAATGCGTTACATTTTGTATAATTTCATACAATTTTTTATACGCATTTTAAAGTGTAGAACACACGTAACAATTTATAATTAAAGTAACCAAATTGGTTTTCGTGTAAAGCCTTTTTCACATTAAGATCAGGTAGTTTTAATACCATCATAATTATCTGTCTCTGCCATTAACGGGATTCTTCCACTGCAGTCTTCCATTATGAGGGTTGTCAAAGCTGCATTCAAAGACTTATAGGTCATAGTAAACTCGGTAAGCTGAATACTATAATACAAAGTTTTTGCTTTATTTCTACAAATGTGTAGTTTTCCCTAATGTACTGGTGATCATTAACACTATCGGGCTCTGTGTTGCCTGAAAGAAGACTTGTATAGATCTTCTTTCAGAATAAGAAGGATTATGGCTATAGTTGGCAGATACTGGCTTCATGATCAGCCTTTTAGAATACAATAGAGAGTTCTTAGGCTAAGTAACTTTCCATATTATAATGTCTATAATCTTTTAAGCAAGCAACGATTAATTTTTAAGGTAAGGTATAGGTGCAGGATCTACATTTCTAATAGACTTAGAGCTTTAAATATTATCACAAGGGCGAGAAAGGTTCAAAAATGTATGTGAGAAGCTTGTTAACTCTAACTACCTTATATGACGGCAAAGGAAGTTTAGGTTGTAGTAAAATAAAGTGCATTTTCCTGCATTAACTGATTTTATCTCGAAAAACATGAGTTGCTCCCAAGGGAAACCAATGAGATCAACAAAAATGCCTGTTTTTTAATGCACGATATACAGTAGTGCCTAGTGCATTATCTGAAAAGCCTGATGAGTTAAAAATCGTAAATCTCTGGATTCTAGTTTGAATGGCGTGGTAAGGAAGCGATGAATGGCCCTCCCTCCATACTTATAGGAGGCATTAGAGGTTAGTCTTCAGCAATGCGTCTGTAGCCACCCTCAAACAGGACTCTATCTAGAGTTGATTATAGATGTTCATGGGCGGCAATTTAAACTCACCGACAGGTGAATTTAATTTAATGATACTCCTATATTATCAAAGGTGGTAAAACCAGTATAATTCGACAGGAGATCACCGCCACACCTATTTCTAGCGTAACGCAATTATAGTGCTTTCGTGGATGAATGCTGGCTGTCTTACACGTGAGGCTATCTTAGCCCTCGGGAGGAGCAACGAATGTGATCGGCTTCATTTAGAACCCCTGTTTTATATGGAGTAGGTTAAAATATCCGTGGGTGGTTGTGAACATTGCTTTGCATCAGGTGGACTGCACACTCGTTAGCGACATCAATGTTATATAAATATAAATAAAATGAACATTCTTAAAGAATAATACCTCTTGTATGTTTAGATAGTTATTTTTAATCAAAGTCATAATTATTCACTAATATGTACCCTTTAGAACTTTATAAATTCATAACTTTATCCATACATTCACGTAAGATTAATTCAAATATGTAGACGTTTCTTGGATACGCTTCTTTCATCTCTCTTATGGTCCAAGATCCCGATATAAGAGGACCTTCACCGAGTTGGTTTATGAATGAAAATTATTTTAAGTCGAATCAAACATGTCAACGCTCGCATATTTTATAGGCTTCATACTTCCGATTAGTATGTAATTTTTCTATTAACGAAATCAATGTTTAAGAAAGAAATCGTATTCTACACTGATTTTTTTTAGTCAAACCATTTTCAATATACTTTTTGACATATTTTATTTGATATAAAAAACGTTTCATCCATTAACCAACTCGGTGAAGGTCTATAGTGGGATCCTCTCCTATTAATACAAACTGCTAAAGAGTAACGTGTATATCCCGCATCAATAACCAAGTATAATTTGGAAATTTTGCAAAATAAGGGCTATTTCACAAACACGGTATATCCCAGACCACATTAAGAGATCGTTTCAGAAATAAACTAGCGAGCAATAAAATTAAGCCTCCATGAATGTTTCTTTCTTCTACCATATTTATTGTTATTGCTTTCAGGGCTTAAATCTTATATACGGGTATATTTACACACATGTTATAAGCAGCGTTATATATTTGTAAATATATACACGAAAGTATTAAATAGAAAAGGAACCTACTGAGAAATTAATAAAAAAACGTCAATATTACATATTGTCGTCAACCAATTATTGTCCAACTGCTGGACACGAGTCTCCTCTCAAATATGGGTTTAGACTATAGTCCAGCTCGCTGGCCAAAGATGTACCTATTGCTATACTTCACACTCACTTCGTACTCAGGGGTAGCTTCGCATCAGTGTCCGATCTCAAGTAGGAATATCTAATCCTATCTGGGGTTAATTACAGATGTCCATGAGCGGCAGTACCCACTTACCATCAGGTGGACTGCATGCTCGTCTGCTATCTATATATTAAAAAAAACCTATGACACCACTTTAAAAAAAATTGGTTTCCTCACAATGTTTTCTTTCGTCGTCATAGATTAGTAAAGATACTTCGCCGCCTTGAAATTGAATGAAGCCACAAACGGCTTATTTTAGTAAGTTCTTTTTTTTAATTCTTGACAAATAAAAACATTTTTAGAGAAATTTTACGAATAAATAACTAATACTGCGTAATTTACGTAATAAATAAATAATTATTTCAAATATTTTAGGGACATTTTAGCACGGACACGTGGCAAAACTTTTTTACGCAACCATTTCAATTCTCAAAACTGGTTACATTTTCTTGTTAGAAGTTCGTAATCTTTACTAATCTATGTTCGTCGTTAAATTACATAAACAGGAAAATAGGGTAAGCGAATATTTTAATTAGTCGTATATTATAGAGTATTATATATCTTTCAGAGTAAGGCGTAACCACAGCTATAATGAACTTAATTGGTGTGGTTAGGGCGGACGAAATTATTATTCTGTTTACATATAAATACATTTTCATGACCTCCTCCTTCAAATTTAATATTTGAATAACACTCTAGCGTTGGTTATCAAATTATTGAAACAATTATATAATTAGTAAGTGACAACTTTATCAAAAGATTCTTGTTTCTAAATATTTACGACGTACGAGTAAATACATACAAAGTATATTATTAGTATATTTGAAGGTGGTAGAACCTTTTGTGGTTCGACTCCGGTGGCACCACCGCCTCACCTATTTCTACCTAATAACAGCCGTGTTTGGCGCTGCTGTGTTCTGGTTTGAAGGGTGTGGTAAGGGAGATAGACTTTTCCGAGGCGTTCCAGCTTGTCCTCAGGGGTAGCGGCGCATCTGTGGCCGACCTCAGGTAGAAATATCTAATCCTATCTGGGGTTGATTACAGATGTCCGTGTTGGTACCGATTTCCAAAATATTATTTCTATAAACTATTAGACTTTTCAATTCCAATTAAAATCAAGCTCTGTTTGCCTCCAGAAGGTTTTTTTATAATAATGTAATTAATTATTTTAATTTTTTCAATATAGGTACTCGGAAGTAATTTACTTTTGTGCTATCAACACGTTTGCACTATAGGTAATAAAATCATTGAACTAATTTTCATGATAAGATTAGCCGCCTCGTTAATTAACAATAAATTTATTAACTGGGATTTGTAGGTACGGATATGTATGCCATTCTTCACGAATACATATTTTCAACTCACGATATTTTTCCTTAATCGATCCTGAAAAGGATGGCGGAAGGACGAGAAATAAATGAGGGTCCTTTTAAAAGTCCATTGTGATATTGTATACAGGCTTAGCTATAGTAGAATCCCTACGGCCGCCTGTACTGAAGAAAAATGTTGCTAGTTATTGCTCCATTATAAAACATGATATTGTTGTAAGTAACAAAAGATTTTCGCAATATTTACAGGCTTTCGATAGCGGCTTCGCTCGGTAATACCACTTGGATTTTTCCTGCTCGAGTGTAAAGTATTCTGTAATGCTTTCTGTAAAGTCCCGTGTATTTTTATAAAATACCCAACAAAATATTTTCAGCGGTTAATCCAAAATATGAATGTTTTGAAAATAGATTTTTAATTTAGGCATTTAAAATAATAGTTTATTGTTGAAATATTTGATTAAGGCAGTTATTTCAAAGAGCAGACGTGTTTTAAATATATTTTTATTTTTTTAGAAGTTTACTAGTAGGTAATTAATAATTATAACACTTCATTGTTTTTTATTTGTAATTGAATAATAACTTTATTAAGTACTTACTACGTATAATGTTATGAAACTTTGATCTTTTATAGACTATAATCTGATTTATAATTAGGTGTCCAAAATGTAAACAAAGAAATGTCACTGTCAAAATTAACAAGAAACCAAAACTTTAAAAAACTCAACAAAATACGAAAACTTAAACAACTATACACAATTTAACAAATGCGCTATGAAAACATTTGAGTTCCATCACAGTCACGAAAATGAATGACATCAGCTACGAAACTTAAAAATGACGGCAAAAGAAATGTTTTGGATTCCGATTGTGTTACCATTATTACATTTTCATTTTCTACCATAAACGTTGTTTTTTATTATTATTACTGTATGGAACGAAATTGAGATAATATAAATATTACAAAATGTGAATTAATCTTAATTTATTTAGATTATTATTTTATTACTGTTGTATCAATTTAATATCGTCAAAAATAAGAAACTACCATTTGAAACATATTTTCTTGATATGTCAACACCTGTGTTTACATTTTGGACACCTAATTATGAATCAGACTATAGTGTGTATATTTTTGCTATCTTTTGCCAGACTTAATTTACCATCTGCGTAGCGTAGCGGTGACGATCCCGGCGCACGGAGTAGACAAGTGGAGAGTTCCACGTTCTTGGCCCGGTCAAGCAGACATTTAAACGATTTACATATCTATTTTTTATCTAAGAATTTGTATATACTTCTTTGTCACCCAATGGGAAATCTGAAATCAATACTCTCTTTAACTCATTAAACATTTTGAAGGCTAAATACGCTTATAGTTGTCAATTTCGTTTTTTACCACTTCGTCATACTTACAAAAGTCCAGTAATTTTATATGTATGTGTTTTCCTTCCAACTTAATTAGTATAGTTAAGCCCTTTAAAAAGCGAATTAAAATTAGTTTTCAGCACTAAAATCCTCTGGTTTGCCTCAAACCTGTCGCTACTCTAATTGCTTCTATGTTTATCTCTTGATATCTAAATGTATATCACCTTCAAGTAAAATTAGAGGTTTCTGAACTTTTCGTATTCATTCAAACTATATTTGATATCTTATACTTAAAATACAGAAATAAAATCATTATTTATTTAATAATGGTTCTTTCACATTAATACGTCACAAAAACAATAGATTCCTAATAAAAAATAATATTTTTAATTTTTGCTACTTCTGAAATAGTAATATTTCACCATATCTTTTATCCAGATAGAGCATTTTCGTCGTATTTTCGTTTAAGCAGTCGTATTATTATAAGGAATTTTGCGTTTAATATAACAAGAAGTCTGTTTATCTTTTTTCACGTTTATTCATCCGTTTTTTTTTTTTTTTTTTTTTTTTTTTTTTTATTTATTCAGGTTTATCTACAGTTGTACATTAATAAAATCTTCCTTACAAACTATACATCTAAAGTTATAAAGTCTAAAATGTACAGCTACTTACAGATAAACTCATCATGCAGAAACGGAAAGACGTACCAATTTAATCGTACACTGCAACTCTAAACAATTTGACAACGTAATAATAACGATTTTGATTAATTTAATTCTACTGAATTACGAAACTTTCTCAATGAATCTTGATTAATATCTAATTCGCTAAGGCTGTTAAGTAGTTTAAACATTTTAACGAATGGAGAGTTAGTACCTAATTTAGTTCTTCTGATTGGTATTACGAGAGGGTCTATTTGCTTACGAGGGTATCGAATCGGAACTCTATCAGAATTTTTCGTTTATTTGTTAAAAAAAAGTCTTCTTAACTAGCTTCGTTACCATGTGACACAGTTAGAGTAGCTTCCTGAATGATATTTATTTATTTATTTATAGTAAGACTTATATGGATAACGTTTAACTAATTGCCTAGGCTAGTCATTTAAATTCAGTAATTTTTTCTGCCACCTGCCGCTGAAACCCACGAACTGTACTCATACTCAGACAATACGTGATCTGTCATACCGAATTTTGTGCCGGCAAGCAAAATTATTGTTGTCTCTCGTTTGTTTGCGATTATGCACTTATGTTAAAGACATTGATTTTACATATAAATGATTAATATCATCATCAACCCATTATTGTCCAGGGCTGGGCACGGGTATTGTCTCAGAATGAGAAGGATTAGGCCATAGCTCACCGTGCAGATCATTTGCGAATTGCTATACTTCACATACCTTAGAAAACTTATTTTAAGATAACTCAGGTATGCAGGTTTCCTCACGATGTTTTCCTTCACCGTTTAAGCAAGTGATAATTATTTTCAAAAACGCACATAACATTGAAAAATTAGAGGTGCGTGCCTGGGATTTGAACCTCGGTCCCCTCGATCAAGAGGCATAGTTTCTTAACTACTAGGCTATCACTCCCATATAAATAATATACATAATTCACATATAGATAGATAGATAGATAGATAGATATTCTTTATTGCACACTTCAACAGAACATAACAATGATATACAATTATATAGTTAATCGTATGCAATAGGCGACCTTATCGCTAAGCAGCGATCTCTTCCAGACAACCTATGCATGGAAAAGTAAGGCAGATAATGAGGAAAGTGGGAAGTGTGTATGAAGTTGGAGAAGGAATATGAAAGGTAACATAGTTAATATAGCACACAATGATAAATCAAACAACAAGAAAGAAAAAAAACAGAAACAAGAACAGACGAATAAAGTAAAGCACATAAGAGAATAAATATTGATAGAAGAAATGGATCATAATATCTCATGCAAATGACGACAGGAAGAAGGAAAGTTATGGATTAGAATAGAATTTCATAACTTCATTTTTAAACGTATCAAGCGATTTAGCACGACGTATATGGAGAGGTAGTTTATTCCACAAGGAAACAGCAGTAGTAGAAAAGGATTTATATATATAAATAATATATACCTTATATTAAGTAAAAGCTAGAGTGCATCTCTTAAGTGCAGTATAGTCTTGTATTAATCGCTTGCTTATGTCACACATTTATAGTCATTTATGCAAATTGTTCAATGTGAGAACTTCATTGGCGCACATGCAAATTTCTATGACATTTCTTGCACGTTATAATTCTACTATTAAAGGCAATTTACATAATAAATGAGGTATCACTATCTGCATAACATATTTCTGATAGACAACCTTTTTTTATAATGTAGGAGAAGTTGACGAGCATGCAATCTGATGGTAAGTAGCTACTGCCGCCCATGGACATCTGTAATCAAGCCCAGATAGGATTAGATATTCCTTCCTGAGGTCGGCCACAGATGCGCCGCTACCCCTAAGGACAAAGCTGAAACGCCTCGGATAAGTATGTCTCCCTTACACCCTTCAAACCAGAACTCAGAAGCGCTTAACACTGCTGTTATGAGGTAGAAATGGGTGTGGCGATGTTACCGCAGGAGGAGAACGACAAAGGGTTCTACCACCTTCAACTGCACCTTCACCTTCACGGAAGATATAGGCAGATATGTATAGATCGTCTATTGGCTACTGTAACAGTAGCTTTAAAAGTAGTGGTTAACACGACATTCAAACCTATTTGACGTTTATTTTGTCCTTTATGCATACATATATAGGCTGTATGTAAATAATAGGCCATGATTTAATGAATTTAAAATTGTTAATACATTTTATTATTATGAGGTATTTCTTATTTTACAGAAATAAATTGCTTGATTTAAGGCTTATAAAATTATCCGAAAATGAAAATTATAAAATACGAGTAACTTTGATATGAATCTTATAATTTCTATAAAAAGTTAATCTAGATTAAGAGCTTTGGAATGTTGTTTTTCAATTTTTTCCTTGAAATTATAATAATAGTAGCTGACTTGGCGAACGTGGTGTTGCCTATAAATAAAAAAATGTTAAGGGTGAACAAACCTTATCACTTAGGGGTATGAAATAGATAGTAGCCGATTCTCAGACCTACTGAATATGCATATAATATTTGGTGAAAATCGAAACGATCTTTTAGACCCAAAACATCGATTATTTATTCGATATTAGTAAGGATTGAATCGTAAACTATGCATTTGATCAAGTGATGATCTTTAGCAAAGTTGAGGGTACGAATTTACAGTTTTATGGATGTTAGTATGTTATATTATTTTCTTTTAAACGCGGGCGAAGCCGCGGGCAAAAACTAGTTGAATAATAACTTTATTAAGTACTACTACGTATAATGTTATGAAACTTTGATCCTTTATAGACTAGTGTGTATATTTTTGCTATCTTTTGCCAGATTTAATTTATTTACCATCTGCGTAGCGTAGCGGTGAAGATCCGGCGCACGGGGTTGACACGTGGAGAGTTCCACGTTCGTGGCCCGATCAAGCAGACATTTAAACGATTTACATATCTATTTTTTTATCTAAGAATTTGTATATACTTATTTGTCACCCAATGGGAAGTCGTCTGCAATCAATACGCTCTTTAACTCTTTAAACATTTTGAAGCATAAATACGTTTCTAGTTGTCAAGTCTGCTGTTTTACCACTTCGTCACACTTACAAAAGTCCAGTAATTTTATATGTATGTGTTTTCCTTCCAACTTAATTAGTATAGTTAAGCCCTTTGAAAAGCGAATTAAAATTAGTTTTCAGCACTAAAATCCTTTGGTTTGCCTCAAACCTGTCGCTACTCTAATTGCTTCTATGTTTATCTCTTGATATCTAAATTTATATCACCTTCAAGTAAAATTAGAGGTTGCTGAACTTTTCGTATTCATTCAAACTATATTTGATATCTTATACTTAAAATACAGAAATAAAATCATTATTTATTTAATAATGGTTCTTTCACATTAATACGTCACAAAAACAATAGATTCCTAATAAAAAATAATATTTTTAACTTTTGCTACTTCTGATATAGTAATATTTCTCCATATCTTTTATCCAGATAGAGCATTTTCGTCGTATTTTCGTTTAAGCAGGCGTATTATTATAAGGAATTTTGCGTTTAATATAACAAGAAGTCTGTTTATCTTTTTTCACGTTTATTCATACGTTTTTTCGTTTATTTGTTAAAAAAAGTCTTCTTAACTAGCTTCGTTACCATGTGACACAGTTAGAGTAGCTTCCTGAATGATATTTATTTATTTATTAATAGTAAGACTTATATGGATAACGTTTAACTAATTGCCTAGGCTAGTCATTTAAATTCAATTATTTTTTCTGCCACCTGCCGCTGAAACCCACGAACTGTACTCATACTCATAGACTATACGTGATCTGTCATACCGAATTTTGTGCCGGCAAGCAAAATTATTGTTGTCTCTCGTTTGTTTGCGATTATGCACTTATGTTATAGACATTGATTTTACATATAAATCATCAATATCAACATCAACCCATTATTGTCCAGGGCTGGGCACGGTTATTGTCTCAGAATGAGAAGGATTAGGCCATAGCTCACCGTGCAGATCATTTGCGAATTGCTAGACTTCACATACCTTAGAAAACTTTTTTTTAAGATTACTCAGGTATGCAGGTTTCCTCACGATCTTTTCCTTCACCGTTTAAGCAAGTGATAATTATTTTCAAAAACGCACGTAACATTGAAAAATCAGAGGTGCGTGCCTGGGATTTGAACCTCGGTCCCCTCGATTAAGAGGCATAGTTTCTTAACTACTAGGCTATCACTCCCATATAAATAATATACATAATTCACATATAAATAATATATACATTATATTAAGTAAAAGCTCGAGTGCATCTCTTAAGTGCAGTATAGTCTTGTATTAATCGCGTGCTTATGTCACACATTTATAGTCATTTATGCAAATTGTTCAATGTGAGAACTTCATTGGCGCACATGCAAATTTCTATGACATTTCTTGCACGTTATAATTCTACTATTAAAGGCAATTTACATAATAGATGAGGTATCACTATCTGCATAACATATTTCTGATAGACAACGTTTTTTATAATGTAGGAGAAGTTGACGAGCATGCAGTCTGATGGTAAGTAGCTGCTGCCGCCCATGGACATCTGTAATCAAGCCCAGATAGGATTAGATATTCCTATATGAGGTCGGCCACAGATGCGCCGCTACCCCTGAGGACTAAGCTGTAACGCCTTACCACACCCTTCAAACCAGCGCTTAACACTGCTGTTATGAGGTAGAAATGGGTGTGGCGGTGTTACCGCCGGAGGAGAACGACAAAGGGTTCTACCTCCTTCAACTGCACCTTCATCTTCACGTAAGTCTGATCGTCTATTGGCTACTGTAACAGCTTTAGAAGTAGTGGTTAACACGACAGTCAAACCTACTTGACGTCTATTTTGTCCCATATGCATGTTCATGGTGGTAGAGCCCTTTGTGGTTCGACTCCGGTGGCACCACCGTCACACCTACCACAACCGTGCCTTATGACAGCAGTGTTAAGCGCTGCTGTGTTCTGGTTTGAAGGATGTTGTAAGGGAGACATGCTCTTCCGAGGCGTTCCAGCTTAGTCCTCAAAGGTAGCGGCGCATCTGTGGCCGACCTCAGGTAGGAATATCTAATCCTATCTGAGATTGATTAAAGATGTCCATGGACGGCAGTAATCACTTACCATTAGGTGGACTGTACGTTCGTCTGCTACTCCTACATAATATAAAAAAATACAATACAAGCTGTATGTAAATAATAGGCCATGATTTAAAGAATTTAAAATTCGAACAGTTTATTATTATGAGTTATTTCTTATTTCACAGAAATACATTACTTGATTTTAAGCTTATAAAATTATCCGAAGATAAATATTATAAAATACGAGTAACTTTGATAAGAATCTTATAATTTCTATAAAAAGTTAATCTGGATTAAGAGCTATGGAATGTTGTTTTTCAATTTTTTCCTTGAGATTATAATAATACTAGCTGGCTCGGCAAACGTTGTGTTGCCATATAAATAAAAAAATGTTGAGGGTGAACAACCCTTATCACTTAGAGGTATGAAAAATAGATAGTAGCCGATTCTCAGACCTACTGAATATGCATATAAAATTTGGTGAAAATCGGTCAAGCCGTTTCGGAGGTACGGTAACTAACATTGTGACACGAGAATTTTATATATAAGATAAGAAAACAATCTTGCAGTCTTTAATGAGTTCATAATAGTAGGTAGATTTAGGAGCCACTACCGCTTTGGATATCTCTAATCAACTACATGTAGGATTCTATATCTACCTTTTTTGGCTTCAAATGAGTTGCTATTGAGAAATAATCCCTATTTATCTAAGTGTATTTAAATTAAGATTTACTCTATTTACTACTGGCTCATCGAAAATCTTATCGCAAAAATCTGTTAAATACCTCTCAAAGATTTATTACTAGCAATTTATCGTCAGAAGCCTTCGATCAACTATTAATTTCAATTAGGATACATAGCTTACAAGCCTATCTATTTATTGTGCGTAACATTTTCTCATTTTAGTTACCAAATTAGAAGCAATTTTCTGAGTTTGTTTACGCTTCACGTTGTCGAACTATTCAGTCCCATTGCTGGGCACGTCTCCTCTTAAAGTGAGAGCCGTGTCCAGAAATTTGTGGATATAAAAAGATTTAAGAGTTAGATATTAAAGTTCATTTAATTCTACAGACATTGACCGTGTCAGATACGTCCCCTTTCATAAAATACACACAGACGTCGGCAGACACACAGATATTATTTTGTCTGCCGTGACTAATGGCTCATACGCTTAATGTCTGTAGATTTGAAGGTGGTAGATCCCTTTGTGGTTTGGTATCGGCAGCACCACTGCTACATCTATCTCTGTTTAAAAATAGTAATGTTAAATGCTGTTGTTCTTGTTCGATGGATGTGATAAAGAAAACATTCTTTTCCGAGGCGCTTCAATGTAGTCCTCAAGGGTAGCAACACATATGTGGCCGCCCTCATGTAGGAGACTGGTCTTATCTGGAGTTGATTATGGATGTCTATCGGCGACACTAGCCACTTACTACGTAAACTTCACGTTTGTTTGCCACATCTATAAAATAAAAACGATATAAATGAGCCTTTTACTCGTTAATACATCGGCAGTATGGTAAATTACAGGATTTAAGTGACTGGCTAGCTAGAAAACGTTATCCCTCTGGGATCCCGGATCCCGCTAATCAATATGCAGCTCGTTGTTCATTAACATCCTCTTGATGGCCTTCAAATTGATTGCCTTGCGAACAAATTTACGTATCCCAGCTTTAAGGAAAACTGTTTCATATTATATCCAAGGGTTTTATTATACGCGAGAAATAAATCCAGATTTCTCTTATTCTTTTCATGGCATTTTTTTAAAAATCAGGAAGAATATTATGAGCAATTGATGACGTTATAACATCGTAACATTGAATGTTTTGAACATCAAAAGTCTGACACTGTGTTTCTTATTGTTATGAGCTATATGAAAACACAAACATAAAACATTAAAAAGAATTTGTTATTTTCATTTATCCTTTGAAATCCTTTGATTTCCTATCTATGTCATGAGGGTGCATAAAATATTTGTTCCACCATATTTGATTCGCGCGTTGATTTGCGCGTTGACATTGCTTAATGGTGTCCTGACTTCGGATACCAGCATTGACCTATTTTACACGGCACCTGCTGTATTTCGTATAGCGCCTATGTTCAATCACTCGCTAATAAAACTAATTGAACGCATTAGGTTAAGAAAATCTGTAATGTTTAGTTAGTATTTCGATGTAAAAAAATGTAAATAAATAAATAAATATAGGGTGTCCGCCATATAGAGCTTCGAATAACATCAATAAAGTAATTATGGATTGTCATTCAAACCAAAATTACAGCTCAATTACCCCAACAGGGTTAACTGGCTTAAAATTCAGTTGCATAGACCCTCTCATACATACGAACCATCAAAGCGAGTTAAATTAAAGCTTGTACTGTGGGCATGTAGACCATCTGATGATAAATGTTCACTATCGCCATATAAGGCAAACCCGGGTGGCTACCTGGTGGAAAGCAGACATCGTCGCTTATAGACATGTGCAACACCAGACGAGTCCCCAATGCATGACCGGCTTTGAAGGGGAGCTCTTTGTGCAACTTTCTTCAACTCAGGGAATACCGTAAGTAACTCCTACTATGACGGATCAGTGTTATACTACCAGTTTCCTTACGGAATTACTGGCTTATCTCTAATTTATAATAATAAATGTTTTTTTTCTCCATTTTCATCAATATAACTATGATGGATGAATTGAACTCATGAGGACTAAGATGTTCGCCTGATATATAAGTCAGCCGGCATCCAGATCAAAACGAATGAGGTTACAAAAACTTAACCATGAGAAAACTCTTGATTGAGACATTCAATTATTTAAAAACGTTACAGCAGTTACAATATACATTTAAATAAATTATCGTTAAAAGTTAAAAAGTGTATGTTTGTGATAATTCATATCTTCATATTTTTCGTATTTTACCATTAATCTGTCCTCGAAGAAGTTCCTACGATTATTTGTAACGAATTGATATTTTTCATGAGCCCTCTATCGTAAGGGCTGCCATTTATATCTGGGTCTGCAATTTATAGGCGTCATTAATCATTTTATCGAGTCTCCGATGTCATACGTGGCATGACCGGCAACTTGACTTGGGAATAAGTCACATCCAGATAAAATAAACCCAAGTATTATGACCATAAAGTTAATTCCGATAAATCATTTACCTATTTTTCCTTATACTGCTATTACTTAAGAAATAGTAATGTTTTAGCAATAGATAAACTTATAAAAAATATTATATTTTTGTTCACTAACTAACTAACCTTAACTAAGTATAACATATGATAAAAATTTTGAAAGGGTTAATTTCTTAACATTTTTTTAATTCTACTAACGAAGCTCAAATAGTAAAATGTAATAACTTTGAAACATTAATAAAAATAAAAATGACATAACTACTAATAATATGTTTGAAACTCTAATTACGCTAATGTACATTTGAGAATTCTGTATTTCGAATAATTTTCTAGAAGTGCATATTTACTGTTAGGTTTAATTATTAAGCCGTTTTAATGGTTCCGTGGGTGTAAACCTCTCATAATACTCAAGATCAACATATCAACTGGGTCAGCCGTAAAATTCTTTGAATGTGCTCTGATGGAAAATGGATGTATTACTCGCAAATAATTTACCTAATGCGGAGTTTTTACGATGATATTGCCCAACGACCGTAGGCTGTAAAAAATGAATTCTAGGCAAATGACAAATGGAACTCGTTTTCACAAACGGATTATTTTACGATTTTTTTTATAACATAGGAGTAGCAACGAGCATGCAATCCACCTGATGGTAAATGGCTACTGTCGGTCATGGACATCTACTCGTATAATCAAGCCCAGCCACAGACGCGCTACTCCTGAGGACTAAGCTGGAACGCCTAGGAATAGAATGTCTCCGTTACCACACCCTTCAGACCATAAAACAGAAGCATTTAACGTTGCTGTTATGAAGCAAGAATAGGTGTGGCGGTGGTGCCGTAGTCGAAGCACAAAGGGTTTTACCACCTTCAGAATGCTTTTTTGCTCTATTACGCTATTTTCATGTTTAAAATGACGATATAAAAATGTTCTTCATTATGATGTCCTTTTTCCGCGGCTTATAAATTAATTAAAATTAATAAATGTTACTTAATTGGCACGCAATATTGAAAGATACAAACGTATTTTCATTTAAATGCTATTAAAACTGATGATATAACAATGTTGTTTAATTACCAAGTCCTTTTTCGTGGCGTATAAATAAATTCAAATTAGTAAATTTTATAATAGGTATGAAATATTAAAAGGTTCAAAGGTAAAGTATTATGAAGCCATATTTTGATGCTATGATATTTATGTTGAATTCTAAGTAGACAGACAGACACGCGACTTACCTACATTTAAACGGTCGGAAGCATGTCATAAGACACTGTGTAGACGTAACAATACATTTTTGTACACCGCAACTACATCCTGTATATATGAATGCTAGGAACTTTGAATGTAAAAAGTTGTAACAAAGTGTCTCTTTTACTGAGGCATGGCATGGCGATGTATGAATGTATAATGTCAAAATTCACAGGGTGATTAAAATCTTAAATTACGTAGATGATATTAAATTTAATAACATAACATGAATGATACATGCGTGCCCATTTAGTGCCATAACACAACTCCAATTAAAAGTGCGTATTTAATCAGTATCCGAAGTAATTTTATGTGCGTACAAGTGTACGATATAAAACTATTTAACTAAAAGTGCGTCACTAGCTGGTATCTGGACTGACATGTGTTACTATCTGAAGTGACATGTGCGTGCAAACTTTACGATGTAACATTATTTAATAAAACGTGCGTAAACGGTCGGTGGTTAAAGTGACATGTGCGTGCAAAGTCCGCGATGTAACTGTACTCTTTGTTAGGAAGAGTGAACGCAAAGGCAGTGAGGGTCGGCGAGGACGGATGTTATGGTGTTGGTCGCAGCATGACCACCTGGATGGCGCTGTTCGGGCTAGTGTGGCTGCTGCGAGTCCGCGGCTCACTGTGCGGGTGCGCTGCGTGCAAGCGCGCGCGGCACGACTCGCGGGACCCACAGGTAGGTCCATCTTGTCATTGTAGTTCCGGGACTAGAATAGTGCTACGGTAACCCCTGCCTGTCGTAAGAGGCGACTAAAAGGGGGCTTCCGGGGTTGCGGGAGGCAAGAGTGGGAGCTCAAACCGTCCAGTAAGGGATCCCGGGAAGGGCGGCGGTATGTGTGGTCGCATACCGTGAACACCAGATGGTGAGGGAGGAGCGAAGACTGCTCCCCCAGGTCTTTAAGTAAAAGTCCAATGCTGAGTTGGTTACAGATGTCCATTTCGCGGTCACTTACCATCGGTTACACCACTTATAGCAAGAAGCTGTAAATAAAGTAAACAATATTTAACTACACCTACGTTTTCTCTTCAATTTTTTACTTATAAAAAAATCTATTACAATTTGTTACATTTAGGAATTTTTCCAGTGTTATGTGTATATAAAGTATTATATTATTAAACCGGAATTTGACGACGCACACCAAAGATGAGACGTAAATTGACGCGACGGTTTAAATTGATGCGAATGGTAGGGGCCGACCGCCCGGTCTTCTCCCCTCTAATTGTATCCCTATGTACGTTAGCGTATAAAGGGCCATAGCTAACACTGGGAATGCAACACAGTCAAAATTCTTACTGAATTTTGGTTAAGGGTAATGCCGGGAAAACACTACAGCTCAATTTTCAACTCTATTTTTGACGTGAATTCCGAGCGCTGCTGTGAATAACACGCGTAAGAATTTGTACAATAGTGCACCTAAAAATATAGTATTCTATTTCATTTTCCGCTTCGAATAACTCTACACAGGTCCCATTTCCCAATCATTTTTTCAACCGTGTTTATTTTGGGTAACTAGTGTTGGGAAAACCTAAACTGTGCGATTTTTAACAACATTTTTGTTGTTTTCCGTAGCGGCGCTTTTAATTTAGAAGTAAAAGAACTTGTACTCGTACATAAAATAATGAAAAAATATTAATTTTGTATTTTTGACAACCCTACAGGCTCCAGAGCTGAGCCCACGCGCCCCCAGTCCCGATGAACGCGCTTCGTTCGACGTCATCGCACTCCAACAGTACACGCGTGACGTCACCGTGCAGACCGACTTCGATGACGAGATCGAGGACCTTGACAAGATTGAGATGCAGATCACGGAGGAATGTAAGTACTCTTCTTAGAAAGGCCTTACTTTGGATACCCATATCATAGATAAGGGGTGCATAAAATCATTCGCCATTTTAGGGCGTCTGCCATCTGTCCATTTAGATGACACAAAGTTATTCATATATTGTCATGCATTCATTTAAAAGATTTGACACTCACATACACATAACATTTACTCATAGACGAGATGATAATAAGGTAAGTTAAATACAAGCTTGTCATAAAAGTTTAAAGTAAGTCCGTGAGCACAAGGTTATAGATCTCTCGTTGGTAGATGGTATCGCTAGAATAGTTTAAAACGGTTTGACAGCAGTGGCTATGACACAAGGTGAACTGCATAGTTATTTCCTCATCAACCTATTAATCTCCTACTGCTTTTGGAGTACACTATTTTCTGAAAATGAGACCACACTTTTATAAAAAACGGTTGTAGTCCAACCATCTCGACCGATTCGGGTTGATCGATGTCACATACTGTAGATAATATTTTTACAAAAAAGTGTGTTTTTTTCCTCGTCATATTTTGTTCACCATCAAAGGAATTGGCAACTAAGAACGAGTACTGACAAATTAAAAAAATATTTGTGGCTATAACTGATATTGCATAGTTATTTTTTGCTATTTCAAAAAATAAACATTTATAAAAATCTACAATTGCATTCAATATTCACTGCAAGGCCTTTTGATGAATATATCCATGCTGTGTTATTGCACGATTCTGAAAAATCGTTTAATTGGGATAGTCCATTGAAATATTTATGTTCTGAAAAGGTCGATACAAGATGCCTATTAATTGTAACGATAGACAATAAGTATAAATAATTAGGCCTTACACACCGTAAGCCAATTATATATAACAACTTCCTGATATTATGGACTGTCTATCTGTTTGGCCCCGAACTTGGGCTAAGTGACGAGCGGCGCGATTTTTGGCCGCCCTGCGTTCGTTCCGGGCTGCGCACCGCTGTCGCCTCCACAGGCCGGACTCCACAGGACTAGCCACCTAGTCCTTTATACATTTTTTTAAATAATACCAAACCAGGAAGCCATCCACGCTACTGCCGCCCATCTATAATCAGCTCTAGATAAAATAAGAATCCTGTCTAAGGTCGGTCTCAAATCGCCACCTCTGAGAACTAAGTTGGACCGCTTTGGATAACATAGTATGTAACATAGGCTTACGTCTTACCACATCCTTCAAACTGGATTACAGCAGTGCATAACGCTGCTACTATTAAGCAGTAATAGTTGTGGCGGAGGTGCCGCTGGAATTGAACCACAAAGGGTTCTACCATCTATGAGGGGTTTCTATACAATTATTATTACAGCTTGTCGCCCCGCTCTAAGCTCTTGCTCGTTGCGGAGAGTCCGTGGCCGAACGGAAATAAGTTACATTAGGAAGTCATGACTACAGGAAATCACGATCTATGACATCTCTGACATTATAGATTACAAGTGATATGTTTTGGATGTCAAGATCAAATATACATAGACAATAGATATAAGGACATATTTCAACCAATCGATGTCCTGAGCATGAGTTTCCTAAGGTTTATCCCATGGTCCACCACACTTGTCAAGTGCGATTTGGTAAACTTCAAGTTGCTTTAAGGACTTATCATGAATCTTATCTGCTAATCATTATCTATTAAAATAATAAAATATATATGAATGAAATGAAATAAGTACTTACTAGGTATTTTAGGTAAAAATCTATTAAAGACATAAAGTACGAGTGTATCTTATTAGTAGATAATTAATAATTATTAGTATCTCAGTTGATGTTTGTAAAGTATTAAGTTACTAATAAGAATCACGATCTCACGCCTTTCGAATTTCGCACAATTTTATCAAAGAAAAACATAAGTTACCCTATTAGAAAGTTTGTTGACGTACTTCAAAGAGATATGTGCAACTTAATAGTCTTAACAATCATCATGTCACTTACGATTGTTACATTCGCATCATACGTATGTATGTATGTATTCATATTTAGGTATGTATCTGTTTCTCATTCTTTGGCATGCCCTTCAGCCTAAATGGGTTGACGGTATTTAATATAATCTTAGTAATTGCATACATCCTAAGTAACTGTAGGAGTGCCATACTTTTCAATATATTCTATTTTTTATTATTATAATAATTCTATAACGTTTCCTTTTAAGTTAATCATTTTAAAGCAGTAACACATCATAAGAATATCCTTTGTCTTAGCAAAAACATACTAATCCAGTTATTCAAGCTCATAAGCACAGAAGTGCTCTCAGTTTTACATTTCAAGGGCAAACCTAATACCACTTTGAGTGATAAGTTGATTTCATACATCAGAGTGGAACTAGATTACTCTGACCTCGTTTTTACAGGATCAAAATTATTCAAACGGCTCTCTCCCTATCTTACACACTTGAATAATTTATCAAAATGACACTCCTTACTTTTGCTTATTCAAAACTTTTTTTTGGACCACTGGTAGAATACAAAAGTCCTAATAGATTTACAGAAATGGGTAGTTTTGAAGAATACTTTATTCTAATTAGTCTCGGGGGTCTTAATAAAGAAACCAAATTTAATATTTCTATTTTAAATAGTCTTTGAGTTAGTATCTGGATTTTATACATAGACTCAAGGGTCAAGAAACCTTTTAATTTAACTTCGATATCACGACAGCTGTACCTATTAACATTTTTCCTTATAACAGCAGTTTCAAATGCTACTGTGTTCCGGAATGTAGATTGAGATTGACGAAATACACAAAGTATTCAAACTCAGACTAGCCCTTTCGTCTAGTACTACCTGAGGAATGACGTCAGACCTATTTATGACTGATTTTAGAACAAATATCTTTAAGGGTACAAATTACCTGTACTTTAGTTTACATAAAACTTTAATCCTATTTGGAATCAAAATTGCGATTTTCAATAGACAGCAGTGTGCTTACTATTAGGTAGATTGAAAGTTCCATCGCTACTAGAATGTCATAAAAGAAAATACATCACCATAAGTAGATTAATCTGACCATATGACCTCAAACAAAATTATTCAAATGACCCTTGAGATCTCCCACATAAGCTCAATTTATCACGACTCAACAGTTTTGTTCTCATAGGAATACTAAATTTAATATGATTTATAATTGTACTAGTATGAGACATTATGCGGAACTATCCTTTTGACCTTCAGTTGACGAACTAGAAATCTACATGATATTATATCCAAATTGACAAGTTATGGCGTTTAGTGAAGTGTAATGTATTATGTAAGATAGTATAAGATTCGACAAGTACGTGTGATCCGCCCATAAGGTTTTACTTTTAGCGAATCTTGCTGGGTGACTTTCTGACAAAGATGTGCGAAGTAGCTAAGCTACGGATTTGTGAAATCCTCTAGTAAGATTGCTTCATATAGGTACATTTGTTTAGCTTAGCTTAGCTCTGGTAGTTAAGTTATGCTGCTGTAATGTCGTGACCCTTGTAGCTAAGTAGGTTTGGTAGGTAGAACCCTTTGTGGTCCTTCTCCAAAAGCACCTGCCACAACTATTTCTTCCGAATAAAAACAGTGTTAAGAGCTGCTTTGTTCTGGCTTGAAGGGTGTGGTAAGGGAGACATACTTTTCCGAGCCATCCAGCTTAGTTCTCAGGGTGAGCGTCACGTGTTGCCGAACTCAGGAAGGAATTCCGTTTTATCTGGGGTTGATTACAGATGTCCAATAACCACTTACCATTAGTTAGAGTGGATGCTCGTCTGCTACTTCTACAAAAAAGTTACGATTTTTCATAGCACATTTTTCTTGGTTGACGTAGCTTAGCTTGGACCTCGCATACCGCTTGTCTACCTCGCAAATCTTAGGAAAGGCACCCAAAGCTGTCACGCTTAACGTAAATCCATACCGCGAGGCATATTTAGTTTTGACCTTAAAACTTTTCAAATTTATTCAAGAAAGCCTTGTCTTACAACATCTTAGCATTTTAAGTTTCAAGGATATAGCTTTATTTGTTATAAGTTTAGCTCAGAAACAGATTAAGGGATCAAACAATCTTACCAAGATTTGAGATTTATTTATTATTTAAACATTACATTATACCACATATTTTTTATTGAAATAAAGCTCAAAGTTTCCTCATAATCTGATCTCTTATTTGTTCTTCTTTATATTGGTTTTTGAGTAAACTTAACTGCGAAGACTATAGAGTATAGGTATTTGAAGCACTTATTTGTTCTGAAATTCAGAATTGGAATTTCTTTGTGATATGAATTTAATTTTTGTGAAAATTAATTTAGCGACGAGCAAAATCTTAATAAACTATTTATTATTCATACCAATCTACTAGATTCACAATGCTCAAGGTCAATGAACTAAAGTGATTTTGTCAGAAGGGTGATAATTCCATTTCATATATTACAGTGGGATTTGATTGCGGTGGCTTTATCCTTTAAGGATTAAAATTATTCACATATAATTTTACAGACTTAATGTTTGTTTGTAGTATTTTTAAATAATTTATCTATTTGGAAGGTGGTAAAGCCGATATGATTCAATTAGGGGCGTATTATCAGAACACCTTTTCCTGGAGTGAAGAAGTTCTGTGTAGACGTGTGTTCCGACTTACTTAGATTGAAGGGGGTATCTTAGTCTTCAGGAACGGATACACATCTATAACGTTAAGCTCCAGGTAGAACCAGGCTATATGGATTTGGTCACATGTCCATGGGCGGTATTGATCACTTAAAGGTCTGCGAGCTCGTAATCCAATCAAACAAAAAAATTAAACTAATGCAATATCAATTGAAATAAACACTTTAATCAAGATCTGAAAACAATTTTATCTTGGTGTACAAAACATAAAAAGATCAAAGATAAGAATATAAAATTGAAGTAACAGAAGTCTCGTGATAGGTCGACTCCATATATCACAGTGAGACAATTACTGTTGCCTTACTCTTAAAGGATCAAGATTATTCACGGGCTCGCCCGAAGCTGGGACTTCACACTCGTTCAATTTATCAGAGAAAGCGCGAAGTTGTCGCAGACATTTGCAATTGTTATTAGACTACGCTGATCCTGTAAGCTTTATTTGTTGTTTCAGAACACTTTAATAAAGTGAACGTTTTGTATATATGAAAGAAATTTATTGAAAGTTGTGTATTTTTAGTTGCGCATTTTTATGTAGGTATATGTGTATCAATCTTTAGCACTTCCAGAAGATCAAACAGCTTAAAGGATTTTAACAAATGAGATGTCGTTGGTTTTGTCGATTGTTGATGTCGTTGCATTTTTGTTTTTGTAATAATTCTGAATACTTCAAGCGTGCTGTTAACTACCAGTTTGACTGTTATATCATACTCAACAAAACTGAGCGTCTTATTGTGCTCTAAAAGGCCTTAAGATCTCTACTTTATTCGTGAGAGTGCGTATTCATTGATATTTGTCTCGACAAACAAACATGTAAATTGCTATTTCTTCAATTGTTTATACTACTATGTTTCTCCATAAATTATCTTCACAAAGTCCTGAAACTTCGTATCTTATCATTATTGTAAGAGTGCGAATTAGTTATTTTCTGTTCAACAAACACAACTATGAACACAATTACCTCATCTTGATACCTGGTAATAGTATTGGAACTAATCAACACAGAAAGTAAATCAACCTTGGCGATACAAATAAAGATAACCCCAAGTTTGAAGGGAAATGTCTACAAGAACTGTTTGAATTAGATTCGCCGTTAGTAATTGAGGTAAATATTTGAATACTAAAATTGTCCCAAAGCGAAGAGTAAATAACCCCAGGGTGAAGATTACACCTTCGGCAAATATCTATGTGTACCTTTTCATTATCTTCCTAACTTCATGAAGATTATTCGTTTTGTTTCGCATTTGTAAACAAGTAACAGAACCAACGGATACGATGTTAGTAAACTAAGATGTATTGAAATACTACAAAAAACCACACGTCGCTGCTTTGTAAGAATAGCCACACAACTCATAATTATTTTATCTGTTACAGGTGCAATTTAATCCAAGATATTTCCTATTGTGTGTCTAACTACATTATGGTTACGTATATAACTACTTTTAATTGTATTTTTCATTATTTTATCTTCATTTATTAAAGGATCTTGAAACAAAAACATTGTCTAATTTTAAACTGGCTCGCTAGGAAAATTACCTTTTTTGACTTGTGCGATTATTCTTGCAAAGCAGCGATATTTTTCTTAAAACTAGAAGTCTTTGAATACTTAATGTCTCCTATTTTAAATATTATATGTATATAGTAGTAATAACAAATTAAATGTATTATTAAATAGTCTTTCATAATAATTATAAAAATTCCAATCTCATTTTCCAACAGGAAAATATGTTAAGAGTTATGGGTTGCAAGTTTTATTTTTCTAGCTATTGAAATAACTTGATATTGCTTTGAACTTTGAACACAAAAGAAATTGCTTGATGTTCCTTTGTGCCTGCACACCGTTAGAGTTTCAGCTTGCTTGTTAAACAGAATTACGGTATAAATAAAGCTTATTAAACACTTTTATAAGCATAAGTATTAAACACGTGTGCTAGTTAAAAAGGATTATGAATATTAAAGAAATGTTGATTACTTTAAATTTCACTATAATTAGTAGAATAGCAGCATTAACTTTTAAAAATATTTAAAATGCATATCCAATATTTTACAGATTTTACTGACAATGAAAATAAAAAGTGAATTTTACGAACAATATAATTGTAATGTGATAAAGTCAGCTAATATTATTTTACTTTTTGTTTCCACTTCTTGATTTTAATGTTAAAAAACAAACTTTAACATTTTTATCGTTTATTTTTACAAAACATGGCCTGAATTGGTCTAAAATTCCTGAACTGTATGACCGAAAACTTTAAATCCAATTTAATTATAATTAATAGGTCATGCTCGAAGCTCACGTTAAAACTATTTTCGATGTAGAATAATTAAAACTTTTTGAGTTACGATGGGAAATTTCCGTCATAACTACACTATAACACACATAGATAAAATTTGTAGGTATAGAAGGTTCAGTTTTTTTGCGTTTTATGTATTTTTCATTCGTTAACACGCCAAAATGGCTTTACAAACGGTTCTATCATCTTCAGATCTGCAAAGTAAAATTTAAATAAACACGATGAACCTTTTAATTTTCTCATCTCGTTCAATCCAATGCACTGATTTTCCACCATGTTCTTTATCAACAGTATCATTTTATAAACAGCCAGTAATATAGATTATATAAACATAAAGGTTTCTCACAATAAAAAAATCCCCAGAGTCTCAATAAGAAATGTTATCAATAGGCTTTTACCCTTTCCACTACTTACTCGTAACCTTGAGTTACTATCTAAAACAACTTAACTTATAACACGGATGTATACAGCTAATTACGCAAGGTTATTCTATAATACAACTACGACTATGATTAGAGATTTGTATAGTATAATACCTTCTAATATGAGCTATTTCCGTCCCAAGTCGATTTGATACCGATATTATCTTTTGTGTAAAATCACTGTCATGGTACACAATGAGTGATGTGATGGGATAGCTGTTTGCATATTATATTATCTTTTGTTTGTTAAAGGGTTATTTTCGGATAAAGGATATTTCTAATAACAGAAGAATAATATTGACTGTATGTGATGTAGGCGAGTAGAAGTTCATTTACATCTACTAGACATACGGCTAATCAGTTATATACGATGTGTTAAAAAATCTATCGATTTTTTGACTCACAGGATTGTGTTTCGTGAGTGTCATGAATATATACAAATATACAAACAGCCAGGCCCAGAATAGACATCTAAATGCATCATTCAGATATCTGGATGGGAATCGAACTCGGAACCCTTTGCGCGTCAGGACGTTATGGTTCTTAAATAGCTTTTTTTAGTTACTTGCGACTTATTATTATGCTTCATCCAGTGCATTTAATAATGTAGCATGATTTATTTAGCACCTCCATTAAATTTATATTCGAGTTGTCCAATAAGCGTCAAAACAGTGTTAAATTTCCCCCGAGATGACCCTTCCGCTGACTCCTATTCAGTCAACTAAGTCTTGGACATTAACATGGGATCAACTATGTCATAGGATCATTTGTTATTATTTAATGTTATGTCACGCTGCTACCCAGAAATCCCGTTGGGTGGATATTTTACCTATTTTTCTAAAAGGACCCTTTTCCCTTAGTTTGTCATTTATCAAAATTTTGATCCTCAATATCGATAGTATCCAGTGCTGCAATAATATCGAAGGTTGTTTTTTCAAATGGTATTGTTCGATCCATGTTAAAAAATGAGATTTCAAAAATATTATTTAGTAATTAATCTTTCAGTTTATAAAATTCCGCTGCACGACTCCTTTGAGCGTTATATGCTTCAATACTTTCAAATACGTTCCTTACGATGCTTTCCTTCATCGTTATAGGAAGCATGAAATTTATGATACGTTTGAAAACCCCTTCTATAACGTAGGTACTTACATGTCTCCCGATTCCAAAAATCGTATTATTTCGGTTAAAATTCGGTATTAACGAGTATAATAAAAAAAAAATTATAGCCATTTTGAATTAAGCGCGAAAACGCTCGCGAGTGTCATGGCGTCCGTTGGTGACGTCACTCTAGAACATCCCATACAAGTATTTCAAGCAATTCAGTGACATACCCAAAAATGACGTCGTTCGCGCCCCGATTAGCGTTTCAGACAAGATGGCCGACTGCAGTATTTTATACTTTTATTTAGTTGAAAATATAATCAATCTTAAAGTTTTTTTTTTTAAATTGAGTCATTTTTGAGAATCCTTTCAATATATTGTGTTTTCTTAAATCATTTATTCTTTGTTTTTTTATACTGTCATTATGTCAATTTTGATTAATCATAGTTATTTGGTTGAGATTCGAATCTCAGACTCCCTGATTGAAAGTCCAGTTTCGACCACTTAGTCATCAACGCAATGTACTCTGCCATAAATAGAGTCATTAAGACCTTATTTCAACAAGTCCGTATTAACCAAACAAAAGCAGCAGAAAACTTTTTACAGTTTTTAAGAGTAGCAGACGATAATGCAGTCCATCTGATAGTTAGGGGCTACTGCCGCTCATTGACATCTTTATTCAACCCCCGATAAGATTAGATTTCTACCTGAATCGGCCACAGATGTGCCGCTGCCATTGAGGACTAAACTGGAACGCTTCGGAAAAGTATGTCTCTCTTACCACACCCTTCAAACTAGAACACAGCAACGTTTGAAACTGCTGCTATTACGCAGAATAAGGCAAATTTGGATTAACCATACGAAAGCAACAGAAAACCATCACTAATTTAAAAACCAACTCATTTTAAAACAGATACAGGCGCAGGTGCAACAAACTTTGCTTAGTCCGTGACGCCGTCAGCTGCATTGAAATCAGAACTGAATCCGAAACTTTTTTCACAGTTCGCGTAACAGCCCAGTTGTTTTGTTAGCGACTGCCGGCGAAACAGACCGAAGTTTTGCTTTGAAACTTTTATCCTAGATTTATCTCCTTCAAGATCCGGCTGAGAAGGGAGCAAAATGATTCTTGTAGCGATAAAATGTAGGTATACCTAAATTAAATGTTGTTTCAAGGATGTCATAAATGAAAGATATTCAAATATATGGTAGAAATGTTTGAATGTTTTTGGAGTTTATTGGAGTTTACTCCTTAAGAAACGATTTGAGTTATAAAGGCCCGGTACGGAAATTTTATGAGGAGTAAAATCAAGTGTAACACGAAAAGTTGAGGCGTTACGTAGAAAGAGACAAACATATATATCTGTAGGATTGAACGTGTAAAAGAATGAGATGGAATACATTACACAGCGTATCTCATTCTCGGGGTTTCCTCTTTGCGCGATACTTCGTAGTCTCACTGTATAGTTCACTACCTCCAGTCGGAGAGTTGAATGCGTGCGTATGTTTGTACGTGTGTGTTGCGCGCCTGCGTATATGTTTGTTTCTCTTATCATTTTAGCAGATACGTTCATTTACCCTTTTTTTCTATTCGATATATATCATAATTATCGTTCGTAAGGAGTAAACTCCAATCGTGCGTCGTAGCTGACACACACACACTTTTTTGGTATATGGAGAGGAAAACTGTCATTCACACTAATTACACACACTTACCAATTGGTAATAAGTTTTTCTGAAATCTCTGTCAAAAGCTAGGAGTGTGAAGCGGGATGAAAGTTTTATTACATTTTTTTTTTAATTGCAGCTCAATTGCCTTATCTATTTAATCGATTTTGGTAAGACGCAAGTACTTATTGAGGCATTTCAACTTAGTCCTCGGAAGTAGACAAGCATCTTAATTCTTCTTCAGATAATGATCCTTTAGGAAGGAGTTAGTACCGCTCGTCGCAGTGATGGAAAACACGGCGGTTTGCTATCAATTAAAATTTGTATTAATAAAATAATATAGTTGATATCATACATAACATCATCACTTACTCACTCATTATGAATAACGTAGAAGGCTGCCATTGTCCCATAGTTCGTCTGTATATCAAAATTTATATAGACAAAGTAGATTATTTACTTACTCTTTTTGTTTGTCTATATAAATACCAAGAGAAGAATCAACTTATTCTAAATTATGAAGGTGGTAGAACTCTTTGTGGTTCGACTCCGGCGGCACCGCCGCCACACCTATTTCTACCTAATAACATCAGTGTTAGGCGCTGCTGTGTTCCGGTTTGAAGGGTGTGGTAAGGGAGACAGACTTTTCCGAGGCGTTCCAGCTTAGTCCTCAGGGGTAGCGGCGCTTCTGTGGCCGACCTCAGGTAGGAATATCTAATCCTATCTGGGGTTGATTACAGATGTCCATGGGCGGCAGTAGCCACTTACCATCAGGTGGACTGTATGCTCGTCTGCTACCCTTACATTATATAAAAAAAAAAAAAAGTGCCGCGTTTTTCTGTCGAACGACTGAGAGTTCCTACTTACATTTCCTTTATATCTACTGAAGTAGGTTCCTTATTGCAATTCCGTTTCTTACATTGTTTTATTTGCAGCGAACGTCGACTACGAGGGCGGGCGGGAACAGGCTCTGCTGAGCCCGGAAACGACGCGACAGCCCATCGGAAGCTGCCAGGTATACAACGACACTGTTCTATTTATTTTTAACTAGACCATATAATATTATGAAGGAACTCTTTGTGGTTTAACTGCAGCCGCACCACCGCTATACCTTTAATGGATAATAACTGCAGTTATAGCCTAGTAGTTAAGAAACTCATCCTCTCGATCGAGGGATCCGAGGTTCTAATTCCAGGCACATACCTCTGATTTTTCTGAATTATGTGCGTATTAGAAATTAATTATCACTTGCTAAAACGGTGAAGGAAAACATCGTGAGGAAATCTGCATTCCTGAGAGATTTATAAAAAAAAATCTCGAAGATATGTGAAGTCTACCAATACGCACTAGGCCAGCGCGGTAGACTATGGCCTAATCCTTCTCATTCTGAGAAGAGACCCGTGCCCAGCAGTGGGTCAGTAATGGGTTGATGATGATGACGATGAACTGCAGTTAGCGCTGCTGTGTTCCGATTTAAAGGATGTGTCTCCGTTGACATAGTTATCTGACGCGTTCCAATTTAGTCATCAGGGGTAACAAAGGATCTACAAGTTCTACAACCGACCTCAAGTAGAAATCAAGCCTTATCTGAGGTTGATTACAGATGTCCATGGGCGGCAGTAACCACTTATAGTCCCTGCTAGTCCGCTCTGAAGTTGTTGCGCGCAGGTGTAGATAGTCATAAAATTTGCTATGGCGACGCGATTCATTTCTATATTCAGAGCGGACTAGCAATATTACGCGGACTATACCATCAGGTGGACTGCATGTTCATTTGCTACATCTTTATAAAAAAGGCCAGTTAGGCCAAAAAAATTCGACGTCTCAATCGGGAGTTCGTATCCCAGGCACACACGTCTAATTTTTTAAACTTATGCCCGTATTAGAAATAAATTATCACTTGTATAAACGGCGAAAGAAAACACCGTGAGGTATCACTTGAGAGTTCTTAGAAGTCACAATGATGTATTAGGTCCACCAATTCGCATTTGGCTAACGAGGTGGACTATGGTCACCCCCTTCAACTTTAGACGAAAATGTGCCCCGCAGCAGACAGTAATAGCGCGACGACGAAGGATTTCAAAATCCTTTTTACGAACGGATTTTAAGTACACTTAATCCTAAAATCCTTTGAAACTAACGTTAGTAACAAGGTCGTAGTGTTTTTAAGCAATTACCTTAGCGTGGGCGTTACACGACGTATTTGTCGCCTTTGCCTCGTAAACGATGGCTTCGTGCAATTTTAAACGGGCGTCCTAGTTCCAAGTTTACACAGAAAGGCAACGGTACGAACATCCGTTTTGATATAAACGGATAAAGTTGTGTTCTGTTTGTGTAGTGTTTGTAGAACCGTAATTTTATAGTAACTAGAAATTTATAGTAGAAAATTATCTAATATTTAGACGAATACAAAGTAATTTGGTACCGTTTTTTCTATTTTGTCAATCAATTTTCCTTTTTACAAGTTTTGGTGACATATATAAAAAAATGGAAAACATAATAATGACCATAAAGTCAAATTTCGAACACTAACGTTAACTCAATAAAAACTAATTGGATTTGTCAGAAACAGTAAAATTATGTTCAACGGATAAATTTTGTTTTATTGTTCGGATTACTTCCAATTTTATTATCACAATTTGTTAGCCTTTGTTACTTCTGCAGTCATAAAATTTATTCGAAAAACAATGTAGAAAATGTATTTGGGTTGGGGTAAAATAAATGAATAAATCTAATGAAATATACAAAGAAAATATGAATTGTAATAGACAATATTAAATGTATTTTAATAGAACTATTTTAAATAGTTCGGAGTTTAGAATATTATTAATATACTCGTAAATCCGTGTGTGTGAAATTGTGAATAGATTTTTAGTAAAATATATTGAAAATACTCTTAAACAATCTACAAATATATAAGGACATCCATCAAACGTAACAAAGGCTCAAGTGTTCCTTATTTAATTAAACAATTAGCTATAATATTAATCATCACTATTAATTAATTGTGCACTGATTATATTATTTAATTATTATATTAGCAGCATTGCGCTACAAGCCTTATATTATTAGTGCTATTAAATACATTACGATATGTCGTCCCAACATGCAGAAGAAATAAGATTGGTAAACAGTTAACACAAAAAATACAACGAGTTCTTTAATTCTTTCAATTGGAAAGTCGGTTAACCTTAAAAAACCCTGAAGTCTTGTCTATGCCTATTTATAAATGGGCCATTATTTGAAATGTCAATAACTTGTAATGAGATATCTTAAATAAGGTCTTTTATTATTCAAGCAACCAAAACACTACTTAACGCTGAGAACACTTCTGTCAATAGATTCTTAAGTGGTGTATTGTCTAGTAGCGCAATGTTATGTAACTGCCATCGACTTGTATTGTTATCTTGATAGCATTACTCCATTTTGAATCTTTGCACTGAATGCGTCAACATTTCTTGACTTCAGAGAAAACTGGGATTGTCATTAAGATAATTACTATGGTAAACTGGTAAATCTATTTATAATGGTATGATATCCATTTTATAATGGACATCATAATAAAATCTCTGTAAAAAATATTGTTTTTTTTTATTTAAAGTATAAAAAATAATTATTGACTTTTTAACCGACTTCAAAAAAGAGGTGGTTATCAATTCGGCCGGTATCTTTTTTTTATGTATGTACACGAATTACTCCGCCGTTAGTGGACCGATTTTAATAATTCTTTTTTTATTGTATAGAAATGAGCTGGAAGTTGGTCCCATTTAAATATGGTTAGGATCCATCGATGGGTTCTGGAGAAAATGAGGGGAACTCCTCCACCCTTGTAAATATAACAGCCATAACTTCCCCGTTTATGAACCTATTTTAATGCCTTTAATTTCATGTGTGTACAATTGCTACAAGTTGGTCCCATTTAAATATGATGAGGATCAGAGTGGGTTCTGGAGACAAAATATGTAACTCCTCAACCGATGGGTATAATTGAGTTTTGTTTGAAGATATTTGGTGTAGGTTCTAATGAAATTGCAAAGCCAGTTCATCGTTGACTATTTAGTTAGGTTAGGTTGGAACATATAAGACAACATAAAACTAAGCGAGCAGGGCGCCGCAGCGCCCTGCGCGCGGGCGGTTCCAATCAATGTAAACTCAGACCTTACCTTCATTCATGATCACATTTATACAATTTTATATTGTATTATTATAAATGTTAGTTTGTCATCACTAAAAAGGGTGAAAAAAAAGTTTTAACAAAAAATACAACCGACTTCCATGGCACTACAAAGTAAAAAATAATTGAAATAAATGTTGATTTAGTACATATTTCTGAAGTCGGCGTTCATATTAGACACGCTGTTTACGTCGTTATCCAACGAAATATATTGAGCGCCGACATTAAAAATATTTTTATAAATAATTTAAAAGAACAAAGAAGAAGCAAATGAGCACGTAATCCAGGATATGAATGGCTACTGCTACATCTATTAAAAAATCGTCATAACATTGAGGTTCTAGCTGTGGTCGGCCACAGAAGCGTCGCTACGTCTGAGGACTATTGAAAACGCCTCGAATTAGCAAATTTACTTTACCACAGCAAACAATGTTTTGTTTATCGTATTGCCACTAAGAATTAATTGGTTTAAATTGTCTCCGCGTAGTCTGTACTAAAACCGAGATGTCACTGAATAGTCGCTATCTCTGCCCGCAGTATTTTTATTTAAGCTTGTACTCACTAAGTGCATTCAGCTTGACTATATTGCAATGTAGCTTTAAGCTTAGTTACGGTTCTCTTTAGTCCAGACGAATGAAAACCCTATTTTGTAATAAAATACAACTTTATGGTCGACGGAACTTCTAACAATTTGTTAATTATACTTGTGTAATACTTGACGTATTTTATCATAAATGAATTATTATTTTCTCTTTCAAAAGGAACAAAATTGGTGGTATTGATAAAGAAAACGAAACTAGTTCTAGACACTTAAACACATGTTCCCTGTATTTTATGGATATTTTGTACATTCAAATGCAAGTAATCTAATTTATGATTTAGGTGTACCTCAGTATATATCCAGGTGTACCCAGTGCCCAATATGGTGATACAAACTTTGCATGTTTGGGTCGTCAAAGTTATGGACAATAATGTAGTCAACCCGAAATATAATCCGTTTGATCTAAAATTCAATCAAGCCTACAATTCACAAACAGCTCTCCTGATATAGGGCGTAGAATCGGAAGTTGATTAAAATTCATAACATATACGGAAGCCGAACACAGGCCCTTCGACAGCCTCGAGCATAATATACGAGTACGTATATTGATTCCCCGACGTGCTTGGGGCCAATAAAATAAATTGAACTGTCATTTACATTTCTTACTTCATACTACTGACGAAAGAAACTCTGTATTTTAAGCCTTATAAAAAGCCTCGAGTCAAGGCCGCTAGGGCTACCACTAATCTCGCAAATTAAAAAAAAAACTCGAGTATTTTTTTTAAGACTTTACTCTAAATTATTAGTCGTCGGTAAATTAATTGTAGAGTACTTTTACTCTTAGAACGCTTCTGGGTCGTATAAACTTATCTGCGACGTTAAGTTAAAATGAAACGACGTATATTGGTTTACATCTTTCGTTAGTTAAATACAGTTTGAAGTCTAACTTTAAAAAATATCCAGTAACGTAACAATAAGTATTTTACAGTCTTAAAAGTATTTCAAAAACAACTTAGTCTTAACATTAAAAAACTTAGACTTAGCGTTTAGTATTAGGACCCAAAACTTTCAACTACTGGAGTCATGAGTCCAAAAGACTAAGTATCTTTTAACACTTGTTGTTTTGCAGTACCCATCAGATTCCGAAGACTCAGTTTGGGAGACGGCAGATGTGACGTTGGAGCGAGGTGTGAGTGGTTTGGGGCTAAGCATAGCGGGCGGCGAGACGGGCGGCGATGTTAGCATAACACGGCTGGCGGCAGGTGGGGCGGCCAAAACCGACGGCCGGCTACAAATAGGAGATATTTTACTGCAGGTAACATTGCCTTTGATTTGCTATTTGTCAGTTGGAAATGGTTTGGATGTGTTAACTGTGAAATGGTATAAGAGTGTTTAATCGACTACTTTTGCTGTTTAAAAACAATTTATAAGCTTACTGCTTGCCATTTTTTAATCTAACCCTATTTAAAACCTAATAAAATACGTAACATAAAATTTACAATATTTACCCGACTGCCAAGGAAGGGTTATGTTTTTTGTGCGTTTCTTGTATGTTTGTCTTTCTTTATAAACTTAGTCTTAAGGGTTAGAAACTAATAAGTGTCGTTATATCAATTAGGGTTCCTATCTTTAGCTACTATATCGAATACCTTTTGTTAAAGTAAACAAGTTCGTTAAACAAAGTCATACTTCGTTTTCATAAGGAATCCTTTAAGGATATTTACTTCATGCTTGTACTACAAGTAAATCAGCGTATAAAATACTATTATAGTCGCTAAATCATAACACAAGTTACATTATTACCCTAACTTTTGATTAACTTTAACTAAACTGTTGTGGGCACGGCCTCTAGGCTACGGAACGTTTTATTGCGGACAAGTTTATTGTCGGAATTAATTATTCAGCGGACTGGGAAAGCGATTTTCAAAGACCGGACCGGACGCATCACTCCAGTTTAAATATTAAGATAGCGCATGCTGCTAACAATGCGGATAGTTTTGTTTCTTGTACGCTGCAGATGTGTCAAGGTGTAAAGAGTGCATCGTTTATTTCTATTTTTTATAATACTTGTATTGTTTTAATTAGCAGAAGAGCATACATTCTACCGGATGTTATGTGGCTACTACCGCCCATGGATATCTGTAATCAATGCCAGGTTATTCCTACCTGAGTTCGGCCACAGATGCCGTGCTTAGGCACCGCTACTTTTGAGGATTAAGCTTGAATGCCTAGGATAAGTACGAGAGTCGCTAACTTTAGACCAAAAAACAGCAACGCAGCAAACTTTCATCATTTCCTACTTGATCAGCGTTTAGTACACTTAGGAAATCATAACACAAGTTACATCATTATCCTAACTTTTAATTAACATTAACTAAACTGTTGTGGGCACCGGTCCGGTTTTATTGCGGACAAGTTTATTGTCGGAATTAATTATTCAGCGGACTGGGAAAGCGATTTTCAAAGACCGGACCGGACGCATCACTCCAGTTTAAATATTAAGATAGCGCATGCTGCTAACAATGCGGATAGTTTTGTTTCTTGTATGCTGCAGATGTGTCAAGATGTATGTAGACTGCGTGAGTTAATCATGTATTGCTAAATGAGTCGTTAGGGAACTTTTTCATTAAATAGAAGTACCAAACGAGCTGACGTTTTAACGAATTGTTAAAGTTAATTTTGACAAGACCTACGCTTTTTTTGATGTGAAACATCTATAGCCGCACGTAAAACCGATTTCTGGCGTGGCGACGCATGCCGTGGCGCATACGACGCATACGATGGTATATATATACTATCTATATGCAGTAGTGTGTACGGTGTGGCGACGCGTCGCCATGCGCAAAAATCGTAATTTATTTTATCGTTTTATTTTATCATTATGACATATTTACTTCCTATCACAATATGTTCTTTTCAGCATATTTTACAAAATAATGTCGATGTTTCACATCTGCCAGGCGTCCCGTGACGGCTCACATTGTTTTTTTTAATCTGATGTATACCCGAATTTGATTGTGGAGTAATGACTGGTACCTATTATTATTATTTTTTAATATATCATTTCATTCGTTATTATGCTTCTTGACAAAAAAAACTCGTTTTAATTTAAAATACTTTTTCTTTATTTTATTATGAAATAAAAGAGAAACCTGAAGGAAACCTGAAGTTTAATATTCATCGCGTTTATTTTTTACTAGCGTTTAATTCCAGTGAAAATTCCACTGCAGCGGGCGAGTACCATTTATTTTGTTAATTTTACCGCGTAATGAAATAACTCATTTACAGCAATAACATTTGTTACGATAATTTACAACATTGATGGATAAAACACTCGATATCAATTGTTGCACAATCAGTAATTAATTGAAAATTCTGACAGTAATAATAATTAATTTCATGAGTTCATTATATTACTATATCAGCTATGGTATGCCTAAAATGAAATAAGATTTATAAAATTGAATTGAGTATGGATTAATTGAGCAGTAAGGGTTTAAGAAATAATTCACTTTAATGAAAAGGTAAATGTCGTTAAATCTTTGATAACTTTAAATGCTTGAATTCAACTGCCTAAGTTTTCAATTGCTTGTTTGCTCAAAATTTATGAAACTCCTAAAATAACAAGCACTTTTAATCTATCACGTAATTTCTCGAAAATTTCGCAGTCGTTTAGAAACGAACGTTTTATGTAACATTTACTTAACAGCAATTAAATAAAGTAGTATCTTTACCACGTAAATCTAAATCCAATTTCATCTAAAATTGTTACTAAATTAGATATATTTACTGGAATACTAAAATACTCATCATTATAACCTCCAACGTAATTTTAAATTTTTGACTAATGTTTTGACTGATAACTTAATCGTTAAACCTAAATAAATAACCCTTATAGTAAGGGAGGAACCCTAAGCAATTAATCACAGAGTCCCATAAAACTGACATGGACCTGTCTCCGTTTCGTGACGCAGTAATTTCGGCGGAACCTCCGGCGGACTTCTAGCATACTAAGCAATTTTGATATCATTTTGTTTTTTTTTTTTGGTTCTTTCTTCATGTTACAAATCAGCGTATCAGTTACAAGATTTTGTTTATCTGTCTTTTTTGTTTACGCAGTTTGAATCTTTACGGTCTTATTCATAAAAAGTTATAGCACACTTATAACGTTGCTATAGTACGAATGTCAAAAAGTGTTATTCATAAACGCATTTTAGGCACTAAACCGTTCTATAAACCTTCTATAACTTATAGAGGCCAGAACCCTACTATAACAGTGCTATAAGGCAAAGATGGCCGACTCTCAACAGCTGATTCGTGATTACTAACCTAATTTGACAATACGTTTTTAATAAATTAGTCAATGTCCATTTTGTATACAAACTTGAAATCATTTACTCGTATTTTAATATCCGATAAATAACATTATTATATCACTATTTTAAATTACAATGCAAATTTTACAAAGCTTAGATTATTAAAAATCTAGAAAACCGTCCACTTCGAAGAACATTGCACCAAAGAGTGATGTTTTCATTAGACTATAGGAAGCGTTATCGCTTTAATAAATCGACAGTAAATTTTATAATTGATGATCTCGTACGTAATGATCGTAAATTAGATCGCAGAGGTCCTGGTACACCTTCTGAAATACAGGGTTTACTGCCATAAGATATTGCGAATGTTTACAAAACGAAACTTAATTGAATTTAACTTTATATAATTATATCAATATAACATAAAACATTAATATCCAACCAATTTTCACTCCTTTATCTTTTAACAACTTTTGCTTCACATCCCATTTTAACAAATAAAATATTTTTAAATTCGCGGTATTTACAAATGCAATGACACTGACATGTTATTTGGTTTTATCGACAACCCATTGACAAGAATGTCAAGACAGAATATTTTTTAGTACGAAATAATGTCATTTAATGATGTTTATCTATGGATGTTCGTCAATTTGTTCGCCGAACTTCACTATAATGGCAACATTTTCATTTATAGTTGACTTTAGCGACACATTAGTTATAGAAGGTTTATGGAACGTTTATGAATAAGCAATTTTATAGAACGTTTTATAAGCTTATTGAACACTTTAACTAATGAGTGCTTAAAACCTTCTATAAGCATTTTTTATGAATAAGACCGTTAGACTACATATAGACTGTCCGATGAAACAATATTTTTTTACTGTGATCTAAGGAAGAATCATGTTTGCTAACGGCAAGTGGTGACAATCAGTGAACCTGGCAACGGTCGTCGCTTTGCTTTGCCTGTGTGTTAAGTCTCTAAATAAGCGATAATGCAATATTTGCTACGAGGAAATATACTGTAAAAATATTTTGCTTTATTAAAGCGCTTTGAAATATATTATTTCCTTATTTTAAAGAAAATCTACACTATTTTCATAACCTATATACCTATATTACTTTGGTTTAATAGAATTATTGAGAAATTTCCTCTTATTGGAAGTTGACGTATAAAAATAAGGTAAAAATATGTAGATGTCTTACAATCGAATAGAACAAACCAATCGCCATCAATCACTGGTGCCCATAAAAGTGACATTGTGCTGTGTCGCCGACCCGTGACGTTGTGGTTTCCCGGTCCTCCTCCTCCGGAGGGACTGGTGATTCATTATTCGATTATATTTTAACCGTTTCCAGGTAAATTTAAATCTTTTTTTTGTATAACAATGACCTCTTTGTGGTTGGACTATGGAGCTCTACGATAATAGGAAAATAGTATAAACCTTTATATTTCTACTAGTTACCCTTACTTATTACCCGCGGCTTCGCTCGCGGTCCGAGGTCGACGACAATAGTTGTTTTTATCCATCCCTCAGGAACAGTACTTTTTTCGGGGTGAAAGGTACCCTACGTCTCTTTCATAGCTCCTGAAAACGTATGCACAAAATTTCATGTCCATCGCTTCGGTAGTAGGTGTAAAAGTGTGGCAAACAAACAAATAAAGAAACAAAACTCACTTTGGCATTTATAATTAATATTAGTAAGGATACTAAGTTTTGTCCCGGTACGAGGCATTACTTAGTCCATAGAAGTACTCGTAATAACGGTATGTTTAACTTTTTGTGATCTTCCGCGCATCGGGACAACCCGGATAGCGAAGCGATACCGGTTTGACACGCAGATAATTCCGGGTTCGGTCCCCAGATGATATCGTATTTAATCTATGTTTTCGTTCAGGTTCTGGGTATTTGTCTGCATATATTCGTCTGTATGTGTCTTTACTTAGAAGTCTGTCTGACTGGAGGTAGAACGCAGAATCCACCGCAAAACCAGTATAGTGACCATCTCATTATCTTTCCGTAACAATCATATTACCATGAGCTAAAGTAGTATACTCACATGTGATGTTCTATCTTAGCTCTTAAACCTTATCGTACCTACCCAACTTTGATCAATTTCAGATAGGACCCCTATTATTTGCAAGTTACTTGTTAATGGGCGGTAGTAACGGGTTACATTAAGACTGACCGCCGTGAATACTAACGCTTCAACAATTGGTAGCTTTAGCGACTTCATCGCGACTGTGAAAAGTTGCAAGTTGAAAAATAAGGTCAATATACAGTCTGCGGCGTGGTGAGTCCCTAAGAGAACGATTTTCCACTATTAATATATTGACGGTGCATAGTCAATACATTTATGAAAATATTATGTATGTAAGAAAACACACTGATATGTTTGAAAAAAATAGTAACCACCATAACTTTAATACAAGAAATAGAAATAAATTAGCAATTCCTAAACATAGATTATGTAAGGTGGCTAGATCTTTTATGGGCAACTGTATTCGCTACTACAATAAAATACCCGACCACATTTTGAATCTCACAGAAAAAAAGTTCAAACATGTCGTTAAACTGTCGTTAAAGTGGTAGTTGTATTGACATTCAAAAAGTGCTCTGTAAAGAACCTATTTTGAATAAAAAAAAATGATTTGATTTGATTTGATTTGCTCGACGACTATTTAGGAGCCCTTGCATCCTATACACACTTGTAGGAAATAGGTACCTGATTTTGTACCGCTCGTCAGTAGCTCGAATAACAAATTCATCGTTCGATCGGCACCGAATTAAGCAACTTCTCAGAAGCATAAGCAACAAGATGGTTCCTTATGCTTCTGAGCCATCAGTTAGCTTAAGAAACTACGTATATATCACGCGATAATAGATGGCTTTAGAGAAAATGAAACTTGTAGAATAAAAAAAAAAAATATATGGCAGGTTTATTAATGTTCTTAATTTAACGTCATGCCCTATATATGTGGTAAGTCGAGCGTTTGTTACTGACTTCTGGCCTGTATAAAGGTAACATAGGTATATTATATTGAAAAGGGTCATTATATCCCTATAATACTATAATAGTAAACTGTATTTATACGGGTAGGAATTCAAATTGTGGACTGAACATAAACTTTTTGGAATACAATAATAATTTATCCCTCGCATGAATTTCCTGGATTTTGTTATAAACCAGCACAAACCATTTTATCTTGGAAAGTTATAGGCTTCTATTTGTTTCTTCTGTCGTTACATTGTAAAGGTTAGTCAAAGTAACCAGTGAACTTTTGAAGGTGGTAGAACCCTTCATGATTCGACTCCGGCGGCACCACCGCCACGCCTATTTCTGCCTAATAACAGCAGTGTTAGGTGCTGCTGTGTTCCGTTTTGAAGGGTGTGGTAAGGGAGACATTTCCGAGGCGTTCCAGCTTAGTCCTCAGGGGTAGCGGCGCATCTGTGGCCGACCTCAGGTAGGAATATCTGATCCTATCTGGGGTTGATTACAGATGTTCATGGACGGCAGTAGCCGTTTTCGATCAGGTGGACTATTCAGTCCTCCTAGTCTGCTACTACTATATTATAAAAGAAACCTAGATAAAATGTCAAATATTGGAAAAAAATACATGAATATACAATATTTTTAGGAATGGATTAGTAAATTTAGGAACCGATACAATACTTTGTAGTATACAAGCCAAACAATAACTTCTTTGCTTTTCTGGCACAGCACAACTAATTTCGCTCTGAACGTAAATTATTCGTCGCAGGTTAACGACGTTTCCGTTGACGGCGTGCCTCATTCAGTGGCGGTAGAAGCGCTCCAGAAAGCGGGCAATGTGGTGAGATTAGTAAGTATATGCCGTAATTACATCGCTAATTGGAGGGCATAATTTTCACATAGATTTTATGTGAGACGCTAACGGTGCTTGTTTGACTATTTTGCAATTTATATACAGAAAAAGGTACAATACGTATTTTTAATATTCATGAAATTTACATTTATTGGCAGTTTATTCGTAGACTTGAACTTCCATAAGTTCTATGTACTACGAAACTTATGCTATAAGAATAAAACCTCTTTCAACGTCGTATATTCCTAAATATGTACGAATTAACCCTCAACAAAACATGCGGGCAAAATTGTTTAATCTAAAATAATCATAGACTATTAAAGTCCAAACTGTTGTAATGATAAAACTAGCGCGCCATTTAACGACCGAAATTTCTCGATGTCCGGGTTTAAATTACATCTAATTATAATAAATGTTTGTTCAGAAAGTCCGAAGAGCGCGGCGTCCTCGGGTGGTGACGCTGTGGAGAGGCGTTCGCGGGTTAGGACTCGGTATTGCGGGCGGAGCGGACGACGCCGCTGGTGGCGGAGGCGTTTTTATATCACATATAGCTGTTGGTGGCGCCGCGCACCACGACGGCAGACTTAGGTTAGGTGACAAGATACTGGCTGTGAGGGATGAGGATGTAAGTATTAGTTTATTATACAAGCTACATAAAATAATCAAAATTGTATAAATCTATCCGTTTTTTTTTCGTCATACCAATCTGTTGCAGCGGTAAAACGATGACGTGTAAAAGATTTTAATTTGATTCTTATCTATTTTTATCGGACTGCAGACTGTTTTTGGGTGCTTGTATGCTTATATATATGTCTCATTCTTTTGCATGCACAACACCTCAAACCGCTTGACGGATTTTAATATAATATACCTCAGATGTCTTTGGATTCATCAAAATTGTCGGAGTAATATGGGCTAGATTTTTGAGCAGTCGATTTTTTATGTTTTTTGTAATAATTACCTACTAGTTATAAAAATTTCATAGTAATATTTCTTGTTCAGGCGATAGAGACATCGTTAATCGGTGCTACCCACGCAAAAGCGGTAGCGGCATTGCGGAACGCGGGCGAGCACGTGACTCTAGTCGTATTGCCCGCTGGCTCGCTCCCGCCCGTGGCTCGGACCGCACCCCTATATTCTAGTAAGCACTACGTTATGTCATAATATCTTAATGTTAATATGAAAGTTTGTAACATGAAGTTTATAATAACTTGGTACTTCCTAAACAAGCATATGCACTTCATATCTTGTTTGTACATATTTCATGTCATTATAACAAGAACAATGTATATTACGCTGAAGTAGGAAATTTGTTATACTTGTCTACCCAACTAGGAAGAATAATGTTTTTTGATAGTATGTATGTGTGTTTGTATCACTCACTATTTGACACGTCCTACAGTCTAAAGGGCTCGACAGATATATGAGGTGTTGGATCCATCTAAATTGTGACAGTAATATAGGCTACATTTCGTCTTTTTCAGTTATTTATTTTTAGGAAGTCGGTTCTTTTGCTTTGTTGATAATATGTTGAAGGAAACAAGAATGAAATAAGGTTAACTAGAAATCCATTTACTCAGTTGTTTGTTGTGTAAAACCGAAGTTTTCCATTTGCAGTATTATATTTATATAATATTTCGCAGCTAAAACCCAAGCCACGTCATGTTCAACACTTCATGAGCTTTCAGAGGAGGAGCCGAACAAAATACCGAGGTAAAACTTACTTTTCTATCACAACGGATACTTAATACAATTTATTTACTGTAATAAGTAGCAATATTGTTTCTTTAATGTTAATGAATAACATTGTAAATTCTTGTGACAAAGCAATTAGTAGTGCAAAGAGTCCTTTGATGCAATATTAATTGAAAGCGAAAAATTAGTTTTATGCATTCATTTCATTAAGTACTGAGCTGAGTTAATATTATTAAGAAGTAAAGATACCTTTCTTAGTTTACTTTATATACCTCGTAGCACCAGTATGGCGCTGCTGTTTTGTTTTTAGAGGATGTAATAAGGGAGAGACGAGGTGTTAAAACTTCGACCTCAACGTAGCGACGCAGCCGGCCTGTCGTATTCTAATTCTATCTATTGTTGATTATTGATGTCCATTGGTGGCAGTTGGCATTTACCATCAGGTGGCCTACATGCTCGTTTACTACTTTTTTAATAAACCTTTGTTAATAAAATACAATATTTACAATAAGCAAGGCAAACAAGTATTGATTAATAAATTTATTCCACGTAGGCATATACGAATATTTAGGCTCTTTTCCCAGTGAAATACCAAGCTACGCGACCGAGACGCGAACCATAGGTCACAGTCGCTACTATGCTACTCTACTCTGTCATACCAGTACCCTTAGTATGAGTTTTTACGTTTTTACAAAAATGTCTGTTTTTGTTTTTGTTTACGTATTTCCCATACATTTCCAATAAGTTCTGATACAATCCGATTTGGGCGCTGATTGGAAATGTATGAGCAAATACGTAAACAAATACCAAAACAGTAATTTTAAGGTACTGTACTGTATTCGTTTGGTATTAATACATACCCATGGTTCGCATCTCAGTCGCGTAGCTTGTAAATATCTCTGTGGGAGAAGCGCCTTAGTCCAGATTCCATTTGCCGAAACAAATGACACGCAAAATTGACATAATTGTTAATAATTGTGTGTGACAGGCGCGCTGGCGCTTTGTGTGCTATTTAATCGAATTTATGTCATGAGCTCGAAATTTGTATGGATATTAATTTTTACTGATAACGAATAAACTAACATGTAAAGGAATTCACGGATATATGAGGTGTCGTTGGATTCGACTAAGAGATTGACATAGGCTTCATTACTTTTCCTTTCCGTTATTTACGTTTAAGACGTCAGTTTTTTTGTTTTGTTGGTATATAGAAGAAAACAAGATGAAATAAGATTAACTAGGAATACCATAAAGTGATGCTGTAGTAGTAAAGTAGCCTTAGTTGTATTTTTTGTTTTTTGATGTGAAACATCTATAGCCGCACGTAAAAAAGATTTCTGGCGTGGCGACGCTTACCTTTAACTACATAGACAAATGTTCTATAAGGGACAGAGCTACTAGAACAATGTGATAAAAAAAGACGACTAGTGTTTGACCTTGCGTTTCAAGTGTACGCAAACGTAAATATTGACAATGGAATATAGTGACCAATGATTACTTCAGTCAAAACGGGACATCGATTTTTTTATGTCAAATACTTTTTACTTGAAAAAATATAGTTAAAAATAATAAAAAACACGATTTTATGATAAAATTAACTAAAAAGTAGAAAATAATTTTCAATCTAGGAATCATTTAAGGAAAAGTAAATAGTATAATTGTGCAAAAAATGTGGGGCGCTTTATGAAAACTGATAAATGGAGCACCCCATGTTATAGTACAGTTTAACTAAATAAATTATTATTATATAAATATATAATTTGAAAGAATGTATCTATACAGATGTATCGACTGGTTTAAAATATACGATTTAAAAATTGTTTATATTTATTATCATAGATTAGTAAAGATTACTCACTCCTAACAAGAAAATGTACCCAGTTTTGAGAATTGAAATAGTTGCGTAAAAAAGTTTTGCCACGTCTCCGTGCTAAAATGTCCCTAAAATATTTGAAATAATTATTTATTTATTATGTAAATTACGCAGTATTAGTTATTTATTTGTAAATTTTCTCTAAAAATGTTTTTATTTGTCAAGAATTAAAAAAAAGAACTTACTAATAAGCCGTTTGTGGCTTCATTCAATTTCAAGGCGGCGAAGTATCTTTAAACATTTATGTTTATTATTTTCAGTTTTATTTTACACACGACCATTAATTGCAAAGTTGTGTACATTTTATAAATGTTATGTACTAGCTGACCCAGCAAACATTGTGTTGCCATATAAATAAAAAAAATGTTAAGGGTGAACAACCCTTATCACTTAAGAGATATGAAAAATAGATAGTAGCCAATTCTCAGACTTACTGAATATGCATATAAATTTTGATGAAAATCAGTAAAGCCGTTTCGCAGGAGTAAAGTAACTAAAATAATATAAATACAAAGATTGTTTATTAAATTATGTTTAGGTTAATTTATTCAATTAAAGAAATTTTAAAATACCGTATACTATCCTATATAAATTTTATGGTAATATTTTTTATTATTTACCACAGGTATCGAAGAAAATTTAGAGATTAGGATACAGAATTTCCCATATATCGCTTTTATTTTATTAAAATAAACTATAAAAACTTATATGTTGACTAAAAACACACTAATATAAAAATTAAGCAGTGGGATCTTAAACTATAACATATGAATACGACATATGAACATCGTGAGCTTCAATAAAATTTCACTTCTGTTCTGTTGATCTATGACCATGCATTTTGCGTCTTTATCACTTTCATTGACAAAAACATACTTTGTCTCTTTCTGGTTACTCACGTAATCATGGCGGATCGAACACGAAAAATAAACAAAATTTAATAATTTCTCTTTATTTACGTGTGATAGGTGATTCCATGAAGCTTGTTTCTTTTTCGAGCATAATTTTTGCATTTACGCATTGCACAAGAAGGCATTTTGAGGCTTAAAATTCAAAATAATGACGTTTAACGTGTTCAGTGACATTAGTGTGTATTACTACGCCGCGCGAGAGCGACTGGACGGACTGGAGTCGTTTTAACTCGTTTTACACCACTTGACGTATTTTGTATGTTTCAAGTTTTGCCCGCTTGCGGCGTAACTTCAGGTTATAGATCAATGCTTGAAAACAAATTATTTTTCTAATAATAAAATGTCTGACCGTGATAATTTAGAGAGTGAAAGTGATCAGCCTCCTGCAAAGAAACCAAAATCACACTATGACACACCATCAAGTCATCAGTAAGTTAATTATTTTTTTATAATTAAAGTATGCATTTATCTGTGCATTAAGCACGCGTATATTTGGTGTGTTTTGAGCGCCAGCAAATGTAAAATCTACTATCTTGGTAGATTAAAATTCACATAAATTTCATTGCATACAATGTTTTTAAATTATTAATTAATTTTAATTTCATTCTTCTCAGAGAATAAATTTATTAAGACTGACAGAATTGTATTTCAAAATCAGCTGATGGCGTGCAGCGCACGAAAGTTTTTTCTTATTTGTTATAAATATGAACATTAAAAAATTAATTATTTTTTCTAATCATAGTGGCATTTATTGTGAAACATTCATTATTGATACTTATAATTTACGATTTTAGTAATATATTGAAATAACTAGCTAAGATTCTTGAGTTTACTAATATATTGGAGCCAATTTAAATTTTTCTGTATATTTTAATAACATCTTCACATGTTAAACTAGAAGATGGAAGTGAATTGATGATGATTGTTGTGTACATTTCTCCTAATAAAAAAATAAATGTCATCATTTCATTTTTACACGAGAGATTATTTCCGTACAGTCACAAAGGTTCAATAACTTTCAAAACCAATAAAGACAAACTACCATTGATTTTAGCTGGGGATTTCAATGTAAATTTTGCAAAAGATGAATCAACGCCATTAATTACGTTTCTCCAAGAAGAATTTCAATTACAAATTAATAACAATCCAAGAGAAGCTACCACCAGATACGGAACAACAATAGATGCTGTATTTATTAGATATCTTGATAATGTTATGTCCAATACTTTTGTAACATACTTCAGTTACCATCGACCAATTGTCACAGTAATACCGTCCTCAGAGGCAACATCGAATATAACTATTACCGAAGTCACTGATTAAACGAATTAAGTAGTCACGATTTGAAATAAATTCGTAATTTTTTGTATTTAATGAAAATAAATGTCTATTCAATAAATAGTCATCGTTATCTGGAAAAAAATCGTAATATTTTATTTTATCATTATGACATATTTAGTTCCTATCACAATATGTTCTTTTCTGCATATTACTTTTACAAAATAATGTCGATGTTTCACATCTGCCAGGCGTCCCGTGACGGCTCACATTTTTTTTTTTTCAACTGTATTTTGTGTTAACAAACTGTCAATATAGATCTTTGATAAGTAGAGATACTTCGCCGCCTTGAAATTAAATGAAGCCACAAAGGACTGATTTATCAGCTATTGTTTTTGAATTCTTGACAAATAAAATCATTTTTAGAGAAAATTTACGAATAAATAACTAATACTGCGTAATTTACATAATAAATAAATAAGTATTTCAAATGTATTGCGGACACGTGGCAAAACTTTTACTCAACTATTTCAATACTCAAAACTGATTACATTTTCTTGTTAGAATTGAGTAATCTTTACTAATCTATGATGTGGATTAAAACATCATAATTATTGATGTGAAACGTCTAATGCGACGTATCAGATCGGGCATTGGTGTGGCGACGCCTGCCGCACGATGCAGACGACAGTAAATAAAGATAAAAAAGATATTATGGAATCTTCCTAATATGCCTCCCACTAGGCCATTGTTTTATTAATCAAGTGGCAGCAGCGGCATTAATTGCATTTGGACTAAATTAGATATTTTATTATTTTCATCATACCTTTACTTACATCACAGTTTGCACTAACTAACGTGTCGCCAGTTGGCACTAATTCAAAAAATTTTAAACGAGCTTCCTTTGTACTAAAACATATTGCCCAAATTTGGCGTTTCGCCGCTTTTATTATTGTTACGGCAATTACCATTATTAACCGCCGTTTCCTTTTAATTTATGTTTGTTGGCCTTTGTATTTTTGTAAAAATTCAACGTAATTCTACCTTTAAATGTGTTCCATTATTTGAATTGTGTTTCAGTAGGATTATCTGTATAAATACATTTTTATGTAATTGCATACTCATCACTGTTAGGTTCTATATGATTTTTATCAAGATGAAACTAAATTGGGCATGTTTTAACTCTTCTTTATGTCAGTCATAATGTTCCACCACTGAACACGGGCGTTCTCCATAGAATAAGAAGGGTTTAGGCCATAAACCAAGTGGAGATGGTAGGAATTCACACTCTTTTAAGAACTCTTTAAAGACTCGGGCCTGTAAATTGTTTCACGACATTTTTCTTCACGTTATAGGCAAGTGATACTTAAACTTTAATATGAGATTGGAATCTCGGTTCTCCAGATTAGAATGCTGAATTTCAAACCACTAAGCTATCACTGCAACACACATCTAATCACACGCATTTCCACAGATGTGTTCGAATGGTACGCCTCGTGCGTTCCGGTTCCCGTTTAGGCATGGACATCGTTGGTGGGCTTGGTGGGGAATCTGACTGCAGTGGGGGAGAGGACGACACGTGTGGGGTGTTCGTGTCTGGCGTGTCCACTGGTGGGGCAGCGTACGGGATGCTGCACAGGGGAGACAGGATACTGAGTGTCGACGGCAGGGACCTGACTAGAGCAACGCATGAACAAGCGGCGCAGGCGTTAAAGGTTGGTTTTTAGTTAACTTAATAAATACAAATAGTACTATAATATATTAAAATTCATTACTATTTATTATGTTTGCCAATGCCGAATGCAAATTTAACATAAGAAAAAATATAACGTACGATTTAGTGACGAATAGTTGAAATTTTGCATACACATTTTGCTTTCGATGACAATAGATGATTAACTTCATGACGTCATTCTAAATCTAATATGGCGTAGAGTTTAACATGGTGGTCCAATTATTTTCATGTACCCCCATGATAAAGATGTATAGAATATGGATTACAAAGTTACGGAACAGTTTGTTTTTAAACCCGTTTTTAATATAATTTCGTTTTAGCTTTTATTATAAACAGAACGAAGCGTCAACGAAAATGCCTGTAATATTCATTTATGGGACATTCGCTCAAAAGCCATGTGTTGCATGCAACGTAGAGTGCCCATAAATTAGGAGCAAGGATTTATGTATGAATAAATTGCATAAATTACCCTGGCATTTTAATTTTTCTGTAATATAAGCTACCATTATCTAATGTTAGCAGACACGAATGATTTTTTATCTTAATAAAATATGAATACAGCATGTAGTGCTAGCGTAGTAGTTAAAAGTTGATCACTCAATCGAAGAGTTCAAGATTCGTATTTCAAAGTCACAAGACTGATTTTTCAAAGTTACCTTTGTGTATATTGAAAATTAATAAACTTTATATTTCTCATTCAGAGACCGCAATGCAACCACTAGGTTATCACTGCTTGTAACAGGACACCTGTTATATAGGACAAAACAGCTGTTATATAAGATAAAAATAGATGTAGTGGTGGCGCCTCCAGAGTAGAACATAAACGGTTCATGAACCTTCAAATTTATTTTTATGTCTGTCTGTCTTACCATTCCGACCATCAAAACATTAAAGAAAATCTTTTCCTAGAATGAATAGTGACAGTTGATAGTTTTAACATACTTTAAAAACATTAACTGACGCGGTTCTGACGATATTTTCGTTAATTCCAAAATTTTGTTGAATGAATTTGGGAATTAAATGGCCTATGACTCCTCGTTCCTTGTATCTAAGAACACAAAAAAAAAGGGTTTACGTGAAATTGATAACACTTAACAAAACGAGGATCAATACGGATTATACTAATACGGCGCCATTATTTACCACTCCTCCAATAAGCCGCGCAGCGCTGGTACTGACGGCGCGTATTCGTATCAGTCTTTGTTATTTACGACTGTGGGGTACGGTTTTTTATTTGTAAGAAAATTTACGCGTACAATATTTTCTTACCTATATTTCGATTGGCGTCGAAGTCCTATGTTGATTGCTTCGAATTGACAAGTGAATAATGTTTTCACTTTCATAGTTATACTTTATCCGACCGCAAGTTTACAATCGATCGGTATTTCAGTCTATCCAATGTCTTACCAAAAATCACATTTTGACAAATCTGCCTAACAAAAGTTCAACCTTTGTTATAAATACATTAGTTAAGATCAATTGTTCTTAACGGACGCGCATTTATTTAAGAAATCCAAAGTAAAACATCCTTAATTTGTCTGGTTTTTAGAATGGCTCTTCTAAGAAGTAGTTAAAAGCGCTATATTACAGTACTATTTGACTTATTTGCTGAGTTTCCTTATTAAAACCTAAGTTTACTAGGCAATAATCATAAATTCTCTCCCAAGCAATACTCGGGGAGCGCTGTGACGATAGCCGCGCAGTACCAGCCGGAGCAGTACGAGAGGCTGCGCGCGCGCATCCGTGCGATCAACGCAGCGGCGATGTCGCCCCATGCGCACCTGACCACACATGTGCCCGTTCATCCTGACTTGCACACTGTATACCCAAGGTAAGGAATATTGAAGGACGAACGATGAAGAAGTTACTCTAAAACTGGTTTCTCGCTTTGATTTGGTCTGTAAAAAATACTAGGGGTGAAAGTAAAAATTTTGTCTCTATTCATTAAAAGTTGTTGTGTTGTTAATTTCAGTAAAAAGTCATTGAGATTATCTTAATTTGAATTTCAGTTCTGTGAAAAAATACAAGTTAATCCATTGACTTCTTTTTTAGTTTTGTAGAGACAATAAACGCTAGCAGACTTTTATATAGGTAATAGACATAGTAGACATAGACATAATATACAGATATTAAAATATTATGAAAAATGCTCTTATTCAGTTAATAAATCTATCTAATCCGCTTTACGTAGATGTCTGCCTGAACAAGAATAGAACCTGGAAACTTTGTTTGTTAAATGGTTATGTAGATTGCTGCGCTACATAATTTGTCATTAGACATTCCTTTGGATAAGGATAAATTATTGGAAGATAATAATATTCAAATCAACTTCCGTATGTACATATTATATCATAGTCATGTATATCAAGTAGATTTGGTTATGCATGCCGCCAAAAAGGATATCCGATATTTGAATTCAGTTCATGAATAGTGTAACCCGGCATTGAAGCCACCTGATGTTCGGAAAACAGATGATATTCACAAAACTTCATGAAATATGACTGTATCCCTACCCACATAAATATTACACCATTTGGGCAAACAAATGTTTGTTTTTTTGTTCATATTTGAAGTTCGCGAAAGAGTGAAAATGGAACCTTGGCACTTTTATGTACTTTATGTATAAGTATTTTGTTATGTTTTCATTACTATATAGTTATTTCATGTGTTTTCTAATTTACTTAGTAATTAATGTAATGTTTTACTGAATATTAAACGAAAGCACCTAAAAAAATACATACAGCTGAGCATAAAATCTCCTCCTTTTTGATTGTCGGTAAAAATAACAATATAAACGGAACTTCGAAATAGGTACATGAAAATATGTTATTGTTTAAAATTGTTACGCATGAGCGTACTTTCACAAAAGTTGTACAGTTTACTGTGCTAATTAATTTAGGGCGCTCTTTCGGTTTAATTAGTTTTGTTAGTAATAACCAAAAATATTTATTTGTAAGTGAACATTACAGACAACGGCTTTCGTACATATATATTACACTCTGTCAAGGATGTGCAGTGATTTTGTTTCATCTTTTTGTTGCGTATTTATTATTAGAAATTAAAATAGGATTGAAATTTTAAAGTAATCATTATGTAGGAAAAAGTATTTGATAGATTTGAATATCTTTATATATATATTTATTATGTGCGTGTGTATGTCACTGAACTCCTCTTAAATGACAGGACTGATTTTGATGAAATTTGTTGTCTGTGTTCAAGGGGACTTGAGAATGGTTTAGATTCACAATTTAGTCCGTGGGAAAAGGTTTTTTTAATTAATTTTTCATTCGTAAGTACTTATAGAATCGGAAACTATGAATTTGATCAAGTGATGATCTTTAGCAAAGTTGTTGTCCAAGAGCCCACGAGGGTTTGGGAGTTGGTAAGACCAATTTTCGACAGATGGCACCACTGTCATTCCAATGCAGGTACAAATTTTCCATTTTATGTATGTCATATTATTTCTTTAAAATGCGGACGAAGCCGCGGGCACCACTAGTATACCTATATTATTATAACCAGCGATAACCAAATCTCTATGCTACCATAGTAGGTACGCGTCCGTCCTTCAGACCATGGGAAACCAGCAGAAGATATTTTTAATGTACAAAAAAACAAGCACGAGCGCTGATGAGTATATGGCAAGTCGTTTCAAAAATATTTATAACGAATAATGTCACGCAATTTGTTGTTTTAAGATCAAAAGACAAATTGATTTGACGCTCTGACAGCTTCTATTGATGTTCGTTTTACTCAATATTCGTAGAATCTTAAAGGTGAATAGACAAATTTCACCAGTCGGAAATCTCAATGTGATACGAAGCAGAAACGTTTGGAACAAAACCTCAAATAATTACATAACGTTCAGTAATTAAACAATCATTGTTCGTTTCGAAGTCAAAGGGTAATTGATGTGACAGGACCATTGATCTTAATTTTCACCGAATTGCGATACCGGGTTATCTGTTTCTGATTGTAGTGAATTCCTAAAATGTTTCCAATGTAAGCATAATGTTTTAGAGAACATTAATGGGTTAAAATGATATTTGATTTCTGACGACACTTGTGGTAGAGCGTTCTGGTGTCGTAACATTACATTAAAACAGGTTCAAATGGTATTTTATTTTACGACCCTAGTGGCAGATCGTTCTGGGTTCGATTTTCGGTCAGACCAGTGTATAATGATGAATATGTATGACCAATGTGTGAATATGTGATAATTTTTGTTTCGGTCTGGGTGTTTGTATATTCTTCTTTATGTGCGTCCATAACCCATATTTACAGACATTATACATATGTCTGTGCCTATAACATATACAATACTAGTGTGGAGATATGAACGTAGAAAAGCGTCTAACATCAAAGCGTAAATTACATGCTTAGTATCACTATATCCTTTAATCAATACACTATACCTACTCAATGCTCACGAAGTAAATTTAACTACAAGCAATCTTATTCTATGTAAAACTTTTGAAAGTAAGACAAAACCATTTCAGGGTTAACCAATTTACAACATCAATTTATGGCGGGATTATCATTTTACTAATGTTGAAATGTTACACCACATGTGTTAAATCACCTTACTTACTAACGTTCATCTTGATACAAAGTTTTAGTTGTGTTAACACGAAAAGTGCGAGAATTGTAGTTCGAGATGTCATGGCGTTCGCAACTGGATAAATGCGTTTGGAACAACGTAGTAGATAATAATGGCATTTCGACATTTTAGGGCTATTTACAGCAAGGTAAAATTGGTAATATATGAATGTTAAAATGGCATTAATATCACCTTACATGATCTAACACCGTGGTATAAATGTCTAGATGCGTTAACAGGAAAAGTGAAAGAATTGGCAAATTGTAGTTGAAGAAATCCTGGTGTTCTTAACTGGATAAATGCGTTCAGAATAAAACAGAGGAAAATAATAGCAGTTTAAAATTTTACAACATGAATCAAGTCAAAATTATTATGCTTGTGTTAAAATGGTGTAAACATCACCTCACAGACTTTTAGCGTGGCGCGTAATTTACGTGTTGACAGGAAAAGTGCAAGAATTGGCAAGTTGTCGTTCGAAGAATCCTGGTGTTCTTAACTGGATAAATGCGTTTGGAACAAAGTAGTGGAAAATAATGGCACTTCTTATTTACATATATCTTTCTCTGGCCGGTTGCCATTGCCGCATCGTCGCGTGGTTCCAAGACGCTAGGGTGAATGCAATGATAGTGTTCCTGTTTGCGAGATGATTAATGTTTTAAACGCGACATGAATTATGAGTTAAGTGACAAAGTAGATTTGTGTACACACATATATTTAGTAGATACTACCTTTTACTAGCTGCTTCGCTCGTAGACAGATGTTGTTGACACTATTTATGTTTATCTATCACTAGGGAACAGTAATTATTTTTGGGATTTAAGGTACCTTATATTCTTATGCTGTATATAAACCTTCATATTTGATATTGTAAATTAACTAAGTATATTTATGTCAATTATAATATATTTTTTTGGCTTTATTTATATATATTAAAAATAGGTGTATTTTATTTTGACGTCTGTCAGACTACGCCTCAGTCAAGTTTTACCAAAAAGTCACCTCAGTCGCAGAAGGTTAAAGCGTGAAAGCATAACAAACAAGCGTACTTTCGCATTTATAATATTAATTACGACTAGTACTTGTACGTGAAGAAATTGGTATAGGCTGAAGATTTTATAAAAATGAGATAGTCGTTTCAAGGGATCATAATATACGTTGATGCCTGTGATAAATCATTTTTAACGCCTCATAAAAGCAAACGTGTTGCCTGAAACAGTTTTTCTTAACGCTTTATAAAAGTAGGTATTTATGTTTAGATCCTTTTATTCAGAGTAAAATAACATTAGGTTTTAATAGGTAGTAAGAATGCAATCAAATTGGAATGCTTTATAAAAGTAGGTATTTAGACCCTTCCGTTCAGAGTAAAATAACATTAGGCAAAAATATGTAGTAAGAATGCAATCAAATTTAAAAGGATTGTACTCTATTAGAATTTACGAGTATGTTTAATGTTAAGCACAAGAAATCAAACCAAGAGTAGAAAATGTAACGTTTAAATGTCCAGATCGTCTAGGGACTTAACCACAACGTATGAATGGTGATAATTATGTAAAAAATCAAAGACATTTTGGAATCTACGACGTAGCTAACAAAATAATAACGCTTTCGACACTTGTAACCTCACACTAGACTTTTTCATGTGTCGTGATTATTATGGACACACACATGAAGAGTAATAAATAAACACCCAGACCTAGCCCTGTAACTGGAATCTAAATTTACGGAACCCACAGCGTATCAGACCAACATGATATATTAGCTTACATTGCTTTATCTTATATATCAAATTCTCGTGTCACAATGTTAGTTACCGTACTCCTCCGAAACGGCTTTACCGATTTTCACCAAATTTTATTTGCATATTCAGTAGGTCTGAAAATCGGCTTCAATCTATTTTTCAAACCCCTAAGTGATAAGGGGTGTTCACCATTAATATTTTTTTATTTATGTGGCAACACAACCGGGTCAGCTAGTGATTTATATTTTTTTTCTCCGCAGATAGCAGAGGACTGGCTGTGACATCAACAAGAACTGAAGACTAGCTAGTGACAAATTTTAATGTAGATTTTGTAAATCAATTAACTAAACGTGACAATTGTGTGTTCCAAACCGAAACTGAGGAGTTTTATAATGTGTTTATACTCAGACTGTCCAGTTTCAATAAGTATATTTTGGTCCTTTTAAATAACTAAGTTTTACACTTATTCAATGCACACAAAAGGTCGTCATAGATATAATTCTTATCATTAAATATCCTACTATGTATATAATATGTCAACATTATTAAATAAAGCTGCAACTAAACGTTACATTTAAATGTATTTTTTGTTTTAAATTCTTTTGTTTTTTAACATAAATAAAACACAAATCACTGTCGTAAAATTTAATGCAACAAAAATAAGTTAAATTAAGTGTCAATTTTAATTTAAAAAACTCTTTCATTTATTATTATATAATATACCCATGTTGATTATAAGCGAATAAATAAATAATTTTACCTATAAATGTAATATAAATATTGAATTGCAGCCAATAATCGTTGGTAATGTTTGGAAACTGTGATACTAAAATTAATGTTAGCATTAGATATCATTGTATGACATAACTGAAGTTGAAAATATACATGTGTATGACATTCCAAGTTTCTATCATTTATCACCCGACTTAAATAAATTTACCTTTAACCTTAATAAAACGATTATGAAGTGTTTTTGATATAATATGATTAATGTTACGTTGCCATTATCATTCATGTAAGTGAGTCTGATATGAAGTTAAGCACAAATGCATTCCTATGCTAAACTTAGTTTTTACACTAATATACATTTATAATGCTATTACGTATTTTAATAGGATTCAATAGCAAATGATCTTGAAGTCTATCTGTCGGTAAGTATTACAGTCGCCAATAGACATCTCTAACCAACTCTATATAGAACAGTTTCCTCTTGAAGCCGATGCTACTCCTGAGCATATACTAATCTCATTTATGTCTGTAATAGTAGGGGAGCCCATGATGCTAAATATGCTGAAAGTCGAGCGTCATGTGTAGATCACACGTTAGAATGCAGAAAAGGTTATATGATATTTTTCGATTTAGCTGGGTGTTTTCTTATTCTGACGATTTTAAAAAGATATAGTATGAGAATGTATGATGAATAATGTAGTTTCCTAATAATTTGCCTTTTCATTTAGTTTGTGATACATCATTATTTCCCAGGGATTCATGCTAATAAGTGACACTATCAGATAGCATAATAATATAGGGGTTTTTTTTTCAAAATAACTTTTTTTCACTACTTCGAGGTGTGGTAATCGGCAGATTATGATGTTTCCCGTTTTCTAGCATTATTTCCTTTATATTAAAAAGAAAATTGACCGTGCTCGAGCATTTCCAGTGATCGATTTTTTTGACTATGCAAACCCCCGCTATAGAAAGTTCATTTATGGTTTAGGATACTCTACAGGGTGTGAGGTATCTGACATATCTTAGTCTGACGCGCTCGAGATTCTCCCGAAATCCCCTCTTGGGCTCCCCAACTATAAGTCAGCCGGCGTCCACACACTTCTATTGAAACGCAGAACTGCTTCACGTTAGAAATGAATGCGGCGATGATATTATATTTTCGGTCAAACCGTACTGGCTTTACTATCTTTCATAATTAAAATTATATTACAAGCAAATTTTGTTATCTATCAGAAATATTGATATGTATCATTTAATTGTAAAGCTTAATTTGTTTTACCAAATTACTTAGCAAATCGAATTTTATTCGCAAAAGTTTAAATCAAACTCTCGTTTACGTAATAATATGTGTTACAATTAAACATTACAAAGTAGCATACAAAGTTTAAAAAAAAATAATACAATGTCTAATATTTTCGTTCTGTTTCACGCTCCGCGTAAAAACTGTGAAACAGGGCAAGAGCAAAAATTTTAAGTATATCAGAGAAAAATGGGACACACATTCATACAATACATTCAGTTATTTTAGCCGCCGGCAACAAAGCGGCAAAAACGGACAACGTGAATATTTATGAAAAGAAGACATTTTTTAGGGATATCACAAAAAGTTTTTAGGTTAAACCCGTTTCTTGTCCAAATATGTATCTATGTTTTGTTTCCATGATTAATGCTGTTGAAATAGAAGCTTTTATAAAATTACTTTATTATTTCATCATGGAAATAATATTGTTAAGTTTGTCAGCATAAACCTTTTTGATATGATATGTATTATGAAAAGGCACGTAGAAATATTAAATAAATATACACTTCATTCATTTTTCCAAATTATAGAGAGTACCTACATATATAAATAAATAAATATTTATGTATTCCTGAAGTTAGTACAGCCCTTTGAGCTTCGACTCTGAAGGCACCACTAACTGACTGACTTATCTTATCTGGGATTGATTACAGATCTCCATGGGCCACCGTAGCCACTTACCATCAGTTGGACTACTTGCTCTTTTTCCTACAATTTTATAAGAAAACAAGTAATTGAATTCATCGAACCATAAGTATAATATAATAACATAGAGTATAAAAAGATACACACACAAACAAATAATTCCAATTTTATATACAATAATAAAACAAGCAAAATAAATAATGACAACTACTATTTATTATTTACTTACTAAATTAGTCCAGCGACCCCAAGTACCGAGGCCAGCGGACACATGAATTCATTATTGTTTCTAGCAAGTGGCATATTAGGTACTGTACGTGTATGCTCATGGAATTTGGATTTTTTATAACATAGGAGTAGCAGACGAGCATGCAGTCCATGGATATCTGTAATCAACCCCAGATAAGATTAGATATTCCTACCTGAGCTCGGCCACAGATACGCCGCTACCCCCGAGGACTAAGCTGGAACACCTCGGAAAAGTATGTCTCCCTTACCGCACCCTTCAAAACGGAACACAGCAGCGCCTTACATTGCTGTTATTAGGTAGAAATAGGTGTGGCGGTTGTGCCTTGATGGGTTCTACCACCATCAAAATAATTCAAAATTTGGATACACCTCTTTTGCATTTAAATTTTCCTTCTTCTTTCGCATTTCTCGTTGGACATGGTAACAAAATTTTGGGTTTTCGGGAAATATCCTACTATAATGTGTTATATATTTTACTACATATTATATCATTATATCATTTACAGTATTATTCATTTGTTTTTACTTAAGTCTTAAATTTTATATTAGATATTGTATTTGTATTGTCCCCAATAAGAATGATTAAAAAATCCGTAAAGAATAAGCAGGCCAAACATATTCGATTGTAAATACCCAAAGAGCGATTAGGTTTAAACATTTAAAAATAATGCTCAGTAACGTAATATAGAATGTAAATCAATAATACATTAACGTAGAAATATGTACCACAATTATATATAATACGACCATCGTTGGTTAGTTAATTTAGCAGAAACAGATAATAATAGTGAGTAATGATGATTAATTATGATAAAGTGTTCATTTCTCTCTACAAACGCTGATAATTTTTCCTTTTTTCCATTGTTTGGCATTTATCTAGACGCAAGGCTTACATTCATCTTACATTTAGACATGTCTGGATAAAAGGTATATTTTTTATGTAATTGAAGTAACAAACGAGGATCTGGTCCACCTGATTTTACATCCATGGATAAAACTTAATAAGAATCATATTTCTATTTTACAAGGTTATCATATTATTGATATAGCAACGAAGCATGCGGTTCACCTGATGGTAAGTGTAATTAATCCCAGATAAGACTAGATTCCTACATAAAGTTGGTCATGCGTTACTAACCTTAAGGTCTAACATGGAATGCCTCACGTAAGTATCTCCGCGGTACTATTCCTATTACTCAAACCAAAATTAAATAGCGCATACATTGCTGTTTTAAGACAGAAGTACTGTTGGTTTAATTAAATATTGTATAACAAATCAAGCAACATGTCTTTAAAGACTCCATATAGATTCATGGTAATGGCTCCACCGTCTCTACCGACCGTGTATGTCTAACTTAACAGCAGTACCTACTCTTACCATGAGTTTTCAAAACATCTCACAATTTTACATTACGTTTACTCTATCGATTATCTGTTACGTTTGCTTCAGTAGACTGAGTAAACGTAACAATAAGTAAGTGCAAAAAAGAGAGACATAACATAAAACGCCATTTTGTCAATTTAAACGTTTAATGTTACGTTACTGGCACTATAGTTCTGATACAATCCGCTAAGGGCGCTGATTGGAATTTGTATGGGCAAATACATAAACCAATACCAAAACAGTCATATTTGTCAAATCGTAAAAACTCATGGTAAGGGTACAGTATTTTTACGTCACTGTTCTTAAAAGATCGACTTATGTAAACACACACATACAAACTCTAGGGAACATGTCGTCGTTGTCTGCAACGTCTAAGGTGGTAGAACCCTCTGTGGTTCGACTCCGGCGGCACCACCGCCGCACCTATTTCCACCTAATAACAGCAGTGTTAGGCGCTGCTGTGTTCCGGTTTGAAGGGTGTGGTAAGGGAGACAGACTTTTCCGAGGCGTTCCAGCTTAGTCCTCAGGGGTAGCGGCGCATCTGTGCCCGACCTCAGGTAGGAATATCTAATCCTATCTGGGGTTGATTACAGATGTCCATGGGTGGCAGTAGCCACTTACCATCAGGTGGACTGCATGCTCGTCTGCTACTCCAATATTATAAAAAAAAAAAAAACTATAACTATAAACAATAGTAACTAACAACTTGGAATATACGACTCACGAGTATACTATAAAGTGTGCAGAAGACAGATACAGTCACTTGTGAAGAGCCAACTTAATCCTCGGGGGCACCGCATAGGCACAGAGGGTGTGATCGATCTCGAGAACTACGATAGGGTTGTGTATAAGCTGCAGCTATTGAGGTAGTGTACCCGGCTGCGAATGATGCTCGATTGCTTAAATTTCGACTCACTTACACACTCGTATGTAAATGAAGAAGACGGTAAAAGTTAATAGTATGAATGGGGTTACTTTTTCGCTACGTCAAAATTTGTAACTTAACATCGGTTTTCAAATACTTGAATAAGTTATTTTCAAGCTGTCATTTAATGAAATGGTTTTGGAGTTATACACAGCAATCTGCGTTTTTTGTTTTTTTAAAACTCGTCAGAGCCTACCACACAAAAAAGAAAATATTTTGACAAAAATACGAGAAATTCCACTGAACTCTTTTTCTTTGTTTATTTTTAGCATAGATATTTTGTTATAGTGCTGTTGGATTGAAAAGGATTTATTGACGTTGCACGTTGGTATGTTTTTTGACTTTTTGCTTTCACAGGATCACCTTGGTTTGTGTTCGCTGCGTAACTGAGCAAATACCGATTCTATCGAATGAAATTTATACAAAAACAAAAAGTTTGTGATTTTACACTCGACAACGAATTTTACAATCGAAAATCGTGTTGCTGATGAGTAATTGGGACAATTTATGATTCTTTTTATATCTTTACATATTAAAGTAATTTAATTTTGATTAGAATTTACGAATGTAAATTCTTGTAGAACTAGTTTTGGAGCAATTTCTATCATTGCACTGCAGAATTTTAACTAGCAAAGTAATGCTATGCTTGCTGCAATTTCAGTGTATCTGGATGATCTAGCAGTTTAAGTTTGACGCAACGACACCGCGTTCGATGTAGAATAGACACTATTAAACACACACCACTCTACTGGTGCTGTATTTTAGTTTTGACGGTGTAAGAGAGATACAATTAAACGTTCTAACTTAGTTCTCAGGGATAGTAAAGCATTTGGATACTTATAGATGTATATAAATTATAAATCAGTAAGTGAATTATAGTATTCATAATTATGTAATTGATGATGCAAATTTACACCTCGTTTATAAATCCTATCCATTTTTAAGTTCAAATGAACAATAGAGCGAAATTAACCGCTCTTTAAAACTGTGATATTGCGAAGTAATTTTCGAAATGGCTAAAATAATCTTAGTAAAACTTTATCCTAATATTAGAAATGTTAAACTACTAAAAATAGATACCACATAAATTGCTATATATCGAAAAATCGTTTAAAATGTTATATATCTAATCTTAGGAAACAACGATGATTTAGAACAGCTGAACAACCCTCTTCCAACCCCAAGCGGTCCCCATACACATAAGCTCGAAGTTTTTTAAAATTATATATATCCTTAAAATTTCTAAAATTTATAATTATATATTTTTAAAATTATATATAATTTAAAATGTTATATAACTAATCTTAGAAAACAATGATGATTTAAAACAGCTGAACACTTCCCACTTCGAACCCCAAGCGATCCCCATACACATAAGCTTGAAGTTATTTCATTAGTTGCTCTGTTATACGCAACGCTTTAGTAAGTACTTAATGTATTGGAAATCTATTGATTTCGATTTGTTCACACAACAGAAACTCGACTTAATTGGTACAATACAGTAGCTAATTAAGCGGAGATTTTATTTATTTCTTAGAATTTTTCGCTTAATCCAATTAGCAATATTTTAGAATCTTTTTGCAATCAGTATCGAATCGAGCTTTTGTTTTTCTTGTTGTTGAATTGGGTAATTTATATTTACCGAGGTTCGAAGCCTGAGGTGGTGCCTAGCTCTGATTTTTATCAAAGTTATTTTTGTTCTAGGAAAAAAATGTGAATTCACAATACGGCTAAAAAATCAGAGAGTTGTATGAAGTCTATTTTCCCGTACTTGAACTATGACCATCACCATGGACTATGGCCTAAATCCCATGATCGCCGTGGGACAGTAATGCAACCACGCCGGCCTCAAACGCAGAGACTTCTAGGTTCGATCCTTAGAGTGTTCTCGACTTACGTGTCTGAAACTATTATTTACTAAATATGAAATTAGGATTTCATATTACCTACTTATTAAAAAATAGTTATATTTATTTAGCAAACAATAATTTAAATAAACATTTTTCAAAATCTCTTATGTAAAGCACGTTTTTAACCTATAAAACTAGTTCATAACATTTTACAAACACAATTTTCAAAACGCACGAGTCACGTATTGAAACCCGGAAGCAGAGACTTCATTATCGTTTCTGTATTCATTACGTGACCGAAATGAACATAAATTAACAATTTCCATACGAATTCCTTTTACGAGATTAAAGTCCGTATTCCCTTACAGATGTTGAATGTTTGTGTTCAATTCGAACGATTGGCGTCAGGCCAAGTACACTAATTGATTTTTAGGCTTCTCTAGTTAAATACGGACCCTTCTCACTTCATCTTATGTTTGTGAGTAATTTGGATAAGATTAAAGTAGTTAACGAGCTTGCAGTCCATCTGATGCTAAGTGGTAACTGGCTGCCAGTGAACATCTGAGGACTAAGTTATTCATTTATTTATTTTATAATATACGAGTAGCAGACGAGCATGCAGTCCACCTGAGGGTAAGTGGCTACTGCCGCCCATGGACATCTGTAATGAACCCCAGATAGGATTAGATATTCCTACCTGAGATCGGCCAAAAGTCAAGTCTCCCTTACCACACTCTTCAAAAGGAACACAACAGCGCCAAACTGCTGTTATTAGGCAGAAATAGGTGTGTCGGTGGTGCCGCCGGAGTCGAACCACAAAGGGTTCTACCACCTTCAAAAAAAGTTGGAATGCCTCGGATAAGTATGTCTCATAACCACGCCCTTCAAAGCGGAAGACTGTAGCACTTAACATTGGAATTATTAGACAGAAATAGGTGTGCCACAGGTGACTCTAAAGTCGAAGAACAAAGGGTTCTACCACCCTCAGATAATTTATTTACCTTTAACATTGTCATTAAAATTTTCGGCAATTTATGATTATGATTGTATCACGACCTTGTTACGCAAACTCGTTATCCTAATAATTTTATCCTCATTGGTCATATCACAACAAATTTTAATTTAAAAGTTTGTTCCCACAGGAATCGGCAAATTATATTCCATAACATGTTGTAAATCCTAAGGGTCTAAGCCACAATACCTTTACGGCTGTAATGAAAATATGTTAGGATCTTTATGTTGTTCCGTCCCATATGGTAGAGCGGTCTTGTTTTATGTCGTTTCCATAGAAGGGCTGTTTTGAATGCCCTCGGGCCCAAACTATATAAAGGAAACCCCGAATATCCTAAACATAGTATACAAGTTAAGTATAAGTATTGTACATTTCATAAATAAGATCTCTTAGAGGTATTTACTTTAGGATATTGAACATGTAAACAAGAATAATAAAAAAGGCATATACAAAAATAAATGAATTACAAATCAGTATAAATCTATACTTCTATACTAATATTATAAATAGGAAAACTTTGTTTGTTTGATTGTAATGAATAAGCTCAAAAACTACTGGACCGATTTTAAAAATTATTTCACCATTCGAAAGCTACATTATCCACGAGTAACATAGGCTATATTTTATATGAAATATATTTGATAAATAGATTTTGAGGCGGTACAAAGCTTTCCGGGTCAGCTAGTATTTAAATAAATACACTTTTAACATAATTATAATGAATGATAAAAATGAATATTAAAACTTTAACATTATCTATGGTTCATTTGCTATATTATTTTTGTCACGACATTTGTATTCCGCAAATAATAATTCAAACAAAGACGATAAAACAATTAATTATTTTACACCTCTTATTTCTAATTACTTCATAATCTTTATTTACAACAAAAATTTGCAAAGCGCTTAGAAGTATTATTTACAAAGAATTGTTTCAAACAAGAACAATATATTCGAAATATCCGCATTAAAAGGTACATCGGATGCGGAGCTATTGTTTCTCAAACAACTAGGGAACAAACTTTGCTGCTTTGTTCCACAGCTCGAATAAACAGTGACATGGGATCCTCCAATCGTAATCCAAGACCGATTTGTTTACAGGCTACTTTAGTATAGCCCCGTTTTTCATTGGAGAAAACCGTTTGAAAAATAAGAAAATTCTACTAAAATCAAGGTCTAATTACAGGAATTGGTTGAAACGCGTATACGTGAGCAAATTAGTAGAAATTAAAAATATTAAATAAAAGGCATGCATTAGGTTGACAGCGTCACTTAACGATTAACCGTCGTAGAGTCAACTTACCCTGATGATGCTCCGTTTAGGAGCGAAACACGTGTTGGTGGTGGTATGTATGGTGGTGTATATTTTTATTTTTTGCATCTGCACGTATCCTTTGAGGGAGGGAGGGTGGTACATACTGCATGGTTTAAAATATATACCATCATATTTGTAGCGGATTGTTGCGAAGTAGTTTTAATCTTAACTTAATAGCATGGATTTCCGCAAAGTAACGCCTGATACAATTAACTATCTAAAAATATTTTCATTTACAGTTTTTAAATCAACAGTATTAGTTCTTAGAAACTCCAGTTCCTAACTCTTTACTTTACAAAATAACAGTAAATAATTTTAAACAAAAATAACAGATACCATTAACAGATACGAGGGGAAATAAACAAAAGCGAGGGAAACAACTCTATCCATTTGTATAGAAAAGGCATTAATTTATTTGTAATTGGGTATGTTTGTATGGATCAACGAAGCACCCTTGCATATTTAAAGTTCCAATGATATGACTTTATTTCCCTCCTATATGATAAAAATATATATACTCGTATGTATTATAATTACTAGTCTATCACTATTCACGTATTTATAAGATTTATTTACATTATATACTTGCACGGTTATTTGAAACAGTGATTTCAAACTCCTTTAGTTGTAAGTAGCAAATGTACGGCAATATATCAATTATTCAATATCTATTCGGCTTTGTATCTCGTATCATTAGGCTGGTTAACGAAACTGTTTTGAGGGATCCCGCTTACAGCGCTACAAAGAAGTTTATGTTCTGCTACTAAACCAATACTATATTAAACTTAACATATAACGACTACTATATTAACGTTATAGAAACTGTAAACTCCTTAGTTTGCTAGTAGCAAATGTACGGCAATATATCAATTATTCACTACCATACTTTGTATGGTGTATCATTGGGCTGGTCGACGGAACTAATCTGAGGGATACCACTCACAGCTACAAAGATGCTTATGTTCTGCTACTAAACCACTACTAAATTAAACGTAACACATAAAGAATTATATATTAACGTTATATGAAACTGAAAACTCCTTAGATTGCTAGTAGCAAATGTACGGCAATATATCAATTATTCACTACCATACTTTGTATGGTGTATCATTGGGCTGGTCGACGGAACTAATCTGAGGGATACCACTCACAGCTACAAAGATGCTTATGTTCTGCTACTAAACCACTACTAAATTAAACGTAACACATAAAGAATTATATATTAACGTTATATGAAACTGAAAACTCCTTAGATTGCTAGTAGCAAATGTACGGCAATATATCAATTATTCACTACGTATCCGCCTTTGTATGGTGTATCATTTAGCTGGTCGAAACTGTTCTGAGGGATCCTGCTCACAGCTGCAAAGAGGCTTGTATTCTACTACTTAACTACTACTATATTAAACGTATTGTTTTAATGTGCTTAAATTTACTTGTGGTTTGCGCTTACACAATAAAATTATGCCGTGGTTTAACCTGAAATAAGCTATTTAAGATATTTCATGGAATGCAGGAATTTCATTTTGGTTTTAATCAGTTTATTCATTCTGTGAAAACATTTTCCATTGAATGGGTTTATGAACAAAAGTGAATTATGAATGCACAGTCCTGAAAACAAAGAATATAACTATGAAAATCTAATTTTAAACATGAACTCCAATGTGAGATGTAAATATTTCCAAAAGATTGCTTTAGACACAATACCATTCTGGTTTGGTAAGTAATATACATAATAAATAATACTTAAGAATATTTTATACCTATTTATACCTCTTTGAATTGATTCCTTTATTCTATAAGGAGAAAAATGAGGAAAGAATTCCCAGAATTCCAAACTCACGGTCTTAATTGAATATTAACACGAACGAAATTGACTCCGAACACCGTAAATTCCGGGCAGGAATTTAAGCCGATCTCTTAATTAATCGCTTAACTAGCGGTCTAAGCTGCGCCGCGTATCATCTGTCCGGTCGCCATGACAGTTCGGGCGATCCTGCTATCACGTCACAGGCTTAGATTATTCTGCTAAATTGTTGCACTAACCCCGTTCAACGTGTGACACAAGTTTATAGCCGCAAAGGTCTGGTGTATCATAAAGTAGTTTTCGTCTGGTCGATAGCAATACATTTTACGGTATAGAATAGAACTTAGATTGTCTGTAAACAGTTCGGTCTGTGCTGCTAACGTGTGTGTGTATTTTTGTTTGTTTTCGGTATTTGTTTTATTTTATTACCTACTCTACTCTATTTTAAATTATATTTTAGTCTATTCTAAATTTTGGGCAGTAATTTAAGCTGACCTCCTATTAATCGCTTAACTAGCGGTCTAAGCTGCGCCGCGTATCATCTGTCCGGTCGCCATGACAGTTCGGGCTATCCTGCTCTCACGTCATAGGCTTAGGTTATTCTGCTAAATTGTTGCACTAACTCCATTCAACGTGTGACACAAGTTTATAGCCGCAAACGTCTGGTGTATCATAAAGTAGTTTTTGTCTGGTCGAAAGCAATACATTTTACGTTATAGGATAAAACTTAGATTGTCTATAACATTTCTGTCTGTGTTGCGGATGTATGTTGTTTAACTTTATTTTACTTAATTCCCATTGATAAATAACAATTCTAGGCTATTCTAAATTCTGGGCAGGAATTTAAGATGACCTCCTATTAATCGCTTAACTAGCGGTCTAAGCTGCGCCGCGTATCATCTGTCCGGTCGTCATGACAGTTCGGGCGATCCTGCTCTCACGTCACAGGCTTAGGTTATTCTGCTAAATTGTTGCACTAACTCCATTCATTGTGGGACACAAGTTTATAGCCGCAACGGACCGGACAGGTAGTTTGCATTTGGTCGAAAGCAATGTTTTACGTTTAACGTAATGTAAAGATGAAAAATTGTCTATGTTATTGAATCTTTCTTGATATATATATTTTCTACATAGGAACTTTGATACATTTTATGTAAATTGTATATCTCCAAGTGCAAAGATAACGAAGTTATGATACAGGAGATCTGCGTGTTTTCGATTTTGGTGGACGCACTGCCGTCCGTCTATATAAATTGATTGTAACTTATATCTCTTAACTTCACAATATGGTTTGAATAAGATTAATGTGTTAATAAGTATCCAGTATTTAGATAAATATATATTTGGAATCTTAAAAAATTTGCTTAAAAATCATGATTTTTTTAATTACTTAAAATATACCTAATCGTTTACAAAAATGGAATATTTACTTAATGTGTTTAATATTAAGGCATTTCGTTTCATTACATGCAAACGCTTGCTATTCTTTTTTCCTATTGTCTGGCATTTATCCAGTCGTGGGACTAATGGGAACGTAAGCGATAATGTCAAGTCAGTAGCATCAGTGCATTGTGTTCTATACAAAACAACGAACAGCAGTCGTAGTTCTGACTTTTATTTGTTCTAAGTACAAAACAAAATGTTGGACCTGTTTAAAACTTTCTACATCTAGAGATTTGAAACATAGATCATTTCTTGCAATCATATCAAATATAATTTTATATTTTTTCAATCCAACAGGTATTACTTCTGGGATGAGATCTGTTAAATAATTGGACCAGAGCTAATTTTAATAATATTATTAATGTTGTTAGATACTATGGATGAGTAAATCGTGTAAATATCAACCAATCAGCATTGAATCTGAAACAATCAGTGTGCGGTGAGCACTAGTTCCGTCTTATTGGCATGTCAAGTATTACGTTTCTGAAGTCCAATCGGTTATTTCGTCTGCGTTAGTTTAATTGGATATTCTTCACTTGATTTTCACGAAATTATTATGAAATGCATTCCAAGAATTTTATACCTAATCCACTTTTTATATAATTGCGCACAGTCAATCTGGGGACGTCTATAATTGAAAAACCAAACTGAAGTCTTTGAGATTGTTCACAGCGTTGCTAGCTGAGGACTAAGCTGCAATATTAAAATAAGCACCGTTAGTAACAGAAGCGTCGTTTATACCAGACATTTCTAAATGGCACAAAGAGATGAAACAGATTGCTGCCTACCCTCAGGAAGTGGAGTGGTGCTACGGCGGAGAGGCGGCGATTGAAACTTGGAACAAACGTACGGAGTAACGAGGAACCATACATGTGTTTGAACTGCACTTGTGCTTATGTAGACTTGTGCTTTGAAAATATCTATACAAAATAATAAGGTTCTTTGTAATCACACGTAGACCCAATTTTAACAATATTATTAGTTATGTTAGACACTGTATGTTTCATTCGCGTTAATATCAGCTAATCAGCACTGAATCTGAAACAATCAGCGTGCGGTGAGCACCATTCAGTCTTATTGACATGCCAATTATAACGTTTCGGGCGTCTATTCGGTTATTTAGTCTACGTTAGCTTAATTGGATATTCTTCACTTCTTGATTTTGTAGGTTTTCTGAAATGCATTCTTAAAATTTTATATCCAATCCACATTTTACGATATTGCGCATGCAGATAATCTGACAGTACGCGATCACTCTTCATAGATCTGTAATCGACAAATCAAACTGAAGTCCTTGAGATTGGTCACAGCGTTGCTAGCTGAGGACTAAGCTGCAATATTAAAATAAGTACCGTTAGTGACAGAAGCGACGTTTATACCAGACATTTCTAAATGGCACAAAGAGATGAAACAGACTGCTGCCGACCCTCAGGAAGTGGAGTGGTGCTACGGCAGAGAGGCGGCGATTGAAACTTGGAACAAACGTACGGAGTAACGAGGAACCATACGTGTGTTTGAACTGAACTTGTGCTTATGTAGACTTGCGCTTGAAAATCTATCTAAAGAAATGTATAAGGCAGTTGTTTTTAATCACAACTTCATTATCTTAAACAACTACGTATTTAAGATGACGAGTGTGGTCGAAAATTTGAGAAGTATATTCATTTGCATGTTTCCATTTTTTAATGACGTTTAATAAACTGAAGACTAAGTCGTCACTGGAAAGGCTAAAAGTCAATCACGCATAAAAGACCATTTGCGTGTTAGACTTTTAGCCTTTCCGATGACTAAATGTTCTTTATAAATTATTAAAGTTTATCCTTTCTAAATGGCACAAAGAGATGAAACAGATTGCTGCCGACCCTCAGGAAGTGGAGTGGTGCTACGGCAGAGAGGCGGCGATTGAAACTTGGAACAAACGTACGGAGTAACGAGGAACCATACGTGTGTTTGAACTGCACTTGTGCTTATGTAGACTTGCGCTTTGAAAATGTATCTATACAAATTAACAAGGTTGTTTTTAATCACATACAGGCATTATCTAAAACAAATACTATTAGTGTTTAAGATGATAAAAGTGGTTGAAATTCGATCATGATTACAATTAAAAATATAAAAGTAGTAAATTAATTTGCATGTTTCCATTTTTTATGATTATATTAAAGCTAACAAAAACCGAAGACTAAGTCTAAACTAATGCTAAAAAGGCTAAAAGTATAACACGCAAAGGGGCTTCTTTGCGTGTTAGACTTTTAGCCGTTCCAGTGACGAAAAAAGTTTATAAAAGTTTATACTTTCAGTCTGTCTAAAAAGTTTATTTCGAAAACGCAATACATATTAATTTATTTATTTTATTGGTAAGTTCATTAAAATGCTCACATTCTCTCAAATTCTTCAAATTTTAAGATGCCTTTCATTTTAGCAGAAAGATTATAGTGCTTTTTATCACTTATTATCAACTTATATCTTAAGTGCTCCTATGTTATATAAATAGTTTCATGTAAATTAAAATAGATAAATATAGAAAGAAAGAAATTTAAACATTAAAAGTTTGAAAAGTCCGCCATTACACGTAACAGTTGAGAGTTGTTGCAAAATATTTTAAGAGGAATTAAATAAATGTTCGATTGCAAATTAAAATGGCATAATATACGTTATTTGTATTACTTGGAGGATTAAGATACCTTCTTTACAAATTTAAATACAATTCCCACGTTTTTCCCCAATTGTGTTTAAAATTTATTTAATTTTAGAGTTCCGTACCTAAAGGGTAAAAACGGATCCCTATTAGGTACTAAGACTTCGCTGTCTGTCCGTCTGACCGTCTATCGTCTGTCCGTCTATCACAGGACTCTATCTCCTCAACCGTAATAGACAGACACATTATTTTTTTACAGATGATGCACAACGGTGGTCACTATAACAACAAATACTAAAAGTAAAATAAAGGTGAATATTAAAGGAGGTCTTTTTTCTATCTAACTGTTAAACCATACTAGGAAGACAGGTGAAAATTTTACAAACCGTATACTACTTTAAAAAATAATTAACATTAGGTGGTACGGAAGCCTCCATGTGCGATTTCGACTCGTACTTGGCGAATTATTAAAGTAAATTTACCAGTCGGTGAATTCTTTGAAAATTTGTCCCTTCCGAAATTTAAATTTAAACAATAATCTAAGTTAGCCAATTGACGAACCCTTTCAAACCTCACCCAAAGCCAAACTTCGTTTAAATGTTAGCACAAATACAACAAAAGCCTAATCTAATTTATAATAATTAAGATAAACAACTTCACTTGAAAGGAAGTTAACATGAAAATGAGGTTTTCTTTAAAGGCCTCAATAAATCAGATTAAACAAAGAGATTAAATAAAATTAAAGGGATATTGTTAAGATTTTTTATGCAAAAACTTTTACCCCGCATCACGCCTACATTTCGGATTGATTGACGGTTGGCAGATAAGAAAAAGTTATTACTAGTTGGTAATAGCTCGTGGAAGTCATTTTTCTCTTTTTCAGTCTTATTCGTTCAGTCGTACTATATATAGTACTGGAAAAAATTAAGGGATCAAAAAAAAATTCCAAATTTTTCGGTAGTTTTCAACAGGCCGTAACTTTGAGAGAAATGGTCGTACAGGAAATAAAAAAAAAGGAAATTGTAGCTTCAAGTGTCTAGTTTTTGGATTAGAACTTCAAAATTTTGTAGCCTCCGCGGTTTCTGAGTAATCGTAGAAAAACCAGCAACAAAAAAATTTTCAAAATTTTTTTAGTTTTTTTTTTTGGTCTACGGGCGTGGAAAAAATTTTTTTAGCTTAACCACCATAAGGATCGGATACTTTGTTCATTTAGCTTTAATTTCTTTTTTTAAACACCCTGATACGTCCACTCCTCGCTGAGATATCGGTCTTCAAATGGAAAAGGATCTTTTTGTCTTTGATTATCGATATCTCAGCAACCAATGATCGTACAGAAAGTTAAAGATGGCTTTCAAGAACTTGAATAAATTCCCCTTAACGACTGTCCATTGTTTTTTCGAAAAAATTGTTTTTTCTTTCTGTCACATGAATTTGAAAATGCAACAAAAAAAGGGCTTTTGGTGGTTTTTTGGAAAATCAAGCGCTGGATCGTAAATATTGAGGAAACCACTAATGTTAAGTGTGCCTTTTACAGTTCAATATGTCCAAAAACCCTACAAAGAATCAAATTGATCCAGCCAGCCGTTTTTTTGTTTCACTTGATCGAATTTTTGAAAAAATTAAAGGATCATGTTTTTTGCTCTGAAAAGCTCATAATTTTTAAAAATGAGAAAAAAAAAATGTTTTTCCGAGCTTTTTCCACATTTTTGTTCCAGAAAGTGCTTAAATTTTCAAAAAGAAAAGAAAAAAAAACTCCGAAAAAACAATGGACAGTCGTTAAGGGGAAGCCATCTTTAACTTTCTGTACGATCATTGGTTGCTGAGATATCGATGATCAAAGACAAAAAGATCCTTTTCCATTTGAAGACCGATATCTCAGCGAGGAGTGGACGTATCAGGGTGTTTAAAAAAAGAAATTAAAGCTAAATGAACAAAGTATCCGATCCTTATGGTGGTTAAGCTAAAAAAAATTTTTCCATGCCCGTAGACCAAAAAAAAAACTAAAAAAATTTTGAAATTTTTTTTGTTGCTGGTTTTTCTACGATTACTCAGAAACCGCGGAGGCTACAAAATTTTGAAGTTCTAATCCAAAAACTAGACACTTGGAGCTACAATTTCCTTTTTTTTTATTTCCTGTACGACCATTTCTCTCAAAGTTACGGCCTGTTGAAAACTACCGAAAAATTTGGAATTTTTTTTTGATCCCTTAATTTTTTCCAGTAGTGTAGTTAAATTATAATACATATGTAATATGTATGTATTGGTATTAGAATAAGAAAAAAAATTTTTAACAAAAAATACAACCGACTTCTATGTCACTACAAAGTAAAAAATAATTCAAATAAATGTTGGTTTAGTACATATTTCTGAAGTCGGCGCTCATATTAGACACGCTGTTTACATCGTTATCCAACTAAATATATTGAGCGCCGACTTAGACACGCACACATATTAGACACGCTGTTTACATCGTTATCCAACGAAATATCTTGAGCGCCGACTTCAGAAATATGTACTAAACCAACATTTATTTGAATTATTTTTTACTTTGTAGTGACATAGAAGTCGGTTGTATTTTTTGTTAAAAATTTTTTTTCACCCTTTTTAGTGATGACATACTAACTTTTACATTAATACAATATAAAATTGTATAAACGTGATCATGAATGAAAGTAAGGTCTGAATTTACATTGATTGGAACCGCCCGCTCGCAGGGCGCTACCGCGCCCTGCTCGCTTAGTTTTATATTGTCTTATATGTTCCAACCTAACCTAACTAAATAGTAAATGATGAACTGGCTTTGCAATTTCATTAGAACCTACAGCAACATTCTTCAAACACAACTCAATTATTCCCATCGGTTGAGGAGTTACATATTTTGACTCCGAGCCACATTATCAGACCCTTAAATAGTCAAAGATAAACTGGTTTTTCAATTTCATTAGAACCTACAGCAAATATCTTCAAACACAACTCAATTATTCCCATCGGTTGAGGAGTTACATATTTTGTCTCCGAGCCATATTATCAGATCCTCAAATAGTCAATGATAAACTGGCTTCGCAATTTCATTAGAACCTACAGCAAATATCTTCAAACACAACTCAATTATTCCCATCGGTTGAGGAGTTACATATTTTGACTCCGAGCCACATTAGCAGACCCTTAAATAGTCAATGATGAACTGGCTTTGTAATTTCATTAGAACCTACACCAAATATCTTCAAACACAACTCAATTATTCCCATAGGTTGAGGAGTTACATATTTTGACTCCGAGCCACATTATCAGACCCTTAAATAGTCAATGATGAACTGGCTTTGTAATTTTATTAGAACGTACACCAAATATCTTCAAACACAACTCAATTATTCCCATCGGTTGAGGAGTTACATATTTTGACTCCGAGCCACATTATCAGACCCTTAAATAGTCAAAGATAAACTGGTTTTTCAATTTCATTAGAACCTACACCAAATATCTTCAAACAAAACTCAATTATACCCATCGGTTGAGGAGTTACATATTTTGTCTCCAGAACCCACTCTGATCCTCATCATATTTAAATGGGACCAACTTGTAGCAATTGTCCACACACGAAATGAAAGGCATTAAAATAGGTTCATAAATGGCGAAGTTATGGCTGTTATATTTGGGTGGAGGAGTTCCCCTCTTTTTCTCCAGAACCAATCGATGGATCCTAACCATATTTAAATGGGACCAATTCGCAGCTCGTCTCTACACAATAAAAAAAGAATTATTAAAATCGGTCCACTAACGGCGGAGTAATTGCTGTACATACATAAAAAAAAAAAAAAAAAAAAAAAAAAAGATACCGGCCGAATTGATAACCTCCTCCTTTTTGAAGTCGGTTAAAAATATAAAGCCTTCTTAAATTATTGCGACGTTAGTATAAACGTAGCTGTGTTCTGTACCCTTAGTATGAGTTTTTACGTTTATACAAAAATGACTGTTTCTGTTTTACTTTAAGTATTTCCCATACATTTCCAATCAGTTCTGATACAATCCGCTAGCGCTGGTTGGAAATATATGGACAAATACGTAAACAAATACAAAAACAGTCATTTTTGTAAAAACGTAAAAACTCATACTAAGGGTACTGGTTTGCTAGTAGGGCAATATGCGTGATAACATTCGTAACAAATGGCGTATTTTGTTAAGAAACTTAATGCAAACTTTTAGCAAGCAACGTTATGCTGTCAATTTTTGATGCATCGTGCGCGCGCATCTAAAAACTCATTCCCATTATTTTTTCATAAAGTACGAGTATAAGAAGTATAAGAACACAAAGTATGAAAGCTTAGTTTTCGGATCAAGAATATAAGATTCTATTCGAGTCGACGAACAAAGCTCTAAGTTTGTTCCAAGTTGTTTACGAAACAATTTACCTTATAATGTAGATATTGTTGATGTTATTTGTTTGTTTGGGAACATCCCCGGATAAATATAATAAACTACGGGATGTTACGAAGATGTTAGTAGTTTAAGAGGTACATAAATCTTTAAAAAGTCACAGATCCCTATGTGGTTTGGAAAAATAAATGAAAACGCCACATCTATGTTTTATAGCAGCAGTATTAAGCACTGCTACGTTTTGGTTCGAAGGTCTATTTTATAAGGCTGCATCGCCTGCTGTATTCTGGTTTAGCGAATGTGATAAGGCTCCCATGCTAAAATTTTAAATAAGATTATAAATTTTAAAATAATAACTACGTAGCATTTTATAAGCATACAAAAAAAACATAAAGTACAAGTATCTTATCCCACAAGAACTAATTAATGGAATATAAATATCGTCTTAATTAATACAAATCATAGTGTATGTGCAAAATTTATAGAAAAAAAAAACATTTATTTGTCGTTACATGTTCAACCAATACATATTTAAACTTGGAAATTTAAAATAGTTGTAACATTATGATATCACGAATTTCAAAGAGCGTTACAAAATTTCAGGAATTCGTAAAAATACTGGATAAGGCAGTGTTAGGCGCTGCTGTGTTCCGGTTTGAAGGGTGTGGTAAGGGAGACAGACTTTTCAGAGGCTTTCCAGCTTAGTCCTCAGGGGTAGCGGCGCATCTATGGCCGACCTCAGGTAGGAATAATTAATCCTATCTGGGGTTGATTACAGATGTCCATGGGCGGCAGTAGTCACTTACTATCAGGTGGACTGCATACTCGTCTGCTACTTTTATATCATAAAAAAATAAATCAGTAATCAACTATGTAATTAATAATACGTCGTTCATATCCCATGTCATCTGATGAACGACATCAAACCGGTGTCATCAAACAAAATATAAATTAAGCAGAAATGGGAGTGGCGCCAATCCGACGCGAGTGGATCAAAATGACACATTGATTAAAATTACGAAATTTTCGCGGGAAAACATTGATTAAAAGTAAAATTGGTAGTATTGTGCTGCTGTATATGCTCAGAGTGAATTAGGTCGAATATGTCCACCGCGCCGGCCAAGTGCGAATTAGAATCGAAGGTGGTAGAACCCTTTGTGGTGCGACTCCGACGGCACCACCGCCACACCTATTTCTATCTAATAACAGCAGTGTTAGGCGCTGCTGTGTTCCGGTTTGAAGGGTGTGGTAAGGGAGACAGATTTTTCCGAGGCGTTCCAGCTTAGTCCTCAGGGGTAGCGGCGCATCTGTGGCCGACCTTAGGTGGGAATATCTAATCCCATCTTGAGGTTGATTACAGATGTCCATGGGCGGCAGTAGCCACTTACCATCAGGTGGACTGTACGCTCGTCTGCTACTCCTATATTATAAAAAAAATAATAGTTGCCACTCGAGAGCGTTTTTCTTAAGAGTTTATTTATGATTTTATAACATTAAACCTGCCAGATACGTTTTCGCGGCTGTGTGTAGTAAGTTACAGTAGATATATGTAATTACCTTATTACATATTGTGTGGGAGAAAACTTGATGTAAATGTACATGAACCCAAACTCCCGATCAACGCTGCTTAGTTTTGTAAATAGGTTGCGATGTAAATAATAAAGAATAACATTTAATTATAGCAGATATGTAAAGTCTCCGACAGAGCAATAATGTAAAAAAAGCTTATTAAAAAGTAATCTCGAAGGATTATCCTTCGAAAATTGCTCTGACATAGTAGCCTTTTAAATTATTATAACAGTAAAAAATCTGTATTAAAATGCTTCATTAATTTAAATAGCGGTATCGTAAACTATATAAAATATTTTTACGCTGATGAAATGAAATTTTAATTTGACAAATGACAAATGAGCGGCTGCAGGTTTTAAAGTTATTATTAATTTTACTTGCGTTTTTATTAACGTAAAATAAATGATACGTTTTAAAAATATGACGAAATAAAATATGATATTGATGTTCAGAGAATAGCTGTGATCGTAGAATAGTAGTAATTTTTATACAAAGAAAAATCTGGACCGCATAAAAATAATTATCAGAAAAGGAAGTAATGTAGTATCTCTCTCAATTCTCTATCTATTTAGCAGAGTCTAACGACGCGTCATACTTTTAAATCCGTGAAGCCGTTTGAGCTACAGGGTGTCGTAACACCCTGTCGTAATACAATTTTATATATGTATTACATACTTTTATATACGTATAAAAGTATGTAATACATATATAAAATTGTACATACATATTATACATAAATATGCTCGATAAAATTTACCCTCCGCAATTGGGTAAAAAGTAGCAGTTCCATAGTTACATCAGAGATTCGCTTTTATGTAACTTAAATCAAAATACGGTATGAATCAATATTTTACTTCATGATGCAAATTTTGAAGAGTTCCTCAAGATAATATTCACCAGTGAATGTATATAATAAAGTTACTTATACTTATCCATTTCGTATTTACACAAGCCAATCGAGTTTATTCATTTGAAATAACGTTCCGAACATGTTACATTGATATGATATTTTCTTCCTCTGTACTTCAGTTTTCTCATGGGGAATCTTCAATAATTCCGGGTTCTTGCTCTCTTGTGCGACCACAAACGGATAAATAGTGAACATTTAATATTCTTTGTACTGCGTATTGTGAAAATAATGTCATTTTTGCAGTTCATGTTTTAAAAATACGATACTTAAAGTAAAGTCCATCGTATGCATTTGGATCCATAAAATGTGTATTTAGATATATACCCACAGTATACCACAGTATACCTTTCTATACTTTTTTGAAGATAATATGAAGAAACGTTATAAAAAAATGTAAAGTACCTAATTACTGAGGTATCTGTGGACATTCGAGGAACGAAATTTGCGAAGAAGATTACTTAGATTCTGATTAAAAAATCAGAATCTTTTTTTCACTAGTTTTGAGTTGTTAGACACTTATACTATACTATTAGCGTAGTCATGATATTAGTTACAGAATAAAATACAATGACCAAATACAATAAAACATTTATCATATTTAATAACATTTATGAACGGAATGTAATTATACTGCAATATAACTTTTGCTTTTACCTATTACTGAGTAATGAAACAATTAACTTTATAGTGTCTCAAAATATTAAATTTTGACGTAGAATTTTTGGCAAATAAGCTGGACTTTCCTGTGAAGTTAATATTTATTGAACAAAGAATTTGACCGTTATAAAGGCCTGCAACGAAGCGATAAGTACTTTAGCAATATTTTATAAGCCTGAGTAATGGGGTCCGTGTAATAAATATTTTTTTCCATTATTTTTGTTGCGTATTTTTGGTATTATGTTGTATTATCTATTATTACAATATGTCCACAAAATAACGGTAATGTTATTTATTCATATCTACTTAATTTTTGAAAGAATTCCAATACCAAATATATTTTTTTCTTGAACTACCATAGCAATTATATATTTAGGTGTCTTAACGGTACGTATCTACTTGTGTAAATAGCTTTAACTTTTATATTTACGCTTGTCGGTAGTAAAACATATTTTCAAATTAATATTTCAGTCATAAATCACATTTATTTGCTTCAAACTTCATTTACGGCACTTATTTTAAAATTGTGACAAAAGTAGGAACAAGCAATAAATATGAACAGCATACGAGAACAAAAACCTAATAGCATCGTATTGTTATTTGTTCGAACCAATTACGAGTCTCGCGCTCTCCTGAGTCCCACTACGTCTTCGATAGCCAACGAACGGAGGAAATATGGCCTCAATATTTCTCGATGGTTGGCTGCCCCAGTAATAATGTCATATAACGCTCCAAGTCCCATTTAATTTCTCTTTATACTCCTTCGACACGACGCTCTTTATATAAAGGAATCCTGCTACATTTTAAAAATATTTGCATACTAAAATCTTTGTGTTTTTATACCAACTTACTCTAGAAACGGTATAATATTTAAAGATTTTTTTTAGACACCATGGCATACACGCAGTCTTACTCACATATAATTATCTTAAAATTGGTATTAATCCACACCTATTAATAACATATTGCTATTTAAAAACGATGCTTTCGCAATACCACTTCTTGGAGCCAAATCATACAAACAAATTAACATCGCAATTCTTTTTTAAATTTGGAACAAAAGTAGGAACAACCAATAAATATGAATAGCATACGAGAACCAAAACCTAATAGCGTCGTATTGTTATTTGTTCGAACCAATTACGAGTCTCGCGCTCTCCTGAGTCCCACTACGTCTTCGATAGCCAACGAACGGAGGAAATATGGCCTCAATATTTCTCGATGGTTGGCTGCCCCAGTAATAATGTTATATTACGCTCCAAGTCCCTTTTAATTTCTCTTTAAATCGCTTTCATAGCCTTTAGATCGCTGTCATAAACACGACACGCAATATATCAAAAATTTTAATCAAACTGACAATATTTCGTGCGTGACGTCAAGTCTGACGTACTCGCTAATAAGACACGACTGTTATTAAACGTTATCGTGTGGTTTTTATGTTCTTTTTTCAGAATAGAAGAAGTTGCTAATAACCACTTAGGTAAAGCTATGATCAAGTGACAACAGTAGACTATTTATTGCGAAACGGAGGAGGAGAGTGCATCTAAAAATATACGTAAAGATTTATTAAAATTGTAACCTTATCCATAGATAAATTAGCCCCCGGTAGTGAGTTAGCCAAGTTCTCAAAAGAATAAATTGACACTCTTAACATTTATAACTTCGGATTTACAAAAAGACTATACTATACTATTACTTTACAAACAAAGGATTTGAGCAGCAGGTTCAAGGTAGTGACCACACGCTTCAAAGCACAACAAAATAATGATCCACCTCGATCACTCACATCTGTTCTTCCATGTCCTGCTCCGACATATATATTTTTATTTTCATGAACTATCCACAGCAATAGTGTAGAGTATAGAGATCATGTCGCAACCACAACGCTACAAAGGACATCGTGCAAGAGAGTGGCTAGTGTTGCGACGCAAATACGTTTTAGGAGTTACTATAGTGCAACCACAATGCAACTCGAACACAACCACTACTTGCCAACACTTTGTCGCTAAAATGTCGTGTGGTTGCCATTAAGTGCGAATAAACAAAGCAAGTAATAATCTCCTTGGTTATAGTTAATAATTGGCCAAGTGCAAGTTTAACTCGTACCTGGAGGGTTCCGTACAAAAAATAACTTTTTTTTTATTTCTAGTACTATTAATATTATAGCAGCTATTAAAGTACATACATTGTAAAAATTTTAACTGTCTACCTATAACGGTTCAAAAGCTACATGGAAAAATATCGAATAGTAGTTTGTTGTATGGGGACCCCCTTTTGTACGAGTATTCCACTTTTTTTATTTTTAGTATTTGTTGTTATAACAGCCACCGTTATATACCTTAATAGATAGATACTTGTGTAATGCACAAGTATCTATCTATTAAGGTTACAGACGGACAGACGCGAAGTCTTAGTAATAGGGTTTCGTTTTTTGGTACCCTTTGGGTACGGAATCTTGTACCTGTTTTTGTACCTGTTACAAAAGAAATGTATTAATCGGCCATAATGAGTCACAACAATATAATTTACACAAAACTACATGAAATAAGCTTAAGATTGCTCTAGGAAATTTTCGATTAAATACAGCAAGTAACGAAAAAAAAAATGTGAGCCGTCACGGGACGCCTGGCAGATGTGAAACATCGACATTATTTTGTAAAAGTAATATGCAGAAAAGAACATATTGTGATAGGAACTAAATATGCCATAATGATAAAATAAAATATTACGATTTTTTTCCAGATAACGATGACTATTTATTGAATAAACATTTATTTTCATTAAATACAAAAATTTACGAATTTATTTCAAATCGTGACTACTTAATTCGTTTAATGAATCGCACAGTCGATTGCGCATGGCGACGCGTCGCCACACCGTACACACTACTGCATATATACCATCGTATAGCGGTATGCGTCGCCACGCCAGAAATCGGTTTTACGTGCGGCTATAGATGTTTCACATCAAAAAAGAAAAAATAAAACAACTTAAACGAGTTTAAAACAAAAAGTACATTACTATTCAAATAAAAGCTACAGCTGTAAATTGCATCTGCAACATGAACTGCAAGTTAAGTTCGAACTGCAGTAAATTATCGTAAATGGCTTTTGGGGTTCAGTGTAAAAAAGTGGACCCTTATAATTTTATCCTGTCAGACTTTGTCAGATTTATAAATATACATATTTACTCATTGCGTGCAATACACATACAGCAGAATTTTGGATAAAGCTAATATGCTAATATCAAGATGATTGTGGCATTAAAGGGTGCAAATGTAATATCTAAAGTCATTCATATACAAGAGTAAGTTCTGTTTCAGTACAATGTTCCACAAGGGTACGTCTGACTTTTTTGGTGTTCCTGAAGTAGATTACAACATACAAATAAATTGTTACCCCTGAATACTAAGTTTTAATGCCTCATACGTTAAAATGAAAAATATTTTGGGCATCGTATTACTTCAGGCGAACTACAAAAAAATCTGACATATTGAAATAAGCGTGGAAACAATATTTAAAATTAGCGATAATCATGATAAAGAAAAAAATACATAAGTGTTAAAGAATAGATTGCTAAGTGGCAGAAATATGAAATTAAGTACATAAAATGAAGTAAGGAATCCCTCTCAAATGACATTGTATTTTTCATTACAATTGTAGCAGAATATCGGTTTCATCGCAATGTAAAATTCAATTACAACTGTGGAATTGCACAAAGTTGCACATCAGTCCACGAATTGAGAGCGACAGTCACAAATTAGATTTGCAACGAGCTCACTAAGATGAAACGAACAGAGCAAAATTAACGTGAGGCCCATTCGATAATTAACCCATTATGGCTGATTGACTCGAGTTTAAAGGCAATTGTAAGTGAATTATTGCTCATTTGCTCATCCGTTACATATATGGCGCTTTATGCTAATGAGACAAGAGAACGTTTAAACTGAATGGAACGAGAATGATAAGGTTGTGGTTGATGCATGGTCGCAGAAAATGAACATGCAACTCATGTCTGAAATAGTTACTGCTGCCTATAAAAGAGAACTAAAGTGACCAAAAATATTTTAAGAGTTCCCTAAACGATAAAAAGGGGCCCTAGTATTAAGCTTCCACTGTCTGTCATAAGGTTCTATCCACAGTTCTATCTCTTGGGCCGTAGTAGACAGATACTTTAAAATTTCATAATGAAACTAAAAAAAACTTTACATACCCTTCGGATACGAGCTCATTTGGCCAATTATTTATATTACCTAGTTTATTATCTGCCATAAGACACCCATCCAACCAAGCTGCAGAAATGCTTAACACAGTTTCCACGGGTCTACTCTCAACCATACTCGTTCTATCGTCTTTCAATGAATATCGAAATCGAAAAACCGATGGTACAACTTATAACTGTCACGTTACGATTACGGTAAAGTATAAAACGGTAAATCTAATAACCTGTGTTGACCTCCAAAATTTTATTCATAAGTAAATCCTTATCGAGTTTAGAAGCAGCACAAAAAGGTAATCATTATTACATGAACGAATGAACAGGATAAACTTTTGAGCGCAGTTTGAGCGAAAAATGTTACATCCAATAAAAAGTTTGGGAAACTCCTTACCTGTTTTACTTCCTGTATCCTGACACTTTGTTGTTTCGGGAAATAATACGATTTTACAAATATACACCTTGTAAAAACTTTATAAAAACATAATAAGGGTAATAATTGGGACTGAAGATTCCTTATTTAGTATACCTACTAATGTAAAGTACGTCAGTGCTTTAAAGGGACTCCATAACCAAACCATTATTTCCCTACTGTCTTTATCTGGACTCCGATATCTTTCCAGGATGAGAATTGTTATGGTTTTTAAGGGGATTTTTTTGAGGTCGTCCCCTACGTCCACTTTTAACGTTAATGTTAACTTTGTCGCGGTACTTACATGATAACCTGTTTATTTAAAAATATTACAAATGGAAAGTATTTGGTGAAGGCTAAATTTAACACATCACTTATTTTATTATCATTGTCATCCAAAACAAATGCTTATGCAACATTTCAGTTCAATCCATAGTTGTCAACGGGTTTAAAATCAGTTCTAACATTTGACTCTTAAATAGATACGAAGTTCCAAAACCGGTTAAATAAAAGCGTGTAATTAAGCAACTTATTAACAAAACTCAGTCTTAAAATTCTGAAAGTGTCTAAAAATGCCTAATCGAATCGTAAAAGAAACGAATTTGGGCTTCACAAAGGCTGAATAGAAATAAGATAGTTAAAGCCGTTGATTGCCATTTAGTCAGTTAATTAGGTCACTTGTAGCCATTCTTAGTCTCTTAAGTAATTGATAGTCGTAAAACAGGACAGTTAAACCCCTAAGTTCATGTTTATTACAAAAGGTTTTAATACGAATCACATTTACTTCATCATAAATATTCTAATGCGAAAGATTTTTTAACTGTAACTACTAAGACATACAAACGCTATAAATCATGGTTTTAGTAATTAAAGGGATTTTTAACATATCAATAATTATCAAATTATTGATATGTTAAAGGACGTAGAACCCTTCATAGTTCGCCTACGGAGGCACCATCCCTACATCTCATTTTGCATAACAGCAATGTTTAGCGCTCCCGTGTTCCGGTTTGAAGATTGTGGTAAGGATTTAAGCTTACATGAAACGTTTCAACTTAATCTTCAGGAGTAGTACGCAACTGTGGAAGACCGCAAGTGAGACTCCGATCCTATGTATATACTTCGCCACTGCCGTCTAAAAAAGATTTTAATATAACACTTAAAATATAATACTTAAAAAAATATTTCAACAACAATGTGTATTTGAAATCACTGCAGCGTGCAGGCTAACATGTAGGCAGAACTACCTTTGAGAAGGTACAACGCCATAAAGCATACCGCTTGTCGCTTGCTAAACTGTGATAGGAATTCCTCGTAGACATCACATAAATAGGCATTGTTTTCAAGAGCTCTTTTAAGCTCTTTCTTTCTTTTAAGCTCTTTTGAGGGTGGTAGAACCCTTTGTGGTTCGACTCCGGCGGCACCACCGCCACACCTATTTCTACCTAATAACAGCAGTGTTAGGCGTTGCTGTGTTCCGGTTTGAAGGGTGTGGTAAGGGAGACAGACTTTTCCGAGGCGTTCCAGCTTAGTCCTCAGGGGTAGCGGCGCATCTGTGGCCGACCTCAGGTAGGAATATCTAATCGTATCTGGGGTTGATTACAGATGTCCATGGGCGGCAGTAGTCACTTACCATCAGGTGGACTGCATGCTTGTCTGCTACTCTTATATTATAAAAAAAAAGCAATGCTATGGCCCATTTTACGAAGTCAAGCGAAAAGTGCCTTACTAAATCTGTGCAGTATAATTACAGAATGGGATAATCCAGAACCGTCAAATCAACACCGCGGTCATTAATCCCACACAATGTCGTTTTACTGCCGGAGATGATGACAAACGAACCGACAATGCAGAAGTGGATCCTGTTTATTATGACCACGATTCAAAACACAAAGGATTTATCTCTTTACTTGACTACTCATAATCGTATCAACTCAATCTATAAAGGGCATACGGTACAAAGGGCGAACTGCGAAAGTACCACTTTGTTCGGATTCCATCGTTATCGGATAACTTTTAAGGTTCATAAATAGTTAAAGAAGCTCGCCCGAGGCCGAGCTATAACGATGGAAAGCCTTTTCCGTCCAGAAATAGAATACTATAGCGATCTCTTACATCGCCGATCAGTCGTATCAATTGCGTTATTGGATTTTATTTTATGATTTATCCGTTTTATTACGCTTTTATAACAGTTAGAATATTCAGTTTCTTGGTACTCTTCACACCAAGTATATTTATTTGTATTTAAGTAATTATAAATATAATTATTCGGTGAGTGAAAATGGAGTGGAATTTTAAAGGTGGTAGAACCCTCTATGGGTTGATTTCGATGCCTGTCTGTTTTTTTTTATATACCTACTATATAAAAAAAGTGGATACTGCCGCCCATGGACACTTGTAGTCAATTCCAGATAGGATTAGATATTCCTACCTGAGGTCGACCACAGATGCGCCACTAGCCTTGAGGACTAAGCTGGAACGCCCCGGAAAAGTATGTCTCCCTTGCAACAGCCACAAACCAGAACATAGCAGCGCTTAGCACCACTTTTAATAGACAAAAATAGGTGCGTGTTATAGCTGTATTATAAGAAAAGAGTGACTTAATGAGGATAAAAGGTAAAAATGAAATAGGGCGAGATACAGACATATTAACATTTAACAATGTAAACTTTTTATCACTCATTACGTCACATAATTAGTTAGTGCGCTAGTGTTCGTGTTTAGTGAGTCTATTAACTAGACCTGGTCCAGGGCTCTACTATACTCAAGACCCACTTAACAGAGTAATCCTTTGACTGATTTAAGGACGCTAGCCACCATTACTCTTCTCGGTTACGGAGTAAATGTGCACAGATTGCTCCAGCATCAAGCAATAATTTCACTCGTGCTGGATGCACTTTAAATTGATTATCCCCTATAAGTATAATGTAACACTGCCTGCAAGCATAAGGAAAGCTACCAATAATGTTTTCTTTTCAACTACGTATTCAGAACATAAATTTTGTTGTATTTTAACCATTGGTGAGTAAGATTTGGTTTATTACTAATACGTGGATTAGAAAAGGATTAATGCAATCTAAAATTAAAAGAGAAATTATAACATAATGTAATAATATATTCTAAGAAGAATTTTATAGTTTTTGTCAAGGAAATCCAATAGCCATCGCTGACAATATTAATAATCAGACTGTAGACACAAGACACGTAACTTATACCTGTCATGACAAATCCAATGTTGAGGAGTTCCCATGGCCATTTCAACATTAGATCAAATCAATTATAGCATATTACTAGTATTGTATTTCCCGTGAATTGCATAAGTATCCTAAGTATATTTAGCTCAATGTTTGATAAAGTTACAATACATCAAAATGGAGTTACATTAAACTGATGAGACCTAGGAACAAACAAATAAAACCCGCTATGGGGAAGATACAAAGTTACTTACATTAATTATATCAGACCAGTTTGTATTAAAATTTATGCAATATTCTGGAATGTTTCTGAGCAAGTCTTGAATGGAAACCGATCTCTTGGTGTCAAGTGCTATAGACGCGAGCGTTGCAAATTCTTTATAGATAAATTGAATTGGCACTTCGCCATAGCATCAGGCTCTTCGCTGTATCTTAGCCTACTTCGTTACGGTTATATTTACCATGTGCCTATATGTATCTGTATCCAGTGATAGCCTTGTCCCTGTAGTTCCGAGACAAAAATAGGGCTACGGTATCCCCTGCCTGTCGTAAGAGGCGACTAAAAGGGGGCTTCTGGGGTCGCGGATGGCAAGAGTGGGAAGCTCGAATCACTCGAACAAAGGCCCCGGGAAGGACGGCGGTATGTGTGGTCACATACGGTCGTACGCACCAGACGGTGTGGCGAGCGCCAAGCTCACCTGGGCGGAGCCCGACGAGGCAACGCGCTAAGAAGAATCCGGTTGCGTTCCTTTGGAAATCCTGGAGTCCTCTACGCAGCGCCGAGGACGGTCACCGAGGGGATTTTAGTGCGGTAAGAGTCCCACATAACCCTTTGTCGCTCCCACGGCATCGTGTACCTTTTGAAGGTTTCCCCTCGTGAACAATTAAAAAAAAGGCAGTGATAGCCTAATGGTTGAAACTCGGCGGCTCGATCGAAGGGTCCAAGGTTCAAATCTCAGGCACGGACCTCAGATTTTTCAAACTCATGTGCGTAATAGAAATTAATTTTTACTTGCTTTAACTGTGAAGGAAAAACGTCGTGAGGAAAGAGGAAAGCTGAGAGATTTATAAAAGCATCTACAAAGTGGTAGTGAAGTCTACTAATACTCACTTGGCCAGCGCGGTGGACCATGGCCTAAACCTACAATCTGAGTGGAGACAGCAGTGGGGCAGTAACGGGTTGATGACGTGATTCTCATTGGAGCAAAGACATAATATACTCGTATTATAAAAATGTTACAAATCGAGAACCAACGTGAGTTCCTCACGTAAACATATTTTCAGTAATGATTAAAATATTGAAGTTTCTATTTAAAAGAAACAACTACTGTAAGTTTATATCCTATATAACATTTTAAAACTATATTGCAACTCGTTTTATTACCATACAAATTGCAGACTACTTTTGATAAATTTTTGCTCGTAACCATTCATAACTGTCATATTGTTGGTAAAATCTTTTTGAACTCAAGTGCCATTAACGTTGCTCAGTTCGAATTTGGGATATTTCCACTAAAAGCACTTACTACATACATATACAATGTACATTTTGATAAAAAAAAATTGCATCATATCTTCATATTTTCATCATATTTTCTGTAATGGCTCTAAAATTACTTTACAAATATAAATAGGTAAGTTTTTTCGATTGAAAAATAGTAAATCATATTTGCTTCGATTTTTTTATAATATAGGAGTAGCAGACGATCATGGAGTCCACCTGATAGGAAGTGGCTATTGCCGCCCATGGACATCTGTAATCAACCCCAGATAGGATTAGATATTCCTACCTGAGATGCGCCGCTACCCCTGAGGACTAAGCTGGAACGCCTCTGAAAAGTATGTCTCCTTTACCACACCCTTCAAAACGGAACACAGCAGCGCTTAACATTGCTGTTATTAGGCAGAAATATGTGTGGCGGTGGTGCTGCCGGAGTCGTAGGTACCACAAAGGGTTCTACCACGTTCAAATCACATTACATATTAGACAAAACATCTAGGAATAATCTTATAACATTATTTCGCAAGCTGGTTCATTTCAGGCAAAGCTTGTTAGCCACAGAAAAGGGAAATAGTGTTTCCTTCCCATTTCTCCAGTTCTGACCCAGTACGGGGTTTATCCGCGGCGTGACGTCAGCCAGTATAGAAACGTGCTCAATGCTTCAAGCGAGCCCCACTCGATGTTAACAAAGAAACAGAGGCTTACTGTCTTAAGATCGCGGTCTTGACTTTTGTATAGCGTTGGTCCTGAACGTAATGTCAGCTTCGCTTCGGAACAATGATTTACCTCTTCTAATATCTTTGCTTCTGAATAGGTAATTATTTTAGACATTACATCCTGAAAGTAATGTGACCACAGCCTCTAAATAGTTGATTATCTAACAATGACATTTTATACTAGACACGTTATACGCCCGCTAACTTAAGAGAAAACTTGAGCGAAACTGCTTTGATAGCACACATGCACGTTTTTTATTTTACTTACCTTTACTACATAGACAAATGTTCTATAAAGGACAGAGCTATTAGAACAATGTGATAAAAAAAGACAACTAGTGTTTGACCTTGCGTTTCAAGTCTACGCAAACGTAAATATTGACCATGGAATATAGTGACCAATGATTACTTCAGTCAAAACGGGACATCGATTTTTTTATGTCAAATACTTTTTACTTGAAAAAATATAGTTAAATACTAAAAAACACGCTTTTATGATAAAATTAACTAAAAAGAAGAAAATAATTTTCAATCTATGAATCATTTAAGGAACAGTAAATAGTATAATTGTGGAAAAAATGTGGGGCGCTTTTTACAAAACTGGTAAATGGAGCACCCCATGTTTTTTTTCATAATTATACTATATACTGTTACTTAATTGACAATGGCTACGGTTCATTTCGGAGACAACGGCACGAAGCATCGGAAAAAGGGACTGTCCCGTTAAAAACGGGACGTATGGTGGCTATCCCATTGATCCGCATGCTTGTCAAAGACAATGAAATAATGGAACAGAAGGTAAAAAATGTCCAAAACTGTCGATAATAGTTTTAGTACGTCGTTTACGTAGAAATGTTATAGTACAGTTTAACTAAATAAAGGAGGAGGAGGAGGAGGAGTAGGTACAGTAACTAACATTGTGACATGAGAATTTTATATATAAGATTCTAATTTTACCGTGGTCTTTTTGAGGATTAATTTCTGGCTATACAAAGATTATTTATTAAATTATGTTTAGGTTAAGGAAGAAATACGACCTTAATGATTGAAATATATATTCAATTAAAGAAATTTTAAAATACCGTATACTATCCTATATAAATTTTATGGTAATATTTTTTATTATTTACCACAGGTATCGAAGGAAATTTAAAGATTAGGATACAGAATTTCCCATATATCGATTTTATTTTATTAAAATAAACCATAAAATGTTATATTTTGACTAAAAACACACTAATATAAAAATTAAGCAGTGGGATCTTAAACTATAACATACGACATATGAACATCGTCAGATTCAATAAAATGTCACTTCTGTTCTGTTGATCTATGACCATGCATTTTGCGTCTTTATCACTTTCATTGACAAAAACATACTTTGTCTCTTTCTGGTTACTCACGTAATCATGGCGGATCGAACACGAAAAATAAACAAAATTTAATAATTTCTTTTCATTTACGTGTGATAGGTGATTCCATGAAGTTTGTTTCTTTTTCGAGCATAATTTTTGCATTTACGCATTGCACAAGAAGGCATTTTGAGGCTTTAAATTCAAAATAATGACGTTCAACGTGTTCAGTGACATTCGTGTGTATTACTACGCCGCGCGAGAGCGACTGGACTTGGCTGGAATCGTTTTACACCACTTGCCGTATTTTGTATGTTTCAAGTTTTGCCCGCTTGTGGCGGATCTTTATATTTATAGATCAATGTTATCTAAGGTATTACTTTTACAACGTGTTATATCTAGGCCTTTTGGTAGGAAGAATCCTATAATATTATTTTGCGAACGAGAATTTCCCATTTCTCTAGTTGTGACCCAGTACGGGGTTTATCCGCGACGTGACGTCAGCTAGTATAGAAACGTGCTCGATGCTTCAAGCGAGCCCCACTCGATGTTAAAGAAACTGAGGCTTACTGTATTAAGATCGCGGTCTTGACTTTTGTATAGCGTTGGTCCTGAACGTAATGTTAGCTTCGCTTCGGAAAGACGATTTACCTCTTTAATATCATTGCTTCTGAATAGGTAATTATTTTCGACATTACGTCCTGAAAATAATGTAACATAAGCTTCTAAATAGTTGATTGTCTTAGGCATTACTTTAACAACGTTATATATCTAGGACTTTTGGTAGGAACCATCCTATAACATTATGGATTGCGAACGAGAATTTCCCATTTCTCCAGTTGTGACCCAGTACAGGGTTTATCCGCGATGTGACGTCAGCCAGTATAGAAACGTGCTCAATGCTTCAAGCGAGCCCCACTCCATGTTAACAAAGAAACAGAGGCTTACTATCTTAAGATCGCGGTCTTGACTTTTGTATAGCGTTGGTCCTGAATGTAATGTTAGCTTCGCTTCGGAACAATGATCTACCTCTTTAATATCATTGCTTCTGAATAGGTAATTATTTTAGACATTGCGTCCTGAAAATAATGTAACATTAGCTTCTAAATGGTTAATTATCGTAGGCATTACTTTTACAACATTTTATGTCTAGGACTTTTGATAGGAAGAATCCTATAACATTATTTTGCGAACGACAATTTCCCATTTCTCTAGTTGTGACCCAGGACGGGGTTTATCCGCGACGTGACGTCAGCCAGTATAGAAACGTGCTCAATGCTTCAAGTGAGTCCCACTCGATGTTAACAAAGAAACAGAGGCTTACTGTCTTAAGATCGCGATCTTGACTTTTGTATAGCGTTGGTCCTGAGCGTAATGTGGGCTTATTTTCTGAATAGGTAATTACATCTGTAACAATTTATATCTAAGACTTTGGACTCTATAACGTTTTAAAATTTTACCTATCGCCAAAATAATATTTAGGATATTCAGATATTTTAAATCGTAATTTCTGCCCAACATAACAATAATGTTGCTAACATTTATCTTAACATATTCGATACGAACGATACAGTAGTCATACTTTTTAATGGGCTCAGTTTTTACTTAACGAATTTTATAGAAGGCACATGTTGATTCGTTTAATAATTATTTTTACTATTATAGTAGTTTAGCAATCATATTTACAGATTTTAGAATTGTAAAGAAAAATCAAAGAAATGAAGATAGAAACTCTTTGAATGCAATTGAATATTTCTATTCAATCTTAATAAATTTACACGCCAACGTTCGTCATGAACAAAATTAAATTTCAACATTCCAGAGGCTTCCCGACATTTCAGGTTGCAAAATGTATCACTCGGGAACGTGCTCAAGGCTTCTTCTTGAAATGTTTGAAACGAACTAGGAAATAGACACTTACATATACTTATATTCAGTTTCTATTTTTTAAGTTTTGTTATTAAAATACTTTTTAGATCAAATTGTATGATTTTGGTTTTAATAACGGTTTTAATAATTTGGTGGTAGTACCCTTTGTGGTTCGACTCCGGCAGCACCACCGCCACACTATTTCCACCTTATAACAGCAGTGTTAGACGTTGCTGTGTTCCGGTTTAAACGGTGTGGTATGGGAGACAGACTTTTCCGAGGCGTTTCCGCTTAGTCCTCAGGGGTAGCAGCGCATCTGTGGCTGACCTCAGGTAGGAATATCTAATCCTATCTGGGGTTGATTACAGATGTCCAGTACCCGCTTACCATCAGGTGGACTGCATGCTCGTCTCCTACTCCTATAATATAAAAAAAAAACATATAACTATTGACGATGAATTATTAATTACCACTAGTATTATTAATTTAATAACACAATTAAATTTTCCAAAAAAATACATAAAAAATTATTAAGTAAGTTACGTATGTCCCTGGACTTAAGGAAATAAAACAAGTAAGATAACCTCTTGAATTTCTAATATCTCATTACCTCACCGTTTTTATTACGTTAGTGAAGCAATTAAACTAGAACTTGATAAGATTACCAAGACTTAATGACCTTGTTAAAATTCGTGAAAAGGACTCACTTTAATAGCTAATTAGGATTACGAAATGCGAATGAACAAACGAGATTCTAATCTGTCTATTATTCACGGGGGACTTCCTTTAGAGAGAATTTGCCCTTCTTATTTCTCTAGATAATTTGTATGATCATAACTGTTATTGCGCTGCTGTTTCCGACGAAATAATCTTAAAATGTAATAGTATTTCTACAATCTTGGGATATAACAGTATAGTTAGGTTATGCTTCACAATAAGTAATATTTACACCATTGTCTACAATGTTGGATAAATACGTGTTATCAAAAAGCGCAGTTGTGCGTTGGACAAATTTCGGAATTAAAATATTTCAATTCTCATTGGAAAAGCATTTTTTTTATATAATATAGAGGTAGCAGACGAGTATGCAGTCCACCTGATGGTAAGTGGCTACTGCCGCCCATGGACAACTGTAACCCCAAATAGGATTAGATATTCCAACCTGAGGTCGGCCACAGATGCGCCGCTACCCCTGAGGACTAAGCTGGTACGCCTCGGAAAAGTCTGTCACCCTTACCAAACCCTTCAAAACGGAACACAGCAGTGCCTAACACTGTTATTAGGTAGAAATAGATGTGGTGGTGGTGCCGCCGAAGTCGAACCACAAAGGGTTCTACCACCTTCGCCACTACCACTTCGGATCTTCCTTATTTATACCGATTACAGACTGCAGTGGGACAAGATAAGTTTGTAGTCAGACTTTACAGACCAACTTTGAAAATATTATAGAGAATTTTCAAGAACGAAATTTTTCGCAGATTTACCTTGAGATTAAACCGCACAGTAATTAATTATTCAGAAGAATATGATTATTGAGGCACAATTCTTAGATTCAAACCCAGATCTAATGACGCAATCACATCAATTTCATATCTTTGCTTGAATGAATATAAATTCTAACTTTAGTAGAAAGTAAATAGAAGTTCCATTTTAGGTTGACTACAGATATGTTTCTACTCTTGAGGATTAAGAAGAAAAGCCTCACGTAAGCTGTACGTGAAGATAAATAACAATAAAATCCGTTACTTGCCGTACGAATGAAATCGAAATGGAGATATTTTTACACAAAGTAAATTGTTTTTGTGCTACACGAGGTATTTTTAAAGCGACGAAATGGCACAAGAAACTATAAAATTTCCATAAAATATTTTAAATGTAAATAGCAGCAATAGACTAGGGGATGAAACTCGACCTCTCCATCGAGGGGACCGAGGTTTGAATTCCATATTTTAAATATATATCTAATGCCACTGATTTTTCATAGTTATGTGACTATTAGAAATTGATTATTACTTGCTTAAGAAGGAAAATATCGCGAGGCAACCTGCATACCTGGAAGATCTTAAAAAAAACGACGTCTACCACTTCGCGTAAGCCCCTCTTATTCTGAGACCCATACCCAGCAGTGGGACAGCACTGGTTATTTACGATGACGACTAAATTGAATGCAGCAAATAAATGCCTTATTTCGTGAGGTCGGTGACACGAATAAATAGTTTTATGATTTAAAAAACCAAGGAAGAGTAATTACAGGAAGGGATGACACAGGAACAAAAGTGAATAGTAAATATTGTTGCAAGTCTGAAATTGTAAACGTTGGTGGAGATACCTCGTTAGGCCGTAACGCAGCGCGCGTAACAATCGCAAAGAATGATTGCTGAGTCGTTAGCAAATATTTGTCTGCCCTCTGTATGTAATGCTTTCTATTACGGTGCTGTAGAAATATGGAATAACTACGATAAACTTAGAGAGGCTGATGACCTGTTTATACACATTAATATAGTTCTGGTTGTTATTGATAAGTTACAAATAGTAACTAGTGGTAGTAAGTGATCATACTTTATTATTATTTGAAATACTCATAAAATGTAAATCCTTAATTGGCTTTAAGTAGATGAAGCATGAAAATTGTATAATACTTTAAGAGCTGTGGAGCTTGTTGTTAATGAAATAAAATGAAATAAAAAATAAAATAACCAACGTTATGACAATTGTTACTTGTTAATTAATTCAAAGGCATTTTGGTCTGTTCTTACGACTTCTACGTTAATGTAATGTACGTGACATGATTTCATCACCACATTTTTATTAGCTTGACCTGTATGTATGCATGTAACAGAATCTTTGAACTCGATTTTTATCCAATTTGAACGGTCCGATTAATTAAAAATTTTGAACAAGTATCATGAACCGATGACAATACACGATTTTAATAATTTTATCCCATTGTCCTTATCAGGATCGTCAGGAATCAGGATTAACGATTTTCCTCGTGCGATTTTAGCGTGGTGTTTAGTGTTTTAAACTATAATTATTTAATTCAATGATTCTACCCATTTGTACCATATCTCAACGTTACGTTACAACGTTAAAGTTAACATATTTTGAGATGGTACAATATTATATGTATGCATGTTCAAAATTGATTACCACTTTAACAGCGATGGACAATATCATAATTTTACTTACAGGCTTGAGACAAAATTGTGTCTGCTGATTCCACCGAAATGTACCCATGAACATTTGATCAATGTTGTAAGTTATATCCAACCATTTTCGTTCTCAAAGAAAGCCTAGGTCCAGCAATGGAACACACACATGCTTAAAGTCGTGCTAATGAGTAAATTCAGGACGTATTTATAAAGGATGTCTCATTAATGAAGGATCCATCTCCATAATCCGTGTATGAATATTATACTCGAACCGATGAATTTAAAATCCATAAACGTGTAGAGAAATAAGCATATGATAATGTGGCTTGCTTATGCAACCCAATCAGTGTTCGATTCAAGCCAAATAGAGCGCAATCTAAGCTAATTAGTTCCCATTATTTTGATTGCGGTAATTTCGCAGACTTGACATTTTGAAATATGATTAGCTAGTAAACAACTTATTTTGACTTAAGATTCTACTAATTTACTTAACTACTTATTTGTGTATGCTTGTTATTCGACTTCTTCTGTAAATAATTTATAATAAATTGATTATGTTTATAATTTTGCTAAATTAGACCCGCAACACACTGCGATGATGAACGCGTTGTGCGGAGTGTATCTAAGGATAACTTGCACACGAGACAGCCTTTCAAACAATGATTGCTGAGTGCTTCGCAAATGTTTGTCCTTCGTCTGCATGTAGTGTTGTCGTTTTACATTGTAAAAGTAGAAGTCTTCGTGATTCAACATCACCAAATCGCCTGTACCTGTCAGCGCCCCTAGCGGATTATATACGAACTTGGAAATAGTATGGGTCAATACGTAAACAAATACCAAAACAGTCATATTTGTCAAAACGTAAAAACTCATGGTAAGGGTACTGATTTATTTTTGCATAAGAACGGCAGCCTTAAATAATATTCTAAAATGCTCAACATAACACTTTTACATAAAATTATCAGATCCAATAAACCGTTTAGAAATACCGATTGTATTGTAAAGTGATCCTAAGGATATGCACAGACTGTAGATGCCACTACATTTCAAGTGAACTGCTTGCGTACACGTATACTTTATACACTTCAAACATTAAATGCAACGGCATTTTAAATATTGGTCTTTTAATAAATCATTTTATAAATACCGGAGTACTAGCAACAAACGTACTTATGCTTAAGGTGGTAGAACCCTTTGTGGCTCGACTCCGGCGGCACCACCGCCACACCTATTTCTGCCTCATAACAGCAGTGTTAAGCGCTTTTGTGTTCCGTTTTGAAGGGTGTGGTAAGGGAGACATACTTTTCCGAGGCGTTCCAGCTTAGTCCTGAGGGGTAGCGGCGCATCTGTGGCCGACCTCAGGTAGGAATATCTAATCCCATCTGGGGTTGATTACAGATGTCCATGGGCGGTAGTAGCCACTTACCATCAGGTGGACTGCATGCTCGTCTATATTATAAAAAAAATGCTGTTCAATCTAGATTCCTGGGAGTACCTGGGAGTTTTTCCGCCTGTTTCTTTACGCCGATGCAAACAGTACCTACAGACGCTTGCTAAATTTGCAGTCTTCTATGTGTCAACGACAGCTAACCTATTCATTGTTGTGTAACTTTTTTAAAGAAATAACAGTTCAAATATATTATAATCATGTAGTCATTATTATAAAAGCAAAATATCCACTGCTTAAAAATGATTAGCTAGAAGTGAAAACAATGTAGCCTACTCCTTCTATTGAGACGAACCCAATTACCGTTTAGTTAAGCATGCCGTTAAGCATGCCAAATAATTAGATATACATCCATATGTACACTCGAAAAACTTTAGCCTCCGTAGTCAAAATCAAAAATCAAACCCAAATTTTGTTTTATTCAAAATAGGTTCTTTACAGAGCAGTTTTTGAATGTCAATACAACTACCGCCACTTCACAAGGGGTTACGTTTTGGAGAAGAAGCGGCGAAAGAAACTCCATAACACACGTCTTTTAAAAAAACACATTTTTACAATGTCAAATTTAACCTAATGGTACATGTGGAGCTGGAATTACTTCAGACAACACCGTGTTGTCAGTCAAATAATCACTTAGTTCATGGTACGCTCATTTACATAACGGGTAAGAGAGATCAATCTATAAGACCTAACTACTAAGTAAAGCAATTGCGTCAAAAGCCCCGAATATACGGCCAAAAATTCTAAAATATTCAGACTTAAGCCTAGTGATGAAACATGTACTTAGTACGAGTATATGAGTTGTGGCTTGAGTCCCACTCTATAGGCGCTCAATAAGCCTTATCTAAACAGCTGGATATTAATCATAGGGGTATTAGTTATCTGGTACGCCCTTGGGCTTGAGCTAAGGTTACGTGAAGGTTGCTTAAAGACCCCAAGTAATGAAAGGTGACATTTGTTGGCAATGACAAAAAAAATATAATTTCAGAAGTCAAAAAACACAGAAACGCAATATTAAAAAAATGCAATAACTTCACAGCGCGGCGAAATTAGAGAAAGCCTTTTTATAATATCTGAATATCTCAAAACTTTATTGAAAATGGAAAAACAATCACATATTGTTTGTTGGTAAGAGCAGAAATAAAATAATCTAAAAAATTCCTCAATTTTATCGAAAATCACAAATACGCTGATTTTGAAACAAGCACTGAAGCTCACAGAGGTCGATTTGATATAAGGTATATATTAATTTCAGGGGACATTTAAAAGGCTCACAGCCCATTTAATATCAATTGATAATTTCAGACCGTGTTTCGAATCGGATTATTCAGAACATGCTCCGTAATTTGATATATTATAATTATGTATGAATATGTAACAGGATTTGTTATCTATTTATATAATGCTAGCGTTCCAGCTTAGTCCTCAGAGGAAGCGGCGCATCTTAGGCCGATCTCAGGTAGGAATCTTATCCTATCTAGGGTTGATTACAGATGTTTATCGCGACCATTAAGTGGACTACTTACTCGTTTGCTACTCCTATATTTAAAAAAAAACTAAATTAATGTCGCTGGATATAAATAAAAATAATCCACCAAAATCAATAAGTATTTCTTTTTATTTACTTTGGATCTGTCGATTCGGGGACGGTTGATTATCAAAAATACGTCGCGCTCGTTGACTTTGACCCTCCCATTGACACCCAATTACGAACATCCCTGTGCCTTCTACAAATTGAACCCCAATTTCCCCGCTACTTTATGTATTCATACCCTTTCCATTTATAAATAAGTTGGCTTGTGCCTAAATATTGAAAGAAAAAGGACAGAAATAGTTTGCGCATATAATGCAGTAGTAAAATATTTCAACTTCATTCGAGACCAAATATACATATTTATTTATTCTGGAGCAAATGCTCATTTACCCTTTGTGAATGAGCCCAAAGCATTTTTGGAGCTTACTTTATATTTTTACTAGCTGACCCAGCAAACGTTGTATTGCCATATAAATAAAAAAAATAGGGTTGTACTACCCCTAACATTTAAGGGGATGAAAAATAGATGTTGGCCGATTCTCATAGATACCGGATAAGCACAAAAAATTTCATCAAAATCGGTCAAGCCGTTTCGGAGGAGTATGGCAACGAAAACTGTGACACGAGAATTTTATATATTTTTATTATAATCAGTTCACAACTGACCAGCAGAATAGTAAGTGACCACCGTCGCCTCTAGACATTTATAATATTTTGTAAGTGGCCAATCCATGACGGTGTTGAATTTTTCTTTTTCCCTTTTAAATAACCCTCCTTGAGCCTTTCATTAAAACGTTACGTACATTAAATTTGGCTTAATTACTTGACAATTTTTTGTACATTTCGCATTGAAATTATGTTAAATTCTCACATTTCAATTATCTTTACGGGTTTTACGAGTAAGTATAATGAAATACGGTGAGTAAATTAAAATTAAAGTAATTATATGTTAAACCATTTATATTTTCCGCTGTTACTTTTTCTCTCTGAACTACGAATAGCATTGGAGTGATAATTGCTAGTCACATGATACATTCAATTCGGCATCCAATCAAAAAAATTATAAAACTCAAAACAGAAGTAGCCCTGATTTCAGTACGAGATTAAAAATTAGAATTAGGAACAATATTCCTATTAACTTTATTTACATGTAGAACGTAAAAGAAATCAGTCTTACAGAAGCGACAAACGCAATATCCACATACAAACACACCCTTGTCACTCAATAGGCGGCCAAGTGTAAAATTAAATTCTCGTTTCATTCTATTTGTTCCCAATGTTTGTAATAGAAACATACTTGATGATAGAATCTACGTATTTTGGCCATATAGAAGAATGCCAAAAAGATTCGTAACAACCGAAATAGTACTTATTTTTGAAGTGATGATTTCTATAAAAAATATTTACGCAGGGGCATTTTTGGATTGACCTTTATCTTTTCTTAGGCTCATTTTCTTTCAGTTTATTTTGATTAGGCGTTCTATTAATGTACTACATGACGAATACAAATTATAAATAATCATAATATTTTTCTCAATTTTATCGCAGACTTTAAGAAAACTTCTTTGCAATTATGTGTGTTTTGAAAGATAAAATCAATTATTGTTCTTCACCAAATTATAGTTCATATAACTACGAAATAAAGTTCTTATAACTATAATTTTTAAGTTTTCTCCCAACTCTAAACTAATCATATTACGAAAAGCACAAAGTCAAAGTTACTAATCTCCAAAAAGTCACCGAGCCCAATTTTCCCTACTTTTGTTTTTTTTTCAAACATTGATCAAGTAACTACTAATACAGGACAGATATTGTGTTAGTTCAAATGAAGAAAAAAATATGTTTAGATAATTCGTCTGAATATCTATTTATGTTTATATAATTCTATTAATGTTTTTATAATTCGTCTAGAGTAAAGAACTAAGAATAGAAAACTTAATAGAATTCTTTTTGACCTAATTCAACCAATTAATTCAATATCTCGTAGTAAGACAGCACTGATAAAGTTTGATGATTGAAGTCGAACTATTATTACTGAAGTTATACAATTATATTGCTGATTCGTCAATTGATGTTGGCATATTGAACTTTCTGCTTTCAACTCAATGAACGATGAAGTAGGTCATGAAATACTATTGAAAATAAATTAAATAAGTCTTTTGAAACTATTCATCCGTTCAGCAGATCTGTCACGATGTGAATAACGCAATTTCAAAAATGTGTAATATTATTTTGCTGTCAGCAAATACACAATATTGATATTGTGACCATAATCCATAAGATGTGGTCGTCTATAAAAAGAAATGGTACTGGAAATAGAACTTCCGGAACAGGGTCAATTATTACAGAAACACCTACAGCTATCTACTTTATTTGTGATTTTTCCTTGCGTTCCTGTTCCTAATTACTATTATAATCTATTTCAGTATGAAATGTTGCTTAGGTAACAATATAAATCTTGAAATGAGATAATTCAAGAATTTCTGCCCAACAACAGTAGAGTGTTAAGCGCTGTTGTGTTCCGGTTTGACGGGTGTGACAAGGGAGACATACTTTTCCGAGGCGTTCCAGTTTAGTCCTAAAGGGTAGCGGCGCATCTATTGCCGACCTCAGGTAGGAATATCTAGTCCTCTGCTACTTCTATATTATATATATAAAAAAAAACATTTAATCAATGTTTAAATGATGTGCTATCTTCTTTGAGATTTGTTAGTCTGTCTATATGGCACAAACATTTATAATAGCAGCTATGCTGAACACTACCGTGTGCTATTTGACGAGTGCTGAGTAGGCACATCTATAAAGGTTAATATACTCGTAATACAATTACACGTAGAATTCTTGGTTTGTCCTACGTACGTACGTTTGTACGTACCTTAGCTACTTCAGTTTCATAAATAAAACCGTTATAAAAATGATACTATGCTGTCATTTTCCTTATACAAAATAAATCAAAGATTACCAAACAGTGGCATTAACTCCACCACTCCTCAATCAGGATTTCGTGTACTGAACAACATATCAATAAAATCACTGTTAGAATATTACGTAGCTAAGAATAAACAAAACAATATTCGGGTAACGTCGCTCTCCTAAACAATACAAGGACACGTAAACACGACAGTATAAGAAATATTTATAGGCAATAAATGACGAACGTGGTATCGTGACGGCGATCTGGCGAGCTTGCGGTAGTAAATTTAATTTGGTCAGCCAGTAGTGTCGCCAATCATTTGGACTTTTATGGATAAATATGCTCATATTCAACTCCGAGGAGATATCTACGATACTGTGGATACGGTATCCAAAATGAAAATATGATGGTGATTAAACGTTTTTAAGTAAAATTATAAATGTTAGTTAAAAATTTTAAAAATACCTAGACCTGGAAAACAAATAGAAATGTTAATGAGGTGCTACCCATATTCCTTTGCGTTCCTCACAGACTTGAATTAAGATCGACCACAGCGTAAGTGGTTTCACTCACAGACCTGGTTTCACTAAATATATTACTTATATTTTCTTCTAAATCTACATTAACAAAAATATGTATATAAAGAGACTTGTTTTATCTAGTCCGATCTCAGAATTTATTTCACCGATTCCGATTTTATGAAAATCAACTATAAAGGCGTAAAATAGGTATCTAACGTTTGTGTTTTATAATTATTTTATTATATTATGATTTACGCGTATGAAATCGCTGGCAAAAAAAGTTAGTTACCCATAAGTAGTACTTCATTAAAGAGTCTATTTAGAGGAAAAATTACATCACGACGTTTGACTAATTGATATTTTGATATTTTCTTCACTATATTTATATGACCAAATTATGTCACTGTTTTTTATTTCTCCGATAAATGCTTTTAAGTTGAAAATTTCTTGCCATCAAAAAACACCTCGTTGAAGCTATTTGTGGTTGAAAATTGAGACAATCCCGTTATAATGACAATACCTGGTATTACTATATTTGACGGAAGCCGAATAGACTTTGCAGACGGGTATTTCCCCCGAGTCTGCTGATAAACGCAGCACGTTGCCGTTATACTGTTATAGACAATTCACTTTCAAGCGATAGAAATGGTAATAAAAACCTAGCTTGTTACACCAGTTTTGTATAAAAGTACGTAATAAGAGGTTGGTACTTTAATTGTTAAAATTTAATATTAAAGGACATAATAATAATTGTGTAGAATTTCAATATAAAAGTGTATGCAACGGAAATTAAATAATCTGCGCACTTAAAATATAATCTACGCACGGATTCTTCTAGATTATTCTAGTTTTTATTCCATTTTATAAACAGCTTGGATAATTTGAATATTTTGAACCTAAAAAAACAGCATGCCACATTTTGAATAAATCAGCAAAAGCGTCATAACTAGTTCCAAGGGAGAAAGACATATGGCTCAATATGCAGATTATCATTAGGGGAACTGGGTGTCAAAAGAGAATGTAACATGACTTTTACTCTACAGCAATGATATTTTCTATTAGTTGGAAAAGGTTTCGAGCTTTAGTTTCAGCGCTGACGGGATAACGAAATTCCAACTGCATTTCATAAACTAGGGGCGCCATTTAAGGGTAAACGCCGTCACAGGGTACTGAAGAATGTGAATGCCGAGGAATCTCTATGGTCCCGGGAAATGACGTTTTGAGTAACATTATGTGGTTTAGCCGCGAGGAATCCTCATGTATTCAGAGGTTATCCTTGAAAATGCTCTTATAATGAAAAGATGCTCATATGACAAAGAACTGACTACATCAGACTTAATAACAATAACTTATTCCGTAGACTACTTTCATTTCTTACATAATTCAATAAATCGTCGCATTTGCTTTTCGACGCTTCTATTGTGACCTTATTAGTTGAGAAAAGTTTCCTTACCCGGACTGTCATTTAAGAATTTACGGCTCTATTATTCCCTTCTTTACCGCCTATCTAGAAAAACTGTCAGGGAATGTACTTCACGTCCCCATGCACGTGTTCCGGAAGTATTAAGAAAACCAACCATTTTAATACACTTCATAAATCTATCGCGAAATAAAATTTATCACGACTCCACGAAAGCAAACCGAATCGGATTAAATTGAAAATAAAAAATGTACGAAGCATTTGGGCAATGTAATAAAATTCAACTTCAGATTATAAGCTAAGCGTTTTATACATTTATACTCGTACAATATTTAACGTAGTATTGAATTAAAAATAAAATTATCAACAGATTTTAACCCATTTTTTGACCGCACTGGTCAAATGCGAATTGATAGACTTTACAGACCTTTGAGAACTTTATAACAACTGTTACTGTTTAGGTTTCCTTATGTATTTCGTGACATTATAGCAAAGGACAATTAGGTAAGCACATAACCTTGAAAATCAGAGGCTTAGGTTCTGAACCTCGCTTCCCCGATTGAGAGGCCGAGTTTCAACCACCAGGCTATCACCCACATGATAAACATTTTATCGATAATCATTTAGTAGTTTCAACAAATGAGATAGTTTCAGACTTAACCCTATGTTTTAGTAGTCTGTAAGGACTTCCTGGTCCCAAAGCAGGGACTACGTATTCGAACAAGTAGTCTGAAAGTCCCGGGTGGCCAATAAAACAGCTACTTCTCTCCCGCTTATTGGCTCGCTCGATCAAACAGAGATCGACCCCTGTCCGGGTTAACGGCGCGTGACGCAATGCACCAGTATCCGTATTTTTAAATGGTATTTTTAATTTTATAAATGCTATTACACTTGAAATAAATTAAATTGTCAGTGCGGATACGACGTATTTTTTTTTTTGTTCGCTAATTGGTTAAGTTAATCATCATCAACCCATTACTGTCCCACTGCTGGGCACGGGTCTCCTCTCAGAATGAGAAGGATTAGGCCATAGTCCACCGCGCTGGCCAAGTGCGTATTGGTAGACTTCTTTTTTTTTGAAGAATTTTCCCGTTTAAGCAAGTCATAATTAACATCTAATACGCACATAACTTTGTGAAATCAGAGGTGCGTGCCAGCGATTTGAACCTCGGACCTCTCGATCTACCTGGAGGTCGATGATATTTCATATAAGCCTTCCTCAGCTTCAAACTAGTTATAAGATAGAAATATTTGTGGTGATGGTAATGCTTCAGTGGAACTGTGTACTTAAAAAGATTTTGACGAATTTCACAAAGGGTCGTTAAATTAAGCCCGTCTGGCATAATTATGTATGTCCAGACTAAAATCAGAACTTAAAGGACATAGGACATGTGTCGCTTTTTTGGGACATAGGACGTGTGTCGCTTTTTTCGTCCATAATTTAATTTACGCGACATACATGAAGGGATGAACAGTATAAACATGATTTTTACGTACCCCGCAAGACATGGATTATTTTATATGTATGTCAGTAAAACGCTGTCGTAAAATGTTCTTGTTTGATGATTTTTTACCCCTACATCTTACTTCTTAATATACAAAGTAGTAATGACAGTGGTTTGAAATATATATTTTATATGTTATATATTAATATATGTGTAATTTATATATTAATATATGTTTTAAAATATATATTTATTAAAAAAACATTATAATCATATGTTTCTTATTTTGTAGGCATTTAATTTTAAAGACGCGATTTTTTTTTACAGATTTTTTCTTATAATTTTACATTTTTATAAAAAAAAATATGTTTTGTTTATGTTCGAATTTGGGCTACTGGATTAACAACTGATACATAATATAAGTACCTAGGCAGTGAAAATGCAAATTAGAACCTTTTATTTTCTCTATTGTTTTTTAATCAATATTTTTTTGTTTCTTAACAGCTGTTATCGCTTTCATTTCGTCTAAAAACACAAAAAAAAAATTAATTCACGATTACATCGAATCTCGAGGATTATGCGAATGTTAGTTTAAGTTATATGCCCATTTTGAATGTCATTTAATTCGTATCGAAAAGATGACATAAAATAAACAGACGCTTCAATTGTTGGTGGCGGTATCATTAATTTGAAGTTGCTACAACGCAATTTTTCTACTATCTCTTCCTCAATTAAAGTAATATGCATTGTTTTTGCCTGGATTCAATCTACGCAGCTTCAACACCGTCGGAACAAATTACCCAAACCCGGGGAGAATAATGGGAGAGATTATCTCCCCCCATTGAAAATACCGTCGAAATAGGTCCTAGAGTTGTATAAAATTGGCGGCTGGAACCTTTTTGTTTCTTGGAATAATCTTTCGTCACAGTTCTTATCTTTTCTCGAAGTCTTTGTATATACATTCTTTTACTTATTCGTTAGAATAATTACCGCTCTACCATTATAATACTTCATAACCAACCCATTCGCTACTTATTCATTTGTAAGAGACCTGTTCTCTTAGGATATTTAAAGGTGCACTACGTTTCTAGCCGAATGTGTTTTTTTTTGTTTTTGATAAGTATCATCATAACGTTTGTCTCAAAGTTAAGTAATATTTAACACACAAACTTATAATTAAATTTATAAAAATAATTATAAATGAACCAAGTTTCCAAATATAACTTAGTTTATGTTACAGAAAATGAAATTCTAAATCAACCCCGCATCATACTCCTAATTATGAAGCTTAAGCATTCAAGTTAACCTTTGTCTGGCCGTTAACATTTGAAATATTATGATGAAAGGTCAACATATACCTAAAATCCTTCTACTAATCATTAATATTTTATTATTATTATTATGTTTTGTGAGGTAAAGTTAATCCGGCTGCGCGTGCCTTAGCCAAGCGTAGACGAAGGAGACTTTTCAGTTACAAATCTAAAAATTTACGGGTAATATGACAAGTATTGAGGATAGAGACTATTTGGAGAAGTGATTGTGTGGATGAAGGCATCTGTATTCTTTCCAAGGTTTCATGGTCAAATAGTTTGTTTCTTAAAATAATTCTCCTTTGATCTACCAATCTTTGCTTGGAAGAATTCATGCCTGGAAATTTACGATTAAATTCAATGTGTAATATATTTAAATAGTGCCGTGTATCCGTCTCCATATTGGTTGCTAATAGGTAAATGCGCCAAATATTATTATTATTATTATTTATAATATAGTAGTAGCAGACGAGCATGCAGTCCATCTGATGGTAAGTGGCTGCTGTCGCCCATGGACATCTGTAATGTGCCCCAGATAGGATTAGATATTCCTGAGACAGAAATAGGTGTGGCGGTGGTGTCGTCGGAGTTGAACAGTAAAAGGTTCTACCACCTTCGTAAATTAAAGAGTCTGGAAGAATCATTTACTGACTATTTTGTTGCGATGTTCCATAGTTACTGCGTTTAGGTATAATTTATCTGCATTTGTATCAGTGTACTCTCGGTCTATAAAATGGAGGTCTGCTAGGTTTTTAAACGTTGCTTCATTTTGCAGCTTTAATGAAATGAAAAAAATATTTTCATGCTGAATAAATGCACACCGCCTAACCTATTCATATCACAAAACAACTGTAGGTTTTTCTCTTTACAATACATGTTCCAAATTATTCATAAAAACTTATATGGTCTCAAATATGCCTTGTTAAATTCGAATCTAGGTATCATTACCGTTGGCATTGTTATGGAGATAACTATGTAATCAATACCCATTGAGCTCCAACCGGCTTTTAAATCAGGTGTCCATTGTTTGTGACTGCAATGTAAACTTTGTGAAAAGAGATTACAGCTTAACACATAATGGTTGAAACTCGGCCGCTCGGATCGGTGTCTCTAATTTTTAAAGTTATGTGCGTATTACAAATTATCACTAGCTATAACTAGTTTTTATCATGGCCTAAGTCTCGGTCTCAGAGTGTACTCATGCCCATAGAGTAATAATGGAGTGACGACAACACAATAAACTTAACGAATATTAACTTTCTTATAAAACAGCAGGCATGTGCCTATTAGATATTTCCAATTCCTAGAACTATTTACAACTTCTACATCTATTTCATATACCTAATCAGACTTTAATTGCTTACCTTCCAAATTGAAAACCTGAAAGTAAAAATAGTTAAAGTTCGCAATATTTCAACGTGAAGTAGATGGATTTAGAGTAATGTGGAGAACTTCATTCCCGTCCCGGAGTTACAAATGTAATCGTATTTACGTGTTCTTTCTGTTCGTACTTTACACTTGGTTTTCATTTGTCGATGTCACTGTTTTAATTAGTTAACAACGTATAGGTGTGTAAAAGATTCAATTATTTTGTAAATCTGTGCTCACAATAATAATTTATTTTAGACAAAAATATAGTTTTATTACTCGACAGAACGTCGATTATATTTGTATGACCAGATATTCAAAACGATATCATCAAAAACTACAAATGTATATATTTCGACATTTTGTTCCTAAATCTATTCATGCTTATCATCATCGACGATATCAAATCATTGTCTTCTTGTTGATATGAGATGAAAAATATTTCTTCCTGTAACAAGTATTAAATTATTATCATGAAGAGTCTGGTATGGACTTGTCATGATTCTAAAGTAATTGTGGTACAAATTATATCTCAAACTTACTAAAAGGTTAAATATGTTATAAATGTATAGTACGTTCATTAGGCCCTCGGATTCTTCGCACCGGCTTAGTCCACGGCATACATCGGAATTTCGTAATAAGATTTCCGTAATTGAAGACAACGAATATTCGTATGAGAAGGATCCGCCGTCGAGTATGTTCGTTAGAGGACTGTTTGCTGATGTGAATTAATGTATACCTTGCAGTTCATCTTCTTTTTTAGGGTTCCCCATACTAAGAGTACAAACGGGACCCTTAAGCCTCCGCTGTCTGTCCGTCAGTCACTAGGCTCTGTCTCTTTTAACGTAGGACACTTGAAACATTTAATGAGTATCTGTTACTGTGGCCGCTACAGCAACAAATAATGAAAGAGTCAAAGCAAACATTGAGCTCCATTGAAATAAATATGTGGATCTTTCATTCCATGAAATATAAAATGAAATGCAAATTTCACGTAATATAGAAGTCCGCAAAAAAAAAGCATGCTGAAGTGGCAATGGGCCGGTTACATCGCTCGGAGGACCGATAACCGATGGGGAAGAAACGTCCTCGAGTGGCGACCACATGAAAGCAAAAGGAGTTTAGGTCGCCCCCGACCGCTGGATTCAAAAGGCACGGGACGGATTGTGGCGCCAATTAGGGGTGGCCTATGTCCAGCAGTGGACCTCAAAAGGCGGAATCAGCAAATTTTACAGGTCAATGCGACTTTAATATTACTAAAAGTCAGGATACAAACAACGGGTTACAAGCAAAAAAGTATAAAATATTTTACAAGTACGTTACCTAATAAAATACTTCGCGTCAAATCAAATTGTTCTTAGAAACACGGAAACGTAAGGTACGAAGGAACAATGTTTATGAACCTGACACTGTATTCCGCATTCCTACTATAATTTACCTCGTTTCCTTTGTCTTTCTGATAGAATATTTCCTTTTATCAAAGAACCTGTTCCTGACAACTGTTTCTCAAGTATATTTCGTGGTCTTAAAGCTTATGTACTACAGTTTAAGGATTGAGACAAAGTGGTAGCCGTGAATTAATTGCGGTATTATACAGGCATAGTCTATTTCGGTCTTATTATAGATTACTGGTGTGTTACTTGAAAAGGCGTAAAGTAAGTAGAGTAGATGCTAACCATTAATAAAGTAGAAATACTAATTTGGAAGGTGGTAGAACCCTTTGTGGTTCAACTCCGGCGGCACCACCGCCACACCTATTTCTACCTAATAACCGCAGTGTTAGGCGCTGCTGTGTTACGGTTTGAAGGGTGTGGTAAGGGAGACATACTTTTCCGAGGCGTTCCAGCTTAGTCCTCAGGGGTAGCGGCGCATCTGTGGCCGACCTCAGGTAGGAATATCTAATCCTATCTGGGGTTGATTACAGATGTCCATGGGCGGCAGTAGCCACTTACCATCAGGTGGACTGCATGCTCGTCTGCTACTCCTATATTATAAAAAAAAGGTGTTCCAGTGTACGCAGTCTGTGTCTCTTTAGTCTTTCACATGACCTCACGTAGGATCTCCTGATCTATTAGGAACGGAATAGAACTCATTGTGGTTCAACTCCTCTTGCACAATCGTCATCCTAGCTAATAACAGCAGTGTTCTGGATTCGTATAAATCGTGGGAGTGACATCTATGACAGTGAGGCTATCTTTTAAGCAATCAGGTGTTTTGTTTTAGAGTAATTCTCTTAATGATCGCAGGTATTCGGTTAGGTTAGGTTAGAAATATTATAAAGAATTTCAATTTACTCTTCAGAGGCCACCATCTCAAGATTTCTTTATTCTCTATGGTGTATTGTAATCTTTAAACTTTAAAAAATATGTTAGTTACAGCAGCTAGGTTCGTTACACGAAAATTACAATAACATAATTTAATTAAACCGCAATTTTAATATAATTAGATGCCAATTTAAATAAAATATATGTACATCTCATCATTTCCATCAAGTATTCAACAATAACAATTTCGTATGTTACTGAATAAGTGACAATATTTGATAGCGTGTAGCGCTAACAAATGTAATACTTGTTTAAAACAGTATTAAATAATTATACTATTACAACCCTAACTTATCTCCCCTGAACATTTGGTCATCACAAAGGAAGGACCGATGTCCCGCCCGCATAATCAATGTATTGGTCAAACTTTGTCAAAGTACATTTATCTAAAGGGAAATAAAGTTTAGTTTTTCCTATTCTACTTTCCTCTTAAATATATAATCGAGTTTTTTTTCCTATTATTAAAGAAACAGTTATATGACGAGATTAAGTGGCTCATTTTATAAACATTTTATTTGTAGATATGGCCAATGAGCCTATAGTCCGTAAGTATATACCATACATTTTTACATGTGGTCGGGCGCAGATGCGTTGTTACTCCGGAGGCCTAAGCTGGATCGCCTCAAATAAGTATATAACCCTTACCACACCCTTCAAACCAGAACACTGCAAAACTAAAACAAAACACCTGATTGCTTAAAAGATAGCCTATGTCACTCTCGCGATTTATACGAATCCAATGACATCTTATATATTAAAATCCTTCAAGCCGTTTGAGCTGCAGCAAGCTGTCGTTATGATACATCCGTATTTTTATATAGAAACTGGTTTTATCTCACACGACCGTGTATGAAATATATGAATTTTCCATGTGAAACGAAAATAATCATCTTTTTGTTAACGTTAAGGTATTTTAATTTGAGCTCCAGTTGAGTTGTTTTAGGAGCGCTTACGTACTGTAAAATTTCTCTAAATGAGCACAGGGAGGCAGCCACACGTTTTATGATAATATTGTGGTTTAAGGGAATTTAATATTACGTTCTTATCGCATTTTACATTTTTAAAATCCTCGCAAAATTTTTCCTTTCGGTCGTAAATGGATTTAAATTACGTGATTCTCTTGGCGGCAGCTTAAAAAGTTGTAGCCTCTTTGTTATCCTCCCTAAACCGAATTTCCCAGAGCCACAAGAATTTTGTCATCCTAAATTTAAAAGTCCAAGCTTAGTCACAAGAGGGTAAAGACCTCGCGGATTTTTCTTTTGAAACTAGTTTGTGAGTCTCTAACTTATAATATGCTGTGTTATATTAGCTAAGTTGAAATCATTACATGTTTTATTAAATTTTATGGCCTTGTATTTTATGCTCAAATCCAAAGTAAAAATTCTTCCGCACATGAATTTTTACTTTGGATTTGAGAAAGAATCCATAATAATTTATGTCCTCATGGATCCTTTACATATTAGGAATTATGCTAAAATACTTTGACATGGAGTCATAGAAATATAAAATATTTTGACATAGTACCTATATGTACACTATATTAACCCTTTAAAAGTACCTACTTACCTTTGTCTAAAGTGGTTCAGCTCTAAGTTTATTTGCTATTGTCAAATTAATAAGCTGTAAAACAATTTTTGGTAGTGTCTTTGTGTAGCGAATAATCATATTACTTAATTTAATTTTATGTTACCATAGCTTTCTGGTCTCGTGCCCTTATGGCAGCAAAAATCTCGGATACCAGTACAGTCTCACATCAGGTAGTCTTATCTTAGCATGTCTATTTCATTCAATGAGAACTCTTTGTATTCAATAAAAGGAAAATTTACGATTTGCGTATCCGCCTTCAAGCCGAGCATTGTACGTTCCTCGTGCGTTCTCCAGACATTCGTATGCTGATATGGGGTCCCTAATAAAAATAAATGGAATCTCGCCTGATCTAAATATTAGGATACAAATTCAACCGAAACAAATACGTCTTTGGTGAAAACGTACGAACAGCTTTTCTGAGAAAATGCGCTTCCAATTTCTACGTTTTCTCCCAGAATTGCCTGTTTCATTTCACCGTAATGAGCGTAAGAACTTGGATGAGATATTGCGGAGTATGAATATGAAATATTGTTACAAATCGCCCGGAATTATATTTATTTGGAAGTTTTATTTCGCCGTGTACCTACAAATTAGCCTATTAATCGTTTAAGGGCTACTGTTGAGCTATTCCTGTAAGTTTAGGACTAACTTAATGTACAATATTTAGGGCTTGGGCGTGGCAATGGTACGTTGTTAACAAAGTTGCGATGTCGTGTCGTAAAAATATTTTTCGCTGCCTGAAAATACTAAGTCCATTTTTTTCCAGCATTTACACCAATTTTCAAGTCATCGATAACCTATTATCGTCCCACGAGCACGGATCTCCTTGAGAGGAGTAAGAAGCAGTTAGGCCGTAGTCAGCCGCATAAAGAGAACCTCAGGCGTGGAGGTTTTCTAACAATGTTTTCCTTCACCATTATAGCAAGTGATTATTAAATAATAATATGCACATCACATAAAGTCAGTGGTGCGTGTTTGGAATTCAAACCTCGAACGCCCCGACGGAGAGAGACAGTTTCCACGACTAGGCTAATCTCTACCCATCCACACCGCATTCTCACCAGTTTTCACATGATCTTCTATGTCATGCTATTTAAAGAAGTCTACTTTACTTACGTGTCATTAATTGTTTCCTTAGAATCCATTTAATTATAAATTACAGAAACGTAGAGCGAATATCAATCACCATAAAGAAGGGAGCGTGACTCCAGGTGCGCACGCAGTAACATCGCAGCGTATATTTATGTTTAAATCTACATATCATTCCCGGGAACTTACAAGAAGTGAGCGGTGATATTAAACGGAATATGTGCTCAGTTTAATAAAACTTTTTTTTATAATATAGGAGTTGCAGACGAGCATGCAGTCCATCTGCTGATAGTTGGCTACTACCGCCAATTGACATCCGTAATCAACCCTAGATAGAATTAGATATTCCTACCTGAGGTCGGCCACAGAGCTGCGCATCTGTAGACTAAGCTGGAATGCCTCAGAAAAGTATTTCGCTCTTATCACACCCTTAGTACCAGAACATAGCAGCGCTTAACACTGCTGTTATGAGGCAGAAATAGGTGTGGCTGTGGTGCCTCTGAAGTCGAACCACAAAGGGTTCTACCTTCAAATATCAATATCTATCACTCCAGGTGCGCACGCAGTAACATTGCACCGTATATGTATGTTTAAATCTACATGTCATTCCCGAGAACTTACTAGAAGTGAACGGGGATATTAAACGGAATATTTCTACAGTTTAATATTAACTCTGGCGGATGTAAGCAATAATAATACAACTTTAGAACGCGCATAGGTTCAATTCTCTAGAACTGGAACAAAGTCCAAAAAGATAAATTTCAGGCACAATCAGACCATTTTATGGGTGAAATAGTTACTCACAAGTACTTTTTTCGTGCCCTTCTGTGTCTTACAGAAGTTAAGTCATTAGTTTTAGGTGTTATCAGTGGATACATGTTGGAGCTTCTTACTGGTCGCCTTATAGGTTCTTTAAAGGTTTTTTAAAGCATAGTGGTTTTTTAGACCTACGGCAGTGGTGAAGAGAGCCATGCCCAGACGTGAAATGGGTTTCAGCTAATCATAACCGCATAAAACATATGCATCACATATTCTATAACACACAACTAGATAGCCACCTGGTGTTGGCACATTTACATTCCCTCTATTACTAATATACCAAAACCCATGAGACTGCGTGATTGATTAGGGTAACCAGGCAATTGGCCGTTATAAGTTGTTGAACATAAACCTCCTTCTTAAAGGCTGTTTTGCTGTAGTTACTGCGCTTAGCGGTGAAATGAAGTTGGAGTAGCCAACGGGTATGCAGTCTGCATGATCGTTTGTGGCTACTGTTACACGTGGATATCTGTAATCAACCCCAGGTGCAGGTCGAGGTTGGCCACAGAAGCCTTGCTACCACTGTGCAATAAGTTGGAATGCCTCGGATAAGTATGTTTCACTTAACACCTTCAAAGCGAAATACGGCAACACTTAACATAACAACATTATTAGAAAGTAATATTAGTGTAGCTGTGGCGCCTCTGGAGTAGAACCACATAGTATTTTCCCACCTTCAACAAAGAGACCAAGGTTTTGTGCAAGCCGCGGTTAAGGACGTTACTTGGTTATTAAATTTTCGTAAAAAGAACAGCGTGGGTGTTACATTAAAACACCAACAGACGATAAAATGTTCAGTACAAATGACGTAATATCTTCTGTTCGTTAAATGGGATTAATCAAAAATCGAACAGTTCATTACCCCATTTTATCAAGTTCAAAGGATGCTCATCATGTGTAAACGTTAATTAATACGGATATACGAATACATTAAAATTATCGAGGCGTTACAATAAAACCGAATCAGTGCGCATCGTACACTTTGCGAATTAAACTTTGGTCAGTTAATTATATTTTAAGTGTTTACATGCTTGACTGAACGTAAAGCGGCTTAATTTGCGGTTAATCTGTAATTTGGTCTTATCCAGTATTGAGTATAAAGAAACAAGCAAGGAGACTATAGATATAAATTGTAATCGAAGATCTACTGTTTACTAATCACTCTATCCGCTCTACGAATTGCAAATATATTGCCGCACACCTAGGAATTTTGATAAAAGAAAAAACGGCAACAGCTCTGTCATAAATTATTACTTAATTATTGTTTTTAGTTAACAACATTTAATAGTGACTGAATTAATTGTTATCTTTATTTCATTAATGAATAGAATGACTTGGCAAAATTGAAACTAAAGAAAATAATGTAAATACACCTATATAAGATACACCTCCTTACATATTTGTATCACTATTATCATTTAAAGTAAGAACTTTTATGTTGATCACTTATTGTATGTAAATATTCGGTATACCAAACTGAGACAGTCAACCAATTTGGTTTTCGGTTTACCCACGAAACGATATTAATGCCTGTGGATTCGGACTGTGAAGTAAATGGGTTGTTGCTTCATATTGTAGCGCTGGACGTGTGTTGTGTGTTCTAGTCTACTGAGCACTCCTTCAGTTACGAGATGCAATAGGCATGAATCTGTTTGGATATCCGTGTATATTATGTACAATATAAGGTTGTATACAAACGTACTAATGTATGTCTAATGTATGTCTGTATAAACAATTTTGGTATCTGAGATCATGATGCACCAATGCAAATCTGTAAATTATTATTTTTGAATAAATTTTATGAAACAGTGCTCTTTTTACGTCGCTGGTAAAAAGTAAATAAAACTTGTAAAATAGTAAATAATACTAGTGGTATAGTAGATATTTTTTTGACATTTAGACCTTAAGCAAGAATGTCCCTTCTTTGAAATGTAATCGAAAGAGTTTTTGTTTTTAAATTTTAGCCCCTCATATTAATGATTTTCTTCGTTTGTATCAATTTCCTTTGAGATGAACTTTTATATTCACATTGATTATTCATAATATTTTAATCCTATAAGGTTTGAAATTTAACAGTCCCGTTACGCAAAAATTGACGTAATTTTATCTTTGGCAGGCAACAATGGGGGTAAGATCAATTTTTAATAACTGCTGTTAATCTGTAAATGACTAAGCTATTTTCATAAACGTCCTACGTTACTCACACACATACAATCCAAACCGTTCACCAGTTGTACCCGAAACCGAAATACATTTATATTATTATTACCTCCCCGCCGCGCGAAAGAATGGGATTAATTTCCTACAACAAAGGCTTCATTCCCCAGTTAATTAATCAGCCATATCTTGAATAATACTCGTGGCAATTACTAAATATTGGCAGTTAAGCAACAGCAGTTCGGGATAAGCCATTTGTCTCATCGTTTGTGAAAAGCGGTAGGGTTGTCAAGAGATTTTCTCTCACGTTGTAAGCAAAAGGACTTGTTTTTCCGCCGACAAAAAGATACTATTTTCAAACCATCATTCCAAATCATCCCTTAATACATTACAATACTTAAGAGAAACAATATTACAATACTTTAGAGGACCTTTTTCTCGCCGACAGACGAATCCACTCCATGCCAATGTTTTGGAACATTAGAACATTTTATATATTAGGGTGGCCCAAAAAATATCTTGTGTGTATTTAAAATACAAAATATTCCTTTATTAAAGAGTCTCCTAAAAAAGTAAAATATATATATAAATTAATCTTCGCACGTTTGTTCGTTAAATTTCATACGCGCTTGCGTGTTTCCGCAGAGCACGTTAAGCCGTCGGTCCCACCTGTCACCATATAACGACTGTTAATCTTTGTTAGGCGTTATGGGCGGGTCGAAAACATTCTACGCAGATTAAACAGATTTTGAAGGAGGTAGAATCTTCTGTGGTTGGACTACAGCGGTACCACCGCCATTCCGATTTCTGCCTATTTTTTTTATAATATCGGAGTAGCAGACGAGCATGCAGTCTACGTGATGGTAAGTGGCTACTGCCGCCCATGGACGTCTGTAATCAACCCCAGATAGGATTAGATATTCCTACCTGAGGTCGGCCGCAGATGCGCCGCTACCCCTGAGGACCAACATCAACACTGCTGTTATTAGAATTCTGCTTAATTGCAGCGGTGTTAAGCGCTGCTGTGTTCTGATTTGAAGGGTGTGGTAAGGGGACATACTTTTTCAAGGCAATCCAGCTTTGTCTTCAGGGGTAGCGGCGCATCTGTAGACGACCTCTGGTAAGAATCCAATCTTATTTGATGTTGATTACCGATTTCGATGAGCGTCGGTAGCCGCTTACCATAAGTAGGGCCGCATTGTCGCCTACTACTCCTATATTAAAATAATACCATTGAACCTCACCTAAATCCCCCAGTCCACATAGATAGAGTATGTTTGATATAGGTGATAGAGTATGTTCCAGGCACCAGTCGTGGAAAAGTACCTATAACCAGCATTGGGTTACTAAATAGGTCACAGCTTAAGCAAAATTAATTATCACGCTACTAACACCTTAGTCCGGTCTAGCACTCATAAATGGTTCTTTCTTAACGGTTCACAGAGCACAAGTCCTATAATTTGTTCCTTGCATTTAACACTAAGTGTATCAAATGGGTAGAAGTACAGCTAGCCACGGAACATTACAGTCGTATGAGTTTATAAAACACTATTAAGATTTACTTCAATGTTATCGTTGTACATAGCATAACAACGTTTAATTTTAACCAAGTGTTAAAACATAGAAATATTCCACATTTAGGAAAAACGGACGAGTAAGTAATCATTTTTTTTATTTATTTAAAGGATACTTGCCCAATTCACTTGCGAATGTAAAGAACACAAAACTGTGTAACATTACTCAGGAACTTGAGGACTGAGCTAGAATGGGTTCATTGTCTCACCAAACAACTCTTCCACTCTTCAAACGGCGGAGTTTATCACTATGGTTATTAGCCAAAAATGGTGTGTCCATGATCCCTTCGTAATTAAACCTCGACGGATTACATTTCAATACCTTAAAAAACCTCAATCATCTCAATCGTTATAATAAAAGCCATCACTGCACATCTCGTGGTGTGTCGTTGTGTTGGCACAGTTCCAATTCTGGTCGGACAATCTGGTTGGACATATGGACTAGATCGTAAAATTATTTTATTACATACTCACTTTGTATAACATTGTCATAACTATTTCAAGTTCTAAAATTACCCAAAGTTCAGGTAAGTTTCAGTGTTCTACAGATTATTATTGGACGAAGGTGCGAGTATGTGGCTTTGTTCTAGTGTTTTGGATAACTCCAAATATGCCAAGGTATTTACAAAGCAATACTTAACAACTTTAGCACTGACTGGCTAACAAACTGAACAACCTGTGTCTAGAACAGAGATTCCCAAACTTTAATACGACTGCTTTGAAGCGCACCAAAGAAAGTAAGATAGGAAAAATGTATTGGTTTATCGTATTGAAATATTTTGATTTTAATTTGAGATTATTATTAGAAAATCATATTTATATTTTCAAATAACATATAGGCGTAGTATTTTTATACTATGAAACAAAGTAAAATACAACACATAACATTGAAAGGTGATAGAAACGATGTACAATATAGCAAGGCGCTGCTGTGTTCCGTTTCGAAGGATGTGGTAAGGGAGACATACTTTTCCGAGGCGTTCCAGCTTAGTCCTCAGGGGTAGCGGCGCATCTGTGGTCGACCTTAGGTAGGAATATCTAAACGTATCTGGGGTTGATTGCAGATGTCCATGGGCGGTAGTAGCCGCTTACCATCAGGTGGATTGCATGCTCGTCTACTACTCCTATATTATGAAAAACCGTGCCACCACCACCATCTCCACCACCACGCCCTGCAAAGTGTATACTTTAGTCACAGCTATTTTAGACGCTCGATGCAGCAACTGAACGGGAAAAACGCGATGCAATGGTCGGTAAAACGCAAGTAAAACTTCAAGCTTACTTCGATATTAGAACCTTCAAGCTATATCTTCGATACGACAACGCAAGTCGCCAATACTTAACGTAGCATCACAGCGTAGCATGCTAAATGAATGTACACGTCATATATAAATAAACGTAATTAGTTACAAAAATATTAATTTTCTAGTTAATAAATAGTGATGCTCTTACTCACATCGATTTTATATTTTATCATAATGATGTATTATGAATGTACATTTACGAGAATCCGACAGATAAGCGATAAGATACCGAACGACGCATAAAGTATGTTTTTTGATTTATAAATGCTAATCCACGATAAATTTGTGACCAGACAGTGTACAGTTGTGTTGTAAAAATAGTGTATACATCAACAGTGACAATGGAACGCCTCCTGTACTTTCTAGTTATCTCTCTTATTGGATGTAAGTATTTTTCATACATTTTTAAACAAGTTGGATGAAAATCGATTGTTATTATATTGAATTTCAAGGAACATTTTATTTACTAAAATATTAACTATCATTCGTAAATTTTGAATCCTAAAATTAAAAGTCTTACATAATACCTGATCGAAGCCTGACTCTTACATTTAAACTAAATCTAAAAAGAGATCTAGATTATCATTAAAATAAATCCTGAACTTGTATGTCTGCCTATTTTTATCTTTTTACTTTGGATCCCCAAAATAATTATATAATGGGACAAAAAGTAAGTTATATCAAGTTCCGTAAAAACCAAGTATTATATAAAGTTCCGTAAAAACGCCTCTTTTTAACACGTGTTACTAGATTGCAACAATTATTGCTTTTTAGTTTCAATAACTGTTGATTTTAAGGAACAGTAAATAGTATAATTGTGGAAAAAGTGTGGGGCGCTTTTCGAAACTGATAAATGGAGCACCCCACGCTTTATTCACAATTATACTATTTACTGTTCATTAAGTGGTTCCTAGATTGAAAATTATTTTCCACTTTTTAGTTGATTTCATCATAAAAGCGTGTTTTTTAGTTTTTTTTAAATATATTTTTTATTGATTTATAACGCATAACAACATAAGCTGATTTTTTATACATTGGTATGGTAAAAATAATAAAATAAGCCTAACATTGGCAATTTTAAAATTACAAATAGACATTCTCATTTTTTTTTTTAAATAATTCCCGCTGCTCATGGGTGTTAAAAAATATGTTTTATTTTATATAAATATAGCGATAACATATAAAATTTGTTGCATCTTTATGATGAAAGCAATTTTGAACGGTACCTGATCTACCGTATGAGAGGCAATTTTAATTGAATGATTTTAATTGAAACTTTTATCGACAGGTGCTAACGCGATCCCGCTTGACAGAGATGTCAACAGGATTGCAAATGGGGTTATTGCTGCAGAAAACCAATTTCCATATGCGGTAATCATATTTACGTATTAATTATTTACATTATTAGTGATATCCAGGTGGCATGAATAACCCTTTTTTATTATAGGAGTTAGTAGGAGTAGGAGGAGACGAGCATGCAGTCCAACTGATGGTAAGTGGCCACTGCCGCCCATAAACATCTGTAATCCCAGATAGGATTAGATGTTCCTACCTACCTATAACCTATACCTATATTCCTACCTACCTTCCTATACCTATATTTTAAGACATTCAAGGGTTGACAGTTAAAGGTAGAGTTAAAGGAACAAGAAGATATTGAGAACTAGAATTTAGAGGGAATAACATAAAGGTGGGTTATGGCCGAACTCCAGTGCCAAAATATTTTTTGGAGTTGACTCATGCTCCTATGCGGCAGCGAACTGCAAGCTTAATGCATCAATTTAAATTTTTATATGAAAAACATACTTAGTGAATCCTTTCTGTGTGTGCGGTAACAGTACGATTGGATTTCAAGAGCTCAAACACGATTTAAATAAAGCTTTGTCTAACCAGGTATCTCTTCAAGAGAATACCGCCGCTGCTCAGCAGACAGCAACGAGGGGACACCGATGTGGAGGTGCTTTAGTGACTCTTGGACACGTGTTGACCACTGCGTCCTGTCTCTTCGAAACTGTCAATGGGTAAGTTCAAAATCAACCAAAAATATTTTGAAACTAACTTCCCATTTCCTTAAAACGTGACAAACCTTGTCAAATCGTTTTTTTTTCAGAAGTGGTCAGGTTATTCAAGTTACAAATCTCCTTGCGTATGACGTCATGCTTAAGCGACATTAATCATTACAATATCTTATCTACTTAAAGTTCTACTTCCTTCCTTCCTTTAATGATTTATACTATAGTCTGATTCATAATTAGGTGTCCAAAATGTAAACAAAGAAATGTCATTGTCAAAATACGATTACAGGTATTGCAAACCCTAACAAGTTAACAAGAAACGAAAACTTTCACAAACTCAACAAAAAACTAAAACTTAATAACTGCACACAAAATTAAAAAACGCGCTATGAAACCTAGAAAACGTTCGAGTTGGACCACGATCATGAAAATGAAAAAACTTTGCAAACAAAATAGCGTTTGGTTTATACTGCATGTTGATTAAGTTGAATACATAAATGTTTTTTTTTTTTTCCCAGGGACAGCAATTTATATGTAGCTCTTTATATTTAATTTAAAATAAAGTTATCTCATTTCATTAAAAAAAAATGAATAATATCAACTACGAAACTTAAAAATGGCGGCACACCCTTGGCAAAACTTAAAAATGGGTACCCTTGAGGACTAAGCTGGAATGCCTCCGAAAAGTATGCCTCGTCTACCACATTCTTCAAGCCAGAACATAGCATCGCTTTACAATGCTGTTATGAGGCAGAAATGTGTGGCGGTGGTGCCGTCGGAGTCGAACCACAAAGTACTGCCTTCAAATTACTAAACAAAGCGATATGATTCCAGCGTTTCTGTTCAGATCAACCCCACACAGCACAGGGTCTTCGCGGGCTCGTCTTTACTTACCAATGATACCGTTGCGGACAGAGTGAGGGGGATTGCCAACTTCAGTATTCATCCCAGCTATACAGGGGAACCGGCGTTCGTAAATGATATCGCTATCATTATCGTAAGTATTCTGTTAAGCATACATTTTGTTAATTTATTTTTACTTTTCAAAAAAGAAACTAATGATACAACGTGATCTTTTTTGGCAGTACAGTTAATCATTTTTTAAAGTAATTAAGCGTAAAATTCTATTTATTGTGACAGTGGGGGAAATCCTTCTGAAGATACACGGGGATTCCTCATAATATTATGACTAGATTAACTTAGGTAGATTGAGAACTGATAACTAGAGCCTTAAAAGAAGAATATAAAAATGAAATAGTTCTAGTTTTCTAGGGTTCTTAATGATAAATAATGAATGAAAAAAACATATTTACTTAATCAAGTAGAAAAACATTAAAATACATCTGAAAAGTGAAAGTACATATACGAAACATTACTTTAAAAAAAAAAACTGTTTTTGTCATATTTCCAAATATGATTATCAGACAATTTAATTAATTTTATCTTGTTTCACTACTGCGATTATTTTTACACGATTATATTTTTGGTTGACTTTTAAATGGGTAACGGATTATTTACCTAAGGTTCACACTTGTGTCGTTATGAGTAAGTGCTAAAGGTAATAACTAAGTGATAATAAAAATGATTATGAACCACTTACATACCATTAACTATTAGTAATTGAAATATTGATAAGGAATGTCAATTTATTCGATACAAAATTTGAAAAAAAAATGCCGAAAATTTTCTAGTATCACTAAAGTCCATTAAATCGACAAATCATGAGCATGAATCATTTTTGTTTGCCGATCGACAGCTTCGAGCGATAAATTATTTCTATTTTCCATTCCATAATTTTGATGAAGATATTTTAATAAAACCATACTTAAGTAAAAATAATGACTTTATAAGACGTCACATAATATAATTTTATCCTGAAGGTATATATAATCAAATATAACCACAAAAAGTACAAGATATTTCTGTGTGAAGAAAAATCCGATAAAAAGACGTACAAATGGACATATTTTTTTTTTAAATCGTGATTTGATTTCTACGAGTATAATGACGAACTCTCAAAATACCGAAATATTCCGATTTCGATTTCTGGTCAGGATAAGAAATTGAAGTGATGAATCAGATTTCTGTTCTGGCTCTAGGTGTTTGTGTATCGGTCTATGTACATATCCATGGTACCCACAGGGAATTGTAGTTTTAGGTGTATCTCTATGTCGATGATATTACTTGAGTGTTTGTTGTACAACCCAAACATTTAATAGACACAACATTAACACTGAATATGCTTAATTGAGACCACACGCTTTTTAATAAAATATACCCATAATATCAATGTAAGAAAACATACGACATAGTAAAAAAATCGATCATATCAGAATTAAAAAGTAATACGTCAAAAATAAATCGAACGACACGATAATTATTAAAGTATCCCTGGACACAAACCCTTTACGCGATGACCATTGTTGTTGTCAACAACGCAGGACTTTTAGTCGGGGTGGAAAAATACGGGAGTTTTCCCTCTAGTGACTAAAGCTGGAACTTTTAAATTTGAAATGACTGCATTCTTGTGGCTCTGGGAAATTCTGTTTGGGGAGGATAACAAAGAAGGTACAACTTTTAAACTGCTGTCGAGAGAATCGCGTAATTTAAATCCATTTACGGATGCGAAAGAAAACTTTCCGAGAATTATTTAAATTATAATTGGATTAAAATGTTGAACTACATTTACGTAAATCGTATTATGGTTGAATGTATGTATGGCAAGTGTATGAAAATGAGCATCATTTAAATATTGTTTGGAATAAATGAAGCGTTTCACATATTTGTCATTAAACCAAACTTAAGTCGATGTTTTTTTGTTGTACTTGATTCATATTTTTAACTATGGGACATTGCCCAAACACGAAAGTTAATAGTCACGGGGTATGGATTTTTGTCGACGTTTGTTGTAAATGTACAACTTTATATCAAAGCTCTATTTATTTGCTTGGGTATAAATAAATAATAATAAATAACAACTGTTACAAAAGGAGTCTTTATTTCAGTCATAGATCTCCTACGCTTAGGATTAAATGAGCCAGTTTTAATGCGTCCCTTTTATAAGAAGGCTGGATTTGACGCATCTAATGTTTTGAAAGTTCATTTTCGTAAGTTTACGTGTTTATGATGTTAATTAGTTCTTTTATTTCAGCTTGCAGCGAGGTTCTTAGCAGCTACGGTGACGCCCCTTGCGCTCCCACCTGCTAATTTTAATCCACCAGACTTCACTCTTTGCCAAGTGGCTGGATGGGGCGGTACTACTCCTGTTACTACAGTAAGTTTATTTTTATATTTAACCTAACGATAAGGCAGACGGGCACCTGATGGACAGCAGTCACCATCGCCTATGGACATTTGCAACACCAGAAGAGTCGCCAATGCATCGCCGGCTTTGAAGAAGAGCTCTTTTTACACCCCTCTTGAAGAGCCCTATGTCATAGTCCTAAGGGAATACCTGAGAACCTCAGTTCTTTGTGTTCATGACTTTATTTTTTTTCAAGTTCATAGAAATTTGTTGATAATAAAGTGCACTTTTTGGGAATGCAGACTGAGGGGGAGGGGGGAGGGGGATGCAATACTTGAGGCAACCATTTTAATACTCAGTAGTGGTGACGTATCTATATCATCTTCAGGTAGAACTTCTGTCCTATTATATCTGTCCATGGGCGGATATAATGGGCAAAGATTACCTGCCATTAGGTAGACTGTATGCTCGCGTGGTATTTCTATAATAAAAACAACATGGTTGATATTAGCCATTTATTTTTTATTATTATTTATTTTTTAATTTCGTTGATGTTATCTGAGTGTTGTTTGAAACAATATATTTAATCATGATTATATCTTCTAGGCCAGCACTGAACTAAGGTTTGCCAATAAGTACGTGTACAATCAGAACCTTTGCACATCGTTGTACAACAGCCAACCCGGGATACCGAACATTTTGCCGACTATGATTTGTGCAGCATCCTATGATATACTCTCTTCGGGATGTATTGTGAGTACATTTAAATGTTATAATGTGTATATGAAGTATTGATAAATTAAGGGCATATTCTGGTGGAATACGAGCAGAGCACACTAGCTTTAACCGCTCGACCAAGGACGTGGGATTAGCGACAAGCGGTGCGATTTGTGATGGCTCTACATTTATTCGGATCGCGCACCGCTGTTGCCTGTCGCTCGTCCACGAGCTATTCTTCATTTACATCTCTATACCATACATACATTTTGTTTTTAAGCTTGTTGCTCCTCTCTTCATTTGTCGCGGTGGTAATAACTAAAATAATTTATATGTCTGTGTATGTCTAAAGTAATTCAGCTATTTAAATTAAAATAAATAAGTTAGGCGGTACGCAAAACTTTCATTACAAATTAAACTTCCTCGAATTTAAGACTGGTTATAAAAATGTTGTTCTAAAGCGATATCTAAATATGGTGATTAATTATAATTAATATGACGCATGATTTATATCCTTTGTTTTAATATTATCCATGTAGATTATGTCCATGTAGGTGCTCAGTTGTTGTTTTTTTGACAAATGTGTCGAAAGCCTAGCATATATTCATAAACATGTCATATTACAATATAAGCTGTATTATCACGTCATGTAGGTACGTAATACTTGCAGATTTTCAAATCGATATGGTTGACCCCATACCCACTCTAATTGTCTTTCTTAATATTTTATAGAATAGCTCTACAAAAAACAGAAATTTATTGTTAAAATCGACGTATTGCCTAGAATTTTTGTTTAAGTATTTTATTTTAGTGCGGATAAAGTGCCTACTTCAATACGTATTATTAAGAAATATGCATGATCATAATTACATTGATTGTATATATACCTATATCTGGTGTTATAATTTTCAGAACGACAATGGAAACGCACTCGTCTGCGACGGAACCCTCACCGGCGTTCTGTTCGTGACAGACAACTGCAGATCATCTTCCTTCCCCGAGCTGTACACTAGAGTCTCCAACTACACCACCTGGATACAATCTGTGTCTGCATCACCAGCTCTATTCACACCTGGAGTTTTAGTCATGACTGTCCTAGTCTCCGTCACTCAGTTATTTGTTAATAAGTACTAGACTTAGTTATAGTATTTTAATTTAAGGGTTATTTATATATGTAGATAGTTAGCTTTTGTTAGGGCTTATTCAGAATTTAACCCAGGTAAAACAGCCGCACTTATTTTTGCTTCATAACAGCAGTGTAAACGCTGCTGTGTTCTGGTTTGAAGGGTGTGGTAAGGGAGACATATTTTCCGAGGCGTTCCAGCTTAGTCCTCAGGGGTAGCGGCGCATCTGTGGCCGACTTCAGGTAGGAATATCTAATCCTATCTGGGGTTGATTACAGATGTCCATGCTGCATGCTCGATTGCTACTCCTATATGATAAAAATATATAAAAAATAAGGTTTATTTATTTATGTAGTACATATGTTAGCTTTTGTTAGGGCTCATTCATAATTCAAGTTACATACCTTAAAACTAAGCGAACTAATTAAAGTTTGTTAGTTTTTGTTAGACTTCATTCATAATTAATGACCCTTCAGGGCAGTTGTGAGTGACATTAATTATTGTTAGACTCGTATGTTATAAAGTAGGTTTATATGTAGATGAGTTTAATATTTATTGCTCGATCGATTTTGTTTTCAAAGTTGACTGTATTTTTAAGCAATCATTCATTTAAATTTTGTTATATCTTAGATCAACTAAATTACATCTTATGCCGTACAAATGTAATCTGATTGACTTTAATAATATTATCATATGAAAGCTCAAATAAAAGAGACATGATATGACTTTTCGCTTATGATTAAATATTTTAATATGAAAAGAATTTTACTTTACTTTGAAATCTTTGAAAGAAAAGCTCCTTTAATGGAAGCACGTATCTATATGGAACGTCACGGGAATAATAGCGAAACATTCAAATAATCTTTGCAATATCTCATTTATCTGCGAGCACGTTTTATTAAACCCTGACTCATATGTAGCTGGTATCGATTGGTATTTTTTAATTTAGTTGATCAAAGGTTTAGAAAATGACATTGGTATTATCTTATTTGCTGACGATATCTATTCCTGAAATAGATAAGCGATAAGATTATAGCATGCCATTTCGAACATGTAATCAATTGTGTATGTACAGTTTTTTCAATAAAAATATAAATATGTATTTAAAGTGTTTGCTTTCTTTTATGAAACCCGACAAACGGCTCTTTTTTGATGAGGCGACACCGGCACGGTACCGCTTGGCACGGCACGGCAACGACATCAGTAGACTCACAATTCTATGAAGTTGCCGGACCTGACTGACGTTGACAGCAAACCGACATATGAGTGTCAGAGTATCAGATTTTAATTGACGTATATAGTAAGTAAAATAAACTAACAATCAAAACTTTGCCATGTAGTGACAAAAATAGCTGCCGGTGTCGTGCTGTCGGTGCCGATGCCGTGTCGTGTCGTGCAGTCCCTGAAGAAGAGCCCATTGACAAGATGTACGACAAGAATTTAAATTACAAGCTGTTTCGCTTGAATCGCGGCCGAAAATGAATTTTTCGCGAAGAAAAATTATGGGCCATTACGCTAAGCGTATTTGAGGTCCAATTTATTTCTTACAAAGTAACTAAAAGGTTAAAGGTGTTATAAATTTTGAGCACGTTCATTAGGCTCCGCTCGGAATCTCGCACCGGCTTTTAGCCCACGACACACGTCGGAATTTCGTAATAAGATTTCCTTAATTTAAGACTTCTTCCTTCATACGAGTATGAACTCTTTTACGAGTGCCTACCTGATCCATCCGTGTATATAGCTTTTGTAGGTCATAAAAGATATGTAGGTCATAAACTCTAACTGTCTTTCTTTCCTCTGCTCCTTCTAAATGTGTGCTCTTACTGTCAATAATTTTTAAACAGAATTAATTTTGTTTTTAATTTTTAATTTACTATTAGTTACTCTATAATTATTAGTATGTATATCAAGTATGTCAATTATTTATTTATTTATAATTATATTTTAAATTTACGCTTGTTTTTATGTGTTATGTAGGTAGATTTTTAACTATTATTTATTTGCACCCTACCTATTCTTATAATCATCCACTCTTTAACTCCTCACCCTAAGGTTGCCTGGAAGAAATCGCTGTCTTAGCGATAAGGCCGCCTTTTGTATCGTTCAATATTTGTATGTTTTTATTCTTGTATTCTGTTGTTTTTGGGTACAATAAAGAATATTATTATTATTATTATTATTAAAAGGTTTAAGTGTTCTAAACTATTATGATTTAATTCTATATTCAATCTCAATCAAATTAAAATTATATTCGATATTCGATTAGGTAGAGGTGATACTTCCCAGGTCGAACCACACTATTTTTAATACCCAAAATGGTAAATTAAAACCAATAGTTACAGATATCTTAAAATATTCGATATTTCATATTTTAACACGGGACAAACTGTAAACCAAATCGAATCAAATATCGAATATAATTTTTTTGTGCCAAGCGGTACCGTGCCGGTGTCGCCTCATCAAAAAAGAGCCGTTTGTCGGGTTTCATAAAAGAAAGCAAACACTTTAAATACATATTTATATTTTTATTGAAAAAACTGTACATACACAATTGATTACATGTTCGAAATGGCATGCTATAATCTTATCGCTTATCTATTTCAGGAATAGATATCGTCAGCAAATAAGATAATACCAATGTCATTTTCTAAACCTTTGATCAACTAAATTAAAAAATACCAATCGATACCAGCTACATATGAGTCAGGGTTTAATAAAACGTGCTCGCAGATAAATGAGATATTGCAAAGATTATTTGAATGTTTCGCTATTATTCCCGTGACGTTCCATATAGATACGTGCTTCCATTAAAGGAGCTTTTCTTTCAAAGATTTCAAAGTAAAGTAAAATTCTTTTCATATTAAAATATTTAATCATAAGCGAAAAGTCATATCATGTCTCTTTTATTTGAGCTTTCATATGATAATATTATTAAAGTCAATCAGATTACATTTGTACGGCATAAGATGTAATTTAGTTGATCTAAGATATAACAAAATTTAAATGAATGATTGCTTAAAAATACAGTCAACTTTGAAAACAAAATCGATCGAGCAATAAATATTAAACTCATCTACATATAAACCTACTTTATAACATACGAGTCTAACAATAATTAATGTCACTCACAACTGCCCTGAAGGGTCATTAATTATGAATGAAGTCTAACAAAAACTAACAAACTTTAATTAGTTCGCTTAGTTTTAAGGTATGTAACTTGAATTATGAATGAGCCCTAACAAAAGCTAACATATGTACTACATAAATAAATAAACCTTATTTTTTATATATTTTTATCATATAGGAGTAGCAATCGAGCATGCAGCATGGACATCTGTAATCAACCCCAGATAGGATTAGATATTCCTACCTGAAGTCGGCCACAGATGCGCCGCTACCCCTGAGGACTAAGCTGGAACGCCTCGGAAAATATGTCTCCCTTACCACACCCTTCAAACCAGAACACAGCAGCGTTTACACTGCTGTTATGAAGCAAAAATAAGTGCGGCTGTTTTACCTGGGTTAAATTCTGAATAAGCCCTAACAAAAGCTAACTATCTACATATATAAATAACCCTTAAATTAAAATACTATAACTAAGACTAGTACTTTTTAACAAATAACTGAGTGACGGAGACTAGGACAGTCATGACTAAAACTCCAGGTGTGAATAGAGCTGGTGATGCAGACACAGATTGTATCCAGGTGGTGTAGTTGGAGACTCTAGTGTACAGCTCGGGGAAGGAAGATGATCTGCAGTTGTCTGTCACGAACAGAACGCCGGTGAGGGTTGCCATGTTCCATGTTCTTTGAGACTTGTTAGTCTGTCTATATGTCACAAACATTTATTCTAGCAGCTATGCTTAACATTTCCGTGCTATTTGACGAGTACTGAGTAGGCACATCTATAAAAAATAATATAATACAATTACACGTAGAATTCTTCCTTTGTCCTACGGTACTGTGACTATACAATACTATCAGATGGATTGTATTTTCCTTTACTATTTCACTTTCATAAATAAAACCGTTATAGAAAATGATACTACGCTGTCATTTTCCTTATACAAAATAAATCAAAGATTACCAAACAGTGGCATTAACTCCACCACTCCTCAATCAGGATTTCGTGTACTGAACAACATGTCAATAAAATCACTGTTAGAATATTACGTAGCTAAGAATAAACAAAACAATATTCGGGTAACGTCGCTCTCCTAAACAATACAAGGACACGTAAACACGACAGTATAAGAAATATTTATAGGCAATAAATGACGAACGTGGTATCGTGACGGCGATCTGGCAAGCTTGCGGTAGTAAATTTAATTTGGTCAGCCAGTAGTGTCGCCAATCATTTGGACTTTTATGGATAAATATGCTCATATTCAACTCCGAGGAGATATCTACGATACTGTGGATACGGTATCCAAAATGAAAATATGATGGTGATTAAACGTTTTTAAGTAAAATTATAAATGTTAGTTAAACATTTTAAAAATAAATTGAAGATTTGAATCTTATAGATGTACAGACCTGGAGAACAAATAGAAATTTTAATGAGGTGCTACCCATATTCCTCACAGACTTGAATTAAGATCCACCACAGCGTAAGTGGTTTCACTCACAGACCACTTGGTTGCACTAAATATTTTACTTGTATTTTCTTCTAAATCTACATTAACAAAAATATGTTTATAAAAAATGTGAGCCGTCACGGGACGCCTGGCAGATGTGAAACATCGACATTATTTTGTAAAAGTAATATGCAGAAAAGAACATATTGTGATAGGAACTAAATATGTCATAATGATAAAATAAAATATTACGATTTTTTTCCAGATAACGATGACTATTTATTGAATAAACATTTATTTTCATTAAATACAAAAATTTACGAATTTATTTCAAATCGTGACTACTTAATTATCGCACAGTCGATTGCGCATGGCGACGCGTCGCCACACCGTACAAACTACTGCATATAGACTGTATATATATATACCATCGTCGCCACGGCATGCGTCGCCACGCCAGAAATCGGTTTTACCTGCGGCTATAGATGTTTCACATCAAAAAGACTTGTTTCATCTAGTCCAATCTCAGAATCTATTTTACCGATTTTATGAAAATCAACTATAAAGGCGTAAAATAGGTATTTAACGTTTGTAATTTATAATTATTTAATTATATTATGACTAGCTGACCCGGCAAACGTTGTGTTGTCATATTGATAAAAAATGTTAAGGCTGCACAACCGTTATCACTTAGGGGTATGAAAAATAAATAGTAGCCGATTCTCAGACCAACTGAATATACATATAAAATTTGGTGTAAATCGGTAAAGCCGTTTCGGAGGAGTACGGTAACTAACATTGTGAATTTTATATATTAGGTTTACGCGTATGAAGTCGCCCATGAGGTATCGCGTATAAGGTACCCATAAGTACTAGTACTTCATTTAAGAGTCTATTTAGAGGAAAAATTACATCGCGACGTTTGACTAATTGGTATTTTGATATTTTATTCTTAATTATATGACCAAATTACGTCACTGTTTTTTATTTCTCCGATAAATGCTTTTAAGTTGAAAATTTCTTGCCATCAAAAAACACCTCGTTGATGCTATTTGTGGTTGAAAATTGAGACAATCCCGTTAAAATGACAATACCTGGTATTACTATATTTGACGGAAGCCGAATAGACTTTGCAGACGGGTATTTCCCCCGAGTCTGCTGATAAACGCAGCACGTTGCCGTTATACTGTTATAGACAATTCACTTTCAAGCGATGGAAATGGTAATAAAAACCTAGCTTGTTACATCAGTTTTGTATAAAAGTACGTAATAAGAGGTTGGTAGGTACTTTAATTGTTAAAATTTAATTTTAAAGGACATAATAAAGTAATTGCGTAGAATTTCAATATAAAAGTGTATGCAACGGAAATAAATACAGACTTAAAATATAATCTTCACGCACGGATTCTTCTAGATTCTTCTAGTTTTTATTCCATTTTATAAACAGCTTGGATAATTTGAATATTTTGAACCGAATAAAACAGCATGTCACATTTTGGATAAATTAATCAGCAAATGCGTCATAACTAGTTCCAAGGGAGGAAGACATATGGGCCAATATGTAGATTATCGTTAGGGGAACTGGGTGTCAAAAGAGAATGTAACATGACTTTTACTCTACAGCAGTGATATTTTCTATTAGTTGGAAAAGGTTTCGAGGTTTAGTTTCAGCGCTGACGGGATAACGAAATTCCAACTGCATTTCACAAACTAGGGGCGCCATTAAAGGGTAAACGCCGTCACAGGGTACTGAAGAATGTGAATGCCGAGGAATCTCTATGGTCCCGGGAAATGACGTTTTGAGTAACATTATGTGGTTTAGCCGCGAGGAATCCTCATGTCTACTTCAGCGGTTATCCTTGAAAATGCTCATATAATGAAAAGATGCCATATGACAAAGAACTGACTATATCAGACTTAATAACAATAACTTATTCCGTAGACTACTTCATTTCTGTTACATAATTCAATAAATCATCGCATTTGCTTTTCGACGCTTCTATTGTGACCTTATTAGTTGAGAAAAGTTTCCTTACCCGGACTGTCATTTAAGAATTTACGGCTCTATTATTCCCTTCTTTACCGCCTATCTAGAAAAACTGACAGGGAATGTACTTCACGTCCCCATGCACGTGTTCCGGAAGTATTAAGAAAACCAACCATTTTATTACACTTCATAAATCTATCGCGAAATAAAATTTATCACGACTCCACGAAAGCAAACCGAATCGGATTAAATTGAAAATAAAAAATGTACGAAGCATTTGGGCAATGTAATAAAATTCTACTTTAGATTATAAGCTAAGCGTTTTATACATTTATACTCGTACAATATTTAACGTAGTATTGAGTTAAAAATAAAATGTATTTAGAAAATTGCATTTCTGAATTTTATTAACAGATTTTAACCCATTTTTTGACCGCACTGGTCAAATGCGAATTGATAGACTTTACACACCTTTGAGAACTTTATAACAACTGTTACTGTTTAGGTTTCCTTATGTCTTTCGTGACATTATAGCAAAGGACAATTAGGTAAGCACATAACTTTGACAATCAGAGGCTTGGGTTCTGAACCTCGATTCCCCGATTGAGAGGCCGAGTTTCAACCACCAGGCTATCACCCACATGATTAACATTATCGATAATCATTTAGTAGTTTCAACAAATGAGATAGTTTAGTTTAGATAGTTAGACCCTATGTTTTAGTAGTCTGTAAGCACTTCCTGGTCCCAAAGCAGGGACTACGTATTCGAACAAGTAGTCTGAAAGTCCCGGGTGGCCAATAAAACAGCTACTTCTCTCCCGCTGATTGGCTCGCTCGATCAAACAGAGATCGACCCCTGTCCGGGTTAACGGCGCGTGACGCAATGCACCAGTATCCGTATTTTTAAATGGTATTTTTAATTTTATAAATGCACATTACACTTGATATAAATAAAATTGTCAGTGCGGATACGACGTTTTTTTTAATCGCTAATTGGTTAAGTTAATGGAGATTACTAAACTATTCTGGATTAGTAGTGCTGCTTTTTCTACCTCATAACAGCAGTGTTAGCGCTGCTGTGTTCGTTTAAAGCGTGTGGTAAGGGAGCCATACTTATCCGAGGTGTACCAACTTGGTTCTGGGGGGTATCAAAACTTATGTGTTCGACCTCAGGTAGAACTTCAATTTTATCTGGGATCGGTTACAGATATCCAACCGTGGCTGTACTTACTCGTACTATCAGGGTGACTGCATGCTCGTTTGGTAAATGTATGGTATGTACATCTAAGTCTTCCTCGGCTCCAAACTAGTTACAAAATAGAAATATTTGTGGAGATGGTAATGCTTCAGTGGAACTGTGTACTTGAAAACATTTTGACTAATTTCACAAAGGGTCGTTAAATTAAGCCCGTCTGGCTTAATTATGTATGTCCAGACTAAAATCAGAACTTAAAGGACATAGGGCTTGTGTCGCTCTTTTCCGACATAGGACGTGTGTCGCTTTTTTCGCCCATAATTTAATTAACGCGACATACTCGTACATGAAGGGATGAAGAGTATAAACATGATTTTTACGTATCCCGCAAGACATGGATTATTTTATATGTAAGTCAGTAAAACGCTGTCGTAAAATGTTCTTGTTTGATGATTTTTTTACCCCTATATTGTACTTATGAATATACAAAATAGTAATGGCATTCATTGATATGTTTAAAAATATATCTTTATTAAAAAAAACATTATAATATTATAATAATATGTTTCTCATTTTGTAGGCATTTAATTTTAAAATCGCGAATTTTTTACATATTTTTTTCTTATAATTTTACATTTTTATAAAAAAAATATGTTTTGTTTATGTTCGAATTTGGGCTACTGGACGAACAACTGATACATAATATAAGTACCTAGGCAGTGAAAATGCAAAATTAGAACCTTTTATTTTCTCTATTGTTTTTAAATCAATATTTTTTTGTTTCTTAACATCGTTATCGCTTTCATTTCGTCTAAAAACACAAAAAATACTTTAATTTACGATTACGTCAAATTTCGAGGATTATGCGAATGTTAGTTTAAGTCATATGCCCATCTTGAATGTAACTTAATTCGTATCGAAAAGATGACATAAAATAAACAGACGCTTCAATTGTTGGTGGCGGTATCATTAATTTGAAGTTCATCCAACGCAATTTTTCTACTATCTCTTCCTCAATTAAAGTAATATGCATTGTTTTTGCCTGGATTCAATCTACGCAGCTTCAACACCGTCGGAACAAATTACCCAAACCCGGGGAGAATAATGGGAGAGATTATCTCCCCCCATTGAAAATACCGTCGAAATAGGTCCTAGAGTTGTATAAAATTGGCGGCTGGAACCTTTTTGTTTCTTGGAATAATCTTTCGTCACAGTTCTTATCTTTTCTCGAAGTCTTTGTATATACATTCTTTTACTTATTCGTTAGAATAATTACCGCTCTACCATTTTAATAGTTCATAACCAACCCATTCGCTACTTATCCATAGGTAAGAGACCTGTTCTCTTAGGATATTTAAAGGTGCACTACGTTTCTAGCCGAATGTGTTTTTTTTTTTGTTATTGATAAGTATCATCATAACGTTTGTCTCAAAGTTAAGTAATATTTAACACACAAACTTATAATTAAATTTATAAAAATAATTATAAATGAACCAAGTTTCCAAATATAACTTAGTTTAAGTTACAGAAAATGAAATTCTAAATCAACCCCGCATCATACTCCTAATTATGAAGCTTAAGCATTCAAGTTAACCTTTGTCTGGCCGTTAACATTTGAAATATTATGATGAAAGGTCACATATACCTAAAATCCTTCTACTAATCATTAATATTTTATTATTATTATTATGTTTTGTGAGGTAAAGTTAATCCGGCTGCGCGTGCCTTAGCCAAGCGTAGACGAAGGAGACTTTTCAGTTACAAATCTAAAAAATTACGGGTAATATGAATAGTATTGAGGATAGCGACTATTTGGAGAAGTGATTGTGTGGATGAAGGCATCTGTATTCTTTCCAAGGTTTCATGGTCCAATAGTTTGTTTCTTAAAATAATTCTTGTTTGATCTACCAATCTTTGCTTGGAAGAATTCATGCCTGGAAATTTACGATTAAATTCACTGTGCAATATATCTAAATAGTGCCGTGTATCCGTCTCCATATTGGTTGCTAATAGGTAAATGCGCCAAATATTATTATTATTATTATTATTATTTATAATATAGTAGTAGCAGACGAGCATGCAGTCCATCTGATGGTAAGTGGCTGCTGTCGCCCATGGACATCTGTAATGTGCCCCAGATAGGATTAGATATTCCTACCTGAGGTCGGCCACAGATGCGCCGCTACCCCTGAGGACTAAGCTGGAACGCCTCGGAAAAGTCTATCTCCCTTACCACACCCTTCAAACCGGAACACAGCAGCGCCTAACACTGCTGTTATTAGGTAGAAATAGGTGTGGCGGTGGTGCCGTCGGAGTTGAACAGTAAAAGGTTCTACCACCTTCGTAAATTAAAGAGTCTGGAAGAATCATTTACTACTATTTTGTTGCGATGTTCCATAGTTACTGCGTTTAGGTATAATTTATCTGCATTTGTATCATTGTACTCTCGGTCTATAAAATGGAGGTCTGCTAGGTTTTTAAACGTTGCTTCATTTTGCAGCTTTAATGAAATGAAAAAAATATTTTCATGCTGAATAAATGCACACCGCCTAACCTATTCATATCACTAACCAACTGTAGGTCTCTCTCTTTACAATACGAGTTCATTCCAAATTACTCACAAAAACTTATATGGTCTCAAATATGCCTTGATAAATTCGAATCTAGGTATCATTACCGTTGGCATTGTTATGGAGATGACTATGTAATCAATACCCATTGAGCTCCAACCGGCTTTTAAATCAGGTGTTTGTTTTTTTTTTATTATTTTCGGAATTGTTTGTGACTGCAATGTAAACTTTGTGATCAGAGATTACAGCTTAACACATAATGGTTGAAACTCGGCCGCTCGGATCGGTGTCTCTGATTTTTAAAGTTATGTGCGTATTACAAATTATCACTAGCTATAACTAGTTTTTATCATGGCCTAAGTCTCAGTAAGAGTGTACTCATGCCCATAGGGCAATAATGGAGTGACGACAACACAATAAACTTAACGAATATTAATTTTCTTATAAAACAGCAGGCATGTGCCTATTAGATATTTCCAATTCCTAGAACTATTTACAACTTCTACATCTATTTCATATAATCAGACTTTAATTGCTTACCTTCCAAATTGAAAACCTGAAAGTAAAAATAGTTAAAGTTCGCAATATTTCAACGTGAAGTAGATGGATTTAGAGTAATGTGGAGAATTTCATTCCCGTCCCGGAGTTACAAATGTAATCGTATTTACGTGTTCTTTCTGTTCGTACTTTACACTTGGTTTTCATTTGTCGATGTCACTGTTTTAATTAGTTCACGCTTACGTAAAGATGTGTAAAAATTACAATTATTTTGTGCATCTGTCCTCACAATAATAATTTATTTTAGACAAAAATATAGTTTTACTATTCTGCAGAACGTCGATTATATTCAAAACCAGATATTCAAAACGATGTCATCAAAATTGCAAATGTATCAATTTTTCGACATTTTGTTCCTAAACATCGCTTGTCATTATCGACGATATCATATCATTGTCTTCTTGTTGACATCAGATAAAAAATATTCCTTCCTTCCATACTTGTTACGTATTACATTATTTTCATGAAGAGTCTGGTATGGACTTATCATGATTCTAAAGTGATTGTGGTACAGATTATATCTCAAAGTAACTAAAAGGGTAAATATGTTATAAATGTATAGCACGTTCATTAGGCCCTCGCATTCTTCGCACCGGCTTAGTCCACGGCATACATTGGAATTTCGTAATAAGATTTCCGTAATTTAAGACAACGAACATTCGTATGAGAAGGATCCGCCGTCGAGTATGTTCGTTAGAGGACTGTTTGCTGATGTGAATTAATGTATACCTTGCAATTAATCTTCTTTTTTAGGGTTCCTCATACTAAGAGTACAAACGGGACCCTTAAGCCTCCGCTGTCTGTCCGTCAGTCACTAGGCTCTGTCTCTTTTAACGTAGGACACTTGAAACATTTAATGAGTATCTGTTACTGTGGCCGCTACAGCAACAAATAATGAAAGAGGCAAAGCAAACATTGAGCTCCATTGAAATAAATATGTGGATGTCTTTCATTCCATAAAATATAAAATGAAATGCAAATTTCACGTAATATAGAAGTCCGCAAAAAAAAGCATGCTGAAGTGGCAATGGGCCGGTTACATCGCTCGGAGGACCGATAACCGATGGGGAAGATACGTCCTCGAGTGGCGACCACATGAAAGCAAAAGGAGTTTAGGTCGCCCCCGACCGCTGAATTCAAAAGGCACGGGACGGATTGTTGTGGCGCCAATTAGGGGTGGCCTATGTCCAACAGTGGGCCTCAAAAGGCGGAATCAGCAAATTATACAGGTAAATGCGACTTTAATATTACTTACAAACATCGGAATACAAGCAAAAAAGTATCATAAAATGTATAAAATATTTTACAAGTACGTTACCTAATAAAATACTTCGCGTCAAATCAAATTGTTCTTAGGAACACGGAAACGTAAGGTACGAAGGAACAATGTTTATGAACCTGACACTGTATTCCGCATTCCTACTATAATTTACCTCATTTCCTTTGTCTTTCTGTTAGAATATTTCCTTTTATCTAAGAACCTGTTCCTGACAACTGTTTCTCAAGTTTATTTCGTGGTCTTAAAGCTTATGTACTACAGTTTAAGGATTGAGACAAAGCTGTAGCCGTGAATTAATTGCGGTATTATACAGGCATAGCCTATTTCGGTCTTATTATAGATTACTGGTGTGTTACTTGAAAAGGCGTAAAGTAAGTAGAGTAGATGCTAACCATTAATAAAGTAGAAATACTAATTTGGAAGGTGGTAGAACCCTTTGTGGTTCGACTCCGGCGGCACCACCGCCACACCTATTTCTACCTAATAACAGCAGTGTTAGGCGCTGCTGTGTTCCGGTTTGAAGGGTGTGGTAAGGGAGACATACTTTTCCGAGGCGTTCCAGCTTAGTCCTCAGGGGTAGCGGCGCATCTGTGGCCGACCTCAGGTAGGAATATTTAATCCTATCTGGGGTTGATTACAGATGTCCATGGGCGGCAGTAGCCACTTACCATCAGGTGGACTGCATGCTCGTCTGCTACTCCTATATAATAAAAAAAAGGTGTTCCAGTGTACGCAGTGTGTGTCTCTTTAGTCTTTCACATGACCTCACGTAGGATCTCCTGATCTATTCGGAACGGAATAGAACTCATTGTGGTTCAACTCCTCTTGCACAATCGTCATCCTAGCTAATAACAGCATTGTTCTGGATTCGTATAAATCGTGGGAGTGACATAGGCTATCTTTTAAGCAATCAGGTGTTTTGTTTTAGAGTAATTCTCTTAATGATCGCAGGAATTCGGTTAGGTTAGGTTAGAAATATTAGAAAGAATTTCAATTTACTCCTCAGAGGCCAGCATCTCAAGATTTCTTTATTCTCTATGGTGTTTTGTAATCTTTAAAATTTAAAAAATATGTTAGTTACAGCAGCTAGGTTCATTACACGAAAATTCCAAAGTCAAGGGGAACATTTTGTTATATGTATGTACAACAATAACATAATTTAATTAAACCGCAATTTTAATATAATTAGATGCCAATTTAAATAAAATATATGTACATCTTATCATTTCCATCCAGCATTCAACAATAACAATTTCGTATGTTACTGAGTAAGTGACAATATTTGATAGCGTGTAGCGCTAACAATTGTAATACTTGTTTAAAACAGTATTAAATAATTATACTATTACAACCCTAACTTATCTCCCCTGAACATTTGGTCATCACAAAGGAAGGGCCGATGTTCCGCCCGCATAATCAATGTATTGGTCAAACTTTGTCAAAGTACATTTATCTGAAGGGAAATAAAGTTTAGTTTTTCCTATTCTACTTTCCTCTTAAATGTATAATCGAGTTTTTTTCCCTATTGTTAAGGAAACAGTTATATGACGAGATTAAGTGGCTCATTTTATAAACATTTTATTTGTAGATGTGGCCAATGAGCCTATAGTCCTTAAGTATATACCATACATTTTTACATGTGGTCGGGCGCAGATGCGTTGTTACTCAGGAGGCCTAAGCTGGATCGCCTCAAATAAGTATATAACCCTTACCACACCCTTCAAACCAGAACACTGCAAAACTAAAACAAAACACCTGATTGCTTAAAAGATAGCCTATGTCACTCTCACGATTTATGCGAATCCAATGACATCTTATATATTAAAATCCGTCAAGCCGTTTGAGCTGCAGCAAGCTGTCGTTATGATACATCCGTATTTTTATATAGAAACTGGTTTTATCTCACACGACCGTGTATGAAATATATGAATTTTCCATGTGAAACGAAAATAATCATCTTTTTGTTAACGTTAAGGTATTTTAATTTGAGCTCCAGTTGAGTTGTTTTAGGAGCGCTTACGTACTGTAAAATTTCTCTAAATGAGCACAGGGAGGCAGCCACACGTTTTATGATAATATTGTGGTTTAAGGGAATTTAATTTTACGTTCTTATCGCATTTTACATTTTTAAAATCCTCGCAAAATTTTTCCTTTCGGTCGTAAATGGATTTAAATTACGTGATTCTCTTGGCGGCAGCTTAAAAAGTTGTAGCCTCTTTGTTATCCTCCCTAAACCGAATTTCCCAGAGCCACAAGAATTTTGTCATCCTAAATTTAAAAGTCCAAGCTTAGTCACAAGAGGGTAAAGACCTCGCGGATTTTTCTTTTGAAACTAGTTTGTGAGTCTCTAACTTATAATATGCTGTATTATATTAGCTAAGTTGAAATCATTACATGTTTTATTAAATTTTATGGCCGTCTTCCGTACATGAATTTGTGCTTTGGATTTGAGAAAGAATCCATAATAATTTATATCCTCATGGATCCTTTACATATTAGGAATTATGCTAAAATACTTTGACATGGAGTCATAGAAATAGAAAATATTTTGACATAGTACCTATATGTACACTATATTAACCCTTTAAAAGTACCTACTTACCTTTGTCTAAAGTGGTTCAGCTCTAAGTTTATTTGCTATTGTCAAATTAATAAGCTGTAAAACAATTTTTGGGAGTGTCTTTGTGTAGCGAATAATCATATTACTTAATTTAATTTTATGTTACCATAGCTTTCTGGTCTCGTGCCCTTATGGCACCGAAAATCTCGGATACCAGTACAGTCTCACATCAGGTAGTCTTATCTTAGCATGTCTATTTCATTCAATGAGAACTCTTTGTATTCAATAAAAGGAAAATTTACGATTTGCGTATCCGCCTTCAAGCCGAGTATTGTACGTTCCTCGTGCGTTCTCCAGACATTCGTATGCTGATATGGGGTCCCTAATAAAAATAAATGGAATCTCGCCTGATCTAAATATTAGGATACAAATTCAACCGAAACAAATACGTCTTTGGTGAAAACGTACGAACAGCTTTTCTGAGAAAATGCGCTTCCAATTTCTACGTTTTCTCCCAGAATTGCCTGTTTCATTTCACCGTAATGAGCGTAAGAACTTGGATGAGATATTGCGGAGTATGAATATGAAATATTGTTACAAATCGCCCGAAATTATATTTATTTGGAAGTTTTATTTCGCCGTGTACCTACAAATTAGCCTATTAATCATTTAAGGGCTACTGTTGAGCTATTCCTGTAAGTTTAGGACTAACTTAATGTACAATATTTAGGGCTTGGGCGTGGCAATGGTACGTTGTTAACAAAGTTGCGATGTCCGGTCGTGAAAATATTTTACACTGCCTGAAAATACTAAGTCCATTTTTTTCCAGCATTTACACCAATTTTCAAGTCATCGATAACCTATTATCGTCCCACGAGCACGGATCTCCTTGAGAGGAGTAAGAAGCAGTTAGGTCGTAGCCTGCCGCTTAAAGAGAACCTCAGGCGTGGAGGTTTTCAAACAATGTTTTCCTTCACCATTATAGCAAGTGATTATTAAATAATAATATGCACATCACATAAAGTCAGTGGTGCGTGTTTGGAATTCAAAACTCGAACGCCCCGACGGAGAGGGACAGTTTCCACTACTAGTCTAATCTCTACCCATCCACACCGCATTCTCACCAGTTTTCACATCATCTTCTATGTCATGTTATTTAAAGAAGTCTACTTTACTTACGTGTCATTAATTGTTTCCTTAGAATCCATTTAATTATAAATTACAGAAACGTAGAGCGAATATCAATCACCATAAAGAAGGGAGCGTGACTCCAGGTGCGCACGCAGTAACATCGCAGCGTATATTTATGTTTAAATCTACATATCATTCCCGGGAACTTACAAGAAGTGAGCGGTGATATTAAACGGAATATGTGCTCAGTTTAATAAAACTTTTTTTTTATAATATAGGAGTTGCAGACGAGCATGCAGTCCATCTGCTGATAGGTGGCTACTACCGCCAATTGACATCCGTAATCAACCCTAGATAGAATTAGATATTCCTACCTGAGGTCGGCCACAGAGGCATCTGAGGACTAAGCTGGAACGCCTCGGAAAAGTATGTCGCCCTTACCACATCCTAGTACCAGAACATAGCAGCGCATAACTATTTGCTGTTATGAGGCAGAAATAGGTGTGGCGGTGGTGCAGCTGAAGTCGAACCACAAAGGGTTCTACCTTCAAATATCAATATCTATCACTCCAGGTGCGCACGCAGTAACATTGCACCGTATATTTATGTTTAAATCTACATGTCATTCCCGAGAACTTACTAGAAGTGAACGGGGATATTAAACGGAATATTTCTACAGTTTAATATGAACTCTGGCGGATGTAAGCAATAATAATACAACTTTAGAACGCGCATAGGTTCAATTCTCTAGAACTGGAACAAAGTCCAAAAAGATAAATTTCAGGCACAATCAGACCGTTTAATGGGTGAAATAGTTACTCACAGGTAATATTTTCGTGCCCTTCTGTGTCTTACAGAAGTTAAGTCATTAGTTTTAGGTGTTATCAGTGGATATATGTTGTAGCTTCTTACTGGTCGCCTTATAGGTTCTTTGAAGGTTTTTAAAGCATAGTAGTTTTTTAGACCTCCGGCAGTGGTAAAGAGAGCTATGCCCAAACGTGAAATGGGTTTCAGCTAATCATAACCGCATAAAACATATGCATCACATATTATATAACACACAACTTGATAGCCACCTGGTGTTGGCACATTTACATTCCCTCTATTATTAATATACCAAAACCCATGAGACTGCGTGATTGATTAGGGTAACCAGGCAATTGGCCGTTATAAGTTGTAACACAGACCTCCTTTTCAAAAGCGGTTTTGGTGTAGTTACTGCGCTTAGCGGTGAAGTGAAGTTGAAGTAGCCAACGGGTATGCAGTCTGCATGATCGTTTGTGGCTACTGTTACACGTGGATATCTGTAATCAACCCCAGGTGCAGGTCGAGGTTTGCCACAGAAGCGTTGCGACAACTATGGAATAAGTTGGAATACCTCGGATAAGTATGTTTCATTTAACACCTTCAAAGCGAAATACAGCAACACTGCACAACAGCAACTTAACACTGTTGTTATTAGGCAGTATTATTAGTGTGTCTGTGGCGCCTCTGGAGTCGAACCACATAGTATTTTCCCACCTTCAACAAAGAGACAAAGTCCTTGTACAAGCCGTCCATTTCCTGAATTTAATTGGACGTTACTTGATCATAAAATTTTCGTAAAAAGAACAGCGTGGGTTCACATTAAAACACCAACAGACAATAAAATGTTCAGTACAAATGACGTAATATCTTCTGTTCCTTAAATGGGATTAATCAAAAATCGAACAGTTCATTACCCCATTTTATTAAGTTCAAAGGATGCTCATCATGTGTAAACGTTAATTAATACGGATATACGAATACATTAAAATTATCGAGGCGTTACAATAAAACCGAATCAGTGCGCATCGTACACTTTGCGAATTAAACTTTGGTCAGTTAATTATATTTTAAGTGTTTACATGCTTGACTGAACGTAAATCGGCTTCATTTGCGGTTAATCTGTATTTTACTGGGCTTATCCAGTATTGAGTATAAGGGAGCAAGGAGACTATAGATATAAATTGTAATCGAAGATCTACTGTTTACTAATCACTCTATCCGCTCTACGAATTGCAAATATATAATTGCCGCACACCTAGGAATTTTGATAAAAGAAAAAACGGCAACAGCTCTGTCATAAATTATTACTTAATTATTGTTTTTAGTTAACAACATTTCATAGTGACTGAATTAATTGTTATCTTTATTTCATTAATGAATAGAATGACTTGGCAAAATTGAAACTAAAGAAAATAATGTAAATACACCTATATAAGATACACCTCCTTACATATTTGTATCACTGTTATCATTTTAAGTAAGAACTTTTATGTTGCTCGATTACTTGTATATAAACAATGGGTCTACCAAATTGGAACAATCAACCAATTTGGTTTTCGGTTTACCCACGAAACGATATTAATGCCTGTGGATACGGACTGTGAAGTAAATGGGTTGTTGCTTCATATTGTAGCACTGGACGTGTGTTGTGTGTTCTAGTCTACTGAGCACTCCTTCAGTTACGAGATGCAATAGGCATGAATCTGTTTGGATATCCGTGTATATTATGTACAATATAAGGTTGTATACAAACGTACTAATGTATGTCTAATGTATGTCTGTATAAACAATTTTGGTATCTGAGATCATGATGCACCAATGCAAATCTGTAAATTATAATTTATGAATAAATTTTATTAAACAGTGCCCTTTTTACGTCGCTGGTAAAAAGTAAATAAAATTTGTAAAATATTAAATAATACTAGTGGTATATATAGTAAATATTTTTTTGACATTTAGACCTTAAGCAAGAATGGCCCTTGTTTGAAATGTAATCGAAAGAGTTTTAGCTTTTAGCCCCTTATATTAACGATTTCCTTGTTTGTATCAATTTCCTTTGAGATGAACTTTTATATTCACATTGATTATTCATAATAATTTAATCCTATAAGGTTTGAAATTTAACAGTTCCGTTAGGCAAAAATTGACGTAATTTTATCTTTGGCAGGCAACAATGGGGTTTTTTTTATAATATAGGAGTAGCAGACGAGCATACAGTCCACCTGATGGTAAGTGGCTATAGCCGCCCATGGACATCTGTAATCAACTCCAGATAGGATTAGATATTCCCACCTAAGGTCGGCCACAGATGCGCCACTACCCCTGAGGACTACGCTGGAACGCCTCGGAAAAGTCTGTCTCCCTTAGCACACCCTTCAAACCGGAACACAGCAGTGCCTAACACTGCTGTTATTAGGAAGAAATAGGTGTGGCGGTGGTGCCGCCGGAGTCGAACCACAAAGGGTTCTACCACCTAAAGTAAGATCAATTTTTAATAACTTGCGTTAATCTGTAAATGACAAAGCTATTTTCATAAACATATTCCTACCTTACTCAAACACATACAATCCAGGCCATTCACCAGTTGTGCCAACCGAAATACATTTATATTATTATTACCTCCCCGCCGCGCGAAAGAATGGGATTAATTTCCTACAACAAAGGCTTCATTCCCCAGTTAATTAATCAGCCATATCTTGAATAATACTCGTGGCAATTACTAAATATTGGCAGTTAAGCAACAGCAGTTCGGGATAAGCCATTTGTCGCATCGTTTGTGAAAAGCGGAAAGGGTGTTAAGCGATATTTTCTTACGTTGTAAGCAAAAGGAACCGCAGACAAAAAGATACTATTTTCAAACCATTATTCCAAACCATCCCTTAATACATTACAATACTTAAGAGAAAAATATTACAATACTTTAGAGGACCTTTTTCTCGCCGACAAACGAATCCATTCCATGTTTTGGAACATTAGAACATTTTATATATTAGGGTAGCCCAAAAAATATCTTGTGTCTCTATTTAAAATACAAAATATTCCTTTATTAAAGAGTCTCCTAAAAAAGTAAAATATATATATATATATAAATTAATCTTCGCACGTTTGTTCGTTAAATTTCATACGCGCTTGCGTGTTTCCGCAGAGCACGTTAAGCCGTCGGTCCCACCTGTCACCATATAACGACTGTTAATCTTTGTCAGGCGTTATGGGCGGGTCGAAAACATTCGACGCAGATTAAACAGATTTTGAAGGAGGTAGAATCTTCTGTGGTTGGACTACAGCGGTACCACCGCCATTCCGATTTCTGCCTATTTTTTTTTATAATATCGGAGTAGCAGACGAGCATGCAGTCTAAGTGATGGTAAGTGGCTACTGCCGCCCATGGACATCTGTAATCAACCCCAGATAGGATTAGATATTCCTACCTGAGGTCGGCCGCAGATGCGCCGCTACCCCTGAGGACTAACATCAACACTGCTGTTATAAGAATTCTGCTTAATTGCAGCGTTGTTAAGCGCTGCTGTGTTCTGATTTGAAGGGTATGGTAAGGGGACATACTTTTCCGAGGCAATCCATCTTAGTCTTAAGGGGTAGCGGCGCATCTGTAGCCGACCTCTTGTAAGAATCCAATCTTATTTGATGTTGATTACCGATTTCGATGAGCGTCGGTAGCCGCTTACCATAAGTAGGGCGGCATTGTCGTCTGCTACTCCTATATTAAAATAATACCATTCCAGTCCACATAGATAAAGTATGTTTGATATAGGTGATAGAGTATGTTCCAGGCTCCAGTCGTGGAAAAGTACCTATAACCAGCATTGGGATACTAAATAGGTCACAGCTTAAGCAAAATTAATTATCACGCTACTAACACCTTAGTCCGGTCTAGCACTCATAAATGGTTCTTTCTTAACGGTTCACAGAGCACAAGTCCTATAATTTGTTCCTTGCATTCAACACTAAGTGTATCAAATGGGTAGTAGTACAGCTAGCCACGGAACATTACAGTCGTGTGAGTTTATAAAACTCTATTAAGATTTACTTCAATGTTATCGTTGTACATAGCATAACAACGTTTAATTTTAACCCAGTATTAAAACATAGAAATATTGCACATTAAGGAAAAACGGACGAGTAAGTAATAATTTTTTTTATTTATTTAAAGGATGCTTGCCCAATTCACTTGCGAATGTAAAGAACACAAAACTGTGTAACATTACTCAGGAACTTGAGGACTTAGCTAGAATGGGTTCATTGTCTCTCCAAACAACTCTTCCACTCTTCAACCGGCGGAGTTTATCAGTACGGTTATTAGCCAAAAATGGTGTATCCATGATCCCTTCGTAATTAAACCTGGAAGGATTACATTTCAATACCTTAAAAAAACGATTGAGATGATTGATCTCAATCGTTATAGTAAAAGCCATTACTGCACATCTCGTGGTGTGTCGTTGTGTTGGCACAGTTCCAATTCTGGTCGGACAATCTGGTTAGCATATGGACTAGATCGTAAAATTATTTTATTACATACTCACTTTGTATAACATTGTCATAACTATTCCAAGTTCTAAAATTACCCAAAGTTCAGGTAAGTTTCAGTGTTCTACAGATTATTATTGGACGAAGGTGCGAGTATGTGGCTTTGTTCTAGTGTTTTGGATAACTCCAAATATGCCAAGGTATTTACAAAGCAATACTTAACAACTTTAGCACTGACTGGCTAACAAACTGAATAACCTGTGTCTAGAACAGAGATTCCCAAACTTTAATACGTCTGCTTTGAAGCGCCCCAAAAAACTTAAGATAGAAAAAATGTATTGTTTATCGTTTTGGAATATCTTGATTTTAATTTGAGATTATTATTAGAAAATCATATTTATATTTTCAAATAACATATAGGCGTAGTATTTTTATATTATGAAACAAAGTAAAATACAACACATAACATTGAAAGGTGATAGAAACGATGTACAGCAAGGCGCTGCTGTGTTCCGTTTCGAAGGATGTGGTAAGGGAGACATACTTTTCCGAGACGTTCCAGCTTAGTCCTCAGGGGTAGCGGCGCATCTGTGGCTGACCTCAGGTAGGAATATCTCTATTTGGGGTTGATTACGGATGTCCATGGGCGGCAGTAGCCACTTACCATCTGCATCTGGTGGACTGCATGCTCGTCTGCTTCTCCTATATTATAAAAAACGGTGCCACCACCACCATCTCCACCACCACGCCCTGCAAAGTGTCTACTTTAGTCACAGCTATTTTAGAAGCTCGATGCAGCAACTGAACGGGAAAAACGCGATGCAATGGTCGGTAAAACGCAAGTAAAACTTCAAGCTTACTTCGATATTAGAACCTTCAAGCTATATCTTCGATACGACAACGCAAGTCGCCAATACTTAACGTAGCATCACAGCGTAGCATGCTAAATGAATGTACACGTCATATATAAATAAACGTAATTAGCTACAAAAATAAATATTTTCTAGGTAATAGAAAGGGATGCTCTTACTCACATCGATTTTTTATTTTATCATAATGATGTATTATGAATGTACATTTACGAGAATCCGACAGATAAGCGATTAGATATCGAACGACGTATAAAGTATGTTTTTTGATTTATAAATGCTAATCCACGATAAATTTGTGACCAGACAGTGTACAGTTGTGTTGTAAAAATAGTGTATACATCAACAGTGACAATGGAACGCCTTTTGTACTTTCTAGTTATCTGTCTTATTGGATGTAAGTATTTTTCATACATTTTTAAACAAGTTGGATGAACAAATCGATTGTTATTATATTGAATTTCAAGGAACATTTTATTTACTAAAATATTAACTATCATTCGTAAATTTTGAATCCTAAAATTAAAAGTCTTACATAATACCTGATCGAAGCCTGACTCTTACATTTAAACTAAATCTAAAAAGAGATCTAGATTATCATTAAAATAAATCCTGAACTTGTATGTCTGCCTATTTTTATCTTTTTACTTTGGATCCCCAAAATAATTATATAATGGGACAAAAAGTAAGTTATATCAAGTTCCGTAAAAACCAAGTATTACGAGTATATAAAGTTTCGTAAAAACGCCTCTTTTTAACACGCGTTACTAGATTGCAACAATTGCTTTATAGTTTCAATAACTGTTGAACTTAAGGAACAGTAAATAGTATAATTGTGGAAAAATGTGGGGAGCTTTTCGAAAACTGAAAAATGGAGCACCCCACGCTTTATTCAGAATTATACTATTTACTGTTCATTAAGTGGTTCCTAGATTGAAAATTATTTTCCACTTTTTAGTTGATTTTATCATAAAAGCGTGTTTTTTAGTTTTTTAAAATATATTTTTTATTGGTTTATAACGCATAACAACATAAGCTGATTTTTTATACATTGGTATCGTAAAAATAATAAAATAAGCCTAACATTGGCTATTTTAAAATTACAAATAGAGATTCTCATTTTATTTTTTCAAAAAAATAATTCCCGCTGCTCATGGGTGTTAAAAAATATGTTTTATTTTATATAAATATAGCGATAACATAAAAATTTTGTTGCATCCTTATGATGAAAGCAATTTTGAACAGTACCGGATCTGCCGTATGAGAGGCAATTTTAATTGAATGATTTTAATTGAAATTTTTATCGACAGGTGCTAACGCGATCCCGCTTGACAGAGATGTCAACAGGATTGCAAATGGGGTTATTGCTGCAGAAAACCAATTTCCATATGCGGTAATCATATTTACGTATTAATTATTTACATTATTAGTGATATCCAGGTGGCATAAATAACCCTTTTTTATTATAGGAGTAACAGACGAGCATGCAGTCCAAATGATGGTAAGTGGCCACTGCCGCCCATGGACATCTATAATCAACCCCAGATAGGATTAGATATTCCTACCTGTGGTCAGCCACAGATGCGCTGCCACCCCTGGGGACTAAGCTGGAACGCCTCGGAAAAGTCTGTCTCCCTTACCACACCCTTCAAACCGGAACACAGAAGCGTCTAACACTGCTGTTATTAGGTAGAAATAGGTGTGGTGGTTGTGCCGCCGGAGTCGAACCACAAAGGGTTCTACCACCTTCCAACCTCTCATTCCAACCACCTACTGTATTTCGCTGTTTTCTTTGTCTTTCTATCTATGTATTTTTGGTTTTCTATGCTAGATTTTTGATCCTTTTTCGTATCATAAGTGAATTGTTTTAACTGTAAAAGTAATATTTTATCGTTGGTCTTTTTGATAGTTCTACCGTAAAAGACACGATCTCCACACTTATTTCTACCTGACAACAGCCCTTTTTAAGACATTTAAGGGTTGACAGTTAAAGGTAGAGTGAAAGGAACAATGAGATGTTGAGAACTAGAATTTAGAGGGAATAACATAAGGTAGGTTATGGCCGATCTCCAGGGCCAAAATATTTTGCATGCGCAATAACAGTACGATTAGATTCCAAGGGCTCTAACACGATTTAAATAAAGCTTTGTCCAACCAGGTATCTCTTCAAGAGAATACCCCCGCTGCTCAGCAGACAGCTACGAGGGGACACAGATGTGGAGGTGCTTTAGTGACTCTTGGACACGTGTTGACCACTGCGTCCTGTCTCTTCGAAACTGTCAATGGGTAAGTTCAAAATCAACCAAAAATATTTTGAAACTAACTTCCCATTTCCTTAAAACGTGACAAACCTTGTCAAATCGTTTTTTTTTCAGAAGTGGTCAGGTTATTCAAGTTATAAATCTCCTTGCGTATGACGTAATGCTTAAGCGACGTTAATCATTACAATATCTTATCTACTTGTAATTTAACTTCCTTCCGTCCTTACATGATTAATGCTACAAATATTTCTACCATACTCTGCTTTTTTAATCCACTGATCTTATTCTTTAACGTCATCTATAAATTGCGATAATGCGTGATCGATATTAAGCATCAGATTATCTCATCTCAATAAAATTTTACTTCTTTTAATGATTTATAGTAGACTAGCTGGACCCGGCAAACGTTGTGTTGCCATATAAATAAAAAAATTTAAGGGTGAACAACCCTTATCTTTTATCATAACTTTTTTAATTAGGGATGACTGAGAGTGTTATAAACGTAGGAGTAGACAAATATAATCAGAAGGCTTCGAACTGCTAAGCTATCGGGAGTTACACGTGTTATTGTGAGTCAACCATAAAAGATAGACATATGCTGTCGTGGGATATTTTTTATATAATTTTAAGGAAAACATTTCCGTCATACATCATTTCTGTGTAGCTTTAACAATTAAGGTTTCACACGCGACAAAAGCTTAAAAAATGGAGTAACTTCTCCCGTTTTCCCAACATTTCCCATCACTGCTCTGCTCCTATTGATTGTAGCGTGATGAAAAGTATACTATAACCAGCTCAGGAGTATGAAAAATAATCGTACCAAATTTCGTTAAAATCCGTCGAATAGTTTTTGTTTCTATAACGGTTATACGGACAGACAGACAGACATACAAAAAAATTACTGATTTCATTTTTGGCTTCAGTATCGATCCCTCATGACCTCCTGATAGTTACTTTGAAAATATATTTCATGTACAGAATTGACCTCTCTACAGATTTATTATAAGTATACATGTATTTCTTTGATACTCTGTTTTGTAAATTCACTGATCTCATCCTATATCGTCATCTATAAATTGCGATGTAAGTACTAAACAAAGCAATATGATTCCAGCGTTTCCGTTCAGATCAACCCCACACAGCACAGGGTCTTCGCGGGCTCGTCTTTTCTCACCAATGATACCGTTGCTGACAGAGTGAGGGGGATCGCCAACTTCAGTATTCATCCCAGCTATACAGGGGAACCGGCGTTCGTAAATGATATCGCTATCATTATCGTAAGTATTCTGTTAAGCATACATTTTGTTAATTTATTTTTACTTTTCAAAAAAGAAACTAATGATACAGCGTGATATTTTTTGGCAGTACAGTTAATCATTTTTTAAAGTAATTAAGCGTAAAATTAGTTAATTCTATTTATTGTGACAGAGGGGGAAATCCTTCTGAAGATATGCGGAGATTCCTCATAATATTATGACTAGATTAACTTAGGTAGATTGAGAACTGATAACTAGAGCCTTAGAAGAAGAATATAAAAATGAAATATGTCTAGTTTTTTAGGGTTCTTAATGATAAATAATGAATGAAAAATAACATATTTACTTAATCAAATAGAAAAATACTAAAATACATCTGAAAAGTGAAAGTACATATACGAAACATTACTCTTCAAAAAATATTTTTTGGCTTTAGTCATATTTCCAAATATGATTATCAGACAATTTAATTAATTTTATCTTGTTTCACTAATGCGATTATTTTTAGACGATTATATTTTTGTTGACTTTTAGATAGGTAACGGATAATTTACCTAAGGTTCACACTTGTGTCGTTATGAGTAAGTGCTAAAGGTAATAACTAAGTGATAATAAAAATGATTATGAACCACTTACATACCATTAACTATTAGTAATTGAATTATTGATAAGGAATGTCAGTTTATACAATACAAAGTTTGAAAAAACTGCCGAAAATTTTCTAGTATCACTAAAGTCGATTAAAACGATAAATAGTATTACAAAACGAGCATGAATCACTTTTATTTGTCGAACGACAGCTCTGAGCGATGAATTATTTCAATTCTATAATTGTGATAAGATATTTTAATAAAACCATACTTAAGTAAAAATAATTACTTTATCACGTCACATAATATACTTTTATACTGAAGGTATATATAATCATATATAACCACAAAAAGAACAAGATATTTCTGTGTGAAGAAAAATCCGATAAAAAGACGTACAAATGGGCATATTTTTTTAATAATCGTGATTTAATTTCTACGAGTATAATGACGACCTGGCTGGACTCTCAAAATACCGGAGTATCTCAAAATACTGAAGGTGGTAGAACCTTTTGTGGTTCGACTCCGGCGACACCACCGCCACACCTATTTCTACCTCATAAAAGCAGAGTTAGGCGCTGCTGTGTTTCGGTTTGAAGGGTGTGGTAAGGGAGACTGACTTTTCCGAGGCGTTCCGGCTTAGTCCTCAGGGGTAGCGGCGCATCTGTGGCCGACCTCAGGTAGGAATATCTAATCCTATCTGGGGTTGATTACAGATTTCCATTGGCGGCAGCAGCCACTTACCATCAGGTGGACTGCATGCTCGTCTACTACCCTTATATTATAAAAAAAAATATATACCGGAGTATTCCGATTTGGATTTCTGGTCAGCATAAGAAATTGAAGTGATGAATCAGATTTCTGTTCTGGCTCTAGGTGTTTGTGTATCGGTCTATGTACGTATCCATGGTACCCATGGGGCCACAGGGAATTGTAGTTTAAGGTGTATAAATCTAGAACATCTCTATGTCGATGATATTACTTGAGTGTTTGTTGTACAAAAGTATCTTAACCCAAACATTCAATAGACACAACATTAACACTGAATATGCTTAATTGAGACCACACGCTTTTTAATAAAATATACCCATAATATCAATGTAAGAAAACATACGACATAGTAAAACATGCGATTATATCAGAATTAAAAAGTAATATGTCAAAAATAAACGACACGGTAATTATTAAAGTATCCCTTGGACACAAACCCTTTACGCGATGACCATTGTTGTTGTCAACAACGCAGGACTTTTAGTCGGGGTGGAAAAATACGGGAGTTTACCCTCTAGTGACTAAAGCTGGAACTTTTAAATTTGAAATGACTGCATTCTTGTGGCTCTGGGAAATTCTGTTTGGGGAGGATAACAAAGAAGGTAAACTTTTAAACTGCTGTCGAGAGAATCGCGTAATTTAAATCCATTTACGGATGCGAAAGAAAACTTTCAGAGAATTATTTAAATTATAATTGGATTAAAATGTTGAACTACATTTACGTAAATCGTATTATGGTTGAATGTATGTATGGCAAGTGTATGAAAATGAGCATAATTTAAATATTGTTTGGAATAAATGAAGCGTTTCACATATTTGTCATTAAACGAAACTTAAGGTGATGTTTTTTTGTTGTACTTGATTCATATTTTTAACTATGCGACATTGCCCAAACACGAAAGTTAATAGTCACGGGGTATGGATTTTTGTCGACGTTTTTTGTAAATGTACAACTTTATATCAAAGCTCTATTTATTTGCTTGGGTATAAATAAATAATAATAAATAACAACTTTTACAAAAGGAGTCTTTATTTAAGTCGTAGATCTCCTACGCTTACGATTAAATGAGCCAGTTTTAATGCGTCCCTTTTATTAGAAGGCTGGAATTAACGCATCTCGTGTTTCGAAAGTAGTTCTTCATTTTCGTACGTTGACTTGTTTATATTGTTAATAAGTTATTTTATTTTAGCTTGCAGCGAGGTTCTTAGCAGCTACGGTGACGCCCCTTGCGCTCCCACCTGCTAATTTTAATCCACCAGACTTCACTCTTTGCCAAGTCGCTGGATGGGGCGCTACTACTCCTGTTACTACAGTAAGTTTTTTTTTAATATTTAACCTAACGATAAGGCAGACGGGCTACCTGATGGAAAGCAGTCACCGTCGCCTATGGACATTTGCAACACCAGAAGAGTTGCCAATGCGTCGCTGGCTTTGAAGAAGAGCTCTTTTTACACCCCTCTTGAAGAGCCCTATGTCATAGTCCTAAAGGAATACCTCAGGACCTCAGTTCTTCGTGTTCATGACTTTATTTTTTTTCACGTTCATAGAAATTTGTTGATAATAAAGTGCACTTTTTGGTGGAAGGGTAGGAATGCAGATTGACATACTTGAGGCCACCATTTTAATACTCAGTATTGGTGACGTATCTATGTCGTCTTCAGGTAGAACTTCTGTCGTATTATATCTGTCCATGGGCGGATATAATAGCCAATGGTTACCTGCCATTAGCTTGACTGTATGGTCGCGTGCTACTTCTATAATAAAACAATATGGTTGATTAGCCATTTTTTTTATTCGTTGATGTCAGCCATATCAGAGTGTATATCTGAATGTTGTTTTAACAACACATTTAATCATGATTATCTTTTAGGCCAGCACTGAACTAAGGTTTGCCAATAAGTACGTGTACAATCAGAACCTTTGCACATCGTTGTACAACAGCCAACCCGGGATACCAAATATTATGCCGACTATGATTTGCGCAGCGTCCTATGATATACTCTCTTCAGGATGTGTTGTAAGTACATTTAAATGATGTTACGTATTTAAGAAATATTGATTAATGAAAGGTATATTCTAGAGGTAAAATTTTAGAATTTCGGAGTAGAATAACTACTCAAGAAGTGAAGTCACGGAAATATTATAACAAGCAAAGTCTTTAATTTCCTTTCACAATATTTATCACTCATCCTAATATGCTCACGTTATGAAATTCCGAAGTTAAGAATAATCTTTTCCCATGTCCCTTAAACGTTAAATAAAACTTCACTTCGATTACCCTTAAAATATTGGTATTAAGAGCTCGCGTTCTTAAAAGATTATTTTCTTACAACGACCCGTGTGGCGCAGCGGTCACCATAACATACTGTTCTGACGCGCAAAGGGTTCTGGGTTCGATCCCCACCAGACAGATTTCTGAATGATCAATTTCAGATACCTGTTCTGGGTCTGGGTGTTGTGTATTTCTCGTTGTGTGTGTCCATGGCACAATACAGGGAGTCCTCATGTGGGCCTGTGAGCGTAGATAGCGTTTCGTTTCGGTTTTCGTTTTACTCCTAGGAAGATCACCGATTCACCCTTCACGTCGGAAAGCTTTCGTTGCGAAGCTCACATATTTTAAAATTCATAGTGGATTTTTTTAACCTGTCTCCTGTATCTGGTGTAATAATATTTCAGAACGACAATGGAAACGCGCTCGTCTGCGACGGAACCCTCACCGGCGTTCTGTTCGTGACAGACAACTGCAGATCATCTTCCTTCCCCGAGCTGTACACTAGAGTCTCCAACTACACCACCTGGATACGATCTGTATCTGCATCTCCAGCTCTCTTCACACCTGGAGTTTTAGTCATGACTGTCCTATTCTCCGTCACTCAGTTATTTGTTAATAAGTACTAGACTTAGTTATAGTATTTTAATTTAAGGGTTATTTATATATGTAGATAGTTAGCTTTTGTTAGGGCTTATTCATAATTTAACCCAGGTAAAACAGCCGCTCTTATTTTTGCCTCATAACAGCAGTGTAAACGCAGCTGTGTTCTGGTTTGAAGGGTGTGGTAAGGGAGACAGACTTTTCCGAGGCGTTCCAGCTTAGTCCTCAGGGGTATCGGCGCATCTGTGGCCGACTTCAGGTAGGAATATCTAATCCTATCTGGGGTTGATTACAGATGTCCATGCTGCATGCTCGATTGCTACTCCTATATGATAAAAAAATATATAAAAAATAAGGTTTATTTATTTATGTAGTACATATGTTAGCTTTTGTCATTCATAATTCAAGTTACATACCTTAAAACTAAGCGAACTAATTAAAGTTTGTTAGTTTTTGTTAGACTTCATTCATAATTAATGACCCTTCAGGGCAGGTGTGAGTGAAATTAATTATTGTTAGACTCATATGTTATAAAGTAGGTTTATATGTAGATGAGTTTAATATTTATTGCTCGATCGATTTTGTTTTCAAAGTTGACTGTATTTTTAAGCAATCATTCATTTAAATTTTCTTATATCTTAGATCAACTAAATTACATCTTATGCTGTACAAATGTAATCTGATTGACTTTAATAATATTATCATATGAAAGCTCAAATATAAGTGACATAATATGACTTTTCGCTTATGATTAAATATTTTAATATGAAAAGAATTTTACTTTACTTTGAAATCTTTGAAAGAAAAGCTATTTTAATGGAAGCACGTATCTATATGGAACGTCACGGGAATAATAGCGAAACATTCAAATAATCTTTGCAATATCACATTTATCTGCGAGCACGTTTTATTAAACCCTGACTCATATGTAGCTGGTATCGATTGGTATTTTTTAATTTAGTTGATCAAAGGTTTAGAAAATGACATTGGTATTATCTTATTTGCTGACGATATCTATTCCTGAAATAGATAAGCGATAAGATTATAACATGCCATTTCGAACATGTAATCAATTGTGTATGTACAGTTTTTTCAATAAAAATATAAATATGTATTTAAAGTGTTTTCTTTTATGAAACCCGACATACGACTTGTTTTTGATGAGACGATACCGGCACGGTACCCCTTGGCACGGCACGGCAACGACGTCAGTAGACTCACAATTATATGAAGTTGCCGGACCTGACTGACGTCGACAGCAAACCGGCATATGAGTGTCAGAGTATCAGATTTTAATTGACGTATATAGTAAGTAAAATAAATTAACAATCAAAACTTTGCCATGTAGTGACGTGTCGTTCATTCAAAAATAGCTGCCGGTGTCGTGCTGTCGGTGCCGGTGTCGTGTCGTGACGTCCCTAAAGAAGAGCCCATTGACAAGATGTACGACAAGAATTTAAATTACAAGCTGTTTCGCTTGAATCGCGGCCGAAAATGAATTTTTCGCGAAGAAAAATTATGGGCCATTACGCTAAGCGTATTTGAGGTCCAATTTATTTCTTACAAAGTAACTAAAAGGTTAAAGGTGTTATAAATTTTGAGCACGTTCATTAGGCTCCGCTCGGAATCTCGCACCGGCTTTTAGCCCACGACACACGTCGGAATTTCGTAATAAGATTTCCTTAATTTAAGACTTCTTCCTTCATACGAGTATAAACTCTTTTACGAGTGCCTACCTGATCCATCCGTGTATATAGCTTTTGTAGGTCATAAAAGGTTTTAGTGTTCTAAATCCAGTTATGTTATTTCATCATCGGATCTACGGCGAATTAGATTAATTTGGTTACAGTTTTCATTGATTAATGCTGATAAGGTGTAACAGGGTATTTGCAGTACACACAAATAAAAACCAAAATGAGATGAATAAACAAGAATAATATGAATGTTTCATTGGCTATCGTTTGTTCATCATACTTCATCCTATGTAATTTAGTGTTATTAAGGAGTTATATAGGTTTATTACAGAGTTATTATAAAAACAGGTAAAAATATGCCCCTTTAAAGCAGTTAAAACATGTCTAATAAACTATGTCACTCCCATAATTTAGATGAATCTAACGATACCTCATGTATTAAAATCTATAGGACCAAAGAATGAGACATTCATATGTATGCTCGAAAAACATTACCTTCCCACCCATTATTCTAAGTAGGTCGTCATATCCATAGAAAGCTCCTGATATATTTTTAAATAACAAAAAAAAATGCTAATATAAACAATATTGAGAGCGATTTATGAGGTGCTATGTCAATACTTGTATATTACATAATTACTTCATTTCATAAATATTTCAATGAGATTTAACGAGGTAACCGAATCAAATTATATTTGTTCATACATTCGTAATATTATTATTATTATTATAATTTATATCAAATTATAATTATATTCGGTATTTGATTCGATTTGGTTTACAGTTTGTCCCGTGTTAAAATATGAAATATCGAATATTTTAAGATATCTGTAACTATTGGTTTTAATTTACCATTTCGGGTATTAAAAATAGTGTGGTTCGACCTGGGAAGTATCACCTCCACACCAATTCCTAGCATGAAGCGACTCTTACGTTGCTTATTATGAGGTGATCATCTAAGTCCTTAAGACATTATTGACAATCCATCTGTAATCGACTTCAACTAAGAACCCTGCTCTACATGGATTTTTTCATAGACGTCTACGGATGCCCACTAGTGGGACAATAATGGGTTGATAACAGACGTAGCAACGCATAGATGGAGGATCTCATATTCTATCTGTTGTCGGTTACAAAAATCCATGGGGGGTAGAGTCCATTTACCATCAGATGCATACTCGTTTACTCCTTATAGTTACTTAATAAAAAGCAATGCTCATTTATAATAGAAAAATTATATCGGGTATCACAACGCTATCCACTAACTCCAATCCATGCAATTTTCCATTCAAATAATGCAATGCAAAATGCGAAATGAAAAGCCTTAATTAATTATCGCATAAAGAATGGAGGGCTACGCGCGTACCACAATGACTATTATCGTAACAATACCGCAGCTTTTAATTTTTATGTTTTAATATTCTTTTTAAGCAGTGCAAGTACTGGATTTACAGCGCAGAAAACAGTATTCCAATTATCTTCTAGTTAATTAATATTCTAATTCGTTGAACTGGATTCATTTAATGAATAAATAGAAAACAATTCAGAATAAGGCATGATAAGTTAAGATTATTTGTATTTGTAAGAGAAATGATTTAATACAAAAATAAAAGTATAAATAATAAGGTTCTCGAATAATTATGTAAAACTCTTTAATTTTAATTACAAATGTAATTTCCCTTGCCTTTTTAAGATATGCAAAAAATTACTAATTTCGGTTGAAAAAAAGTTGCCATCTTCGACAAGGTTTCCATTTAAAATTATCTTTGTAGTTGACAGAAATTATAAAATTTTGATGTTTTGTAAGCAAACCATTGGATAGATTAATTATTAATAACGAACGTTCGTCGAACCACGTTTAATATCTCCTTAATTTTATAAATAGACTTCAGCCCTCTTGCCACTTCCAAAAAGATATTTTAAAATAGCCTACATATATAAATAACGTAATTAAGTTAATGACCTTAACATTAATAAATCCTACAATATACGAAATATATTAAAATACACTCGGTGTTAATACCTTTCATAAACAATATTTCGAAAGACAGAATATTTTTCGGACCGTATTTGCTGTCTCAGCTTTGTTTTTCTGATTCCATTATAATTACGCTTAATACTAATATTTAACTAAGTAACAGTAATAATGGAAATACACCAAGGAAAACATTTCTAAGAGGCTCTAATTATAAGTACATTTTCAGAAACAAAATAATTAGATACACAAAGATTCTTCTTGTAAAATGGTATGATCAATAGTATTCCATTACAGGCCGTTGAAGCAGTCTTATTGTTTCATTGCCACTGGTGTCCACAAATATGACGTAATAGTTCAGTGAACTTATCTCTCATAAAGTCCAAATTTCCTTACAATTCGGAAATTTTCATATGAGATATTTTTTATTGTACCTGCACTAGCTAGGAAGATTTAAAGAAATTGTCATTACTTCCAGTGGATATCTGTAACCAACCAAATAAATAGAACATAGGTTCTACTTGAAGTCGATCACGTATGCATTGCTACAATTTAGACAGTCGCCTCACAAGTAAGCTCGTAAAGACGTATTTTTCTTAGATTTCTAATTCAATTAATTTTATATATAACACACAGGAATCGGTAAAATAATGATCAAAGAATCCTCGCGTATCATAACCATGTTTTTGTCATATCGACCTTCGAATTTAAGAACATTGTGGACGAAAATAACCCATCGATCATTATGAGCAAACAAAGCTTAATTACAAGAAAAGCTTCGTGTTTACAAGCTCTAGCTCTTGTAGAACTTTTCTATTTGGAAGTAATACTTGTCTGATGTTGGATTTCCTTGATACATTTTTGAATACGATACTATTATGCTTTCAATATCCCTTCATGTTTTATTGCACAGCGTTATTTTTTATATTTTTGAGGAGCAGACGAGCATGCAGTCCATTTGATGATAAGTGGCTTTTGCCAGTCATGAACCTGTAACCGACACATAAGAGTAGATTTCTACCCGAGGTCAGCCACAGCGTCGGTATAGTACAGCGGACTAGCAGTTTGACGTGGACTTTACCCCTGAGCACTAAGCTGGAACAAGTAACAGAATCATCTATAATATGTTAATGGGCGGCAGTAGCCACTTTCCATTACGTGGAATACGTGCTTGCTCAATATTATTAAAAAACTTTACCTATTCCATTGTAAACTAAACTAGGGTACAAAGTGGGACAAGTCCTTGAAATGTATTGTTCAGTATGTATTGTCTAGTTCCAAGATATTTCTATATAACTGAACATAACAGCTTTCACAATATGATGGAAACGGTGGCCTATTTGATAGCATCTGGTGTTCACGTTCGTTCCACGGAAGTTTTGAGGCCATTTTCGTTCGTAACTTCTATGTTCACTCGAATATTCTACGTGTAGGTAGAAAATGTTGATGATACGATGAATTATATAAATACAGAAAGTTGTTTCAATTTAAATGCAGTTTAAATATTTTAGAGGTAAATAGGGACGGTTCTCATAGCTTAAAGGCAATTTTAAATGTTTGCCAACATTACATATTAGTATTGGTATTTTGTTTTCATGGAAGTGATGTGAAATAATGAATTACAGAAGTCAGAAATGGCACTTAAGTTATTACGCTTATAGGCTTGATGTATTGGGGTTTCGTACAACATTTACTGTCAACTTAAACCGATATCAATTACTCGTATTATTCTTTTTTTTATAATATAAGAGTAGCAGACGAGCATGCAGTCCGCCTGAAGGTAAGTGGCTGCTGCCACCCATGGACATCTGTAATCAACCCCGGATAGGATTAGATAATCCTACCTGAGGTCGGCCAAAGATGCGCCGCTACCCCTGAGGACTAAGCTGGAACGCCTCGGAAAAGTCTGTCTCCCTTACCATACCCTTCAAACCGGAACACAGCAGCGCCTAACACTGCTGTTATTAGGTAGAAAAAGGTTTGGCGGTGGTGCCGCCGGAGTCGAACCACAAAGGGTTCTACCACCCTTATAACTCTTAACTATAGTTTACTTTTTGCTTCGTTACAATGAAAATAGTACTTCCTCTAGAGATTGCAATTTTTTACCACAAATAACCGGGATTCAGTACACTGAATTGAAGAGAATAAAATATTTAAAGCAATTAACATTTAAAGTTAGTTTTTGATATAAGGAGAGTATTCGTTGTCCAATTGGGCAATATTTACACCACACCAATACCAATGAAAGTGGAACGATTAACTTTAGATAAAACTCCGGCTCACTATAGTGTTGGTTACAGATGTCCATTACCACTTACCATCTAGTACCACTTACCATAGTACCATAGTAGAAGTACCACTTACCATCAGGTGGAACGCATACTCTCTTTTTAACTCAATATAAAATAATTCGCCAAATACGAATCAAACTGGCACATACGTACCACCAAATGTTCTTTATTTTTTACTTATTTTTATTAATTTTATTATTTTCAACAATACTTAGTTATATAACACAACAAAAGATGGTGTTGGGGTGATGATATGATACGTAGACAACGTATAATAAAATTAAAATAACTATATTAAAATATGTTTTATGGCACTTATTTGTATTTATTATAATACCTGTTACAGTAGTAAATTAATTGTAAAAATTTCAAACGTCTTACTAGTACGGTTTAACAGATCGAAAAATGCCGAAAAAATCCGGTTTGTTATATGGAGACCCCTTTAAAATTCAACTTTGTTTTATTTTTAGTATTTGTTGTTATAGCGGCCACTGTTATCATTCATTTCATTTCATGTGTCTATCTATTACGGTTCCGGAGATATAGCCCTGTGACAGACGGACAAACAGCGAAGTCTTAGTTTTAAATAGTAGTAGTAATAGGTTTCTGTTTTTACCCTTTGGGTACAGAACCCGAAAAAACAATTTGCATCTTAGTGGTACTGTAAAGTTCCACTTTAAAAATGTTATACAAAATACATTATCTTCAGTGCATTAAAATTTATTTCCAGCTTCATGTTGGTTAAATGAATTTTGATGAAAACCCGAGTAGGTCATTAATATTGACTACCTTAATGGAGATGGCTGAAGCGAAGCTAGTGACTGGTAGATGAGAGCTTTTATATGGTTTTGGCGATAAACCCGACCAATGGTAAAACATAAAAGTTGAAATTATTCAGTAGAATATTTAATCTGAAAAGGAGTACAATAGAATTAGGATGATTTTAAGTCGACTCAAGTCTTAAAATATATTTTCTGGGAACTCGAGGACAATTTGCGTGTTTTTTTAATTAAAAAGAGTGCATTAGTACAAATAGGTCATATAAATATGACGATGACGTAAATGACACAATTCGAGAATTTAAAAATTTAACCTCAACCCAAGGTATTATTTGAACGCCTGTTGAAATTCACTAGCAATGCGCAATTATATATTATTACATTATATTTACGCACTTATTCCTATATCGTGTCGTTAATATTAATTGATTATTTATTGATACATTTTCTAACTTCTTATCTTTTGGTTTGGAACTAAAAAACTTTTTTTACAGAAATACAGCTCTTAATTATTGAACTTTATTACTGTAAAAAACGTTTAGCACAAATTATCATTTATTTTTCGAGTAATACAATGAAACGCCATATATATTGGATGTATCCATTGTGAATTCATTCACATTCATTTCATTTTATTCATAAAATCTGTCTCTATGTACGACGAGAGAAAATACGAAGGATATGAAATTCATGTGACAAAACAATATGCTTGCAATATTTTACGTAACGTTACAATTTGTCTTGCCTGCACTCACTGTCGCGTCGCATAAAAATAGTGAATATGAAACAGAAACAGTAAATAGAGAAACATGTTCATAGTAGTTACCCCTTAGGCTGACCACACAGTGTCTATTACCGCCCGTACGATAGTTGCGTAGGCTACTATATCGTCGCCTAAAAGCTACGAAATAGTAATTTAATCCGCTACTGCTGGCACGTTCTATTTATTGACTGGGCGACCATAGAACACATTTTTAACTTTTATTCCAAAAATAAAAAAAAACAGTGCTTACGCGTCTTTATAGATCCATAAGCTACTAAACAGTCCACAAGCAACTTTTAGTAATCGCTTTAACCACTATTTAATCGTTTAAACTACCAAATGCTCAAGTGACGGTAACCACTTAAAGCTACCGGCTGCTCAACTGATAGTAGGCCTTATTTAATTTTAAATACATAATAATGAAACTATTTCATAATTTTCACAATTTTCTACAATGAATAACAATACAATAAAATATTTCTACACGTCTACAACTTCTCACAACTTTACAATTAGACATAAGGCTTCCCTAGGTACAACTTTTACATCGCTATCAGAGTCGCCCGTGGGTATCGTACCATATCGTATGAGGCGGCGACAGTCCTGGGGCGGCTTCCGCCTCTGGACATTCTGGCGGATATGGACGCACGGGTCTTCCATAAGATCCGCGTCCTCCGCCAGAGGGCTGAACCCTTCAGCGAAGAGACGGTCGCAGCGCTTCGTAGGAGAGCCAGGTGGCGCGCTCTGAGGTGCTGGCGTAATCGGCTCCTGGAACCACACAACATACGCCAACGGGTGGTCGACGCAATCCTGCCGAACTTCAGGGCTTGGCTGAGAAGCAAAGGTCGTGTGACCTACCGCTTGACTCAGATGCTCACCGGACATGGCTGTTTCGGTGAGTATCTGAATAGGATAAGGAGGGAGCAGACGGCCCAGTGCCATCATTGTGGGTGCGATGAGGATTCTGCACAGCACACGCTGCAGCACTGTCCAGCGTGGGAGTCTCAGCGGCGGATCCTCGTCGAAAAAGTGGGACCGGATCTCTCTCCATCGGCCATCATCGGGGCGATGGTTCAGCGTTGCGAAGCCTGGGACGGCATGATCACCTTCTGCAATGACGTAATGTCTGCAAAGGAAGACGCCGAACGAGCTAGGGAGCGCGCTGAACCCGCTCGGAGGAGAAGGAGGAGTCGCCGCGGGCGTTCGTAACGCCCCAGGCGCGGTGTCCCTGTAGTTCCGGGACCAGAATAGGGCTACGGTATCCCCTGCCTGTCGTAAGAGGCGACTAAAAGGGACTTTCGGGGTTACGGGCGGCAAGAGTGGGAGCTCGAACCGCCCGGCTAGCGACCCCGGGAAGGACGACGGTATGTGTGGTCGCATTCCGTCGCATACACCAGACGGTGTGGTGACACAAAGTCACCTGGGCGGAGCCCGACGGGGCAGTGCGCTGAGAGGACTCCGGTCGCGTTCCTTTGGAGATCCCGGAGTCCTCTACGCAGCGCCGAGGACGGCCACCGGGGGGGTTTTAGTGCGGTAAAAGTCCCACATAACCCCGTGTCGCTCCCACGGCACCGGGTACCTTTTGAAGGTTTCCCCCTCGAAAAGAAAAAAAAAAAAAAAAAAAAAAAAAAAGAGGTACAACTTTTACAACACGCAAACAGGACCGCAAGAGTGTATATGAAAAACTTTGCACAGTTGTTGTAAGTTGCCTTCTTTATATTTTGGTAATTGGTCAATAGTCCAACATAACTATCAACTGATATATCAACTGATATAAACCTGACAATATTTCCATATATCTGCAAGGTCATAGTTGAAAATCTAAGATAGGAAGAAGAGCAGTTCCACTCCAATCTCACTTTTTAATTGTTTGAATAATTGCCAATGTCCACTTAACACTTAGTAAAACGTGTATTCCGCTCCATCTGTGCCAAATCTGAAAACTTGCTGACATTGAATTATTTTCAACTGATTTACGTCAGGTGTCTTGAAATCTACCTTTTCTTTTTAAATTTTACTATATAGAAGAAAGATAAAATTAGTAGGTTACAATTAGGGAGGTACCACAACTACAACACTTCTTGTGTTGTTCTACTCACTACAACGTTTCCATAGTAGTTATAGTTCTGTAACAAGCGATGAGGACGGCCACCGGAGGGGTTTTAGTGCGGTAAAAATCCCACATAACTCGACGGCGCTCCCACGTCGTCGGGTACCTTTTAACGGTTTCCCCCTCGTTAAAAAAAATGGTAGCGTGTGGATGCTGGTTGACTTATGAAGTCGCTTCGTAATCTTAGTCTTCGGTGGTAACGTATCTGTGATCGTCTTCAGGTAGAACCCCTTTTTTCTATATGGAATACAGATATACGAGTACATGAGCGGTAGTGACCACTTATTATTAAGTGGACCGCAAGCACCTATGTCACTAAATGTTACAATAATACGAGTATAATTTTATATATTAAATACCATTTACCATATGCAAAATGTGGAATGAACTTCCTCCTGAGGTATTCCCTCAGGACAATGGCAAGGGGCCCTTCAAGAGGGGTGTAAAAAGAGCTCTCCTTCAAAGCCGGCAAAGCATTGGCGACTCCTCTGGTGTTGCAAATCTGGTGTTCCATAGGTGACGGTGACTGCTTTCCATCAGGTAGCCCGTCTGCCTTATCGTAAGGTTAAATATACAAAAAATATATATTTATTGATAGTACGGTATAATATACATCGGTGACTTAAAGTAAAACAAACACAAATCCATTAAAATCGCAATAAGTGAGAAATAATCCAAGTTAAGAAAAACTCTCCTCCATTTCAGATTTTGACCCTGTTTCGCTTTCGTATGTTCGAAAACCACTTGGAGTTCGAATTGAGAACCAAAAGCAAAGTGGAATCGCTGCAAATAGGTCTCTGACGTCAAATCAACTGAAAGTCGCTTTACTATCGTTTGACGATTAATAAAGAGTATTCAACTCACGTAGTAATTATTCGAGCCCCGCTGTGAATGCTGACTAATGAAAAGGTTTTAACTTATAAAAGGAAAGTTTGTACCGCAACGCGTCAAGTCTACATTTCATTACAGTTTTGCTACTCGTACCCAGTTTTTAAGTGTTTTTGACTGTTACAAAGTAGTCGTTTATTTTATGTTACGAAGTTCTGATAAGATTCCTGGTTTCCCTGAGGACTAAGTTCGTCCTCTAAAGTCTAAAACATAGTACAATACTATTACCATATACCATTCATTAGTTCTAACACCACTCTGCTGTGAATGGAATACAAGAATGAGAAATTGTCTTGCCATATCGAATGATTTTTCTCTCATTTCTGGACACCTCGGATTTTTTAAGTCTACATGCCTGAGAAAACTTTAAAAAATGCTCTCAAAAATGTGAAGTTGCACTTGCCTAATTTGGTGGGCTTAAACTCCTCTCAATTTGAGACATATGCCCAGCAGTGGGACAGTAATGATTTGTGAATGACGATATTGGATAAATTTAGAAAATCATGAAGCCCAAAGCATTGTACTCCAATGAATTTATCAATGATGTTTCGTATTTTACTAAGTAATTGTATAAAAAGTAATTATAAATTGTAGAATTAAAAAAAAAGTAATACTTTATGTTGGCATCGGCTTTTATCGTATGTTTTAGATTAAATTCAGTGAAACAAATATGAGGCGAGTCAGTTAAAGGTTTTCCTTTTCAGCGAGCAGCTGGCCCTTGTGCGAGTAATTACTATGAATTGTAAGTTTTCTTCCTAAATATTTTGTGTTTTATTGTATAAATTGTATAAAATACTCGTATATAAAACATAATTATTTATACATTTTATTCATAATATCACTTCTTGTAGACGAGATGAATAATTGGCTTTAATTATAATAGGAAAATCGAAGATTGATGAACCTACATAAATATGATGATATTATCATTATTCTATATTAATTGTTTATTATAAATTACTAGCTGACCCGTCAAACGTTGTGTTGCCATATAAATAAAAATATGTTAAGGGTGAACAACCATTACCATATAGGGGTATGAAAAGTAAATAGTAGCCGATTCTCAGACCTACTGAATATGCATATAAAATTTGGTGAAAATCGGTAAAGCCGTTTCGGAGGAGTACGGTAACTAACATTGTGACACGAGAATTTTATATTATAAATTATAATAGTATACTTTTGTTAACCTACACAAACTAGTATACCGACCGTATAAATATACACATAATTCCGGGACAATAATCTCATCAATTCCCAGATGTTTTCCGTTATACCTCTCAATACTTGAGAATACACATTTCTAGTAATAACCTTGCGGATCCCATTTGGATGGAGGGTTCCAACCCGGTTAAGAAAAATGTTCTCAATAAATTACTATAATATCCGGCAAAATCGATGCTTGGGTATGAAACACGCTACTGTCTATAGCTTACATAAGATGCTATGGTATCATATTATCGTATAGATTTGAACATTATTTACTTTACTGTCTTGAGAGTTTTCGTACCAAAAGATCCACCAAATGGCTGCAATTTATTTGCCGTCCATTCTTTGGTAGAAAAATTAGGTACGGTAAATTAGGTGCATGCATTCCATCTGACGAATACATAATTGGTAATTACTTGTTCACATCTGTAGCCGACGGACATATAATTTGATATCTTCTTTTAATTGAGTATAGATGCATCATCCTTTACTAATAATGAGAATTAACTTGAAACGCCTTAAATAAATCCTCAGATATTTGTAAGTTAAATATTTCTTAAGAATTAAGTAATCACTTGCTTAATTAGTGAAGGAAAAGATCGTAACGTGAACACCTACATGCTTGAGAGTTCTCCACGACGTTCTCAAATGTGAGGCACTTTGGCAGGGTAGCCTTAACTCTTTAATTCTGGGAAGAATCACTCTCACTATTTCATAATTACGTTAATCAGTCCAAATTGTGGAAAATGTTTTCGTAAGGATATTAAGTTGTAGAAAGTAAAGTTACTTTAAAGCATTATTGCCATTATTGCCTTTCCAATGATTGAAGATTTCTGATCGTTATTAAAATCAACAACATGTCAGTTACTTCTGTCTTATAACTTCAATGGCTAGCGCTGCTAGGTTCTAGATTTAAGAGTGATTAATAACCTAAACAAGGTAAAAATACAGACATTCCCTTAAGAGGTAACAACGCGTATCTGACCGACTTCGGGTAGGAATTCAATCCATTTGGGATAGTTTACAGAAGTTCATTAACGCCAGAAACCACGATTTGATTTGTTTGTGTGAATGTGTAATGCTCGTTTACTTCTTTAATAGATAAATAACTAAGTTACTCATTAAGTATGTGTAATTTAAATTTCTTTAGGCTGGCCGCCCATTGGGAAACAGTAGATTTTTAAAGATCAAGTAGCTACAAGAGTATGTGAAGTAATACATATACTCGTACATAAAGAATCGTACAAAATAGATTTTTTAAAATTAAATCAAACATGAACCGCTCGTCGCTAAAACAACAAATTTATCGCCTGAGCGGCAGCGGCTTGAGCAATTGCTTGAAAGCCTAAGCTACAAAACGGTATGCAACTAATCGTTGACACGATTGTAGCCAATGGACGGTCACCCTCAATATTTGATGCAAAGGAAGAATATTAACTAATATTGTGAGACCGGCAGCAATAGTCTAAAACAATCAACACAATAGTTATATCGTAATTGTATCTCAATATATAACCCTTGTGGGATACTAATGTCATCAGTTCGCAGATGTTACTGGCTATACCGCAGCCGACGTATTGCTATCAGGCCACAAGGGCCATCCCAACCCAGCCTGCCAGAAATATGGGCCGATAAATTACTCTATTATCGAGGACAATCGAAGCAACACATCCTACACTTGTATACACATGAATAATGTCATGGATTTCAGATGTACTCGTAGTTCTCATGTTAATTTTGTGACGTTTAAATATGTCATCATCATCAACTTACTGTCCCACTGCTGAGCACAGGTTTCATCTCAGAATGTGAAGGATTAAGACATAGTCCATGCTGGCCAAGTGCGACTTGACAGATTGCACATACTTTTGAAAACTAGGTAGTAGTTACGGTATCCCCTGCCTGTCGTAAGAGGAGACTAAAAGGGGGCTTCCGGGTTGCGGGCGGCAAGAGTGGGAGCTCGAACCGTCCAGCAAACAATCCCGGGAAGGATGACGGTATGTGTGGTCGTATACCGTAGTAAACACCAGATGGTGTGGGAGGAGCCAAAAATGCGCCCCCAGGGCAGAGCCCGATCGGGGCATCGCGCTTAGAGGGCTCCGGTTGTGTTCCGTCGGAGATCCCGGAGTTCTCCAACAAGCGTTGAGGACGGCCACCGGGGGGGTTTTAGTTCGGTAAAAATCCCACATAACCCGGCGTCGCTCCCACGTCGTCGGGTACCTTTTGAAGGTTTCCCCCTCGTAAAAAAAGGTAGTATGTGAAATATCCCTGCAAAACATAATACACTGATATGTAACACCGTCGCTAATTTGAAATGTTATCTCTCTCAATAAATCGAATTTCTCATCTGTGTACATATTATTTACTATTCTCTTGTGGTCATATTCCTTCAATTTAGACTTACGCGATGTATTCGTTGCAATTCTAACGAGTAACAAACGAGCATGCAGTTTAACTGATGGCAAGTGACCACTGCCGCGCATGGACCCCTGTAAAATAAGATAAAATAACCTGAAGTCTGCCACAGATGCTCCACTACCCCTGTAAATTAAGCTCGAATGCATCTGAAAAATATATCTCCCTTTCCACACCCCTCAAAACAGATCACAGCAGTGCACTGCTGTTATTGGCAGAAATGTGTGTGGTGGTGGTACCGATAGAGTGGAACGAAACATGATTTCACACCTTCAAATGTCTTATTTTATCACACTGCTGTATTTCTGAAATTAGATCTTTCTGTCTAGTAGTTTAGTAGTCTAGTAGTAGTAGTAGTGTCTGTATCGTTAGTTACAGAACAGTCAGTTGAAGGTGGTAGAACCCTTTGTGGTTCGATTCTGGCGGCACCACCGCCACACCTATTTCTGCCTAATAACAGCAGTGTTAAGCGCTGCTGTGTTCCGTTTTGAAGGGTGTGGTAAGGGAGACATACTTTTCCGAGGCGTTCCAGCTTAGTCCTCAAGGGTGGCGGGGCATCTGTGGCCGACCTCAGGTAGGAATATCTAATCCTATCTGGGGTTGATTACAGATGTCCATGGGCGGCAGTAGCCACTTACTATCAGGTGGACTGCATGCTCGTCTGCTACTCCTATATTATAAAAAAAAAAAAAAAATCCTGGAGTAACTCGCGGTAAACATTATTTTGAATGTCAGAAACAAGTTTTTTAGTTAAACGACATACTGAGAAATATTTATTGCGTAACTACGACAAACAATTGATCGACTTTTAATAGTTTTCTAGAAAAACAATATTATTATGCCTTACTTTTACTGTTATGTGGAGTCACACATTTTATTGTTCACGTCTTTTTATTGTTGTTTCTGCAATATTTATACGTATGTGAAGAATTTACACAATAAAAAGTTATTCACATAAATCGTTAGGAGGATGACGCAAATTGTACATTTTTCCTGTATTTAAAGGTAAGGGGTACTTCACACTGAATTGTCCTTATCGTTACAAATAAATATAATTTAAGTATCAAAGTAATAAAAGTAAATATTTTTCTACTAATTGCATATGAAAGTTTACACGATAATTATATATAAAATAACAATTATTACCATTTTTGCCTGTCTGTCTGTCTGTTTGATCCGGCTAATCTTCACAACGGCTGGACCGATTTTGATGGGACTTTGACTAATAGTTACCTGACCTTATACAGAGTAACTTAAGCTACTTTGTTATTTTAAAGAAAGAGTTAGGGTACCGCGCAAAATAAGTAAAACCTCCAGAACATTTATACTTTTTAATGCGTGAACCGCGGAGCACAGATCGCATATTATTATGATGCTCACTAGAAGCGAGAACTTTGTGTCAATTAGCAATCAGCCCAATACATTTATCGTTTGATGTATATATGTTTCTGCAATATTTTTTATATTTTTATATTACGCGTACCTTATTATTATTTTAATATAGTTGTATGGACCATTAGTAAAGACATCTCACCGCCTTGTAATTAAAGGAAGCCACAAATGCACTTACGTAAAATGGTTGACGGTTTTCCTATTACGTCTCCGACTGTCATGGTCAATTGTCAAATTTGGTGACATTTTCTTGTTAGGAGTGAATAATCTATGATATGGACAAACACATACAAAATTAGATAATAGATTACTAACTCAAACCTGATTAGGTCTTCTTCCATTCAAAGTTAGTCAGTGTGTGTCAGTATCTAATTTTAAATCACAACGGTACACTAAATTACCACTTCAAATGTACAATTAATGGGCCTAATTTTGTTTTCTATCAAATTCAAATTAAAAACCCGTTAATTTTATAGCCATCATTTGTAGCATATAGCCATATATCTTTCTAATATTTAAAGGTTCATCTAATATTCTCCTATTTGACAGCAGAAGCGGCATTTGTAACGTATGTATAGTTCGTTAAACATTTTTAAGCAAATTTCATTACTGTTTCAAGCCTTTATTATGCTTCGTTAAACCTTCACTCATGTTTTATTTGTTCAAAGCTTGTGTCATGATGTATTTTTGTGCTAACTAACCATGCCGACTTTGACGTCACGCGTAATCAAATTTTAGCAATTGAGTTAAATTCGATAAAAACGATGTGAAATGTTGAGTTGATTGATTTTATTTTGAGCTAGAAAGACGGTTGGACTGTAGTCTGTCTAAAAAAATACCGATTTGCTGTTTCTTTTTCCGGAAAATTTCACTGGTGATAGACATTTTCACCGACTTCAGATTATACTATGAGTAGATTTAATATTTTAACAAGGACCAATAACAGTACAAGAAAACAACAAATTACTACTGGTCTAAGATCCCAATATAAGACGACCTTCACCGAGCTGCTTAATGGATAAAACCTTTTTTATATGAAATTAAATATGTCAAAAAGTATATTGCAAATGGGTTGTCTAAAAAATTTCGGCATTTGTAACGTATGTATAGTTCGTTAAACATTTTTAAGCAAATTTCATTACTGTTTCAAGCCTTTATTACGCTTCGTTAAACCTTCACTCATGTTTTATTTATTCAAAGCTTGTGTCATGATGTATTTTTGAGCTAACTAACCATGCCGACTTTGACGTCACGCGTAATCAAATTTTAGCAATTGAGTTAAATTCGATAAGCAAAGAACGATGTGGAATTTAGGGCTGATTGATTTTATTTTGAGCTAGAAAGACGGTTGGACTGTAGTCTGCCTAATAATAAAATACCGATTTGCTGTTTCTTTTTCGCGTAAAATTTCACTGGTGATAGACATTATTACTAATTTCAGATTATCAGTAGATTTGATATTCTTAACAAGAACAAATAACAGTAAAAGAAAACAACAAATGAATAGGGATATTAAAAATATAACATGTAGTTTCGGCTATGAGGCCTTTCAAAGAATGCGCTCAAAACACTGTCCTCTGAAGAGTTACAAAATAAAATTGGCTTTAAAGTAGAATTACTACGACTAATATATATAATCATATTACTTACCTACTAATTTATAGGTATCAATTAACTTTCATCATTGCTTCATTCGCGTTTTGCTCGTAATATTCAATATGCAGAAATTATTATTAATCATGTGACGAACTGCATAAGGGACTTTACCGTAACCCACATGCACAATAACCCTACTCTTACGTAAAGATGAGTAATATTAGTGAGTATAAATGCACACATTAAGAAATTCAAGACAGTAAAATATTTTTGAGTTTGTGTCGTGTGTGTTACCTTGTTATAATAGAAATTCATAGACTACAGGTATGTATTTGTACAATGCGTGGCCAATTCACATTATTATTGTTAACCAACACTGATTGTTAATAATCAATCCTTCTGAAGTTATTATCTTTAATATATTATGTATATAATTTATAATATATATTATATAATTTATAATAGGTAGTATTATTATCAATAAAGTTTATTAACACGAATCTTTTAAATTGGCCTTCCAAATATCGTAGGCAGAATATTGGATACGTTTGTTTCAATATCGGGCGTGAATGCTTAAGTCGTTTAATATATTATTCCTACAGTAATCGAAGCAGATAACCTCCGAAGACCCTTTGTTCCTTAGTTACTTTTGATATTCGCTGCGTTGATCACGTCATGTAAATATAAGTGTTTTATATATTATTTTTTCTGTAGTTTTATAGTAGGTACTTAGGTATATTATATATTTTTTTCAGTTTTCGGTTGCTAAGTCTTTAATATATTATTTATTCTAATATTTCACATATATTCATTCGGTTCGTAATATAATTATGGGTTTAAATGGTTTATTTTTATTGAAACTTCAATTAATTTGTAATTGATTAATTCATTGTATATTAAATTACACCATACATTTATTATTAAATATATATTTATATATATATATATATATATATATATATATATAAAGTAGAAATAAAATAAGTAGCTCTCGCTGAATAAAATAATGAATTCATTAACTTTATTTTTTTCCACGTTTATTAACCTCCTCGATTAGGCCAGTAGGAAAATACTCTATTTATTATTATGAACAAAATAACCTAAGGTTAAGTACTTACAGATAACACCGCATAACCTAACAATGTTTATGTATAAATTCTGATATATGGAGCGGCTTATTTATTATTTTGTGATACTTGTCAGTCTGCGGTTGACAAAAAGTGAGTAAGATTTATTTATTTTATAGTATATGTATAGTATATCTTATTACGAATTATTATTGATTCTACTGTAACGAGTAAAAGTTATCGTACTTATGTTTATAACAATAAATTCATTATATTATTTATTTTATTCACAAATGAAGACGGAGGCAAATAATATTCCCAAAATCGTTAATGGGCAGCATTTATTACTATATTCCACCGATATATTTTTTTATCTCATATTATATTTAACGAAATTGAAAACAACACTCACTGGTACATTAATTTACCTAAAAAAATAAAATAACTCTTGATAAAAATAATAATTGTTATATTAATAATTTTTATTATTATACTCGCACAACACCGACAAGCCATGTAGTTATCGTTGTAAAATTTGATCTATAATTTTTGTATAGATAGAAATTACAAAAAAGTATACCCACCTATCTCAATAAATTTATTTTGTATAACATTATCCTGTAAATCCCTCTTAGTTAGTACTATGATGTGAACCAGAAAACCTAAAAGATAAGTAAATTTCATATTTTGTTATTTCAGATGATGTTGCTGATCGTATTCGCACTACTGGGGGTTACATACGCACGTAATGTTGAACCAATATGTGATGACGTAATAGTGCATAACATACATCATGAAAAACAGATTTTAGCGGATAACATAGACAGCCCTTATCAACTAGCTATAGATTATGATACACATACGTTATTCTTCAGCTTCACCAGTCAGAATGACGACATGTTCTCATCTGCGTTTATAAATCTCAAAACCAATGAATTTAAGACTATTCCTGGTATTTTGGGTGGTTTTGCTAACGGTGTTGATGATAAGAGGCACATCGTCTACCTGGGAGGCAGTAATGGACTCTATACATTTGATTTCAACACAAAAACAGCTAATCACATAGATGGAACATCTGATAGCGTGTGGCAAATGTTCTTTAAAAATGATCTTTACTATACTACATACCCGAGGGAAGACGTTTATGTTTTCAAGAATGGCCAAAAAGAAATAGTTCCGGAATTAGAGAACACAAAGGTAATGTTAATTGCCCTAAACAAGGATCTAGATTTCGTTTTTGCGAACTCGTCCGGATTGTTTAAATTATCAAAATCAAAAGGAACCACTGTAAGCTTAGGTGATTACAACGCGAACTCGTTAACTGCGGACAATAATGGCAATTTGTACTTCTCCACACCTGAAGCTATCTATTACATCGGTGAAAATGATAGTATCGAAAAGATTGCTAGGATATCAAATATTTACGGACTGGCAATTGATAGTGATGGAAGTATAATATATGCTTCGCAATACAGCGTAGTGAAGTTGAAACCGACAAAGACGCCTTGTTACGTGGACGAGAAGAATTACCTGTAATATAAATAACATGTAAAATAAAAATAATAATTACCTGTAATATAAATAAAATGTAAAATAAAAATAATAATTACGCTAAAGGCCTTTTCTTCTGTTAATCCTGTACATAAACAATTATGAAATAATGTTTTCTTTGCTTTTTGTGTGTTAAATAAATATATTAAAAATTCATGTGAACTTTTTACATAGCAAGAACATTTTAATGAGAATTTCACTGACAAAACTTTCAATTAGAAGCACCGATGCTTTCTTAAGGCTTGTAAAATATATATGCATTGTACTTTAAACAATAAGGAGTAAGTAAGAAAACTTACTAGTTACTTAAGACTCTAAAGCTGGGCAAACATCACACGTTACCTACTAAATATTATAATTCGTGTTGCAAATTTCATAAAATGCCATCTACCTTGATGAGTGGAAACTGCCTTCCATAGTAATTATACCCTAGGTGAGTGTAAAGTCCTTCCTAAGGCACAATTGCTACCTCAAACACTAAGTTGGCAAGAAACGTATATCTCCCATACCACACTCTTCGAACCAGAACGCAGCAACACTTGACAAAGTGGATATAAAACAGAAGAACGTGTTGTGGTGGTGCCACGATGCCGAACCACAATGGATTCTACCACGTTCGTCCAATAAAACTTACTCTCTAAACTTTTATTCAATATTTTCTTGTTTCGCACTTTTGAGAACACAATTTTTACGTGGTAGAGTTATAGTGTTTAAACGTATTTATATTACTAAGACTTAAAAAAGAGTCCTAGATAAACAGCAGAATTATCACGAACGATTTCTCCTTCAAACACCAAACCCCGAAGGGACATTAAAAAGTAAGTCGGCGAAAGGTTTCTGAACGTAATTGAATTCAACAAAGAAAATCGAAAATGGTAAATTTAATACGTGAGCCGAAAACGAAATTCTAGTTATCGGGATTGTTTTTTGACTCAAACAGTATCACTCAATAGGAATTGTTATCACCTGACCGTTTACAGGTTTTTGAATAATTGTTAATGTTACGGTTTTCTATATATATTTTTATTTGATAATGAAATATTTGTGTAGGTATTTATAATTTAACGTCGTAATTGTATGCCGATTATTAAAAATTCTTCCAAAAAGCAATATCTAGTAGACAGCACCTAATTAAGATAGATCGGTTCTTGGTCTAAATTTGACAATTTCGTAGCAGGCAGAAATTGTCTTTTGATGTTTGTTACATTTGATAGATTGATTTTATTATACGATTGATATTAAGGCGGTTACATTGACTTTTTTCAACGATTTATGAGTAGTAATGTGTTTTGGGAACCTGCGTCTGCATCGCTTCTAGCGCCCTCGCATGAGTATGTCAAGCGTCATCAGGTAGAACGGATACCCCGGTTCTCCCCAATGACTGTTTAACAAGTTGGCATCGAAATAGTTCTACGTGTTCGGCTGAGTTGTCTATCATCATGGAATGTCTATCAATTAAAATCTTGCTTTTCTCTTCTTTTATTACAATACTTATGAAACAAACTTCTCCTAACGCAACGTGACGTTTACAATAAGTAGACAGTTGACAAAGCAAGTTAATAAAGAAACCTTTTTCGTATTCCCGTCAAATACATAATATACAACATCGCATATAAAATTCCTTGACTAATGAAATCTAGACACTCAGTAAAGCTAGGAACATTTCCGAGAACATCCCGCAAGGTTTATTGACTTTGCGAAATCTGCTGGAACTTGAAGCTAGCTTATATTATTGATCGTACAGCAATCGGTTCAACTTTTAATTGATATTGGGAGAAGTATTACTAAGAGAAACGGAATTAATCCTTTTCGAGCTTTTATTTCTAATTAAATTTATTTGAGAAAATATTAGTGTAACCAAGAATTTAGTGTTTTACATTTAAATGAAGAATTAGTTCACTAAATACTTTCAATACTAAAGTAAAATTTAAAAACGGGATGATTTATTACGTGTTACGCCGTGCAATAATTTTATGTTTTTACTAGCTGACCCGGCAAACGTTGTGTTGCCATATAAATAAAAAAAAATTAAGGGTGAACAACCCTTATCACTTAGGGGCATGAAAAATAGATAGTTTCCGATTCTCAGACCTACTGAAAATTTGGTGAAAATCGGTAAAGCCGTTTCGGAGGAGTACGGTAACTAACATTGTGACACGAGAATTTTATATATAAGATATTTCTGGTTAATGCAATTATCCATTACGCACTAGCCAACTTCGTACATGCCAGACCCGGTTCATGGCAAAATAAAATTGTATCAATCTATACAATATGTCTCTATAAACGTATTGGACGAATTGACGACCCGCGTGATACGCGGGTCATCAATTCGTCCAATACGTGGTCACCATACCACACCAGTTTGACGCACAGAGGGTTCTGGGTTCAATCCCCAGGCAGACAGATATCTCAATGATGAATTTAGATTTCTGTTTCTCGGTCTGGTTGTTTGTGTATTTGTCTATGTATGTGTCTAAGTACCCACGTCACAAGGAATCCTAGATAATGTGGGGCTGTAAGTGTAGAAAACGGTACATTTTTATTTTATTATTACTCATTAATATCTTTAGGTCTAGAGGACAGTGATAGCCTAGTGGTTAAGAAACTCGGCCTCTCGATCGAGGGATTCGGGGTTCAAATTCCAGGCACCTCTGATTTTTCAAAATTATGTGCGTATTAGAAATTAATTATCACTCGCTAAACGGTGAAGGAAAACATCGTCAGGAAACCTGCATACCTGAGAGACTTATATATAAAAAAAACTCTCATGTATGTGAAGCCTACGAATACGCACTTGGCCAGCGCTGTGGACTATGGCCTATTCCTTCTCATTCTGAGAGGAGACCTGTGCCCAGCAGTGGGACAGTAATGGGTTGATGATGATGATGATGATTAATATCTTTCGTAACGCGACCGCACAGACACAGGGCGTGCTTGACAAAATATTGTGCAGAAAAGTATGATATTGTCGAACACAACTCATTAAACGTTTGTAGATGTAAATACGGCCTTATGAATGTCCTACTTATACCGTCACCCATAAGTGTCAGATCAAATGTTATCAATTTTCTTTATGAATAAGTAGCATGATTACATCCGGAATTGAGCATTGATACTCCAGTGAACTCAAAATTAATCTTTTGAAGTAGGTACCAATCATATTAATTTCCCGAAGGTACACTTACAATGAATGTTAGCGATTACATAATCTATATTGGAGAAGGCTCCTTTCTATCTTTAATATTAATTTGTTCTGTAGTTTTTCGATTACATAATTTGATATGACTTAATTAATCTTTGTCTTATTTGTAAGTCTTATTTGTTTAGTATATTACAGGTCGCAAATATGCACTCCAACCAAATGTCATACTGTGTTATCATTCTAATCTTTTATATTATAATTTCAACCCAAATCAGTTCTGGCCGTCACTTGTAATCCTCTTTCCAAATCACCAAGACTTTAATCTTGGTGATTTCTAAACAATTTTACTACATCATTCAGAAAATTCATTTTTGTACAAAGTTTTCTAACTATAGCTATATTTGTAAGGTGGTATAGTCCGCGTAAAACTGCTAGTCCGCTCTGAATATAGAAATGAATCGCGTCGCCAAAGCAAATCGTATGTCTGCACCTGCTCGCAACAACTTCAGAGCGGACTAGCAGTTTAGCGCGGACTATACGACTAGTATGTTTCGACCGAGGAAATACGATAACTACATTCTAGGGTGAAGCAATTCTATCGTATACTGAGAACCTCTGTTCTATGTGGAGTTGATAGAACCCTTTGTGGTTCGACTCCGTCGGCACCACCGCCACACCTATTTCTGCCTCATAACAGCAGTATTAGGCGTAGCTGTGTTCCGGTTTGAAGTGTGTGGTATGGGAGACATACTTTTCCGAGGCGTTTCAGCTTAGTCCTCAGGGCTAGCGGCGCATCTGTGGCCGACCTCAGGTAGGAATATCTAATCGTTGGTTGATTATAGATGTCCATGGGCGGCAGGAGCCACTTACCATCAGATAGACTGCATGCTCATCTGCTACTCCTATATTATGAAAAAAGGTGGACGCCGTGTTTTTTTGCAACTTCAATCTTATAAAAAATTGTTTCTCGTTTAATTTGACTCCTACTGTCACCACAATTATTAATTTAATATTATATTGCTGTAAGATTGTGAAAATTAAATGTTGAAACGTAAAATCCATCTTCACTCTTTAAATTCAAATGAGAATTGTAACATTTACGGTGTTGAATGAAAAGACAGCTTGGCAACAGGAATATTGCCTATTGAGACGTAAAGTCGTATAATGGCAGCGAAATTCATAACTTGCTACCTTCAGCAGTATTAAATTTAAGCCAAGGTACTGCCGCAACATAGAGTGTTTAGGACTAGAAAGGCCTTAGAAACAAAAGATTTTTATTAAGGACACTACCGAGTTGCTCAGTTATAGAAGTTCCACTTTCTCTGTTACTGTTACATATGTCAGGGTTGTAGCAGACTGATAAATTTAGACTTTTTGCATTGAATATATTTTTTTTTATAATTTATCCGGGGAAAAAGCTTATTTAATCTCTTTGATGAGAAGCGTCCGCTGGTAGTACGGGCAACTATAGCTCATTTGAAATTAATACCATTTACGATTGAAATCCTACCTAAGTCCTACGAATTCAGAAATATGGACCTAACCTTTGTTTCAATTATTTTCGCTTTGTACTGTACCCTTAGTATGAGTTTTTACGTTCTTACAAAAATTACTGTTTTGGTATTTGTTTACGTATTTGCCCATACATTTCCAATCAGCGCCCCTAACGTATTGTATCAGAACTGATTGGAATAGTATCGGAAATACGTAAACAAAAACAGTATTTTTTGTACAAAGGTAAAACCTCATACTAGGGGTAAAAATACTGACGTTGTTTTTATATTCTGTCGTTTATTTTTCGCTATTTCACAAAAATGTCACCAAGATAGGCCGTTTCCATATAAAGGTAATCTTAGTGCCTTACAGCTATTCTTTATATAATTTTCTGTGTATGACGTTTTATAGCGCATAAAGTAACAGCTCTGGAGGAGATAAAATTTCCTTCAACACGTCTTACGAGTATGTGGCAATTTGCATTCAAGAACCTTGAGCCAGAATGTGTTTAAGTACTTTTATTAAAATGATAATGTATCACAACGACCGAAATTCTAACACTTTCAATAAGATAAAACGCTTTGGTATATAATTTGGCAGATAGCAATTTATTTTAATTTAACACTGTATAAAAATTGCATAAACGCTCACAATTTCCGCGAAAAATATAATAAAATAAAATTACTTTGAAGAATACTTTTATTACTTACTTCATTGAGACTTCAAGTGTAACATAAAATGAATAAGTATATAATTAATACTCATCACAGAAAATAATAAAAATATGATATAATTCCCTTTACTTCTTCCATCAAAATAAAAAGCAACAAAAATACTACGATAGTATCGATTTTGCAATAAAATGCACGGTTCGCTTAAATGACGTCAGTTTGTCACATGCACTGCTCTCATACACTCCAAATGGACAATTTGTAGTTCATGCATATGGAAACGTAATGCAAAATACAATTAAAATTATTACTACAGACACGTTTACATAAGTTGCTGGTGATAATTATAAGGGGGAAAACCTTAAATCAGATGTACGGTCAGTCAGTCATTACTTTTTTTATAATATCAGAGTAGCAAACGAGCATGCAGTTCACCTGATGAGTGTATGTGGATAATGCCACCTATGTTCATCTGTAATCAACCCCAGATAACATTAGATTCCTAGCTGAAGTCGGCCCGTTACCCCTGATGACTAAGCTGAATTACCTCGGAAAAGTTTGCCTCCCCTATCACGCCTTCAAACCAGAACACGACACCAGAACAGCGCTTATTACTGTTGACATTAGGTCAAAATAGATGTGGCGGTGGTCCCGCTGGACTGGATACACGGAGGGTTCTACTACCTTTAAAGCCGTTGTTGGTAAAACCGTCATACCGATTAAGGCGACATCTACTAATTACGTGATTTTGGCAATTTTTCTAACCCCTCTCTGGAAATATCGAGTAAGATTGAGTTAGTAACCTAACTATAAAACAATATAATGTAATAAATATTGTTATGTAGGATTTAGCCAAATTAGTAGGATCAGACTATTTCCTGCGGAAAAATACGTGATATTTGCCGAGATTCTTCGCCTCCATGTGAGATTGGGTGACATTTGGCTCGACTGTCTGCCCCCTCTAAATGTCTCTAGTGATTATTGGGTGACCCCTAAGCTTCACCAGCAAAAATTAACAAAAGCTACTAGTTACTACGAGTACATATTTTGATTAAAAAAGTAAGAATGTCATTTTTTAAGTTATATTTATATGGGCAAATACATACAATTCTGATATGGATAAATCGATTCCCAAAGACTTTTTTGTCTCCAATTGGTATTAGGTAAGTTGTTATTATTATTTTATCAAACTTATGTAGGTTTCTTTAGAGCATCGTGACATTCATTCAAGAATTAGATAAGTTATAAAGAAAGGATTACATTTTTCAGAAAATACAGCAAGTTTTTCTCTGTGAAATAAGACAGCTCTTAAGAACTATGAAAAGAACTAAGTGACAAAGAGTAATTAACTGCTTCTACTTAAGCCGGCAGCAATCTTGAAGGCGCAAATCGCATTACTAATGTTAATTATTGCTAGGTGCTAATTAACATCAGAGAAGATGCAAAGCTTGAACATTTACACTGTGACAATGATAAAACTATTACAAATAAATATACTTGACTGTTTTAGAGAAAAATGTATGACGTCACATTTCAAATCTTGACGGCATTACTATTAGGTAATGTTTTATTTATATTAAAAGCGGCACCTTAGTTTTTGAATAACTGCTATTTCCAAAGCACGTTAACCAAAGATAACATAAAATATCTACTTTTTTTATTTTCACGTCCATCTGTATACTGTATAGGCATAGAAACTGATTATCTAATTTGCACGCAAAAATATAGAGGACATTAAAAAGGTTTGGGCGTTTGAAGGTGGTAGAACCCTTTGTGGTTCGACTCCGGCGGCACCACTGCCACAATTATTTCTGCCTTATAACCGCAGCGTTAAGCGCTGCTATGTTCTGGCTTGAAGGGTGTGGTAGAGGAGACAGACTTTTCCGAGGCGTTCCAGCTTAGTCCTCAGGGGTAGCGGCGCATCTGTGACCGACCTCAGGCAGGAATATCTAATCCTATCTGGGGTTGATTACAGATGTCCATGGGCGGCAGTAGCCATTTACCATCAGGTGGACTGCATGCTCGTCTGCTACTCCTATATTATAAAAAAAGCTTTACTAAAATTAACCCATATGTATTCGCAGAAATTTTTTTACAGAAGTATCAAGACTTTCATACAAATACTCTCATCCTGCTTCACCCTAACATCATATCGGATTGATTGATAGTTGACATATATTTTAGAGGAATTTACTACCAATTGGTATTAAATTGTGGATGAGACTTTTCCTCAGTATTTACGATCTGTTGGTAATTCATACATTTTGACATCTTTAAATGGGATACTGAATGAAAATCAAAATAATAAATACATTTTCTGTAGCAAAATTTGTTGAAGATAAAATATACGGATTTAATAACTAGTAGTCCTTCCCTTTCAATTTTAATTCTTATAAATTTCAAAATGCAACTTCATCTCTCCTTTCATGGGATGCTGAATAGACTAAATGTTCTCTTTGAACTGTCACTGAAAATTTTTCAATCTTGCAATTCCTTCGTGGATCTTCAGTATAAACTTTAATTCTATGTAATATTTTTTTAATTTTTGTCAATTAGCCTAGTAATTTGAAAATCGAGTTCAGTTAATAAGAAAGTATGAAAATAAACTTATCTGATATTAGATTTTTGTCGAAAAAAAATTAAATGTATATAATGCTATTTTTCTTTTTTTAATTTTCACATCGTATATAAAATTCGTGACAAAGTAATACTATTAATCGATACATAAACAATATTGGATAATTAAATTTAGTAGATGTGACAATAATGTGACGTTTAGGCCATAGCCCCCAATGCCAAGTTCAAATTGGTAGGCTTTATACACCTTTTATATATTTTTAAAGAACTCTATAAGTCTAGGTTTCCTCACGATGTATTTATTCACCGCTAGAGTATTAATTTCTAATACGCAAATTAATTGAAAATGTCAAATTCAAATACACACATTTCTAATACAGGCATTAATTAGAAATGTCAGAATAGCAGAAACCCTTTCACTATGTATATTGAAAAACTATTGTTAAAGAAATAAGTATCTTTGATTTTTTTATTCAATAGTAGGGCAAATTTCTATGATAAAAAATCTTACCCATGGACCTTACGTCCTCATAGGCTTTTTTTTCACCATACATACCACCGTCCTTCCCGGGGTTGCTTGCTGGACGGTTCGAGCTCCCACTTTGCCGCTCGCAACCCCGGAAGCCCCCTCTTAGTCGCCACTTACGACAGGCAGGGAATACCGTAGCCCTATTCTAGTCCCGGGACTACAGGGACAATGTCCTTAGTCACAAAATAGGCCTACTACTTAAATTTCGTTTACATGGGCAATGTACACCAATTTATTGTAAAAGCTTTTACCACAAATGCGCACCGGGAGTTGTGACATTAATATTTAAGTTTAAAATTACAGTATGGAAATGGTAACGTCCTCTTAATATGTACAGATTACCGTAATTTTCATCACAGTTTTTTTTATATTGAAATAGCAAAGGACCATGCTGACCACCGGATGGTAAATAGTTAATGCCGCCTATGGACATTGGACACCTGTAATCAACCCAAGAATAGATTAGATTTTATCTAAGATTGGCCACAAATATGTTGCTAGTTGCTACCCCTTGGAACTCAGTTGGAACAGTTCGGAAAAGTATGTCTTGATTACCACACCCTTCAAGGAGGAACACAGCAGCACTTAACACTGCCGTTATAAGGTAGAAATAAGTACGGCGATGGTTTCCCCGAAGTCGAACCACGAAGAATTCTACCTTTACGTACAATAGACAATCTTAATACAATTACCATTAAGTCAATAAATCTTTTGGACTAAACAAAACTGTTGGCAAGAGATTTGTCTAAATGAAAGCAGGCTATCATTACGATTAACGAATGGAAGATCCAGGATTGATGACTATCGAATGAGTTGGCGTAACTGATATAATTGTGACGCAAAACTTATTATTGGCGGCGATCAATCTTCCTCTACGGGTAATACCGTTAAATTGCTACGTGTTGATTCTACTAAATCTTAGTAAACGTTAATTGAAACTTTAAATACAACACGTTTATTGGATTTACGCGACTATCTTGAAGTTTGTAACAAGCAAATATTCTGGTTTATGTAAGTAGTCATGAGCTTTATCGTTGTAGGTATGTAATTTTATTTAAAATATATACTACGATGTCGTAGAATTAGGTATAAGTAATTAGGTATACATTGTTATTATTAAAATAATAAGTGTTTTTAAACTCTAACGGCAGCTTATTGATAACCTTTTATAGCGATAGGTTATTCCTAAATTCAACAGATTGACTTTTTCAAGTTATTGGTCTACGGCTTACCTGCCTTAGCGTAGTCAATAATTGAGAAAATTTGTTCTTCCATAATTTTTATCAAATACATTAGGTACCCCATCAGAAACATATTATAAAAGTTTATTCTCACCCAATTCTAATGAATCTTGAATTTGATCTATTGCTCCCCCTAATTCTCATAAACATCAAGTTCTTAACAATAGAGATTGATTAGAATCCTTAACACAAAACGACTTGTAATTTCTTACTTCTTAGAAATTGATCGTCGTTTAAATCAAAGGATGCAATTACGTTGTCTATTAACGCGTGAAAGCGTTCAAAAGCTCTCAAAGCTAAAATTCAGGCTTATTGAATTTCGGCAACAGCCTTTGAAATTTGAATTTGTCTTTAATTACAAAACATAGAATTATTGTACTTGTCTGCCCGTTATCTTTATCAATCAATTTCTTAACATAACCTTGATAAGATGGTCCTGAAATTAAAACCGTGAGAAATATTAAGATACTTTCGGATTTTGGGACGAGACCCAAACTCAGAATGTAATAGTAGTGGGTTGATGGTTATTAAATATTAATTATTGTAACGAGTACGCTAGTCGAAGCCAAGTTTTAATATTCAGAGGCTAATGTCGTAGTTCCTCTGAGAAACGAATATCTAATTTCTGGCCGAGGAAGCAAAGCTGCGCACTAGACATGAATATTAAACGTTGAATATCTGCCAGTGAGCAGACATTGTGAAAATTCACTTCTATCGAGAAATGGAAATCCTACGCTTCACTTGCATTTTGTCATTAATATGATTTGGAATCCATATTCGCGGAAGAAGGAATTGTAACTCAGCCTTTAAGGTTAAACTGAACGAAAGCAGTAGTGATATCATCACCAAAACAGTTGCTACACAAGAGTGTTGCTCTCAGAATGTGAAGGGTTTAAGCTGCGGACATCTCGCTGGCTAACGGCTGTTAGTCGTCACACATCTTTGTAAGGCGTATTTTTGTATGTTTCTGATGTTTCTCTTCACTCTTGGGGCAAGAGATATTAAAGTTCTTATATATCACTAGCTGACCCGGCAAACGTTGTGTTAAAAAAATGTTAAGGATGAACAACTTCTCGATTCTCAGACCTACTGAATATGCATATAAAATTTGGTGGAACTCAGTAAAGCTGTTTCGGCAACTAACATTGTGACACGAGAATTTTATATACAAGATAAATCAGAGAAGCAGCTTTGGATTCGAACAGTTAATCGCTACATAGACAAAATTGATGCCAAAAGAGGAACTGGACTATCACTGCTTATATGATATATAATTAACCCAAAAATATATGACGTTCTAAAGAAACACAAAATTGCATGAGTGTACAATGTACAAGGTATCGCTATATTTCAGCATGGCTGGACTAGCAATTTCCACGTGTCGAACATTCGGAAATGAGAAGCGAGTTCCGATAATTATCAGGACGCACTGCACGCGACATTTGTTTCCCTAAATGTCTGTGCAGTGACCGAAAAGGCATAAAACGACCAGGGGGTTACTACCATCTCTCAAAACAATATTATTTCAATCATACATTGAAATTTCGTACCACGACCTCGTCAAAGTAAGATTGTTTTTATAATATTACAAAAAGCAGTTTTGTATTATGACGGTCGAATTCTTTTTTAATGCAGGAAATTTAACTTTTTAAGCAAAATATGACAATTGCAGTTGGTTTTATACAAAGGATAAACGAAAAATGAAAAAGGGTTTAAGTTTGTTCAACTACGTATGCCGCAACACAATCAAGACCGTGAAGCGAAAAAGATGACATTAGTTTCGATGTCTCGTTTCCTCATGGATAAGGAATAGACAAATCACTCATTTTACATCACTCGCTAGGAATAAAACAACACTGTTTTAACAAGGTCGTGGTACGAAACAAATATTGATGCAATATTGAAATAAAACTTTCCTGAACTATAATGATTTTTAAAAGGTGGTGGTAGGCCCCCAGGACAAAACGCGAAAGGAAATTAACATGCCACTGTCATTTCAATTTGATGTAAATATGAACTTGGGTTATTAATGCAACAAGTTACGAATGCATGAAATGCCATGACTTTTGTATAAATTTTATTTTTTATATTTTATTTTTTATTTATTTTTTATTGACTTTACTATTTGTATAAATGCTTGTATGCGCTGAGAACAATAATCACTAACTAAACTAAATGAAAAATGTTGCATATATTTTACCATAAATAATACTTAAATTCAAGTAACTTAAAAACAACATTTAAATCTTATTTCCCTCATTTCAAAGAATAACAATAACAGTTCCATTTACAACAACAACAACTGGCGCAGATATGAATAGCGTGAGGACAACACGTCGCCGGGACGCGGCGGCCGGAAACAGGATGCTAACGAGAACACGACGCCCGCTGCCACACGCTGCATAATGCCACGTACTAACATACTGTTGTGAATAAGTCTAGCTTGAGTCACAAGAAGAAAAAATAATTTGTTAGCATTGTCAATGTACGTATTTTTATTTTACTACAGCATGTTTCGAATCTATTAGGTATTAAAAAATTTATATAAATCATAATTTACGTTAGTTTACACGGTTTCATGTTATTTTCCTCACTGCAGAGAGCAACAATAAGAGTATGTTCCATTTACGGACAGCAGCCGCCGTGGAGATATGAATAGCGTGAGAACAACAGTGTTTGAACGTGACAGCCGGAAACGACGTGGACGCGAACGCGATTCTAGCTGTCAGATGCTGCATAAAGCCCCGTACTAACATAGTTGCACATTTCGAACAAATCTTGCTTTAGACCTCTAAATAAGTGGCCAACTGCGAGTGGAAAACGCACATGGAAACGTACCCCCATTTTTTATTTTTAGTATTTCTTATCATAGCAGACATAGCCATAGTTGATGCTATAAGTTATCATAGCAGCCATAGTAGTAGACCAGTTCAACAGAAAAAGCGAAAAACGCCGAAGTAGCGGTTTCTTGTATGGTATGCCCATTTATTTTTAAGCTGTTTTATTTTTAGTATGCTTTATTAAATCGGCCACCGTTTTACAAACTCTGTAAAAACATTAAGTGTCTATCTATTACGTTCAAGAGGTAGAGCCCTGTGACAGGTGGACTGACGGACACTCAGAGTAGACTTAGTAATAGAAATGTGTTTTGCCATTTAGTCAACAAGTCAACTGGAACCTTGTACCAGTGAACTAATTAAAAACATGCTACATATGCTTTAATTAATTTATAACGCGAATAACAGTATAAGTTAAAGTTAACACGTTTATTATTTTCCACGCTGCAAGCAACAATAACAGTTTGTTCCATATAAACGAACAGCCACCGCGATACGAATAGCGCGGGAACAACAGTGCCGCGGCGACCGGAAACGACGTTGACACGAACACTACGACTGCTGCCACACATTGCATTAAACCTCGTACCGTCATACGGCACGTTTTGAGTTAGTCTAAATCGCTAGAATTTTGTAAATAAATTCACCACGCTGAATAACTCATATGCCATAATTAAGCCGGTCCATCCTTTGGGCTTTGGACATAACCAGGCGGTGTGTACAGTGGTTAATTTATCTTTGTCTTTAAACACAACAAATGAAATAAGATGTACATATATGTACATAATAGACGTATAAATTCCTTTGTAATTAAATTTTCAGGAGAAACTATGTAAATTGTACAATTATGATATACTTTATATGTACTCGTACCTATTATAAATTTTGTGATATCTGTCTCTGCCTGAAGTTAATTTTATGTTTTCGTGCGAATGTCCTCTAATTTATAAGGAGATAGCCGTGGAAAAAGACTACATAAATCAGACGCTACTATCATTCCACAAATAATATGTACTTTTAAACGAACATTATCTTTTCAATAATAAACATTGTTTACATGGAGATATTATCAATAACTGAAATAAACGATTCTTCGCTCCATTGAAATGAACAACAGCTGGCGTAGATATACAAGTAGGGCGAGAACAACGCAATGTTGGTACCCTAGAGTTATATACATTTCAGAAGTGCCACTTAACACATGCAAAGATTAACGAGCTGAATGCACATATTTTTGAAGAATTTTATGTCGGGAGATTTTTGCCAATCACAAGTAAATGAAATAGAGAACATATGTAAGTGGCTTTAAGATACAGTAACTGTTGCCAGTATTAACCAATATGACTCCTATTTTTATAAATAATCATAGAACTTTCTCACTATTCTAGGAGGTAGAAGGATTCGTAGTTCAACTATGGAAGCACCACTGCCTCACCTATTTATGCCTAAAAATAACAGCGTTAGGCGTTGTGACGAGCAAAAATTTCTAGTCGTATTTGCTATCTTTACATTATAAGAATCTTATTTTTTTGCCATCAGCTATTATGAGTATTAAACAGGTAATAATTTATAGTAAATCCTGATATTTCAATAATTCGGTTAAAAATATTTTTTTAGGTTCAAAAGTAAAATTACCTAATTACGACATACTTAAGCATTTATAAAAAAAAATGTATATTTTAAAGTATACGACGGAATGTCTATAGATATTAAGCTCAATGGTCGGGAAGCAGCGGCCGGATACAAACACGGACGCCACAAGCCGCACAGCGCGCGATGGAACAACAACAATAAACAGCACCATAGCCAACCTACTTCCTATTTTTATTAAAACGCATTCTTCTTTATATTGTGCTGCGTTTTGCAGATGGTGTGGACATTTCTTCACGTGCATCACTCCTTACATTACTGACGTCATTGTAAAATCGACATACGAACTTCGTCGAATTTCTATAGGTTCTTTACTATATTTAGCTACATCGATTTTCAAATTATTACAATGAAAATTCATTTTTAAATAAAAATAGTTTTATACACTATGAACTTGATCTTTGATCATCAAATTAGTAGTATTTCACTGGTATGATTTCCTTTCAGAAATGAAAATAACTTTACATAGATTAAAGTTGTTTTCACTGAAAGTAGTAGTGTTTTAACATACTCTGTACCTCTATTGGACGCATAAATTCAAAACCCTGCTCTTGATCTATTGTACGCAGGAACATTGCAAAGAGTTCGAAAAGAGATATTTCCAAAGAAATGAATATTCATGAACATTCTATGCACATAAATTCACACTGGATACCTTCCATCGTGGTTTTACTCCCATCGCATATCAATTAAAATTCAAATCAGGTTTTTCATAACCTTCAATCCTATCCGACTATCGATGAATTTTATAAAGCCTGCAAGGGCAATTAAGCTTTCGAGGTTTGTTTTGGACCAATTTTTATCACTTTTAACTGACGGTATGAAATCGTTTGGGAACTTAAAACTTATAACCATTCGATTTTAATCCATGGCATGAAATCTCTTTTTCTTCTTTCTTTCTTACTTTCTTTTTGTCTTTAATTTATTTCTATTATTAGTTTTTTTAAGTACGTCCAGTGCAGATTTCGTTAGCGTTCTCGGTCCTCTGTAGTAGTAGGCACTCTGTTACAGCACTTGTTATACCACCGCACCCTGGATTTTGGTCTTATCCGTACAAAAGTACGAAAGGACCGTGGTATAGAATAATCGAAGGATTGCTGCTCAGAAGTTTCACCCCAAATTTATGGAAAGACTATGTGATTAAGATGTATAGAAAATAAAATAGAAATTAAATAAATTCAGACCCATTAACAAAAGTGAGATAAACTTTTGAAGATGATAATCCAATTTGTACTATAACTATAATAATTTCTCATGAATAAGTAATTTATGATAGGCTACTCAATACGCAATATTTCTATCCACTGTAATGAATGTTAATTTGCAGTATTGCATATGCTTCAATGAATCATAAATTAAAATCCTGGATAGATAAAACACTTCACAATTTGCATCAAAATGCTCCAGAAATCCATTTGTTTAACTTTGATGCTATTTCAACATCGTTACATATTTTTGCTGTACTAATTAAATGGATTGTTGCCTCCATTGTGTACGTAATTGATTTATATTCTTTATAATATATAGTTGTGAATTTCAATTAAGTATTTCAATGAAAAATAACATTATAATATATGAAGTTAGAAACATGTAATTTTCAGAAGTAATTCTAGTTCGACTTCGGCGATGCTGCCGCCACATCTATTCCTGCCGAAAACAGCAGTGTTTAGGGTTTCTGTGTTCAGCTTTGAGGGTGTGGTAAGGGAAACATAATATCCGAGGTGTTTCAACTTAGTCCTCAAGGCTAGCAATATATCCGTCGTCCACCTCTGGTAGCGCTATTATCTTACCTGGGGTTAATTACAAATGTTAATGGGCAGCAATATCCGCTTACCATTTGTGGTCTGTATGCTTGTTTGGTACTTCAATATTATAAAAAAAAACCTATTGAAACTAAGAATCTCTTCTTCCACAATCTAAGTAACTCAAACTTGATGTAGAAGCGAATAGTAGTAGCGAGTGTTAGTTCGACAAAAACATAAAAAAATGTATGTACGAATATACAACAGGGTAACATCGCGCTAAACCGCACCAAAATTCCTCGTCGTAAATCTATAAATAAAACCTTAAAATGCAAACACAAATTATTTTTGCAATCGCGCCCACATTGTTACAACAGCAATATTTGTTTGCCAGCTCAAATGAGTCCGGAAATAAAGTGCATGTTGGACTGCGTCGCTTACTTGCTGTGCATACGAATCGCGCCACTGCATGCACCGTGAAAATAGGTAAGTTTTTCCCTTTTGCAGTACGGATACAGTGCGTTGAGTTTTTCAATTTGATATATGGCTTGATTAGTTTCTGACCACTTGGTCGTACATCGTTGTTCTGTTTACGCAGTAACAAAAACGAACATAGGCATCGTGCTTGTCCCTAGGTGATTTTTATCTACTTGTAGGTAATCGACCTCAAATACGCATGACACGTGTTCTTCTATCATTCTTAACATGGTGTCTCGGACTTCAACGTCAGTCGACGACTCCTTAAATTAAACTGTTTTTTAGTGGCTGGAGACTTTCCCCATGGAACTTCCCATTGAGGTCCGAAACACATCTAAGTATTAAGTTAACCTCTTAAAATTATAAAGCTTTAGCATTAGCAGTTCACATAGAGCATTCAATATAACAAAGGATTTTCTCCTCTGAAACCTAAGATAAGCTACCTTGTACATATTATTTTCCAATACCCATCTTGATATTAAAATTTATAATTTAAACATTGCTGCTTCCACCTCTGTCGACCTGCTTCGATAATTTGCGAAGTTAAATTGCACTATCGTATCAAAGGCTACAGACTACGTAAAACTGAGCAAAGTGTGTTCTAATATGAAAACTATCTAATAGTAATAAACCTTGTAGGTCTCCGAGCGGCTTTATAACTACATACTAACGGCAAGTGACTGTTCAGTGTTCATGTGCATCCGTTTTAGCCTTTCTCGTTTCGCTGGATAAGGTATCTCCTATGGGCGAATAATTACTTATTTATTTATTCTGTATTTAAAAAAAATGTGGTACCAAAGGCGGACTTAATGCTAAATAGCATTTTTACCAGTCAACCTTAGGGATGTGCAGGAAAACTAAAAAAAGGCCAATTAAGGCCCGATTATTAGTCCAGCGAGTTCATCACGTCACCTATATTTTTATATAAACACTTAGTACACGGTAGGTGGCAGTAGGTTTGAAAGAAGGTAGGTAAAACTAGTACGTATTGACCGGGCAAGTACCACCGCACCTTTTCTTAGTCCGAAACATTTCTTACGTTTCTGAGGAAGTAGATTTTGTTTATGAGCAAAGATATTCATCACTAAATTCAAATCCCACATTTATAACATCACAATCGGCTAACATGAAACACAGACAGAATAAACCCTTAAAATCATGAGGATTTCTGACTATACAGTTGCTTATTTCCATAAAAAACAGCCCCATGTACTAGGAGTGTAAATTATGTTTGCACCCAAATTGCACAGGAAATAAAAAGTACGCTGAACGCTCTGCTCCGGTTTCGTGTCCTGCATATGCATAGCATATTAGTGAAATGCCGAAAAGTCGCAATTAGATTATTTGTAACAAATTTAAGCAAAGTACGTCCTCAATTCGGCCTGAATTTTAATTCATTTTACATGTTTTAAGTAACGTAATGAAATAAAAATACACAATTATTTAAAGGAGTAGTTTTTATTACCTACATAATTTTTTGAAGATTTTTACATAAATTTTTGAAGGTGGTGGAACCCTTTGTGGTTCGACTCCGGCGGCACCACCGCCACACCTATTTCTACCTAATAACAGCAGTGATAGGCGCTGCTGCGTTCCGGTTTGAAGGGTGTGGTAAGGGAGACAGACTTTTCCGAGGCGTTCCAGCTTAGTCCTCAGGGGTAGCGGCGCATCTGTGGCCGTCCTCAGGTAGGATATCTACTCCTATCTGGAGTTGATTACAGATGTCCATGGGCGGCAGTAGCCACTTACCATCAGGTGGACTGCATGCTCGTCTGCTACTCATATATTATAAAAAAAAAATAACAAAAAATTTAGTAAAGAACTTGATCCCGCGATCTCGGTTTTATTCCAGTACTAACTATTTTGGAATTCAAATTGATAATTCCCGGGATATACGGGATTAAAAATATTACAGTAGTTGTTTTTATAGTTTTAAGAGATTTGGTTATAAATTGCTTTTTCTGCCAAGGATCAGGGCAGACAATCCTGGGATCAGAAGAGAAAACCGACATCGAGTTCTGGAAACCTAAGTGCCCGCGGCGGGTAATGTAAGTAACTTCCAGTTTAAGCTATGCGTTGTCCTTCAGTCACTGTTTAACAAATAATAATGTAGAAAAAGTAAAAAAATAACTCTTATTTTTTCCATATGTAAGAACTCCATTGTAACGATAATATGCACGCCGCGGTTTGTTTTCCTTAGTAAAATAATAAAAGAAATGCTTTTTCCTCAAGCACTCCCGGAATATCTCATGAGACCAGCGCTCTTGACTTTTTGATGACTTGTGAGTCACTGTGATGACAATTGGCGTTGCAAATATTCTTAGAAAAATACACATTTATCGTCAGATACGGGAACTTACATCGACAGCGAGCGTCAGTGAACGTAAATGCGACGGTTTTGTGTCGCGGCAGTGGACTGCGACAAACAGCCTCGGACGGTGGCGACACTGGCGACAGTCGGAGATCGTCTGTTGTCGATGATTGATCTCCTCTATCGTGGACGTTCGTTGTCGACAAGCGGTAACGGTCAGCTTTACTTGTTGGCGACGGGCGGCGACAGTCAGCATGCATTCGCTTCCTAATTATATTTTGAACTTGCTTTATATTTAAAAAAAAATATAGTAGATACATAATAGACTGTTTGATAAGTTTGATCCACTGTGATGGGGAAGTTACACATGACCGACAGTAAACGGCACGAACACGAGCGGCAGTTTTGTCGGCGACTGTCGATGGCGGTCGCTGGCGATGGGCCGCGGATCGGCAATGCTCGGTGAATGTCGTTGAAATTCGTCGGTTAATGTCAGCGGACGGATATCATGACAACAAGCGGCGACAGTCGCTGGCGACAGACACCGAGAGTCAACGTGGACTGTCGCGCGCGTATTAACTCCCTAAACATATATTTAGATTAAAACTATCACATAGCAACGAAAAACAATACACTGTTTTGTAAAGCTGACAAAACACTGAATTATTTTCACAATCTCACACACCTATTGTTCGGACGTACACCGTACTGTGTAAAATTTGTCCGCTCGCGTCCATTTGTTTATTTTTTCATCAACTCTCCACGATATTTGTTTTATTTTGATACGACTATAGGATTTAATTGTCATGATAGCACAGTGATATGAATTTCAAACGAGCTTAAATCCAGGTTCGAATATAGTGATTTTAAAACGCGTGTGTAGGAATTGTTGATTAAAATTGAAAGTGGTGGAACTTTGTAGTTCATCTGCAATAGTACACCTATTTCTGACAGACAAAACAAACACAGTCATGAACGCTGATTAACTGTTTTGGTTCGAAAGTGTCATGAAACAGAGAAACTAAGAACAGGCGCTCCAACTTACTCCTCAGGATGTGTCTGAGATAAATGAACTCACATGGGCCAAGAGCAAACAGCGGAACTATATACTAAGAGTTCTATACTAAGTCTTAAATCCTTACCTTCTATTGGTTACCGCCCATGGATATTGGTTGTGCAGGGCCGGCGACACAGAGTCCAGTAAACTTTCATACATTCATATCTTCCCCGATATCGTTGTCGTTGCCGTGCCGGTGTCGTGTCGTCCCAATAAAGAAGAGCACATTGAATTCAGGAGAATTTGAATGTTCATTAGTTACGGTTTCAGTTATTGCTTATAGTGAAACCGCTAGTGTGGACCAATAACAATGCGAACTAATTTTCCAATTGGATTGGTCAATTAACAACAGGTAACATTGGTAAAGTCGTATATATGTATATTATTGTATTATCTATGTATATGGTTTTAAATGTGGTAGTTCTCGAATAATTATTAAAGCCATGAGTTTAGATTCAAATCGATTCGATGGTGGAACTCTTTGCGGTTTGTTGACAGCACACCTTGATCAGCCTAAAAAAAAGTGTTAAGCGCTGCTGTGTTTTAATGTGGAGACGAAACAGCCAACTTAGTCCTCAGTAGCGTCGCATCTGTGGCCCTCCTCAGGCCACTTTAATCTTATTTAATCTTTATGTAGTTTAATCTCATTTGAAGTTACCACTTACCAAAAACAGCATACTCATTTGTTTCTTTAGTAGTATCAAAAAAGAACTTGATATGATGTGGGAGCATTAATAATATATCGTTAAATAGATTCTATCACTAATTACAACTAATTATCTACGTTTGTACTGTAATGGGAGAATCCAGCAAGCTAATTCTGCCTATTACAATGTTATGCGCTGCCATTTACGTCCAGATTACAATTAATCGTCCATTATTAGAATGTTACTGTCACGACAACCAGACATTCAATTTGTATATATGTCATACTATGCAGGGAAAGATAATATATCTCTCAAGATAATATGAGTTAAGATACACGTAACGTATAGAGTATAAATTCATCTGATACTATCTGTGTCGTGGAGCTGTCACAGTTTCTGACAGGCAAAGGGTTTCAGGTTCTATCCCCGGTAAGCCAAAGACTTAAATGAGATTTTTTTGTTCTAAGTCTGTGTATTTGTGTGTGTCTAATTTACACACGACAAAAGATAATACATACTATGAGGTATGTATGGAAAAATTGGACTGTAGGCGTAGAAGCGCCTTAACGGGCAGCACTTCTCTGCAGTAACAGTTACACACGCCATTTTTTACAGGAAAATGGATATTTCAATACGACTTTATTATTATGCAAGTCGTTACCTACAATTCTAATTGTCTTTCCAAAAATTATAATTGAATTGGGAAACTTCGCAGAAAGACCAGATCTGTCCTGTCCGTCCTTCGTCAATATCGACTAACAACTTTTTTATGACAGTTAAGAGTTTTATTATACGAACCTACTTTTCTTACCTATTTTTCTTAATATTTAGTTTATACCCACTGTTTAAGAAATACGGAATATAACTAAAGATACATTTTTTGAATGAAATAAATTAAAAAAGCAGTCAGGATATTAATGTTTGAATTTTGACCTCCTAAGCTCTAGTCTACCAAGTCTAGGCTTCAAATCACATTCACCTTTTATTTTTTAAAGTCCTATGCGTTCTAAAATCATAGCAAGTGATAATTTGGTATAATGGTGAAAGGAAACAACGCAAGGAAACCTACATACTTACCTGAGAGTTCTCTAAAAAAGTTCTCAAAGAGATATGCAGTCTACCAACCCGAGTTTCTCATTGCTTCTCAGAACAGTCCCATGCCTAGCAGTGGAACAATAATGGGTCGTTGTAATCTGAATTGACACAAAACCAAACGAAATGAATTGCATACATAGTTTTTAACTAACAACAAACCTATACGTATTTGATTATCGCACCTCGATAAAACGCAACACTCAATTAAAAACACTTTTAATTGGACTTGTACTATCCGCGAACAACTTTAGTGACGTTCCGAATAATTTGCTCGTTATTTTGAACGTACCGCATTTATAAACAGCTGGCGTGGATCCAATTTGCAGTATGCACAATTTGTAAAGTTTACAAGGGCCCACTGACAGCACTAATACGTGACTACGTGAAGATGTAACTATCGTTCGAATTTAGAGAAGTGTGGGAGCAAATTGTCTCTACCAAAGATTCACTTTGCTTCGCTTCTTAATATTTTGTGTGTTATATGAGAAAATAAATTGCTTACGTCATCATTATCAATTGGGTATTTTGTTGGTGGGCACGGGTCTTCACTCACAAAGAGAAGAGTTCAGGCCGTAGTTCACCATACTAGCCAAGTACCTACATATTGGTAAACTCCACAAAACTTATAAAGTATTAATCACAGGCAGGTAGATTTCGTATTCAGTCAGTAGTGGGACGTCATACCCTCCGGGTCTCTCATATGCTAAGGCAATGCTAACATAAGGGCGGTGGGCATGGAATTTCGGGTCTCGAGGATACCCTCTTTGCCCGGGCAGATTCTCAGGTGGTGAATACCCCCCGGATTCATGATATTTATTCATAATAATATAATGTTATTTAAAACATAATAAAATAATGAACAAATATTAAAAATATCTATCATCCCCCTGTTGAGGGGGTGATTCGGTACTTATTGCGTCGTCATACCGAGCGGACGATCGGCCTCCTGATGGTCGGAGGTCGCCAGTCCAGGGAGTTCCCGCGGGAGCGGGCGCCCCCCAGGTGGTCGATCGTGTAGGGGCGCGAACCCCTTTAAATGGGAGTATGGTCCGGCCTCCGCCCGCTCATACATTGAGCGTGCCAGGCGGACCACAAACTCCTCGATCGTCTCGATCTTAAGGTCGCGCCTCACCACGTCGTTCCTGACGTAGCGTCCCGCCCCCACGATTGCTCGCAAGGCCAGGTTCTGCTGCGCCTGGAGACGCTGTCGGTTCGACCTGGAAACCAACGCGTACCATGCCGGTGCCGCGTAGGTAAGTCGTGAACGAACATAGGTCTTGTAGATCCCTAGTTTCGTCCTTAGCGGTAACCTGGATGTAAGCACCGGTCGGAGCATCGCTCGGGCCGCTCGGGCCTGGCGGAGCGCTTGCTCCACCTGCGGGACCATATGCAACGAGCGATCGATGTTACATCCTAGGTATTTAACTAAAGGCTGCCAAGCTATCTCCGTGTCACGGAGCCTCAGCGGAGCCGGCATGATACGCTTGCGGCTGAAAAGTATTGCGACTGTCTTTCCGACATTGACAGCCATGCGCCACTTATCCAGCCACATAGGTAACAGGTCTAGCAGACGTTGCATCTTCCGTGCAGCAATGTCCGCCCGACGGGACGACGCGAAGTACGCACTGTCATCTGCGAACAACGCGAGCATAACGTCTCGTTCCCAGTCTTCCAGGTGACCGTGTAGAGTGGGAGCGTCGTTGGTGTAGAGTGCGTAGAGCCACGGAGAGAGGCAGCTGCCCTGCGGCACCCCCGCAAGGATGGGCCTAGGGTCTGAGGCGACGCCCTCAACCGAAATAAAGAACTGCCGCTCACTTAAAAACGATGCTATCAACCGTATCAGCGTCGCCGGGGCAGGTGTATCCATCATTTTGCATATGAGCCCATCGTGCCATACGCGGTCGAACGCCTTCTCGATATCGAGAAAGACGCCGACCGTGTGACGCCCGTAATTGAGCTCAGATGATAAATGATGGATAACCCGCGTAAGCTGCAGCGTTGTAGAGTGACCGGCGCGGAATCCGAACTGCTCGTCCCTTATATTAAGGAACGGACGCAGTCGTTTCAACGCCAGTCTCTCAAACAGCTTAGCTGTGGTTGATAACAGGGTTATGGGGCGGTAGCTAGCCGGGAGACGTCGGTCTTTCCCCGGTTTCGGGAGGACGATTACCTTCCCTAGTTTCCAGGTGGTCGGGAAATAGCCTGTGCGGAGGATGCCGTTAAAGACCCGAGTCACTGCGACCAGGGCCCCTCTGGACAGCATACCTAACGCCATGTTGGGGATCCCGTCGTGGCCTGGGGCCTTACGCCTGGGTAGACGTAGTGCCGCCTTCCTTACCTCAGTGGGAGAGATAAACTCGATCCCTTCGAGTGCCGGTGTCGGACCCCTAAGGAGGTCCCCTACTCTACGTTCCACATACTCGTGATGCGCGGAGACTGACTGTGCGGGTGGATGGGGCGAGAACTGCTCTTCCATGTACCCCGCAAGGATCTCCGCGCGGTCCTTCGCGGCATGGACCCGTCTCCCCGCTCCATCTAGGAGGGGGGTGACGGGGACCTTGGCTCGTGTCAGCTGTCTGCTAAGATGGTGGAGCGACGTCTGCGACTCGCCCGCCTGGTCGATTCGCATCTCCCAGGTGGCCCCTCGCAACTCAGCCATCTCACCAGACAGCTGCTCGGCCAGCGCGTTCAGGTCGCGCTTGACCCGGGGACAGCGCGTGCGCGCCCAGAGCTCGCGCAGCTTGCGTTTTTTAGCGATCATGTCGCTAAGACGAACTGGGAGTGATGTTCTATAGCGGCCCGTCTCCACAGGGGACTGCGAAGTCGAAGCCGCCAGGGCTTTAACAATAGAGGTCTGTACTGCCTCGGTGGCGGCTTCGACCCCCTCGGCGGAGGAGAGCGAGCCGCTAAACTTAACTGTAGGTAATAGATTTTTAAACTTTTCCCAGTCCGTCTTATTACGGAGTCTGGGGGGTTCGACACACGCTGCCCCGAGGCCAAGAACGACCAATATGGGCAGGTGTTGTGTGTCCAGGTCATACAACACCTCCACATGGACTGGACACGGGAGATCCTTGTGAAGCACAATGTCCAGGACATCTGGGCGGTGGGACTCGGTCGAGGGGATATGGGTCGGTGCCTCGGGCCCCTGTACCTCATACCCTTTAACCTCGGCGTCATCGTACAGCTTCCGTCCCGCGGTGGTTGTGACTCTGGATCCCCAAGCCAAGTGCTTGGCGTTGAGGTCGCCAGCCACCAAGGTCGGAGCACCACTGTCCATGATGTTCTTGATGTCCTGCGGGTCAAATTGGGGACCAGGCGGGCGGTAGGCCGCGTATATCCGCAGGTCCTTCCCGGCCGCACTCAGCGCTACCCCTATGGAGCGCGTCTGGGTGAAGGCCGGGAGTGGCAACTCCTCGTGTACCAAGTCGTGGCGCACCGCAACCGCGGTTCCCCTGTAAGGAAATCCCACGGGCGATATTTCGTCACGTCGGTACACGTGGTAGTTAGGCAGCCTAAAATCGAGGCCTGCGCGTAGCTTAGTCTCGCCCAGGAGCACGACGTGAATGTCCTGCTCCCGGACGAGGCCACGCAACGCATGCAGGTGGGATTTAACGCCTCCCGGATTCCAGTACAGCACCCTGAGGGATGCCACACTGGATGCCGAGGAGGTCGCGGATAATACGTTGAACGGCCGCAATGAGGTCCGGGTGCTGGGCCACGACCTCGCTGATTGCCTGGGCGGCTGTGACGAGCACGTCAGCGGGCGTGTCCAGCCCGAGGGCCCGAAAGGGCCGCTCAACGGGGACGGGTGTAATGGAACTGCGGGGGCGGGGAGTCGGGTGATCTTGGGGTACCTCGATTCTAATCCGCCTCTGCGGTCTTACACGTCCTGTGCCCTCCTCGGCGACAGACTGGGCCGGGACTGGGGCACGGGTGGGTCTTGGGGCGGGCTGCCGCGGCGGCTGCGCCGGCGCGGGCTCAGGGCGTGCCCTTGCCCGCACCGGCGCCGCCGTCGGGGTGGGGGTCACCTCCACGGCCGGATGCGTCTCTGGAGCTGGGTGGTCTTGCTCCATTGGCTGTGGAGTCGACTCGGCGAGTGGTGCCCTCCGAGCCTCCTCACGCCTCCGCTTGGCTTGGTTCCGCCGCCTGTTTTGCTTTTTACGGCGTTCAGACGTCGGAGCCCTCGCCGGGGCCATAAGAGACGCACCGGCCGTGGGTGCGTACTCCTCCACTTGCCGCACTTCGGATCCCATCGCTGTGGGCGGCGCACGACCTCTGGCAGGGGGTGCCTGGGGAGGGGGCGCGGCTCCACGCACTTGGCGGGGGCCGGGGATCGGTGGGGGCAGCGTGACGCTTTTGGCGCGCGCCACACGCCTAAGGACCGCACAACGTCTATCGCTAGCCATGTGCGGCCCCTGGCAGTTAGCGCATTTCGCCGGCGCGTCACGCGGGAGGGGGCAGTCCCGGGTGGCATGTCCCTGTGCACATCGAACACACTTGGGCCGCCTGAAGCAGTTATACGAGGCGTGGCCGAAGCCTTGGCAGCGGTGGCACTGAGCCAGGCCGCCGCGGCCCCTCCACGCCTCGATAACTACCCCTGGCATATAAAGCAGCTCACTTACCCTATACAGGCGCGCGAGCTGCTCCTGGTCCATGTGGTCGAGTTGCACATGGAATGTACATCCGGGACGTCCTCGTCTGGGCGGGATATATGTCGCGAAGCGTACAGGAAACCCAAGGCTCCTGAGCGCCCCGCACACCCTCTCTGGATTGGTATCCCCCGGGAGTCCCCGCACAGCTACCTTAGTAGGGCGGTTCTCCCGAGGGGTATAGCAATACCAGGATAGGTCCGGCTCTGTGTCGGACAGGGTGGTCAGGAAGCCCTGGATCACCCTGTACTCTTCGGGGGTTTGAGGGATGAATCGGATCCCCCTTCCATAAGGCCGCGCGCTTGGCGCACGGCCCAATCGGGTATGCAGCACCTCGAAGTGCTGCGTCCAATTGGGCATACGTTCCACTATGATGGGAGGGTAGCCCTTGGGTCTGTCGCCGTCACGAGGACCCTGGGAGGGCCCACCGACGACGGGTGAGCGCGGCGCTTGTGCAGCTGCCGATGTCGTGGGGATAGGTGGTGGTGAGGCGCTCTGAGGCGCCTGTGTCACCACTGCCTCAGCATATGAAAGGCCCTGCCTTACACCATGAGGTGAGGCTGGGCCGCCACTAACCCTGTCCCTACCTACTGCAACCTGAATATCGTCGCGGGGGGGAGAGGGTGGGGCTTGTGCGGGATTGGTGGGGTTTGCGGTCGCCTCCGCCCGGCCGGACGGTGACGACATCGATGCGATACCAGCATACGATGTACTGTCGAGGCCGGCCTCGACGGAGGGTGCCCTCGGGGGCGGTGGGGATGGGGAGGGGGATCGCGGGGGAGATCGGTGCGCGATTACCTTATGCAATACAGCAGTAGCAACCTCCACCTCAGCGTCCGGTTCCTCCCTGCTCTCCTCGTATTCAGACGAGCTCTCAGTTGGTGTGGCTTCCCGTGTCTGAATCTTGGCTGGTCTCTCCTCTTGAGGGTCTGAGGGCGAGACCCTTCGTGGGATTTTACTCGCCCTCCTTGGTGTAATTATGGCCTCAGACACGGGGCGGCTCGGGAGCTGGAGCGGTTCCAAGCTCGGCATACTCTGTCCGGGGCCTTCCTCCTCCTCGGGAGTCTCTTCTTCTTCTAGCTCTAGTGGGTCCTGGGGCTCGGTTCCGGTTGGGTGTTGTCCGGGTGGTTGGGCGGGTTGACGAGTCCGGCCACCACTCCGAGCACCTCTTCGGCCTCTGCTCACCACAAACATAGTGTGCAGTGGCCCCTCCGCGGGGGGTGGTAGCACGTTCCGGGGCGCGAACAAGTCACGCACCATCACGCGCCTACCCTCATCCCCTTCTGCTGCAGGGCGGGTCGCGTCGGACAGCCGACGCGTCTCCTCTTCCTGCTTCTTCTGTCGCCGCGCGGCCATCCCACACCGGGTTAATCACTCTTGTGTGAAGCCGGGCGAGGGTGCCAGCGACGGACGACGGAACTCAGTTACGCGCGGACTGTCCAACACAACGCCCTTTTCGCAGAAAAGGGATAGGTGAGTGGATACACACGATGGTGCTATCCTGCTCGCTCCCCGAAATGAAGCTTTGCGGAGGGTAGGCCGAAAAAGTTGGAAAGAGAGCTCGGAGTGGTACCTTTCAGTCGCAGCGGTGGTTCCGGCGGTTGCTCGTAGCCTCCTACGGGATCCTCTCGCTGGTCTGGCTGGTCCTCTTTGCACTGCAATCCACACACTGTGATCCAATACACTGCAATCCTGTGAGTAATCACTGCAATCCAGTTTCGCGGCGTTTGGCACTGTGAACTTTTTGGCGGTAAATACAAATTGCGGGGGCGTTCAAGATACGCCTAGATTTCGTATTTTCGTCCTACATTAAAACACGTGATAAATAATATACTGTAAGGAGTTCGCATGCAACGTCATCAACTACCTGGCGAGGGGCTATATAAGGAGGGTACTCAGAATTAAAAGGGCATTTTGCTCGTGAGCGCTGGACTGTACGGACGTTTGGGAAAATCAGTGCAGATCGTTGTTAAGGTCATGTAAGCCATTTTTGTTTCCGATTATTCTTTTTTTCTTGTTATTTAATTTCTTTGAAGTTTGCAGTATTTGGTTTCGTTATTTATTTGTGTCGATTTTACTTAGTTCTTATTTGATTTAATTTTTACTTAAATTGTTATTTTTCAATAAATGAACTTTTCTGTTATTTTTTTTATTTTTTTAATAATTTTCCACTTCTGATGCTAAAATCAGAAGTGGGATAAAGGACTCATAAGCTCACAATAACGCCTGAAAGACCGTTAACTTTTTAAATTGAATTTTTTTTGTTGCAATTACTGCTTGCTTCATTTTTTTGATATTTTGTGTGTTTTGTTGTTCATTTCTACGGTTATAATGAGACGTACGAGAACTCCTAGTCCACGGAGGCGTGATCTTGTGGACGATTCGCGCAGTCGGGCTCGACCTGCCTCACGAAGATCACGCAATTCTAGTAGTGATAGGCCGAACGATTCGAGCAATAGGCGTCATTCTTCACGAAATGGCTTACGTGTCCGAGATCGACTTGATTCTCACAATACTGAAGTACACCGGTTGCGTACCCAGGTTAGGCGTGAGTCGCGTAGTCGTTCTCGCAGTGACCATCGCGTTAGTTTAAGGTCACGGTCGCGGAATGTTTCACCTGTCGAAACGCGTTCACTTAAAGATAAAGCACAAGCTGCTCATGAAATCAATGTTCAACCCACAGTTACGACTCCTATATCTGATAATGTTGCGCCGCGACAGCAATCCGTGGAATCTAGTACTCCTTGTTCTGAGGCATCTACCCTCGCTAATGCTTTGATGCAAGCAATTAAAACAATGCAACCTTCAAGGTCGCAACATTATTATGTTTCCAACTTCGACCCATCAATTAATAGCATCGAAGCATGGTGTGAAGAGGTGGATCGCGCCAGGGAAACTAATGGATGGAACGATCACGAATGCTTGTCGCGTGTAGCGTCATGTCTGAAGGGAGACGCTAGGGTGTGGTTAGGTGAATGGGTGTCAAATGATCGTACTTGGTCTAATTTTAAACGCGAGTTCATACCTCTTTGTCCTGGTAAATTGGACTATGCCAATATTTTGTTTGACGCAATGAATAAAACTTCGGATAAGTACCCTAGTTATGCTGAATACGCTCGTTGTACGCTATTGCGTTTGAAGATAGTTCGGGGGATAAGTGATGATTTGAGAACTCTTATAGTGATACGCGGTATAGATAATGCACAAGTGCGCGCTGCGGCCGCCAACGCTAACCTGGCTCCCGACACTATCGTTTCATTCCTTTCGATTTACACAAAGCCTTTAGCAGGAAAACGGGATAGGGTAGTTGAACATAAAAGACATAGTTATGTAACAAAACCACTTGGCGCTTCAGTTCCTAAATGCTATAATTGTAATCGATTCGGTCATGTCAGTCGCAACTGTAGACAACCCAAATCCAACATGTCTAATAGTCGTCCGCCACATATACCTTCTGAGACAAATTCCAATGTGCAGCCGTCTTCAAGTAATACTTGTACATTTTGCAAGAAGTCAGGACACACTGAGAATAAATGCTTCATCAAAGCTAAGTCCGAGCAACGTAATCAACGCAATGTCAACCTTTGTGCTTACCAATCCGGTATTTCACCCAGTAATGACATAACTTCAGCAATCGTAGATGGTATTCCAGTAGATGTTCTTATTGATAGTGGAGCCCTCGATGTGTCTCTCATTTCTTCAGGTATTTTAAAACATTTTACGTGTCAGCCTAAGCCGAGGCACTGCGTTTTGAAGGGCCTTAGTGATCGGGAAGTAGTCGCAACGTCTTACGTTACTCTTACAATAGAGTTTAGTGACATCTCAATTGAAGTAGATTTAATAGTTGTTCCACCGTCTTTTATGAACGTGCCCATCATAATCGGAACTGATGTGTTGAACCGTGATGGAATTACTTATATTCGCACGAAAGATAAACAATACATCACGCGTTCTGATGAAGTTAATAGGGCGGCTAACGTTGTTGAATTAGTCGACCAGTTTAAATTAAATACACCTTTACAAGGCGCTGAGTTGGAGAGTCTTAGGTCTGTTATAAATGAATTCTCTCAATTTTTGATATCGGGAACTGCTGCAACCACAGTTCGAACAGGAGAAATGGAGATAAGACTTACCAATTCAACTCCTGTCGTTTACAAACCGTATAGGCTCTCGTATTCTGAAAAACTTAAAGTCCGCGAGATAACTCAAGATCTCTTAGAGAAAGGAGTTATTAGGCGCTCTAACTCGGAATATGCAAGTCCAATCATACTCGTAAGAAAACGTGATGGTTCGGATAGACTCTGTGTCGATTTTAGGGCACTTAATCGTATCACCGTCAAAGATCGCTACCCTCTTCCATTAATCGACGACCATATCGACATGTTGGGCAGCTACAAGTTCTTCAGCTGTCTCGATATGGCCACGGGATTCCACCAAATTCCCCTAAAAGAGGAGTCTATTCACTTGACTGGGTTCGTGACACCAGAAGAACACTTCGAATATGTCAAGATGCCTTATGGCTTAGCTAATTCTCCTGTAGTATATCAGCGAATTATTAATAACACCCTTCGCACGCATATTAATGAAGGCAATGTATTAGTTTATGTCGATGACATACTTCTTCTTAGTAATTCTGTAAGTGAGGGAATTGAACTATTGCGCCGGGTACTCACGACTCTTACAATGGCGGGTTTTTCCATTAATCTAGGCAAATGTTCATTTCTAGTTACGGAAGTCGAATACTTAGGTAGACTTATAAGACAGGGTCAGGTTAGGCCGAGTCCTCGTAAAGTGGAAGCCCTAGTTAACACCTTGCCGCCAGCAAACGTTAAGCAGGTACGACAACTGTTGGGCCTTGCAGGTTACTTTAGGAAGTACATAAAAAATTACGCAACTAAGACTGCCCCTATTGCTATTCTCACTCATAAAAATGTTAAGTTTCACTGGACTTCCGAATGTGAAAACATTCGTTTAAATCTAATTAAAGAATTAACAAACGAACCGGTTCTTACAATCTTTAACCCAGACTTTCCTACGGAAGTTCATACGGACGCTAGCAGCATTGGATATGGTGCCGTCCTTCTACAGGTACACCCTGACTCAAATAAACACGTGGTCGCGTATTTTAGTCGATCCACTCAAGGCGCGGAAAGTAATTACCATTCCTACGAGTTGGAAACTCTGGCTGTCGTTAAAGCACTCCAAAACTTTCGCCATTACTTAATAGGCCTTAAATTCGTAGTTGTTACTGACTGCAATGCACTTAAATCCACGGAACGTAAAAAGGACCTTCTGCCCCGGGTAGCGAGGTGGTGGATGTATCTCCAAGATTTCAATTTTTCAATTGAGTATCGTAAGGGAATAATGTTACCTCATGCCGACTATTTAAGTCGCAATCCTGCTCTTGTTAATCAAATTTCGAGACCTCGTAACTGGGCTCAGATTGCTCAGTCAGCTGATGAAGAAACTCAAGACCTTATTCAAAAATGTCATGATGGTAAGCTAGATCCCGATCGTTACAAGATACTAAATGGTATCCTGTATTACAAATACGTCCCGGTAGGCCAGGAAACAAGGTTGCTCTGTTACATACCAAAGGGTCACCGCCTTAGTCTTTTGAGGGTGTTCCATGATGAACATGAACACATTAACGCTGAGAAAACCCTTGACCTCATTCTCCGACACTTTTGGTTCCCTGGTCTCAGGCGATTTGTCTCCAAGTATGTCTCTCATTGCCTTGTGTGCATTTCTCAAAAAAGAGTCCCTCGAGCTCCTTTGCAAATTATAAGTTCGTGGGAAAAACCTGATACCCCATTTGATACAGTTCATGTTGATGCTTTGGGACCTCTGCCAGTATCAGAAGGTTACAAATTCATTCTTCTTATTGTGGACGCTTTTACCAAGTATACACTTCTTTACCCCATTCGTCGTCAAGATTCCACGGAACTTAAGCGCGTCATTACTCAATCTGTTTCTTTATTCGGAGTGCCTAAACTCATGGTCACAGACAAAGGACGCATGTTTGAGTCCAATGAGTTTGTAACGTGGATCAATGAACTGGGCTGTAACCTGCACTATATTACTCCGGAAATGCACCAGGCGAATGGTCAGGCGGAGAGGTACATGCGTACTGTCCTAAACATGTTACGCATTCAGACTAACCACAAGAACTTACAATGGTCGGAGACTTTGTGGAAACTACAACTGGTGCTTAACATAACTCGACAGAAGACTACACGAGTGTCTCCTTTGAATCTCCTTATAGGCACGGAGTCAACAACTCCCGCGATTCGTGCACTAGTACGAGATGTGGCAATTGAGGGTTCGGCACCTAACCGAGAAGCTCTTCGTGAAATCACCAGGAGCAGGACCCGCGAACTTCTTCGAAGTAACCAAACTAAACAGGATGTTCAGGTTAACCAGCGACGGTGCATACCACGACAGTATAATGTTAACGACCTCGTGTTTGTTATTAAGTATTCTCAGTCCTCAGGTAAACTTGACTCCGGTATGCGTGGTCCATATAAAGTGGTTGAGGTCCTACCTAGTGGGCGTTATACTCTACGCCTACTTGGAGGCAACTATGGGAAAACTACGCAAGCTGCTGCGCAGTTTATGGTGCCGTGGCGGGGTGAGTGGACCCCAGAGACATGTGCCGCATTTTTTGAGAGTAAGTGAATTTTATATGTCTGAGTTATACGAATTCCTGTGTAAGCCTTTATGGTGAACCACGGATGAATATTTTCTATACGAATTCCTGTGTAAGCCCTTATGGTGAACCACGGATGAATATTTGCTATACGAGTTCCTGTGTAAGCCCTTATGGTGAACCACGGATGAATATTTGCTATACGAGTTCCTGTGTAAGCCCTTATGGTGAACCACGGATGAATATTTGCTATACGAGTTCCTGTGTAAGCCCTTATGGTGAACCACGGATGAATATTTGCTATACGAGTTCCTGTGTAAGCCCTTATGGTGAACCACGGATGAATATTTGCTATACGAGTTCCTGTGTAAGCCCTTATGGTGAACCACGGATGAATATTTGCTATACGAGTTCCTATGTAAGCCTTTATGGTGAATCATGGATGATTAGTATTCCTCACTTGTATGATTCGCTCTGCACGTTGAGATGCCCTAATGCGTGTGACGATGGTCAGCGTATTTGGAAGCCTCGACTCGCATGAATGTGGTCTGCTTGTCGGGAAGCTTCACACGTTTGACTATAGTCTGCGTGTGGAATGCGTTCGTATGAACGGGCCTGGGGCCATATTACAGGACTATGTTACTGAACATCGTGAAGTCTACTATCAAGATCGAAGTATAAAGGCCTTATGAAAAACAGGAATACAATTTGTTTTATTTGTTTCACTTTTATGAGAATGAAAGAACGATGAATGAATTGATTGACTGGAGATATTCTGATAGGTCTGTTAGGTCTAACGTTTTTAACTTTCTTCCATGAATTGTGGGCAATGGTTTCTTTGTTTTAGATGAAACTAGCATTGAAGAAGAGACTTTACCAATTGAGGCTGGTCCTACAAGTAATCTATCCATGCCCTTGCTTGATGACGACGTAGATGACGGCCCACCGACCTCTGCGGCCGCAGGTCCCAGCGGAACTCAAGGGATTTGCGTCGAGGACGACTCAACGTCAGGAGAGGCCGTGTAAGGAGTTCGCATGCAACGTCATCAACTACCTGGCGAGGGGCTATATAAGGAGGGTACTCAGAATTAAAAGGGCATTTTGCTCGTGAGCGCTGGACTGTACGGACGTTTGGGAAAATCAGTGCAGATCGTTGTTAAGGTCATGTAAGCCATTTTTGTTTCCGATTATTCTTTTTTTCTTGTTATTTAATTTCTTTGAAGTTTGCAGTATTTGGTTTCGTTATTTATTTGTGTCGATTTTACTTAGTTCTTATTTGATTTAATTTTTACTTAAATTGTTATTTTTCAATAAATGAACTTTTCTGTTATTTTTTTTATTTTTTTAATAATTTTCCACTTCTGATGCTAAAAATACAATACGCATATAACATGGAATAAACTAGAGACACGTGCTTGAGATTGAACCTCCAATCCTCAACATGAGATATAGGAATGTAATGTAATCAAGATAATATAAAATTAAATTCTTACCTGAAGCGTTGCTACGCCTCGGTAATTATACCCTAACGGTGTGGTTCAAACCAGAACACAGCCTAGCACTGCATTTATTAGGCAGAAATAGGTATGGACCCTCCAGAGCCGGCTCCAAGGGATTATATCACGTTCAAAATTTTAGGTTTAGGTAAAGGTAAAGGATTACATCACGTTCAAAACCTTAAGTTTTTTTAATAATAATAAAGGAATAGCAGACGAGCATGCAGTCCACCTGATGGTAAGTGGCTACTGCCGTCCATGGACATCTGTAATCAACCCCAAATAGAATTAGACATTCCTACCTGTGGTCGGCCAAAGACCCCGCTTCTCCTGAGGACTAAGTTGGAACGCCTCGGAAAGGTATGTTTCCCTACCACACCCTTCAAACCAGAACACAGCGGCGTTTAACACTGCTGATATGAGGCGGAAATAGGTGTGGTGATAGTGCCACTGGAATCGAACCACAAAGGATTCTACCACCTTCAAAACTTACATCAACTTAGTTGAATGTCACACAGTGAAACGATTCTATCATTTAAATTCATATACTATCACACAAATCCATACAACAGCGTGTGAAAAGTGTCATGGAGCTAAATATTTTTCACATCTAAAATGAAATTCTACATATTCAAATATACATATTCAAATGGTACTGCCGTCAACGAGTGTTTTTTTATTCAATCGTTTGCAAACAGTCACCACGCAAACGCTTTATCGGATATACAAATAAAACTTCGCATTTTTTGCTAAAATCATTTTTCAGTATATTATTTCTATAATGAAGTATATAAGTAGATGAGTAATTCCTTTACATAATATACTGCTTTATTATCTAAATAAGTTGGTAATAATAATTACCAATAACTTTCTCTAATGTTTAGGACATTTTTCTTAACGCACGTGTTAAAGCCCGCACGCGCGTTCAAAACGTATACATGAATTAATTACATGCATTCTCTTTGCCACGTGTACGTAATACTATGAAGCAAATGGCACGCTTACGTGTGGGACGCGCGTGCTGTCTTAGACACGCGCGACAAGAAAAAATACAAGAATATTACGTATTGTTTATAAAATAAACCATTTAACATATCACAAGATATATATGGCATATGGTTTCTGGATATAAAATACACACCTCAAATGAGTCAATAAAAAAAATTAAAGTTCCGAATGCTCTAAACAGGCCGAGGTGGAATTTCCAAAAACGGTAAAATAGGCGGTAAATTATTTTTAACCAGAAAGTCAAATCCATTTTCATAGTGTTTGCTTCAAAACTGATAGTTTTTAAGCGAACTCTCAACACCGTTTTTACCTCCTTAGAGTTTGGTTTTCTAAAAGCGGAAAAATAGGCGTTTTAAGATTTCAAGCCAGAAAGCCAAAATTTCAATCCATTTTTTTCACAATAATTGTTATTAATGTACGCCTAAATACTTCGAAACATTTTTTATATAAAGCAAAATGCGTTACTTCCATCAGCAATTTCTATCCGTGTTTTCAGGTACCCTAGCTCCTACTACTAGCGTACTACTCCTAGCATACGAAAATGCAGGTTAAAGTTTAAGTCGTGCAAGCAGCGTGTCGTTGCTGTACTACAAAGTGAATTGGTGTACTTTGCCACTGTAAGAATGACAAAGCATGCAATTAGTGCCGCTCTAAGCCTGCTTTACGTTAGTTTTTGAAAAAAATGCGCATATTTTTCGTCAGTGAACGCGGTTTTATGGCTTTCGTTCCTGTTATTTTAAGTTTTTTATAATATAGCATACATGTATGCATTCAATCTGATGGTGATGTGTGGTGATGGCTACTGCCATAGATTACTTAAATCAACCGCTGATAAGATAAAGAGTCCTACCTGAGATTGGCCACAGATGTATTGCTACCCCTGAGGACTAAGTTGGAACGTCACGGAAAATTTGAAGGTGGTAGAACCCTTTGTGGTTTGACTTCGGCGGCACCACCGCCACACCTATTTCTACCTCATAACGGCAGTGTTAGGCGCTGTTGTGTTCCGTTTTGAAGGGTGTGGTAAGGGACACATACTTTTCCTAGGCGTTCCAGCTTAGTCCTCAGGAGCCGGGGCGCATCTGTGGCCGGCCTTAGATAAGAATATCCTATCTGGATTTGATTACAAATGTCCATGGGCGGCAGTAGCCACGGTAGCACGATGTCGTTCATATTGGAACATAAATTCAATAGCTTCCATTTTTTTCTGATCACGAAGTTACTCAATCGAATTGAAACTCGATCCATTGAGCTTGATAGATCGCGCGTTGACAAAGTAAAATAGAATGTTTGGATAATATTATTACATTTTACCAATTAGTAGAATGAGCAGTCTATACATAGACATAAAGAAGGTTATAAGAAGTATAAAGACCTTTTAATTATTACCACTTATTTTATCTTTGTCTCCCTTCCATCAGTTAGTCGAACTCGAAATAAGCTGCCTCTAAAGATATTTTGCCAGTCATTGCGATTGGCTCTCTGTTCGTGACCGCAGTATATTGATAAATTCAGAGGAAGCACCAATCCATCTCCGGGATTTAATCCCTTAGCCGCCTACGATATTCGCGTCAAGAAAGAGACTATTCAGACCCCACACGGCTATTTTCGTCTTTTATAAATGTAATACTGTTTCTTTTCTTAAGTAAAATAAAGAAATGACTGAAAGGAAAATTAATATATTTTGTAAAACATTTTATTTATTTTCCATCTGCATTGTTCATTGTGTTAATAAAGCAAGGGCTTCGTTAAATAAAAGGAATTAGAACAATGGAACACAAAGAAACCTCGTCTGTGCCGATACGAAAACTTAATTTAAATAAGTTCAAAACAAAGGCAAAGATTTTAAGTCAAATGTGTCGTTACCATAATTACTAGGCACTAAGCGCACTTCGTAGCGCTGTAAAAATGACAAAGCAGGCAATTAACATTGCACTCTGTACAGTGTACGTTAGTTATACGACTTTTATGAATATATTTCGCTTACATACGAAATCATGAAGTAAATGAAATTAACGGGGAAAAACTGTTTCTGTACCACTAAAATAACATAATGTTTGAGACACATTTGACACCAAAGGAAAAAGATGAAGTGGAGCATAAATCATATCCAGGTGTAAATCAAAGTTACAAATGACGGCTTACTGTAAAAAGCCATTGACAGCAAATAGCATGTTTTATGACCCAAGCTACGAAGCTTGGGTCATAAAACATGCTATTTGCTGTTACACATAAACACAATTTTGTATCTACAGTCGGACACAGAATTCACGATAAATTAGCTATTTCCATTTCTTTATTTTCACGATGACAGTTCTTTGTAGTGTTGTGACCAAATAAGCAATGGTATCGATCGCATATATTTATTACATGTATTTTGAACAAAGACAAATACAACGAAGCTTACACCGTAACTCGCCGTACTTCCCCCGTCGAACCAGACTGATCTAACATATTACATCTTACATCTTACAACTACTACACAAAGTATAATAATTGGCCAAGTGCAAGTATAACTCGCACATTGAGGGTTCCGTATCACCAAAATTTAATATTTTTTTATTGTTAGTATTTGTTATTATAACAGTCATTGAAGTTAATGCATTGTATTTTTTTTTAATTGTTCTATTTTAGTTCAATTATCATTAATCAAGTATCTATCTATTACGGTTGAGAAGATAGAGCCTGTGACAAACGGACAGGCGGGCAGACAACGGAGTCTTAGTAATAGAGTTCCTTTTACCTTTGGATACAGAATCCTGAAAATGACGTTATATTATGTATATTGGTTCCAAAATGTAGGTAAATAGCACTAAATTTGCAGAATGCTTTGATGAATGTGATTAAACTTCAGCATAAAAGTAGAAAAGTTAATGCAAAAACATCTCTTTAAGCGCAATACGAATGATGTTGGCTGGGTTCCCATCCAGATAGATTCCTAATTGAATTCTAAATGAGATGTTTTCATGGAAGCCCGCTTTTAAAACACGTGTTCAAAAGGAACTGAATAAATTAAAGGTTTATATGCATGGTATTAGCGTATAACATATACATATTATTTATGATGAAATGTAGTCTATTGATGTTTATATCACACATTCATTAGGTGTGTCTACCTTGTCCCTGTAGTTCCGGGACTAGAATAGAGCTACGGTAACCCCTGCCTGTCGTAGGAGGCGACTAAAAGGGGGCTTCCGGGGTTGCGGGCGGCAAGAGTGGGAGCTCGAACCGTCCAGCAAGCAACCCCGGGAAGGACGGCGGTATGCGTGGTCGCATACCGTTCGATAGAGCCCGTGGTCGATAGAGCCCGATCGGGGCATCGCGCTTAGAGGGCTCCGGTTGTGTTCCGTCGGAGATCCCGGAGTTCTCCAACAAGCGTTGAGGACGGCCACCGGGTGGGTTTTGGTAAAAATCCCACATAACCCAGCGTCGCTCCCACGTCGTCGGGTACCTTTTGAAGGTTTCCCCCTCGAGAAAAAAAAAAGGAGTATCTACCTTTTCAGTTTCTTGTAGGAAACCCCATTATTTTTATTTTTAAGTATTCGTTGTTATAGCGACAAAAGTTATACAGTCTGTAAAAATCAATTTTAAAACAGTAAAACAGAAAAATCATCAAAAATGTCTATCTGTTACGGTTATAGAGTTAGATCCCTGTGACATACAGTTATAGCCTGTCCGGTTTTTGCGTTGAGTACGGAACCCTAAAAAGAAATTTGAAACCGAATCACAGAACTAGATACGAATATTTGCTCAGCATAGGGAACTCTCTTTGCATTAGTCTCTTTCAGCTTGAAATGCATACAGCATACCGAACACATACCGTTGCAGAATTTAGATCTTGATTAAATGGCTTGCAAAATCGGTATTTTAGACTAAAGTGACTACGTGCACACTCCGATTGAACAAATATTCGCTGATGCTTGCGTTATTCATTAAATTGGAACATTTTGTACTCCATACATACGTATACCTAACGAATTTTGAATACTAGTTTACGCTCGCAACTCTGCTACAACGTATATGTCTGATTTGTTTTGTTTGTTTTTTTTTTTATACGAATACAGTTTATGGTATAAGTCTAGGAATTGTAGTACAGTTCATATGAATTAAGGCAATCCGTTCCGATGATTCAAGTTTGACGCGCAAACAAACGCGTAAATTATTCTACACATTTGCTCTTAAGATTGTCACGCCTTTCTTTTAGTTGTTTTTATAGGGACGAGTATGTGACCGCGCGGTATGAGAATGAAAAATGGCTTATACATTTAAATAGATATTTATCTAATACTCATGAATAAGCGAATTGAAGGTGGTAGAACCCTCTGTGGTTCGACTCCGGCGGCACCACCGCCACACCTATTTCTACCTAATAACAGTAGTATTAGGCGCTGCTGTGTTCCGGTTTGAAGGGTGTGGTAAGGGAAACAGACTTTTTCGAGGCGTTCCAGCTTAGTCCTCAGGGGTACCGGCGCATCTGTGGCCGACCTATCTGGGATTGATTACAGATGTCCATGGGCGGCAGTAGCCACTTACCATCAGGTGGATTGCATGCTCGTCTGCTACTCTTATACTATAAAAAAGCGAACTTTTGCAGACTATTATTATCCAAGCAGACGAAGCCTAAAATAAATTTAATAGCGCTAAAGTAAAAGTACTGACTTTTACTCTTGTCCTTTACTACCCCTGGCGCAATTTCGTACAATTTATAACTGCAGAGTTTTAGCTGCACATAAAATGCCTACAGCGACGCTGCAGTATTTACAAAACCCATTATATTGGGTTGGAAATATAAGCCCACAAGATTAGAATATATTAGATTACCCTCATATAACTTTGACGGAAACTGGATTAGATATTATGTGAATGAAAATAGAATGAACGTTAAATCTCCTTTTTTAAATCAATCAAAAATAAAGTCCTACTACCTCCCCCATCTCGCAATACGAAGCCGTGGCCTCTGATTTTTCGAATTAATATACGTTTTATAAATTAATTACCATTTTCTTAAAAGATGCAGTATGAAGAAACCTGCAAGCCTGAAAGCCATTTTCAAAGGTGTCTGAAGTCTACCAACCTGCAGTTGGCCAGCGCAGTGGGCTATGCCCTAAGCCCTTCTCACTCTAAGAGAAGACCCGTGCATGCATTTGGACATTAATGGGTTGACGACGAATACCTTGAACAAAACCTAACGTCAATATGACTCGCTGTACTATTCCATAGGTTTTAGATACGATGGCACACAAAGCACCATAAATCGCTAGACGATTTAATGGCTATGTTATAAAAGTAAAAACGATGACATGTAAAACGGGTTTTATGTCTAAATCAAATTATCCGTGAATCCTGCTATTTTTACCTACGTTGACGAAAATTCAGTTGCATGAAGGAAATTTGCTTGAATCAAATTTTCAAACAGACCGATTACATTTTAATTACATGATTCATTAAAAGATATATATCTTCTTCTAGGATAATGTGTATCTTGGGTATTTTTAGTAGTTTTTGCTTGTTGGTCGACATTACATAGACTGTGAAGTTGTTTTAACAAAAAGAAATACCACTGTCATACATATACTCCTAACTATCGCGAAACCTTTCTATTTTAAGCTTATCTATTATAGGAACCAATTTTAAAGTCGGTCAAAGAGGCGGTCAATATTTCCCAAGAGGAGTTAGAACATCGCGCTAGAAATAGTCGGGTTAGTATTTTGGAAGTCAAGCAAGATATAGAGGTTACATAACACCCTCAATTAAAAGTAAGTAATTTATTTTTATGAAATACAAATAGCAAAAGATGCAGTGCCCCCAAAAAGGATAGTAAGCAGTTACTGCTGCCTCACATTCGTAATTAATTTCAGATAAGATCGCCCCTAAGGTCTACAACAAACAAGTTGCTACCTTAGAAGTAGCAGTTAATTGGAATGTCTCATATCAGTGCATCTCTATTATTACACCATTCATTATTTATATTCTTATTTTTTTATATGTGTCACGTGATTGAAAGTGCACCTACGCAACATAACCGCGTCGCAATCTAATAGCGATATCTTTACAACTCTGTATGAAAACTATATAAAACGATGTACTCGTATATAACGGATACTGCCACTTTTAAAAATCTTTTTTCATCATAATTTGTATATTTTGTACAATCCTTACCTAATTACAATTTAAACACGTTCTGCAGTATAAACAACCTTCGTTATCGATGGGATGGGATGATGGGGTTGAACAATGTCAGTAAAAAAGTAAAGTTTGGAAAATCCAAAAGTGCACGACTCATAATGCTCATTTAATTATGAAATATAAAAAAAAAAACTTAAGTCGTTCAAAATTAATTGCCAAAAAAACAGCTGTAGTAGGAAGAAGGTACTGCACAAGCGCCCCTGATGGAATAAATGTACATACAAATAGATATACAGTCTTGTAGTCTTCGTTTTTTATTAATTGCAATTAAACGACACTGAATTAATTAATCATTCGCATTCAGTGACCTACAATCGTCGATTAGAAATTAAAAAAAAAAAATTAACTCAAATGATGGACTTCTTCACAAGTTACAGTGTTTTCAGGTTTCACACATGACGGACAGGAAAAATTTTTGACCTATTTTGGTGTTTTTTTTCCAATTCTATTGCAGTAAATCAATTTTTAAAAAGTATGGAATTAATCTCCATTAAATTATCTCGACAATAGTATGCAAAATATCTTGATTCCGTGAACTATCAAGGCTATAATAATAAAAATAGCCGCCAAAATGAAGCGAAAAAAATTTTTCGATCGTAAAGCACTCTCTGATGCTTCGCATCATGAGTCGTGCAAAAGAGCTACTTCATAGCTTTTGATTTCATATATTCATAAAATAACTTATGATTCGGATACTCAAATATGATAATAAATATTATGGCGCAGCTGACAATAGATATTTGACAATTTCAAACCATGGTAATAAATTTTACCATCGACACAAATAATGTTCAATTCTTCATATTGCACTTTTGTAATTTTATTTCGGTATAAAAAAGTTATTAAAATCCCACAATTGTGAGACAAATCTGAGATTATTATATAATTACATATATATGTTGATTTATTGTTCACAATTAATAAATATTCAATAAATAAATGAAAGAGTAGAATTCTATCAAAAATAAAGATTTACATACATTTTAGATCAAATTTTATTTAATGTTAAGCGTCAATATTTTTTGTAAATCTTTCCAATTGGAAATTTGACAACAAAGGTCAAGCAAAGCAAAGCAAGGCACATGAAACAAAAGTTCTTCAATGTTTTCAAACGTATGCAATATGGATTAGTGTTGTGTAGATATATTTCGAGGAATGGCATGCAAAATCCAAAGGACGTTTTGGTCTGTCTAGGCAATTCAGCTGCCATGAATTGCCTACGTTATCGATTTACCACTCCATGCCCATTGATTGAACCGGTACTGCGTTTGCACAAAAAAATCTAAACTGCCATTTTGTTTCGCTTCAAACGTCAGAATTCTATGGTTCGAATGCGAGAGGATTATCGTCGACTATTTCTGCAATATCGAATGCTGATATATATATTTTATTGGAATTTAAATCGACATCAAAAAGGAGAAGGTTTCTCAATTACCGTATATATGTTTTTTGTTTGTTCGGGGATAGCTTCTTCGTTTTTAAACCGATCTTGATGTTTTTTTTTGTGTTGGAAAAAATATATTTCCACGGTGGTCCCTTTATAAGAAAAGCAGTGTCTGATGGCAGACCAGAGAAATCGAGGGGAACTTTCAAAAACCGTAGGGGCGACTAGTGCGTTTGTAAGTTTTTTTATTAAGTATTTTTATTTATAAAAAAATATTACTTAGCTTTTTGAGGTAACGAGACATTTGTCACCAACATCAGACAGGACTTTCTAATGGAGTGAAAGTATTTTTAGGTTTTCTCCAGCCCTTCATTATTTTAGCTGTTATAATCAAATATTTTAGAAATAAATGACCACCCATAATACGAGATATTTCAGTTCATATGACTGCAATATCAAAGAAATATTCAGTTCAAAATCCGAGAAAGCTTTACAGATTAGTATTTTCAGTGCAGAAATCTAATCTGGGTTGATTACAGACGTCCATGGGCGGCAGTGGGCACTTACTACCAGGTGTACTGTTTTCTCATCTGCTACTGCTATTAAAAAAAAAGAAATCCATACACCTCGTAACTCGATAAAAGCGAATGAACGAACTCAATGTATTCCGTATCGATTACACACGGTGTGTTTAGTCAACGTTACCGTGAATTGCTTACGTGCGCGCTTTGCCACTCGACATCTATTGATTGCCAGCGATATTAGGTTTCCGTTAAAAATCGCACGGTGTAAAGTGGTACACAGATACGTAGCATATGATTGATCTTTTTTACGATATTAAGTTACTGGACGGCAACTTTGTTATAAGATTGAAGTTGAAAGCGAGCATGCAGTTCACTTTAGTAAGTGGTCACTACCGTCCATGAAGATCTGTTACCAACTGTATATAGAAAAGGGACTCTATATGAAGGTGGTAGAACCCTTTATGGTTCGACACCGGCAGCACCACCGCCACACGTATTTCTGCCTCATTGCACGTTAAGCACCACTGTGTTCTAGTTTGAAGGGTGTGTTAACGTTACCGTAAATTGATTACGTGGGCGCTTTGCCACTAGACATCTATTGATTGCCAGCGTTATTAGGTTTCCGTTAAAAATCGCACGGTGTAAAGTGGTACACAGATATGTAGTATGTGATTGATCTGTTGTTACGATATAGAGTTACTGGGCGACAACTTTTTTTTATAAGATTGAAGTAGTAGTATGTAGTCCACTTTATGGCAAGTGGTCACGACCATCCATGGACATCTGTTCTGCCTGAAGCCGATTACTATATATGTTGCTATTCTTGAAACGTGGCAATAACAACACTGTTAAAAAACGCTTTCTACACTCACGGCCCCACACTAGGATTCCATGTATCGTGGGTGCCATGGACACACACAGAGACAAATACAGAAACACCCAGACCCAGAACTGTAAATTCATCATTTAGAAATCTGTCTGGCCGGGGATCGAACCCGGGGCCCTCTGCGCGTTAGACCGGCATGGTGACCGCCCCGCCACTCGGGTCGCAAAAAACTTTTAACAATTTTATTACAAGTGAAATATAATGGAAAATATTTATAACCTGAGTGTACGAAAATGATTATCTATTAACAGCAAATACGTGTGTGACGTCACTGAAAAGGTTTTATATCGTTTTGCCGTTTAAGCTTCCCGTCGCGGACTACGTGCTCTCTTGGCCACTCAAAGCCATTGGAAATAGTAGCATGAACGGAGATTGAGTACTACGATACGTCTCGACTTGCTTTCAGATTATTCTTTATTTACTACGAGTATTGGGTTGTATAGTAAATATATATGGGGTGAATTTTTCAAATGGGCATGCAGGCGTAAATCCGAAACTAGAAGGATTAACGAAAACTGCTGAAAGGAGTTACGAGACCGATTTTCACAAAAACTAAAACTGCATCATTCGATTTAATAAAAATAATATATTTCCCTAACTGGGTATCGAACAAGTTCATTAAGAAACAACACATCTTCCTTTTTAAACTTCGTAGAGTCTTTTTTGTAATTTGATTCCAATAATAACAGGATTTTTTTTTGTAGTTTGACTCCAATAACAACAGGATTGTCAAACGTTGCTATATTGTAATTTAAATAGTGAGGTAAACGAGAGACATTTACAAAGGCATAACAACATACGTGTGAAAAACATCAGGTACGAATCCTTTAAGGGTTAACTAAAAATTCCTCGCAGCCCGTAGAATGTACATTTACCCTCCGATGCAGGCTCTTTCGCTACTGTTACAAAAAGGCATACAAAGGCCGACCAAAGCTATTTTAGGTCAACAATCATGTTACACGAGAAACTGCCCTCGATATAGTGAAGGGCTTTGGAGGCTCTTCGCCTAGCCCTAGTTTTAAACGTGGCTGAAGCAAAAATAGAAGATTCTTAGGTCACGAGCCGGATGTACATTAAGCATTTGGGCTTCGAACTCAGCCTTGTTTCGATGTTCCGTTGAATACCGGAAGGTTTGCACTTTGCTTCGAGATCCCTACGATAAGCTTGCCACCTTTTTTGAAGAATAATAGTACTTTACAAAACATCAAAAATATAGTGCCTTAGGAAAAAGATCTTACATGCATGTCCAAGAATTTGTTTTTGTTTTTTTTAAGTTTGCCACCTCTTTTGTAGGATATTAGTATTTCTTACAAAACATTGCGAATATAATAGTGACTAATGAAAAATATATCACATGCATGTCCAAGAATCCGTTTTTGTTTTTTCAACTAACTATCAATATTATCGCCAACCTATTTCTACTCGTATCTAAATATTGGAGACCGATAACCGCATATGGAGAGAGTTCCACAATAACTGAATTACACGAAAAAATATAACTTTATATACCCACACACAATTATTTGGCAGAAATAGATGTGTTGTAAGTTACATTGATGTGTTTTATTTAGTAAATAATTAAAATTATTATTGATTACGCCATCTTCAATATTATAAGTTTAAGTTTCTTATGTAAATTTATATTAAACATATGATAATATCTAGACCTAGATAATTAATATGCTAAGTACATAATCTATGCCTATTAGAGCGAATACCTGATTACGATATTATCAGCAAAGTGAATAATATACTGAGCTATTAAGAAACTACAATGGATTAAGGTGAAGGATCCTATTGGTGCGATATTTTAAATTTATTTTTACCTTACTTTTTTAAGAAAATCAATATTAAGCCTTATCTATTCCAAATATTATCCTTAATATGATTTAACGTGCAAACGTGCAAAGGGTAGAACCTTTTTGAAATATACGTCTTAGATAGCTACAAAAGCAAAACTTTTTGATTATTTTAAAAGGAAAACCATAAAACAACTATTCTGGCTATATGAATACTGAATGATAAATTATTACTTTCGTAAGATAAACTTACTTCAATAAAAAGAGTTCGTAAATTGTTTTTAAAATCCATTATTTTAGGTAAGTAAAAAGGTATAGGTAATAATTTGGTACCAATTTCAAAACCCCTCGGAATTAGGTGCTTTTACCCTATAATGTAAATACTTCCTGCAGGAATTGCTGAGTTAACTAGATTTCTAAATTGACTGCTGTATCTGTTACTTGGCTTCAAATTACAGACGCAACGCTAAATGAAGTTTGGTCACTCTATTTAAAGGTAATATCTATTGTGCAAGATTTGTACCCTTACTTTATATCAATTTTACCGCTAGCAAAAAACCTGAGTAAATTATTTTTATCTTAAATAAGTACCTAAGCTTTTATAACATATCTAGCTAGGTTTCATTTTTAAACGACGTTTTTCTAAGAACGAAACCTAACAGGATCGATTTATAGCCCGCTACGCATGCACGCTAAATTTTATGAAAATCATTAGAGCAGTTTCAAAAGAATGGCCCGTTTAAAGTTACCATATATAATACCATTAGGGGTGGAAATACATCAAATTCGTAAAATTGAAATACATCAAATAATTCTAAAAATAAAATTACATTACCAAAAAGCTTACAGCCCCACTTTTGGATTCCCTGTGACATGGTTACCATGATCACACACACAAACGTATCAACACACAGACTGGTATGGTGACCGTTCCACCACGCTGATCATCAAACATACATGTATTGTTGAAATAAAACGAATAGTCATAATTAATAATAATAATAATAAAACTTTATTTGACCAAAAATGATACAAAGTTAATATATTACAATAAAATTAGCTTAGTGTTTAACAAATATTTCAGAAGGCATCGCCCACCCCCGAGTTATTTTAACTATAAAAACAAAGTAATTAAAATTAATAGTAACACATTATGCTTATATTTCTAGTTAGTTGTGTAGTGTAAGCCTCTCTGTGTGTAATTTTAAACAGTCTTATTTACCAATTCTACCACTTACCTATACAAAATCTTACACATTGATACTAATTTTGACAAAAACTACACGTTGTAATTGTTAACAGCGTTATCTATTAATGTAGCAAAATAAGTTAACAGAGGAACGTTAACATGTTCGTAACATGATATTGGAGCTCGATGCTTCTAAAGCGAATCAATTATTGGGTGTAAGTTTCATCAAAGGAAATTAAATGGAAGCGTACATTTTCATAACACCGTGATTATAATGCAATATATTAAGCTTTGTGCTTATTTAATGAGTGAAGTAGGTATTCTAATCATCGTCTTAATTTATTAAGATTTAATGAGAAAATAAATAGCATATGTGTGTGTATCTTAGGTCACAATAAATAAAATATACATAAATATAGGATGTAAAAAATGAGTATTCAACTTCTTCTTCCTAAATTCCATCTTATTTTACATTTTTTTATCTGCCTGCGGAAGGTAATGTTTCTCGAGCGTATATATTATTATGTATGTCTTATTCATTGGCATGCCCGTCAGCCCAAACGGCTTGACAGATTTTAGAATATAGCTGTCTTTGGATTCGTTTAACTTGTGGGAGTAACATACGCAGTAGCATAAAATTTATAACAGTCAGGTTCTTTTTATATTCGTTACTAGTTTCGCAGAACTAATCTCATTTCGTTTGATATCCGATAATATTTCACCTTTCTATGATCTCAGAAGGCATTAATTAATAGGACACTATGTACAGTCAGCTTCATTAGTAGATGAGCAGATCAAAATTCCAAAAATATCTATACACCCAAACGTTCATAAGTAGCTAAACCCTCCTAGCATCCTAATTAGATGAACACTAACGCGTCAAAGACAGCTGAAAATCGTATGTGCAAAAAACCTAACGTCAATGATATGATATGTCACTGTTCAGCTACTTTTGCCACTGTAGTCTTCATCTACTTTTGAAACTTTACGACGTTCATCTAATTATGGTGCTAGTGGTGTTCAGCTACTTATGGACGTTTGGGTGAGGTTTTGAACCCTTATGTTCATCTACTTTTGGAGCTGGCTGTACATCATTATAAATTTCGAGTATACGATTTCAATTCGTTACTTTAATTGACGTTGTCAACGTAGGCGCTTTGAAAATAATACGACGCCATAATTTTTAAAACGCGAGTGAGTTGAGAGGTCTCTTGGGAGGCATAACGATAATATATTGGGGCAATTTTCAATGTGTAACGCCCGTATGTTATGAGCAATTCTCACAAACAAATGAGCGCGATACGCATATTGCAAGGTACGCGATACCTGACTTAAATTAGAATACTTAAAACTCTACAGTTATATATTTGTATATATAAAAACGAAATTATTTAAAAAATGGATGTAAATAACGTAGTATGGAGTAAATTAAACTAAAAAAATAATTTTAATGATAACAAGTCTAAATTTTTAGTAAATTGTTTTAAACATTTGTAGAAGCTACTTAGTTAGCATAATAAATTAAACTTGTGACGAGCAGTCCTACTCTTCCATTACACATACATTTTTATGTAGAGATTATTCAATAATGTATGTAATTATGTAAAAGTGAACAGTATATTAGTGACCATTGTCAAATAAGTAAATAAGTAAATAAATAATAAACATTAGACTGAGAGATCTAAATTAACAACACAATATTATGACCTGGAAAACTTTGATCACACTAAACATACAGTATATAAATTAAATTACACATGAAATTACACCAATGATTGTTTACAGAAATAGTAATTAATAGTTTTGAGTGTTGCTGTAATCAAAATTCATTTCATAGAAATCTAGGTACTAATAGACTATACACAAATAATTTCGTAAAAACATAAGTGCCTGCCTGGAATTAAATACTTCAACTCCATTAAGAGGCTAACCTTCTAGTACTTCACGTAAACTCACAAAATGATTTTAAATGATGATTAATTAAGTATATTACTTTTCAGATAGTTCCAATTTCACATGCCAATATTTCTTAATTTTTTAGATTCAAATAAAATTTAGCGCAGAAAATGTAATGAAGCGAATATTCTTACCAAAAGTTGTGTTGAACGTCAGCTAGCGCGGAGAATGTGCAGAATTCCCGGTTATAGCAACGGCAATTCACTTTACCGAGTTCAACTTCACACACAATAAATCCGAATGTTTGTTTGTTCATATAAACTTTTCTCTTCAACATGACATAATAATTACTATTTACGATAGCACATAAATAGATATAAATCGCCATGACAAATAAAACTTTCGGAGTAAACACTGAATAATGACTGCGAAATATATTCATTTGGCGTTTAGCAGTTCAAATCACACCGCATACTCCGTTATTAGGCAGAAATCATTTTATGTTTGCAATGATTACGCAAACATTCACATGTGAATACTGAATACAAATTCAAACTGGTCGAACTCATTGTGGTTTTCGACTCCGGAGATACCACCGCTACACCTGTTTCTGCCTAATACCAACAGTGTTAAACTCTGCTGTATTCTATTTTGAATTGTATGCTAAGGAAGACATAGTTATCCGAGGCGTTCCTACTTAAGTGTTACCTGAAGTTGATTACAGATTTCGATGGGCGGATGTAGCTACTTACCATCAGATGAACTGCATGGTCGTTTTCTACTGCTGTATTATAAAAAAGGAAGACATACCTATCCGAGGCATTGAAATTTACTCCTCAGATGGAGTTCTTATCTGAGGTTGATATCCACGGGCGACAGTAACCACTTAACCTCTGGTAGACAGCATGTCTCCTACTTCCATATTTCAAAAAAGGGTGGTAAAACCGCGTGTAAAAACTAGTTATCCGTATGACTTGGAGCCGACATTTAAATATGGAGAATCTCCGCAGTCTGCACTGACAGCGAACTAGACGTAGTGAACTTGCCATGTAAATTGAATTTCAAGAAAATTAAATACGAAGAAAGTTATTTATTAAATTCATTGCCCTTTGAGAATTGTTTTAATATTTATATTATTCTATTTATATTCATTGTAGTACCTAAAACATTATTTAACTATTTGCACTTCTGATTATGTTGAGAAATATAATACGAATAATAATATTCTCTTTTGAGAAAATGCTGATATCTTCTTGATTCTTTTATGCCAGTATATTAAGAATTTGAGAACTAAGCGCCGACTTCAAAATATCGTATGCGGTCTTGTGAAAGTCTTGAAAAAGTGAATCGTGAGAAAGGTTTAGATGAGTAATTTATATTGACTTAAGTGTGACGATAGTAATATAGCTTTTTATAATAAAGGAGTAACAAACAAACCTGCAGTCCACCTAATGGTAACTCCCGCTCATGAATATATTAATCAACCCCAGATAGAATTAGATATTTTTACCTGAGGTCAGCCACTGATACGCCGCTATACCTGAGGACTAAGCTGAAACGCCTCGGAAAAGTATGTCATCCTTAACTTACCCTTCAAACCAGAACACAGCGCTTAACACCGCTGTTATTAGGCAGAAATCGGTGTAGCGATGGTGCCGATGGAGTCTTACCAAAAAGGGTACTTCACCTTCTAAAAGTTGATAGTCGTCTACGAAAAAAATAGACATGTATATTCTGCCCGTGCGAAGCGCGGGTGAGTGGCTAGTACAATATATATTCGTACAGATTTTATTTGTTTATTAAATTAAAAGCAATATTGAAATTTAATATTTAGATAGAATATCGAAACTTCAATAAGCTTGAAGTAGATAGCTTCAAGTGCTTTTGAGCGCGTAAAGCTTTCGCGCGTAAAGGAATTTATGGAATTTGGCCTCAGCTTTAATAAAATAATTAATATTACCTTAAATATAGTAGGTATAGGTACTAGAAAGTTATTTTCAAAATTATTTTATTGTTTTGATTACCTAGAGGTATTCAAAAATAAATCGCAATTATTATATCAATATAAATCCAACTAAGTAAAAGTATAGCCTATCGTCACTTCCCCAATTTAGACGAATCCAACGACACTTCATGTATTAAAAAATGTTAAGAAGTTTGACTGTAGAGCTTGCCAAAAAATGACATACATATGATTTTAGACTAAAATACGGTGCGTAAGGATATTGTTAGTGTTGTGTGTCGTGATATGAATCGTAGAAAATAAAAACGAACTAGACGTAGGGTAGATAGATAATCTACCACTAGTACTTGTCAACAACGGTTTTTCCCCTCCACCTCTGTTTCGCGGTAACCACGATCCATACAACTGGATCGAAATATCGGCAATAAAACGCATATCATGAGTAACCGTTACATAATAATATGACATGCATGTGCTCGAATAACATTAACCTCCGCATTTAGGTGAAAAAGATAAAAAACATGCATTCGCACGCAAAGTGATCTCCGAAGCATAGATCATTTTCAACCCTTTATACGTTAACTGCAAACTAACCCTTTATATTAAAGGGTTAGTTTGCAGTCTATAGACATCGTCGGCAAAAATATTTTCGTTTAATGAAATTACCAGGCATTAAAAGTTATTAGTTTAATTATCAAAGTTATTGCTCTGAAAGAAAAATATTCGCTTAAAATTCATATTCGTATCTACTTTCATTATATTATTATGACTTTTGAGAATTTTAATATTATTTTCGCCGATCTTTTCAACTTGCATTAGGCTGGCATTAACATATTTTAATAAAAAAAAACATAAAATGTGTGAATTCTAGAGGTCCAAAAATAGGTAACAGAAATATAAAATTGCATATTTTATATTTCTGTTATTATTGAATTTCTTTCTTATTTCTGTTATTATTGAATTGCAATATTCTTTCTATTTTAGCTTTACGTGATTTAAGTCTAAACATATTCAGCATTACACGATCATAATCCACAGAGAACATCTATATAGTTTGGGATCGCTGCTATTTTATTTCAGGTGAAATAAAATAATTACATTTCATAAAAAAAAATTGCATTTAAATAACATTAATGAAAGATGTCATACATACATTACATACATGATTCTTGCTCGTAAATCTGAGCAGTTGGAATTTACATAGTATATCTATCTTATTCTCGTGTGCATCATAATTATGGAGATGTGTCAAAATAGTCTTAAAGATTCATTTACCTCTTTAGACACAGAGCGTATCAGACGCGTCCGGTTACAAACAAAAAGTATTTTCCAGTACAATAACGTATTTTGTACGTCGCGTGTTGATATTCATTTAATTTGGTCATAAATTAGATATTGTCAATTTTTGATCTTTAATTGTTAAAAAAATGTAGATTATATATGTTTATGATATATATAAATTAAATAACGTTCGATAAATGAGGCCTTAACAACTCCTCTGGTGATTTGAATATGACACAGAAATCATCACTACATTTCGTACCTCATTATTATCAAATAATTTGGTTTTCCCTCAAATCATCGACAAGAAGTTACCAGGATGACTGAGATGAAAGTTCAACCTAATAGTATGAGAGCCCATGCTTCTAAATGTGTAGAAACTCAAGCGTCGTTGGGACCAGTACGATTATGTAGACTATACGTTAGAATGAAGAAAAGACTATATCATATATTTCGATTCAGCCGGGCTTCAGCATCTAGAGGTTTCCAAAGATGTAAAAAAAAAGAGTTAGGTGGACATATTTGAGCTCAGATCTCTGATGCCGGAAATATGTTAATCTCTCGGTTTGCATGGGGGGACAGCCGTACAAGAGAGTTACAAATGGGGAAAGAAATTACCGCTGTGCAAACTTGTGGTTTAGGATGCTCTACAAGGTGTACGGTGTCTTCCATATCTTAATCAGCCGCGCTCGAGTCACCCCCGAAATCCCCTCTTGGGCTCCCCTACTATAAAGATGACGTCTCCTCTTTTTATGAATCTCATAACAAGAAAAGTGCTAGTTAGAGAGCTCCGTAAATTAAAACTTCGGCAATTTAACTTTTTGTGGCTCCTCGATTACTTCTTTAAGTCGGTTGAAGCTAGTCTAATAAGTTTATGAAGATAATTTATTTGGATAAGATTCGTGACACGACTAGAGTTTTGAAAGCTCATTTACATTATTATTGTACGATGACATGGAGGATATTGATTGGTACTTGATTGTTTTTTTTTTCGTAATATAGGAGTAGCAGACGACCATACAGTCCACCTGATGGTAAGTGGCTACTGTGGACATGGACATCAGTAATCAACCCCAGATAGGATTAGATATTTCTACCTGAGGTCGGCCACAGTTGCCCTTGAGGACTAAGCTGGAACGCCTCGGAAAAGTATGTCTCCCTTACCACACCTTTCAAAACGGAACACAGCAGCGCCTAACACTGCTGTTATTAGGTAGAAATGGGTGTGGTGGTGGTGTACCCGGAGTCGAACCAACCACAAAGGGTTCTGCCACCTTCAAACTTTATTATGTCTTGCGTAGCCTACGAGGGTTTGTTAATAACAAAGCGTACATTTCTCAAATTTTATAAGAATTTCTGTCATGGTTGTTATGAAATATTTTCAAAACATCTTTTTTATCATACAATAGTAATTACTTTTTTTTTTTTTTTTTTCTTCTCGAGGGGGAAACCTTCAAAAGGTACCCGACGACGTGGGAGCGACGCCGGGTTATGTGGGATTTTTACCGCACTAAAACCCCCCCGGTGGCCGTCCTCAACGCTTGTTGGAGAACTCCGGGATCTCCAACGGAACACAACCGGAGCCCTCCAAGCGCGATGCCCAACGGGCTCTACCCTGGGGGAGCAGTTTTCGCTCCTCCCACACCATGTAGTGTTTACGAAGGTATGCGATCACACATATCGTCGTCCCGGGGTTGCTTGCTGGACGGTTCGAGCTCCCACTCTTGCCGTCCGCAACCCCGGAAGCCCCCTTTTAGTCGCCTCCTACGACAGGCAGGGGATACCGTAGCCCTATTCTAGTCCCGGAACTACAGGGACAACAATAGAAATTCCTAAAAAAAAAAAGTGGATATTCAGTCAATAATAAAACAGATAAAGAGAAAGAATTATCTGTGGTTTGTCTCCAGCGGCGTCACGGCCACACCTATTTGTGCTTAATAACTGCAGTGTTAAACGCTACTGTGTTCTGGTTTGAAGGGTGTAGTAAGGGAGATACACTTGTCCGACGCATTGAAGCTTAGCCCTCAGGGGTAGCGGCGCTTCTGTGGTCAACCTCGAATAGGAATTTAATCTTATCTGGGATTGATTACAGATGCCCATGGGCGGCAGTAGCCACTTAGGTGGAATGCATGCTCGTCTGTTACTCCTATATTATAAAAATAAATATCCCATATATACCGAATCGGTCATGAAAGATCTAAACTTATTGTATAACAATCGCGTAGTTGATGTATTACCCTCATCAAGGATAGACCAGAGAATACTAATAAAATATAAGATACTCTATGAAACGATGAATTAATTTTCGAAATATCAATCGTTATATATCTAGCGAAGTGGAAGTCCCCTCCCCTAGTTGGAGATATATGGGTCGCAGTCACATAACACATTAACGTATTATTGACCTATGCTTATATTCATCGACGTATGTGTTATATGGCTTTAAAGAATCATTATTTCTCAAAAGACATAAATCTATCTTTCTTAAATATATATAACTCAAAGGTGACTGACTGACATAGTGATCTATCAACGCACAGCCCAAACCACTGGACGGATCGGGCTGAAATTTGGCATGCAGGTAGATGTTATGATGTAGGCATCCGCTAAGAAAGGATTTTGATCAATTCTACCCCCAAAGGGATAAAACAGGGGATGAAAATATTACTTCGTAACGCGAGCGAAGCCGCGGGCAAAAGCTCGTAGTCACGTATAATGAATATTACGTAACGTAAACGTATTGGGTATGTGTCGGTGTGTGTGTTTTTGCGAGCATCTGTGTGTGTAAGTATCCTTTTTATTATTTCGTTCTACATCGTACATTATTTCTTATTAATGAAATAATCAAATTACACCTTTTATTACTAATCATACAACAGTGTAGATAGCATTCATGACATTATTGCATGTCACAACAGATGGCATTGTTAGCGTTGCTGTAGAGTGCTTATTAACTCCCGTTAGTATTCACTCTTATCTAAAATTTGTTTACCAAAAATCAAAAATTGAGAATTTTTAGAAGGTACAAATTATCAAATTTTAATCTTTGATAGGCAAACAATGGATAGGTTGATTATTAATAACGCGTAGGGCTTTGTAGGTCTGAAACTTAACATTGGCTTCTAAATAAAATCATTCATGTAATACGTCTTTCATATATCTATTTATCTATATGTTAAGCAATTGCTTTTATGCATGTTCCGACAAAATATATTACCAACCCATACCTAAACTTGGGCTTTTTATATTCATTTGCGATCTACAGTCTCCCTGCGTAACTTACATTTATCTCGCTGTGATCATTATTTCTTTCATTACGGAGATACATTAGTATAAAAATGTGATCTATGTGTGACTTGTTTCGATAAATATTGTTCTTAATTGACGACTATTAATTATTTTCCTAACCGTAATAGTTTAAAAGACTCTTCGTGGTTCGACTCTGACTATTGTTATACCTATTTCTGTCTTATAACAGCAGTTTGAAACACTGTCTTAGTTTAATGCTGCATGGTTTAATATACACGCCCTTGAGAACTTTTTAATACTCTCAAGTGTGCAAGTATCCGCGCTATATTTTCTTAAACCAGGTGATGATTACTTTCTAATACACAATTGATAAAATAAATATGCCTGGGAATCAAGCCTCAAACCCGATTTAAACGCCAAGTCAGGCTGATTTTTTATTCTCGTGACTTTTTTAACTCAAAGATAGAGATAAAGAAAGGTAAAGAAATTTGTCATTTTGTACGCCAATCTTTATGGAATCAAGTTGTCAGTCGAAGCGGGCGCCGACCTCATTGACACCGAAACATTTTCTCTTCTAGTATTCCATTAACGCTCTCAATTACACGCCGATCCAATGAATGTGGTTGTTTGTGATTATCATTGACTTCCAGGGGATGGTTGCATTGTGGGCTTACGGTTAATTTAAATACATTAGTTCGCCGATTTCCGTCCTCCATTATGTAGCTCTATTTACGAGGGTTCTGTTGTTATTCGATTGTTCCTTTGTTTGTTTCTATGGGTTAACTGGATTTGACTAGGGTGACAAGGAGTAAAATAGAATTATGTAATACAATTACAAATAAACTTAATTAAAATTCGATATTTATGTACAAAGACAAAACGTCGTGTCGTGGCCTTCGTCGTGGCCGACAAAAATCATTATCGCCTAAGGTACAGCTTTTAAAATAGCTAAATAGAGACATGAAATTTGTAAATGTGTAGGATTAAGGAAAGATTTCTAGATATAACTTCGCTGAGGGTATAAAATAAGGAATAAAAATAATGTATCAAAATCAGCCAATTTCGAAGCAAGCACCTTGTTAATTGATATTTAACTTTTTAGTTAGAACATCATAATAACCTTTATTGAATAGTAGCTAAATAAAGATAATTAGCAATCTTATGAAAACAACGGTATGCAACTGGAGTTTGTATTTTAAAAAGATTAGCTCAAAAACCGTAACCCAAACGTAATTACAAAAAAATCACCGCTTTTAATAATTAAAATATTTGTATTATTTGTAATTCCCTACGTGAATCACACGTCCATTCTTTACGTAGCTACATAAAAAATATAAACAGATTTCCGATACAGAGCCCATTATTTATTACGCCAACAAAAACTGTAGGGAAAACCGATCACAGTTTTTTCTGAAACAATCAATCGTTGAGTGACTCTGAATACTTTGCAACTTGAAATGAACTGCTTGATTTATTACCGACCCTCTTCAACGCTGGACAAGAGATCTGTGAGAATATAAACAGACCTTGTCTTTCAGTATTGATGCCCTAATAAATGTATCTTCAAAATGGAAGAGATAACACTGGTATTTTTTTCGTGACAACTTCTTTTGCAACAATTTTTAATTGCTTCAAAAGAATTGGGAGGTCGTTAACATCCAAAAGTAAATTAGCCTGCACAGGTAAATTATACATTAATTTTAATGAGGACTTTATGTACCGTAAAATTATTTCTTAGCCGTAAATCAAACTAGTAAATTATTGAAAAAATTAAAAGCATCAATCAACTGTCATAATCATTCTGATGCTATGTGTTTTCCTAACCCAAATAGTACAGAATTATATAAAATGGAATTCACTTCATTATCCCAAATACTCCGAAATGATATAAAATTGTTCTTCATTTTACCAGTGTAGTTCTCTGGCAACTATCTAGCAACTTGCTAACGTCAAAGTTAACAGCAATAGAAAGGCTGACATGGCTCTTCTCGGGATCTCGAAACTTTTTCTGATAAAAGGCATACGTGACTATGACATTATTTTAACACAACTATTTTTGTTTAAATAAGTGTATTCGTATACTGTAAGAGACCCTTGCCCAGTAGTGGGTCATAAAAAAGATTGCAGACATTATGTTGCTTCTAGAATTAATAGCCATATTCTATTTAATTTGCAATATTTAATTAATTTCCTTTCGCAAGAATGTGTTATGAAGAATTTCCTTTATAAATATGAAGTTATTTAACTTTAAGTAGGCAGCTCTTTGCGTCTCCTCATAACCTTATATTTTCAAAGGACTCCGCACAAAGAAGGTATGGCAATAACTTCCGCTATGTGTATATATAAATTTCTAAACGTATATGAGTATCCCGAGGAAATAACTGAACGCGTTAGGACGAAAGCTTTTAGAGAGCCGAGACGATGCAGCGCAAACTGCGTGCTAAGACTAGTTCAGACTGTTGTTTGGGTACTGCTAAATATTTGAACGTGGTTTAATGTTTCGTGGTTCTGTCTCACAGGTTTGATGTCTCCACATATGTTTACATACAAAAGTATCAAGCGCTGCTATATGTAGTAATGTGGTAAAAGAGAAACCCTTATAACTAACTTTGTCCTCAAGGGCAGAAACTTTGGCCGATTTTAGATAGAACTTTTGAAGTTTATACAGGTACACGGCAATGACTAAGTAGCATAATATCAGGTGCATTACGTGAAATTGCAATTTGCTCAAAATTTGTAGAATGCATTTATTTACAGCCAGGCAGTTTTTCAAGCCAGTATTGGTAAGGAGGTGGGGCTACAGGGTTCGATCGGGGAGGTACGACCGCTACACCTATTTCTATCGTAAAAAGGTTTTTGCATATCGATGGAAGAGTGCTGGACCAGAAGGCTTACTTATATGAGCCAATCATCTTAGTTTTTTTTTCTTAATATATTTTTTTACAAACTTTTCATCAAATAATGATTAGTCGGTTGATAAGGTAGAAATAGTCATACGTTGATTCATAAATTCCTATTGCAATGTGACACAGGCCTTACTCTACATACCTACTCACGTGCTCTACCTGTACATTTCCATGAATCAGATTTGAATGACGCTCTCACACGATGAATGTCGCACATTTCGCTCTACCCCCACTTTGAAATATTTGTTTGTGTAATCCTAAGTTTGTAAATTCGTTTTTGCATTTCACACGAAGTGCTGTATACGGGAAATTTGTTTTTTTTTTGGCTTTTGCGGATCCAGTCTTGACATCGGCTATCAAATACGTTTTCGAATTCAATGTTTTGACTAGCAAAAATGTCTACCTACTAAAATTTTGATCATTAGTAAGCAAAAATCGGACTTTATAAGGGAAAAAACGTAGGTACCAACCTTATTTGGTACCTTGGTACCGTACTCTTCAATCAACGAAATTACAGGACCGTGCACATTTTCATCGTGAACCTATTGTTGTCCCACTGCTGAGCACTCATCTCTTCCGAAAGTGAGAGGTTTAGGTTCAATTCAATTTCAAATTAATAAACTTCACACAACCTTGACAACTTTTTTAAGAACTTTCAGCCGTGCGAATTTCCTCACGATGTATTCCTTGACTTAACACACAATTATAACTTAGAAAATCAGACGTGCCTGGGATTCGAACTTCCAACCCTTCTTTTGAAAGGCCAATTTTCTAACCACTATCAAAGCAAAATTACTGCTTTATACATAAAACATATATCGATGAAATATCCTATACAGTCAACAAGGTCTTGTAGACCGAGGGCATAGACTTTATGCAAATGAAACTCCAGTGACGCGGCCAATGGCAGGGTTGTCTTGAGATTGAACGCATCCAGACCAGGACTTGAATCCATTTGTCTTGTCAACCGCATGATTTATGAAACTGTGGCGACCCTAGACTGTCCCCATAGGACTTATTTCCTAAACGTGGAATCTAGTTAGACCACAAGGTCTACTACTACTAGGTATATTACTGTACTCTATATCTTTCTCCGTGTGTGGTTATTAATTGTATATATGTAAAGGTGGTGGAACCCTGTGTGCTTCGTCTCCAGAGGCTCCACCGTAACACCGATTTCTTCCTAATAAAATGAGCGCTGAAATTGCTTTAAATTTTAACGCTTATTAGAACGAACTAATAACGCTTATAATAACGCAATAACGCTTCCTTCACACATAGACCCGTACTACGAATTTTCCTGTTTTCCGGGTGCCATGGACACACACAAAGGCTTTATAAACAAGACAGAAATCTATATTCATCGTTTTGATAAACGCCAGGGACCAGGGATCGAACCCAGGACCCATTGCGTATCAGGGGGGCTAGCCATGTTACAAACTTTGCATTCTATTCGTTTTCTATTCTATTCGTTAGCAAATGTCTTTCTACATATACGATAAGTCTATGGTTAGCGATCACATTTAATATCAATGAGCCGTCAAATACAATATCGTCTGGTTTCTGCACCAGCCAAAATACCTACATGGTAATGATTAATTATTTAATAGTAATATTACAATATAACATCATAATATACATAAAAAATATACCATATTTTATAGTACATGTATTTTATTAATTAAAACTATTTGCAAAAACTAAACTTAATAATGTGTCTATGAACGGTAACTATGGTGATGATTGTTTACAAAGAGCATACAAATTGTTTATAGCGATATTACTAATGACAGTAACAGCGATCGCATGTAATTTGTATAAAGTTACCTATTTCAACTTAGGATACGTATAACCAAAAGAAAATATCTGGACGTCCAACTTCGTAAAATTTACTGGCTCATGGCAAGAATGTCTCTCAGCAACAAACTTGAGTACTACAAAGTCATACTAAAACCAATATGGTCAATGGTCATATGGATCTAAGCTTTGGGGAACCGCATCCAACTCAAACTTGTACATCACACAACGCTTCCAATCGAAAATGCTTCGCATGATAGCTGATGCCGCAGAGACAACAGGGAAAGAGGAAGTGACAAATAAACTAAAATCATATACTCGTCATATAAAGACACCCCAATGAGCTTGCTAGTGAACGTATGAAATCCACCCGCACTTTTACGCTCATCAAAAAGAGAGCTACTCAGGATCTTCTTCCATCGTAGGAGCGGCTTCCAAGGAGGCAATAATTATAAATGGATATGCCACTGGGTGTATACCATACATGCCATCCCGACAAATTAAACCTCATAACCACCAATTTTATGCCTAGACAGGGAGATTGCAGAGAAACAGGAGATAATAATGAAAAAAGGATACGGATATTAATATTATATTTTTCTTTTAAGGTTTAAATAAATTGTTTAGTTACAAGTAAAGCTAAGATGAGAAGTATTAATAATGATTCAATAAAACAGTTCAACTGAGACAATATTTTTATTTAAGCACTGGAATAACTCTAAGTTCTATCCTATCTATCTATTATATTATATGCTCATATTCATTTAAAATAGAAAAACGGCTGTGCAATCCATTTCTATAATATTTTAGGATACACTAGTTATAGAGAGCCATATTCAAATTTCAACACATCTAAAGTATACATTTTTAACTGATCAAAAGTAATTAAAGTCTATAATGCAGTGATAGCGCGTAGTGAAGTGACAAACAGCTGATACAGAATCCGCCATATTATTAGCGTTAACGTTTTCTACAGGGTCGGCGCGATCGCTCACTATGACACTTATCTTAGAATAAGCTTCGCTAACAAATTTGACAAAAAAGTCAAAAGGTTGTCAAAGGTTATCATTTGTATGGAAAAAAGCAATGACATGGGCATTGTAGAATCGCTAGCGTTCTATTCTATCGTGTAACTTGGCTACGACTTTTCTACTTCGCTATTTTGATCACGTGATCATTGATAATTTCATACATTTGAGCGTTTCTACAGCGCAAGCGACTGTAGAATGTCAACTTGGCTAGCCCCCCAAACCGGTATGGTAAGCTTTCCACTACACGGATTTTCAATAAAATGAATGAATCTAATTTTCACATAAGATCGAAATTTGACGACTTATATCAGAAAGAAATTATTATTGCCGATTTTTTGTCGGTCAAATATGAGATAGATAGAAAGCCCTGAACTTTACACAGTGACAAAGGTCAGTCGTATTGAAAGTAGGTCCGATAGTGATCCTAATAAAGACGTCTATTTGTTCTGAGCTCTAGCTAATGAAAAAGATATCGGTTCGGTAAGCTCCACTGTTTTCTTAAGTGAATTAATCCCAACGTAGCGAGTCATTGTATTGCTTTTTAATTCGGTTTACAAATAAAATGGAGGAGAGAAAAGATTAGTACTTTGCAACCAACTTACTAGTAACACATTTCACATCCTTGATAGTTTTCTTGCCTTCAAGATTCTTCAGTACTTTAGTAAACTTGGACTTCAGTCTGATATAATCAGTTTGAATGCATCAAAGAGGAAGGGATACATGCTATACGATTTAGAACTTGACCAATCAATATCAGGTGGGCCATGGTACCAACATCAGGATTCTTATTAGAGGTGCGTAAAATATATCACTAAAATGAAAAGAGAGAGATATATCTTTTGAACTCAGTGATATATATCACTCTTTTAGCTCAGTAACTCACTTTAGCTCAGTAGCTCTGTTAAAGATATAAGCGGCATTTTATATCAGTGTATAAGAGAGTCAGATCAAAATGTTTTGACAACATTTTTGATTCCTATAATTAATACAAAACTGGCAAGAAATTATATATGAATTTCACAGCCAACACTATTTGTATATCCCTGTTTTCATATTCTTAGCAAAGAAAAAATATTTTAATTTAGTGTTTAATAATAATGCATTTGACTCAAATCAGACTCTCTCAGTCAGTCGCTCATTTGACTCATAACTCAGCGAGCGAGCGAGTATAAAACTGTTGAGTTGAAGAAGATCTTATATCCGGAATCGTATGGACTTATGAACTGAACATGTGACGCGGATATAAAGATATAATTCAAAAATGCTCGGAGTTGATGAGTGATTAGCTCTTGGTGAAGATATATATCTTTTATATCACTCACTCGCGAGCTATTCAATTCTAATTCTTATTCTTCCGGCAGTGTTTCTTGCACTTACTAGTAACTAACTATTACCTACCAAATTTCGATGAATTTGAGAATGATTGCCAAGAAATATAAAATTTCAAATTTTAGTAGGCAAGAAATGATTTAATTGTCGTTATAGGACGACGACAAATTTTAAGTTATTAGACGATTGCTACGAATTATTTAGCCCTTTTTTGAAAGAAGATAATTGAGGTACTATTTATCTTTTATACCTACTTTTTTTACTTTTAGTGATATCTTTCATAACATAAATTTAAGCTAAAAATAATGTGTACATTTGAAATTGAATATATTTTCAATTTTTCTAATTGTACATTGAAAAACTTTCCATAATCTCTTATTTTCTCTGACTTAACATCAAATGCGAGATATGAAAGAAAGTGAATGAAAATATTTTTATCTGAGCAAGAATTCTAGTGATAAAGCGAAAACATTCGTGATATTATTATTACGGGAGAGACTTGGCATAGCTGTGGCTTTTTTAATATATATTATGGATTGTAGCCAATTTTATACCTGAAGGTACCTATTATGCGAAAAGCATATTAAGAAGGTAGTCTTAAAAGTTATCATATACCTAAGTTATGTTATTACCAAGTAACATAATTCTTTTTTATTTATAACACGTAAATGCTAAATACAGTTACTACCATCTCTTAAAACAATATTATTTTAATCATACATTGAAATTCCGTACCACGACCTGTGCGTGATACGAAACAAAATAATGTTGATGGAATATTGAAATAAAACTTTCATGAACTATAATGGTTTTTAAAAAATGGTGGTAGGCCCTCAGGACCCTCAACCTTAGAGACGTTTTCATACAGCACGGATTTTGCTGTTTACACATTTGATACATAGACATAAATATGTTCAGTGTTCTACATATCGTACAAGAAAATTATATATACAGATTTTAGAAATTATACTTTGTTTGAACTAACCGTAACACAAAAGTTAGTCTAATTAATATAAATTAACACTTTGCTTTGTCCAGTCACCTGCTCATAATTTGTGTTTATAAACAAGAAACTTATTTGTGCAAAAAGCGAAAATTTGTCTAAACAGCAAACCAGGGCAATTCCCTTTGTTAATGATGTCGTATAAATTAATTAGCGTTATAATTTCATTCTATTCTTTGTTTGTTTTGGTTTTGTAACGAAGTTTGGTGATGAAAACAATACTGATATGTTACAATTTGAACTGTGTTTTGTTTTTAAATACCTAACATTTTCCGAAAAAAGAAATGGTGAAAATTGAGCTCAAAGATTCCATACAAACATACATACATAGATACAACCCAAGCTAATAAAAAAGCGTGTTAATGAACCATTTTTTTATTTTATAGAAGTAGCAGACGAGACTGATTGTCACTGCCACCAATGGTCATCTGTAAACAACCCCAGATAGGATTACATAATCCTACCTGAGGTCGGCAACACAGGCGCCGCTATTCATGAGTACTAAGCTGGAACGCCTTGATTATTAGGACCATGAATTTTTAGTCAACCATTTATTTCTAGCAGTTAAGAAATTCTAAGGTTATCAAAATTGTTTGTTAAATTTCAAGGACAATATTAAAGTAACAACAACTGAATTATTACCACGTCTAGACTGTTGAGATCTTAAAACAAGAGACGTAAAGCAGAATAATACCCACTTATTATTGTTTTACCTACTCATTCAGTTTATTTATAAACGAAATAACTAAAAGTGAACTATGAAATACAAACTTCGCTCAGTAGTATAAATAATGGCTACATAAATGAAGTGATGAAGTTTTGAGAATTTAATTACATTATGTAATCACAAAAAAATAAAACCGACTTCTATGTCACTACAAAGTAAAAAAGAAACACCCATCCATATGAAAAAAATATTTTTTGAAATTGGCGAAGAAATACTTAAGTTATTCAAGTTTATAAGAAATCAGATTTTTCCGACTTTCCGGGAAAACTAGCGAAAATTTTCTAATTTCCACGAAATGGGACCCCCTCTGAAACTAGCCGCATATAATGGTGTTTGAGTCATGACGATCGGTCGCAGCATCGCGAAAAAATCGCTGGACACACATAAAAAAAATATACGTGTCGAATAGACAACCTCTCTTCTTTGGGAAGTCGGTTAAAAATGTAAGGGAGCAAAATAAAGTGAGACGACCCGCGCCAGTGTGGGTTGCAACCGTCGGCAACGGTCGGCGGGATTTGTCAGTGGTAAGCGTGGGCTGTCAATTGTTATCCTGCCGTGGAAGGTAATGTTTGACGATTTTAACATATGAGATGACGTTGAATTCGACTGAATTGTGAGGCATTTTTAAAGTAGTCGGCTTTTTTGTAATATTTTACGTATATTTTTATGCAGAATAAACTCAACTCAAGTTTGGCGACTCAAATTACCGTCCAATTTTGTATATGAAGTTTTGAACGAACCCAATCTGTATCACAGATATGAAACATTTTCTTTCATTCTAGGCAATAAATAGAAATCCTAGTAATCACTGGTCAAAACATCCAATCTAAGAAATTTCGACGTTTGACTCGACTGCAAAAACAGATGTCCTATGGAAATATTAAAATGTGAATCTAGTTCTCGGCATGAAGTCTAGGAACGTCGCAGCTTCATCAATCATGCGGTTGACATGACAAATGGATCCCACCCTTCAGTGCCTAATGTGCTCAGTCTCTACGACTCCACCATTCAAGTCACATCACACTTCTCAGCGAAGTGAAGCATTCCATTAGCATAGATAGACTAGTCGAAGCAAACACGCTAATATGAGGCTTTCCAACTTGTTAAAATTTCGACCTTTGGGACGCAAAAATAGTTTAAGAATAATTGTTAGTCGGCGTTAAAGGACTAAAAATTGTGTTTAATGCGCGTTTCGTAAACGTAAAAAGACTAATTTAGACAGACATACTAATATGAGGCGCTTTACCTTAGTTTTCAGCAGTAGTGACGCGTTTGTGATCACCCTTAAATGTAACTCCTGCTTTTTGAAATGCGTTGGCAAAACTGTTTCCACGAGTATTTCGGTATTAAAAAGCAGTGAAAGTGTTGCTATGTTCTGATTTGAATGTAAGATACTCAGGTAGAGATTATCAACGTTGATAATGTGGTTATAATCTCAGTAGAGTCGGTTGGATTCATATTTGACATTAGAATGTTGGTTGGAAATAGGATTCATCAGATGGCCACCTACGATGGTAATGACGATAGTCAACACTATCAGACTATCACCCATGACCCATGACCACTCAGCGATCCAATTGTATCATAAAGAGTAAAGCCCCGTTAATATCTAGCAAATAAGATTTCTAATACTAGTATTTATGAGTATCAACAAAATACCTACGAGCATGAATCTCAAAGACGTAACTAATAAAATGATTCAGAAATATGCAATAATACAATCTACAGACAGCATGTCAGCGTGAATACGTGGAGTATAGAATCTTGATATTAGATCTGAGCCTCCCACGTATTTTATTACGATGCAACCTTCGCTGCGGACGGTACGCTTATATTACTTAATTCCAGACAAACTGCATTTTTATTACGTACATAAAAGTAAAATTGTATATCTATAAATATATTTTTGTGTTTTGTGTTATGAATTGTGTTTCATTGTATGTACTTTGTAATACTATTGAAAGTAATAGCTATTTTTTCATAATCTTGTCAGTATGTGTTTTAATCGGATGGTCCCAAATCGTTGATTATATTTGCCGATATAATAAAACCTTTATTTCAAATATTATTAATGCGATTTTTACCCAGAAAATATTAAAAATAACTAAATAAAATGACCGTACACAAGAGGAACCTTTTACAGAATAATACAGACTTTATATATATTTTTAATCCTTTTAATTCGGGAGCAGAGCTACGCTATAAATATAACTAACTTGGTTTGAAAACTTACAGAGACACTGTGACTTACAGATGTTTTTATGCACTCACTTGAAAAGTTATGTTTGATCTCATATTATTCAATATTCTGGAATTTATTTACGTTTTATAGTGAATTCAGTGTCAATAAAATCGTGAGCTCCGTGAAGAAGCTGTAATACATCTATATTACGTATAAAATTTATTTGAAAATAAATTTTTGCTAATCTTTTTACCCGACTGCCAAGGAAGGGTTATGTTTTTCGCGCGTATCTTGTATGTTTGTCTTTCTTTATTTGATCCGATCTTACAAACGGCTGGATGAATTTCAACAGTTAAGGTGTCATTATATTTGTCTCAATGACCCGAGTGTCCTTAGATAGGTGTTAGTAAAAAAAAATCAAAATGGCGGATTTTTGGCGCGAATTAGTAACACATTTAAAAAAAAAAGTTAACCGAACCTATCGAGTAGGGTATCAAATGAAAGGAAATTAAACGGAGATTATAAAAATATATTTGTATATATATAAAACAGCAAGGTGACTGACTGACTGACTAACTAAATGACTTTTTCATTTTTCAAAAATCAACGTACAGCCTAAACTAAGGACCTTACAGTTCTGAAATTTTGCACATAGGTTCTCTATATAGCGTGAATAAGTACTAAGAAAGGCCTTTTGGAAATTCTACCCTTAAGAGGGTAAAATAGGGAAAAACAGTTTTTTTGAAATCCTTTAATTTTGAAGCAACTGCTATAAAATTTTGTATTTGGCTTTCTGGATAGGAACAAGGACGCACTTATTTATCCCCCTCTGAAAAATCAACCCCGTAGAGGGTTAAATAAGGGTTAAAAGTTCATTTGAACAACCGTCAATTTTGAAGCAAACACTATGAAATTTTGTATCAGGATTGTTGGATAAAAATAATGAAATTCTACCTCTAACGAGGTAAAATAATCACCGAAACTTTGAATTACTGAAGTTATATATTTTATAGACCGTAAATGGTGAATTTTTCTCGCGAAATAGTAACACGTTTTAAAAAAAAATAACCAAACCTATCGAGTAGGGTGTCCAAATAAAGAAAATTAAGAGTAGATTACTCATACATTATATAATATATCTTATATATAAAATTCTCGTGTTAGTTACCGTACTCCTCCGAAACGGCTTCACCGATTTTCACCAAATTTTATATACATATTCAGTAGGTCTGTGAATCGGCCACTATCTATTTTTTTACCCCTAAGTGATAAGGGTTGTTCGCCCTTAACATTTTTTTATTTATATGGCAACACAACGTTTGCCGGGTCAGCTAGTACATATATACACATCGAGATGACTGTCTGACTAAATGAGTGAGTTGCTGTGCCAGAGATTAACGCAAATGGAAACCGCTGAACTTAAGTGTGCTGGAATTTTACACATAGGTTCTTTATATAGCGTAAATGAGCACTAGGATAAATAAATTAGGATAATATCGTTTGAACATCTTTTGTTTTTGAAGCAGACAACTACTATGAAACTTTGTATTGGCTTTCTGGATAAAAATAATGAAATACGTATTTCACTGCTTTTGGAAATTCTACTACAGCCTTTTTGGTGCAGTCGGGTTTTTGATTTTTTAAATTAATTAAATCATAAAAACAGTTATTGTGGAGTACGCAACAAAGATAGACATGTGCCATCGCGGACTTATTATCGTAATGTTTAAGTTAATCTTATAAATTTGAACCTAAATTCTATTCTATGATCATAACCAAATTTTGCTAAATTAAAACAGTTTTATCTAGCGTAGATTATTCTGCACGATTTTTTAAAGCAAGACAATATTTTCATGCATTCCAATAATCTCATAGTTTTGAATTATCAAATGTGTTAAAAATTGAGTCAAGTCTGGGGGTCCGTGATTTGAATCCCAGACGCGCACGTTTTGTTACTAAGTTATGTGCGTCTCAACAATATAAGCTAAATAATTCGCCAAGTACGAGTCGAACTCGCACATGGAGGCTTCCGTACCAAATGTTCATTATTTTTTACTTATTTTTATTCATTTTATTATTTTCAACAACATTAATTTATATCAGGGCTCAACAATAGAGGGCGTTGGGGTGATGATGAATGATACGTAAACAACGTATAATAAAATTAAAATAAATATATTAAAATATGTTTTATGGTTCTTATTTGAATTTATTATAATACCAGTTATAGTAGTAAACCGATTGTAAAATATTCAACCGTTTTCCTAGTACGGTTTATCAGTTAGATGGAAAAATGCCGGTTTATTGTATGGAGACCACCTTTAATATTCACCTTTATTTTATTTTTGGTATTTTTTGTTATAGCAGCCAGCGTTAAACATCCTCTCTAAAAATTTCATGTGTCTATCTATTACGATTCCGGAGATATAGCCCTGTGACAGACGTACAGACAGCGAAGTCTTAGTAATAGGGTTCCGTTTTTACCCTTTGGGCACGGAACCCTAAAAAAGACGTTCCCAAATTTATGTAAAATTTACTAATGCTAGCTAGCGTGGTGGACTTGGGTATTGCACAGCAGTGGGACAGTAAAAGGTTAATGACTGAAATATCTGAAAAAAGTTATGGGAATATTGAAAATAATATTTTCGTAAAGGAAATAATGAAATATTCACGAATACTCATAAATAAATTATACGAGCGAAAATATTACCTATGCAAATAATTTATCTTTATAAGTATGTATATCAATTTCCAGTCAGTGCACTGTAGATCCTTTTAGTTTGAGATCCGACTAGTTGATTGAAACATCCGTCTGTTTTTAACCCAAATACATTTTACATGTATTTATTAAATTTGCAATATAGTTATACCCATGGGTACCTTGAAAATATAAAAATGACAAGACGCCCTTATTTATTACGAGATAATTATATTTTTTTAGTTAGATAGCTAAACACTTAATAATTTAATTTGTTTTATTGAATTGTAAACGCGATCGCCATCAGTCATTGTACCTCTCAACTTACAATTCTATCAATTATTGACAAATAGAAATATACCCACATTATTGATACAATTATTTATTAAATAGTTACGTGTAAGGGACAGCCCTACACGTTAAGGCTGCATCGCGCCAGCCCTACACCGTTCTCACGCTGCATCGTGTCTTCGCGGAACGGCCAACGCTGACGAGGCGCGTCCCACGTGCAGGTGGCCGTCCGCCATGGGAACAGTTCACCTCCATCGCGGAAAGTGACTCTACCTATCACACCATATATTTTTATTGTCAGAAGTTGTGTAAAATTTGTGTTTTTTTTTAAATAAACTTATTATTCGTTCGTGAAATAAACTGCAATTCTTTCCTCGACGCCCAGCTCCCATAACTAAATTGTTTTTATTATTATTATTATTTATACCGCAGTATTATTATGGCGCAGTATTAGAGCTAAAGACTTGCCACCTAAGAAGTTTGATTCAAAACATGTAATCTCAATTAAAATCAGATCAGTGTAGGAATCATGTAATCAACGCATAGACTATCCTGAAATTAAATGTATTAATTACATAAAACAAGTTCGACGTGTGCATTGCACGGCATTTAATATGGAAAGCGGTAATGGAATGGTAAACGAATACTGCAGTATCGAGGTAAAAGCATTTACATTCCGTTTGGGTTGCAACCGCAATGTTTTCGCAGTCAATTTCTTTTATATATTCATTAAAATTAAACAGATAATAATAACAAAGCCGTTTGTGCTGTAGGCCGTGGTAATGAATAAGACATGTATATTTGTATGTATGCAACATTACTCTCCAAAGTCTGGTAAAAAATAATTTTTACGTTTAAAGGTAATGTAGAAAAAATAATGTGTCCACGAGCACAAACTTTATATACAGGGTTATTTGTAAAATTATAATCTTGCAGAACTATATCATTGGCATCATAAGCCACAACATAAAAATTATTATCTTTAATACGAAACAAAGAAATTTGAAAATACACATACGTAAATTAACTCTTTTTATTGGAAAATTTACTATTATCCTCTCAAAACCGATTAGCTGAAATCAATACAGCGCTAGCTGGACGCGTCAAGTTTTATTAAACGCCACGCATATTGGATTTGCTTTTCAAGCGATGCGGTTTGATAGCCTTTCGCTGCGGTTTCAATATTTGTTCCCAAACCAAGCCAGTTAGCGCATATAAATGCTGAATCGTTTATTTTTATTTTTTACTAAATCTTTCTTTTAATTCAGTTAAATATATACCAACCAAGAAGATATTTGCCATCTATATTACTTAAAAAATAAATTGTTTAGAATAAAAACTAAAAATTAAATTAAAAAAACAAAATGCTTGTATTGGTTAAATTATTTTATACCTACTCCCAAAGCCGATTAGCTGAAATTAATGCAGCGCTAGCTAGATGCGCCAAGTTTTATTAAACACCACGCATATTGGGTTGGCGTTTCAAGCGATGCGGTTTGATAGCCTTTCATTGCGGTTTCAATATTTGTTACCAAATCGAGCCGGTTAGCGCATATAAATGCTGAATCAATTTGTTTCATTTTTCACTAAACCTTTCTTTTAATTCGGTTAAATATTCATAAGCAACAATATATTGATTATCTGTGTTACTAAAAAAAATAATTGTTAAGAATGTAAAAATAAAAACAACACAAAAACAAAAAAATATGTTTTAAACTGTTTTTATCGGCCTATTTAGTATTATCCTCCCAAAGGCAATTACCTGAAATCGATGCAGCGCTAGCTGGATGCGTCAAGTTTTAAAACGCCACGCATATTGGATTTGCGTTTTAAGCGATGCGGTTTGATAACCTTTCGTTGCGGTTTCAATATTTGTTCCCAAATCGAGCTTGGTTGCGCATATAAAAGCTGAATCGTTTTTTTTTTCCTTTTTCACTAAAGCTTTCTTTTAATTGGGTTAAATATATAACAACCAACAAGATATTTGTTATCTGTATTGCTTAAAAAATAAATGGTTAAGAATTAAAAATGAAATAAAAACAAAAAAGAATCAATTGTGTTTATTGGTCAATTCAGTATTATCCTTCCAAAGGCGATGAACTGAAATCAATGCTCCGCTAGCTGGACGCATCAAGTTTTATTAAACGGCATGCATATTGGATTTGCGTTTCAAGCGATGCGGTTTGTTAGCCTTTCGTTGCGGTTTCAATTTTTGTTTCCAAAACGAGCCAGTTAGCGCATATAAATGCTGAATCAATTTTGTTATTTTCTCACCAAAGTGTTATTTTAATTTAATTTAAGACCCATCCTCTACATACTGCCTTATAACAAATTATTTTAAATAGTATTGATCAGATCAGCTAGGAGTTACATAACAACTTAATCCTCAGGAATCCTCAACAACTCCTCAATGCAAAATGAAACTCCTGCAATGTATTTTTCATAAGATTGCATTAACAAACGGACATGTAGTCTGCCTGATGGTAAGAGCTCATTGTCACTTTGGTGTTCATGCCAATTCTTAGAACTAAGATGGTCCCTTCAAAATGTAAATAAGCCTATATCATAAAGAATATTTTGTAAGAATGAAGAATGCTTTCAGGGCTTAATTTAGGAAGATTGTTCACGTTCTCCGCTATTCATTTACCTATCCGAAATTTGCATTACATAAGGTAAAATTCTTCTCCAGAGTAACTCGTCCCAAGATATAAATGGAAAGGTGAAATAAATCTAGTGCGGACGCAATCAAACCGCCCTCTGTCGGAAAAGGCGGAAGGGATCCCACGTGTGCTCTGAATTACGGTTTTATTTTGCAAATGGCTGTGACCTCCAGACTCCAGGCACAAAAATAATGTTACTCTCATCTCAGAAATCACTATCTGGCTATTTTGTATTTCTGTATAATTGAGGATTACTTCATGTGTTACTGATCAGGTTTTATATTTATAAAACCTTCGCAATTTTTAAAAATGTTAACTTTGTACATGTGACTTCAAATATTTTTTAAAATATATTAAAGAAATCAGGAGTAGAAATACGATTTCAAACAATTTCAATTTTTTTTTTAATCATGTAATGGACACGCTCGATCACAGGGCTCTATCTCTGAAACCGTATAGATATAAATATAGACTTGAAATTTTTCATGCAATTGGAATAATTATAACCCTCATATAAGTAGATATATTTTAGAAACTAACAAGGAACTATTTTTATTAGAGTAAATATAGCAGCAATAAGCACCTTTTAAATCTAAATTTTTAATGACGTTTCTCACAGCTACATAACTAAATGCCCTCATCTTGTCAACACCGACGGCGAGAAAATCTTGTTACAAACTAAACGAACCCGCGCAGATACAATTAATCCGTTTGCCTATTTCAAGTTCCTTACATTGCCTACATCGACGATTTGTTCACTCGATTACATGTGATTTGTAACTGCGACCGCTCTCATTTACAAAAGTCAACGAAAGGGGAGCTATCTGCACAAGATTGGCGGTCAAAGCTCAACATCATCTTAGGATACAGCTATACATATATATTTATTTACCTTACATACATAGAAACACTCAATATTATAGCCTCATTAGTTTTTCAATTTAAAATATTTTATACTAGCTGACCCGGCAAATTTTTTGTGCCCCCTCAAAATCTATTTATCAAATATATTTCATATAAAATATAGCCTATGTTACTCCTGGATAATGTAGCTTTCGAATGGTGAAAGAAATTTTAAAATCGGTCCAGTAGTTTTTGAGCCTATTCATTACAATCAAACAAACAAACAAAGTTTTCCTCTTTGTAATATTAATATAGATGTGGATCCTTTACAAAATTAATTTCATAATAAAAAATGGCAGTAACTTAACACCGCTTCACTATATTACATTCATGAAGAAGAAGAGTCTGACGAATTACTGTCCCATTGCTGGACACAGGTCTGAAGAGTTAAGACCACAGTCCACCGCGCTGACCAAGTGCAGATTAGTATTCACACACTTTTGTGCACTTCCTTTTTAGTTTAGGCGTGCAGGTTTCCTCACGATGTTTTCCTACACTATTCTATCAAATGATAGTTAATTACCTACACATAAGTTTGAAAAATCAGAGTTAAATGCCTGGGATTCTGGACCTGAGCTCCTCGATTGTGAGGCCGAATTTCAACATACATTTCAACGTAAGAGTACATATGACTACTACCAACTATGACTCTTATAATTGAAAGAAAACTAGGAAATATCAGAGTTTAACAGTATCTAACAATAATACACTGTATATAATATTTGAAATAGAATACTGTCTATGCTTTAATGGATGTATAGAGCAATCCGGCTTATTGGTCTGCCTTTGTAGATTCTAGATTTCAATTGTTACTTAGAGAGGCATACATAATGCATGTTTGGAAATCAACACGCCAGGAATATATTGATGTTGGATCATTAATAGTTAACTTACGATATCTGCAAAATCCAATTGATCATTCCCTTTGCATTAGCCTAAGTAAACGGAAATGGTATGGGCTATGGGTAATATTTAACAACTTGCTAAATCTAGTCAAGCAACACGGCCATCATAATAGCCTGAGGAACACCTTAGGGTAATATTTCCTGTGGGGATGTCGGGGGTAAATAGTATACAATATAGGTACACATATATAATATTTTAAGGAACTACAGCGTTGCTTTAAACCCCATGGCCGTAACACCCATTTCTACCCTATCATAACAGTGCTCGGGGTTGCTGTGTTCGGGGTTGATGCGTAGCTACCCCTGAGAACAAAGTGCGAAAGCCTTGGATAGATATATCTCTTACCACACTCTTCAAATTGGAACACAGCAGTCCTGAAGGGAATATGTGGCGGTAGTGCCTATGAGTTGAACCCAAAAGGGTTCCAAAACCTTCAGTTCTATAGTACTCGTATTAAAATGGCATTTTGTCACTTACGAGTACATTAATTTGCTTTTAACAGTTTACCAACTACCTATCAACGATAATAATATCTGGGACAGCTTTAAAAGTTTTAGGTCATTACACAAACGCTATAGATTATTCGACCAGAAATATTGCAAGTTTCGAACCCTCAATATAACCTCTTAATAGCCGCGTCAGTGATAATAAACTTACTTATTACTCAAAATTAAATAAGTTTTCGCATTAAGCCCCTTTCATACAGAACTCAGGGCACGCAAAATAAAGTTGAATAATTTTTGAGGTAATACCGAAACAAGTCTGAACTAAGCTTAGTAAAACTTAAGTGATTTAAATTAGTAGTGATTTGGAAGCTGTGCCCTTGAGTATAATTAAGTTCAACTCGAAATTTCATAAATTTTAAAGCACGATAGGCATTAGCTAACAAAAACTATATGTAGGTACTAATAGAAGTTACAGATGGGTATGAATGTGCGTAATAATAGAGAGACATATTTCATACCAAATCACTTATTATGTAAACTAATTTATTGTTAAAGAAATAAATATTTTTGATTTCTTTTTTTGATACGAAGGTGTCTAATTAGTGTTTTTAGTGTTTTAATTAGTGTGTTTTTAAATAGCCCCCACCAAAAACTTTCCTGTACCGTAGGTGCTCTGAACACACTCGATAATTAATGCACAAACACTCACACCCAGAACAGAATTTTAAATTCATCTTTTCAAAATTTCAAAAATCATTTAGATATCTGCCTAACCCGGGATCGTACCCAGACTCACTGCCTGTCAAGACGGACAGACAGGTAAAGTTACCACTCCGCTACGCGGGTAATTTACAATTCTAAAGCTACACAAACAAAATTGCATTTTGAGGGATGACAAAATCCAGTTATAAAAAACCACCGTAACTGCGCAAATTTAAATCACACGATCATTTTAGAGTTAGATTTCTCGGCGTTAATTGCTGGCTGGCTCTCCGTGATGGAAAACCTCTTGCAAAGTTAATGCGCCACTAAATCAAGCCAATTTATGTCTATTTCCTTCCATCCGGTATCATTTCTGACCCCCAGATACGAAGCCATTAGTGTCTGTGCACTAGTTATAATTTAGCACGGGCTGTAAACTACAATAAGATGATGCATTTACGTGAATGTTGAAATGAAATGTGTTTTGAATAGAAACATTGGGTAAGGAATAAATACTATGAAGTAAATTTAACATTTGAATATGTTGCGGGTACTCAAGATATGCGCTTTTTAATTTATTTATTGCTAGTGTTTCGTTTAGAACCAGTTGCATGGATCGTGGTGATAGAGAAACTGTGGTGGCGGGGAGAAACCGTTGACAAGTAGGTACCAGTGTTAGATTATGCTATCTGCCTTACGTCTAATTCATTTTACTTTTCTAGGTTCCATATCAGCACTATAATCATAAACAGGTCGACTTCCAACAAACTCCTAACTTTAACCTTGGGTACAACATCTAAGTACAAGTACCAATCTTGCTTGTTCACGATGTCCTTGCATAAACAGCGATAACTTTATCTCACATACATTTTTACGCAATCGAATCAATCGCAAATATTTTAAGAAACTTATCTATTTACTACAACATAATATTATTGTATATTATGTATAATCAGTTGTATCCAAAACAATGAGATAAGGCCAACAGTTAAAACTTATTACGCTTCTCACATTATGTTTAGGTCTTTTATTAGGGCTCTAACAGTCAGCAGCAGTCGCTAACGACCGGGCAGCGGCAGTTGTCAGCGGTTGCTCAGAGAATCGTAAAGCGGCGATCGCCTTTTGTTGTCGGTCGTTGATGAACGTCGCCGACGGTCGCACACTGTCGCCGGCGGACGATAATGACACCTGGCAACTTTTATTATAACATAGGAGTAACAGATGAGCATTCAGTCCACGTGATGTTAAGTAGCTACTGCCGCAAATGGAGAACTGTAATCAATCTCAGAAAACATTATTTTCCTACCTTAGGTCGGCCACAGGTGCGTCGCTACCCCTGAGGACGAACCTGGAATGTATCGGTAAATGTCTTAGTTACCACGCCTTTGATACTAGAGCACAGTAGTGCTTAACACTGCTGTTATTAGGCAGAAAACATGTGGCGGTGGTATCTCCAGACCAGCATCACTGAGGGATCTTCCACCTTCAAACTTCTGCCGAATTAGCAACGATTATCAACGTGGGCAGCTCAGATATTAGCTAACAGTCGCTCGTATGTTAACACCCTTAGGTACGTTACACGTGATATTACGATTTAGCTGAAATAACATCTGTACACCAAAATGCTATTTAGGGGTTCGCACCCCATTAAAGTCCATTACGTGTCTCTGTCCGAAACACGTAGCCACTGTAAGCAAACATGGCTTTTAACATATGATGTAGAGAACCTTAATATGGAGTCAAAATAATGACACGTCTTATCTTATTATAATAATTATTAAACTACTTCTTCTGCAATTATAGTTATTAAGAACTTAGCTCTGTGTTGTAAAATATTAGTTTTAAGAATATATTTTGTCCCTATCACTACAGTGTATCATCTATAAAATAATTGGTTAATTTAGACACATGTTATGATGTCTGAAAATTTAAATATTGTTGCTTTAACCTTTCATGTTTTCTTTGCAATTTGATTATTTCTACCCTCGCTGTCAAACTTGATCCAACTATTATGAATTATAAGACCAATGTATTATAGTAATAATATATTATTCATGTTACAGTAACATTATTATATTAAGATACACAATATACATATTTGACGTATCATGGTTATTTTTATACTTGCGTATCCATTAATATATCTTCCAAACTACATATAACAAGCAATTGATATTGCCAATAAATAAAGAGAAATAATCTCTTCAACGGGAAAAATTCTAAGTCTTATATATTCGTCTCCCAATGCCAAGATTCAAGATACGAGAACGTATACAATTAATCTCTTTCAGCTAACAGCGTGGGTTTCGTTTTTAAGGTCATTTTTATCTGGCCAATGAAAAGATCTACTTGATTTGTCAATCTGAAGTTGGCTCGGAATTTCTCGCACTGCTCCAGGAATACTGGGTACAAGTGCTCTAATACCGCGTGGTCCACTGTTGGGAAGAGGTGGTGAAGAGCGTGGTGCCCGAAGAAGGTCATGACCCAGAAGTGACTATTGTTGATTTCCGTGCGGTCCATGACGGCTTCGAGTTCATGCATACCCCAGTCTGGAGTCACGTCACTAGAAAATTTTAAAGATATTGACTTCTATGATTTGACTTACTCATTAGATAAAAGGACAAAGTATGATATCGTTTTATTTTAAAAAGATGACGTAAATGTTTAATTTATAAGATTTTTACGATTCAAGAATTTTGTAGTAGTACTTTTCTGGAATATTATTAAATGCACAGAAGCAACTAAAATATTAATGATAATCAAATCTTCAATAAAGTGTTCAGGTAAAATCCTGTTTTTTCATATGGCGTGTGAATTATATGGCACTTGGTGGAAGCGTTTGTATAAAACTGCATTAAATTAAATTAAAATTAATTCAAAAATTAAAATGAAATTATCTTACTTGACTTCATCGCCATCCTTAAATATCTTGGGATGATGATGAGCAGCATTGGATCCAATTGAGAAGAAAATGAAACTGCCAGTACAATTGATCCAGAGCCACATAATAAAAGCATCATAGAATGTGGAACCACTGGCCAAGTACATCCAGAGTGGTAGGAGGAGGCCAACGCCGTCGTGCCAGCGGTAGTGTTCAGTGAAGAAGCCTTTACGGATAAAGTTGAGGGAGAACCTGAGGAAGATTGAAGAAATGTCAAAATATGAAAGATTCAAAGTTTGGATGTAATGTACCCGAAACTATTCACAACTAAGTTTTGATCTCTTACAGTCAAATGTTGATTTGAATATCATGCAACCCGTAATAGACTTTCAAACAAACGCGCAAAACAAATTAGACTTAAAATAATTAAAACCTTAAAATCAAAATACAGCAGTGATTTGGATACGGCCCGAAATAGGTAAGTATATTTTAAGAACATTGTAATACCTTATAAATAACCTTCGTATATTAACGTTTCCGTTTTAATCGGATCTTTTTAAAACATTTTATTTTTGACTATTTAACTTATAATACAAGTTCGTTTTACACAACTTCAACCACATCTTAATTTACAAGTTACATTTCAGTTAACAAAGTTTGGCAGCAAATTAATTGTTCACGCGAAGCTAAGTGGTTAATTAATTGAGATTGAAATGAGTTATAGATACTATACATATTAAAACTTGCATCGCGAATCCTTTTAATGGCAATAACTTATCATTATAAATCCGGGCTTAATGTGTTATTTTTCGGTTGAATAATTGATTTCCATAAAGATTTTCCGATTAACTACCAGATTTAAGAGATTTTCGTCGACATAATATATAAGTTTAAAAATATGTGCAGAAACGAAATATTATGTACTTTAAGTTAACAAAGAATTTATTATAATACATTATAGTTTGTAGCTACATTCAGTATACTCGATAGAATATGCTTAATCGTAATACCGTACCACCTAATATTATTTTCTTTGGGTACGATTGCAACGATCAATATATAATGTCTCCTATTTAATACATTTGACATTGGATGACTCACTGAAAACAACAAAGCGCTTTTTTCTTTACCACACGTGTATGTCCGCATGTGGATCTGCTCCGTGTGTGTACAACTTGCATACTAAGGTTTCTTAAAACTTTCTCACGCGTGTGAGTTAACTCGCTGCGAAATACATGCATGCGTCTGGCACGTATGATAGCAAGTAGTACGCATGCGGACCAAATCTCGTGTGAATAAAAAAACCTCTAAGTCAGGTCATGCATGAAATTTTGTACATATTCTTTTATGACGTAGCGTAGCTAAACACTTTTGATGAGGTTTTTTAAATCACCTAAGGGGGTTAAATGGGGCATGAAAGCTTGTCGGCATATAAAAACGCTTATCATGACAACCTGTTGCATAATGAAATGTTTGAATTCACGATTATGCCCCACAAAGTACATTACATGCTTCACGTGAAATTCCCGTATGTTCAAATCAGTTCAGTGGATACAAAGATTAACCTTTATAGAAAGATAGAGCATGACAAGATTTTTTTCATTTATGTCTTGATATCGGAAGTTGGTAGAACTCTTCTCCGGTGGCCTAATAACAGCAGTGTTTGAAGGGTGTGTTCGCAAGGATAGCGGTAAGTCTGAAGCCGACCTCTGGTAAGAATGTTACCTTATATGGTGTTGATTACCAATGTTCATGAGCGGCAGTAGCCACTTATCATCAGGATGACTGGACTTTATCAAAAAAAGTATTCTTTCGAATAAAATAACGCAATTTTAATATTAATATTTAGCTCCTTTACATACTATTCCTTTCATAATTTCATTAATTGAAATCGGACCTTGAACTTCAAGCGAAAAAATTTAATTACCATTTCTATACGTCAAAGAGCAAAAGTTTAATATTACATTACAGTGGTTAATTCTCTTAAGTGGAATTAGGATGATTAAACATTCTCAGACAAACACTTGGTTGGAATAAGAATTTTACTTGTCTAAAAAAATTATTCTTGAACGGTGTTGAAGATAATTATATAAGAACGTAAATCTCCTTAGAAACAACCTGTTCTCCTTGTTATGTTGCCTATCAATGAGTATTTCTTTTTTATTTAGGCAGTAAGGTGTCAGAAGTGTTAGTAGTCATTTAGGATTGGGATAATTCTAAGGTGTAACTTAATCCTTTTGAGTAAATGCCACATATACTACCAGACTGCGATGAATAAGAATATCTTACCACACGTTATATACCCAAACAGAGTAAGAATAAATATGTTTTTGTGAAGCAAAAATAAAAGTGGTTCACCACGAGTTCTGCCTGTTTAGATGACATTTTAGCATAACCGTTATACCATTTTGAAGATGGTAAAACCCTTTGTGGTTCGACTCCAGCGGCACCACTGCCACACTTATTTCTGCCTAATAGCAGTTGTGTCAAGCTTATGTGTTCTGGTTTGAAAGGTATGGTAAGGAATACGTAATTTTCCTCAGCGGTCCAGCTTAGTCGTCAGAGGTAGCGGCGCATCTATGGCTGACCTCAGGTAGGAATATCTAACAGCAATACTAAAACAGACTCACCTTTTGATAAAGTTCAAGATAAACAGAAATGGAAACAGTGCTAACTCGATCCATAATGACAAGTACGTGTAGAATGGTTTATCGTTTCTTGGGTTCCAGAATATGATCGGCTCGAAACCACTCACTTCTAAATCCATGAGTGTATTTGGATAAAGATGATGAGAGAGCGCATGGGATACTCGAAAATCTCTGAAACACAAGTAATATATAGCTTTAACAATATTGGTAATATAACCTAAAAGCGTGGTACTGCGTTTCAATTTTTGGGATAAATATTATCATAAAAGTAACAAAATAGATGATTAAGTCTTTCGTTATTCAGTTAAGGTGACACCACCACTTATATTTCTAGCGTATTAAACAGTGCATTGTTTGCTTCAAAGTAAGGCAGGCTTATCAGACATTCCAACTTAACCCTCGGAGGATAACAACACGTGTGTTCAACTCTATTTCTGGTACAATAGTAAATTAGTCCATAAACGGTAATGACCACATACGTTACATGAATTGTATGCTCGTCTGCTACGATAACTTAATAAAAAAACATTATACTTACCTATAAGACCATAAACTAAAGTTAAACAGATACATCCTCCAGCTCGGTTTCATATGGATGAAGTTATGTGCGGCGACGGTCATCCACGCCAATGCAAATGATGCAGTCAAATAAGATGCCATCACTACCCAATAGTTAGTAGCCCAACATGCCAACGCAGATGTTACAAGACACGTTACAAACAGCCCATCAATAATCATATAAGTACGGTTCGAAGTCTCTTTCGGGATCCTCTCCAATTCTTTCCTCACTGCTCGTTTAAGCGTACGATAGAATCCGTCTTCTTTGAATGTGAAAGGCGAATTCCTCGGTGTTTTGGCGTTTCTAATAAAGAATTTCGTCAACATTTTCTCTACAACGGGATTGATGTGATGGCTTTCGAATGCTTCTGTTATGTCTGTCCCCTAAAACATTTTGTAAGCATTTAATAAAAGTTTGGTGTTGATTATACTTATAATGTGTTAGTATCTATGCTTAAGAAATTAGAACGACGTAAGGAAGACTTCGTAAGGAAGTAAACAAATAAAACCTTATCTAAGTCAATCATATAAAAAACCAAAGTTAAAAAGGATATTGGGGCCTCGTTTAGAAGTATACTTCTATAGAAAAGCCAAACTTAAGTAAAGCTAAAGACTTTATATAAACCATAATTATGTGTCATACAAGTTTAGTACATAGTTACTGAATTCTTAATACCCTAATATTGCCAACAACTCAACAAATCAACTGACATACCTTGGTCAACTCTAGCCACTCTACACCACCAGGGTGTCTATGCATGAACTCATTCAAGTCGTACAATCCATCATGGATACGCCATAGTCCTTCCGCGCCGTCATCCATAGCCTTCCCAGCCAGCCATTGCACTGGGTCCCTCAGACCTTCATCTCTTAGCGAAGGATACTTCAACTGCGGAAAGCTTACGTGTGTCTTCTTCTCCGCGGCTCTTTGGTAAGCCACTTCTAAATAATCGGCGTCCTTTGGAGCCATTATCAGAAACTATAAAAACCAATTTAAGTATTAGTAAATCTTCATATTTCACGTTATGACTACGAGACCGCTCTGTGTTACTAACTTACTAAGAAACTAATTTTACTTGGTCCTTTAATGTTGTTTACGACACATCTTGGACGCGATAAGTTATGATAATATAAGATTTATTGACCTATGCTGAGCGTATACCCAATCGACATTTACTTACAATAACAATTTTTAATGTAAAATTATATAAAATTGGGTTACCTAGCAGTGTTAAGCGCTTAAAGGTTTAAAGGGTTTGGTGAGGGAGGCATACTTTTACCAGGCTTCCCATCTTAGTCTCAGAAGTAACAACGCACCTGTGACCAACCTCAGATAAACCTCTTATTTATCTTCATATTATTCTTTATATTATTTATAAATATTTAGTTTATTACTTCTACATCATAAAATGGTGCAAAAAATGTTAATTTGTTTTTACAAATGTATTTATTTTTATTATTCATTATCATACTGAGCGCAAATGAATACTTACATTTTTTTCTTTCTTCCAACAGATTTGTTTACTCTAAAGTGATTCGAGTCAAACTGAGTTGGTTTGTTTTTTAAATAACTTTATTAACATTGAAGATAATAAATTATGTAAGTACTAAAGATAACGAAAACTCACGTCTACACAAAATATTTACTGTGTTACATCAATTAAATGAACTTTTAGTTAATAATAATTAAATAAATTTTGTCTCATCAAATGCATGCAAATGTTATTTCGCTTTTAATAAAAGGCACCACCACACCTCTGATTTTTCAAAGTCCTTTTTGGAAATTAATGATTACTTGTTATAGCTGTGAAATAAATTATCGCGAAGCAACCTGCACACCTGAGAGTTGCTTAAAAAAGCACTGACGGCCATGTGAAATCTACCAATTAACACTCGAATAACCCAATGGATCATGGCCTTAACCCCTTTCTTTCTGAGAGGAGAGTAATGAACAGCAGTGGGACAGCCATTGGTTAACGTTAAAGCTATAGAATATTCCCTAGACCGTATTAGATTAGTGGAATTTAGCCTTAGCTGTTAAGGTCCAGTGCTGGATATAGGTCCCAATTGTCGCCACTCCAACTGGTCCCGTGCCCCGTGAAATGAGTGGTATCACGCCGTCTTCTTCAGGTAGTCGATCTACCTGGTCTGGTCGATCGTCCAGGGGGCAACCTGTGCTACTTCGATCTAAATGTATTCGACACTGGTCTGAACGTGTTATCCTAAAAGTGATGTACCCGGCCCATCGTTACTCCAGCTTGCTAATTTTGACATCTGTCGGTTATTTTAGTTCATCAACAAATTTCTTCAATGCGAATGATGCCTCGTACCGAAAAACAGAGCATAACTTTCTTATCTATTGCAAGCTGCGCGACTGAACGGTATCAAGGTAAGATTTTATTAGCAACGTAAAAACTATCGTTTTTCTAGCAGGGCGGAGTCCACCATAGCTCAGAAATACGCAATGAAATCGGTGTTAGAGCCCTTCATGATTAGACTCCGGAGGTATCTCCCGGCTAAATTAAAATATGATACCCCTGTGAAATATTACACATGCTTCGGTTATTCATTGTTCACAAGTGTATTGAACAAAAATTTCAATATTTGCTTTTACTCGCGTAGGTCACGTGATGTGCCAAATCGCAAGTAGAATTACACAGACTTGGTATCGTATCAAAGCTTCTTCTCCATAACGAAACACCTTGTGAAGTGGTGGTAGTTGTATTGACATTCAAAAAGTGCTCTGTAAAGATCTGTGAATAAAAAAATGTTTTGATTTGAATCGAGGTACTTCGATGCTCTTATCCACTCTATGTGGATCTTATACAATTTCCACAGAGAAACAAAATATAAGTGTAAAAAGCACAAATTGTGAATCAAATTCTTTAATAAATATCGCAACAGGATGGACACCCGACGCCCTTGATTTTTTTTTTGGTATGAATATCCCATTCTTATGTTCTAATGTTATTTAAAATTAAAGCGGAATATGGTGTAACCTTAAGAACCCACCCTAAGTACCCATCTAAATTATCTTGGGATTTAAATTACATATAGATAGGTAAATTCGCTGTAATAACTTATTTCCATATACATTTGAATGATGTAAAAAATAATACGTATGAATATATTTGATAATATGTCCGTTATTTGGTATGTAAACATTGGTGTAGGTACTAACCCCAATTATAACGAATTACTAATAATTAATAATTTACTAAACTCAATAATAATATTACTCTTATCTTTATTGCCATTAATTAGTTGTTATTTGCAATTTCAAAATATTTAGATTCAATTTAGGGATGATATTTAGAAGGTATTGACTTTTTGGAACAAAAATAGCTGAGGCCTACCCATACATAAAATACATACAAGCATATGATTAACGTTCTCGATGTTTTTTCAACAATTTCTGTATTTTTGTCACATATGCAAAATATAACAACGTAAATTACAGAAAAAACCTTTAAACTCAAATAAGGTCAAACTTCAACCAATTCCACTCAATGATTTCTGAAATAAGAGCTACAGTCGTGTTGACAGACAAACAGACGCAAATATGTTTCTATTTTACAACTGTTTTTAAACTACGTGAGTAGTTTATATTTAAACTATTCCACTGTAGCCATACTTCGGGTCAATACTACTGATAGTCTCTGCAAAGCAAATACAATTAATTTGATAGCGTTTATCTTTTTCCACGTGACTGGACCATGTTTATTTAACTTTCTATGTAATAATTAACTTATCTATATTTTTCATTGTTTAGAAAAACCTTAAAAGTTTGTGTCTTTGTAAAGTAAAATAAACTATAACTACTAGTGCTACTATGCTTGTTTAGGGCGAAAATATTCATTAAGAATAGTTATTAAAAATTTTCACCGGCTATCACCAACATAATGAGCCATTATATCTATGATTTGGTTAGGTTACGATTTACTTAAATTTTGACTTGTAATTGATCCTTTTATTTCAGTCAAGTTTCAACTAGACCTTTCCGTTCAACCGAAACTACGTTTATTCTATGTCAGACAAAGTTCTTTCAGTTTGTATAGATTCGGTACTTCTATACTAATATTATAAAGAGGAAAAGTTTGTTTGTTTGTTTGATTGATTGAAATGAATAGGCTCAAAAACTACTGGACTGATTTTAAAAATTATTTCACCATTCGAAAGCTACATTATCCACGATATAGGCTATATTTTATATTAAATATATTTGATAAATAGATTTTGAGGCGGTACAAAGTTTGCCGGGTCAGCTAGTATTTAATAAAACGTGTTGTAATTAAGTCATTTACATTAATTAAATTAATGCAATAATGGCATTACTTATGTATCTGGAATTTAATTATCTTTTAAAAAACGTTAGTACTTTCTTCTGTTATTTCAGATACCATTTATTAGATACCATTCCTAATACTGTAATGTCATGTTAGTATGTTTCACACTGCGTTTATTTATTATAGTTTAAAATTGTGTGGTTAGGGAATTAGCTACACAATACCAGTGATAACACTTGTTTGTGAATGGCCATCGATTAATTATGAAAATGTACGATACTCCGCGGTCAGATAATGGCATAATGTGTTTAAGATTAACGCAGTTCACTTTATCCAGCCATTGTGATTGGCCGAGATTTATTTTAGTTTTACCAAGTGATAAAATTGAAACAAACAGAAAATAGAAGAATAGAATTAGGTGAAATGGCCCCAAAAGAAACAGACTGGGCAATTGAAGCTCAGAATCGTATTTTAGAGAAAAAAAACTCATGCTTCTTTCCCACAAATAAAGTACCCATCTCTAAGAGATGGTGGAATAAAAGATTCAGAGCAATGGCTTCGTGGTAAAGCTATGGATGATGGCGCTGAAGGGCTGTGGAGGGTTCATCATAAACTGTACGATTTAACAAGTTATATTGACAATCATCCAGGAGGAAAAGAATGGCTGGAGCTCACAAAGGTAAGTAAAACGAAATAGGGTTGTAAAGGAAGTCATTGTTTTTTTTTTAATTTAAAGAAGATAAAGTTCAACGGCATGCTTGTAAAGTTAACAGAAATATTTTCGTTTACATTTTAAAAAAATATTAGTTATGATGTTTCTTTCTACAACTTGATGGTATTTTTAGGGCACAGATATTACTGAAGCATTCGAAGCCCACCACATTTATTCAACTGCGGAAAAGGTGTTAAACAAATTTTATGTTAGAGATGCAAAAGGACCTCGGAATTCTCCGTTTACGTTTGAAGACGATGGTTTCTATAGAACACTAAAAGAGCAGTTCGTGAAGAGTTAAAGAAAATATCAAAAGATCCATCAAAAGAAACCGATAGAATTACAGATGGATTTTTTATAACTTTGCTACTGTGTTCACCCTTAGCCTGTTATTTTGAAAATTATATAGCAGCTTATTTGTTTTACATCATATCTTCTGTAGCACTGTGCGTTTTAACAGTTGCTTGTCACAACTACATACACCGAAGAACTAATTGGAGGATGTATCTATTTAATCTCAGCATGTGGTCATACAGGTATTAAAGTTTTATTCTTTAGCTGTCTTTTTGCATTTTAATCCTTGTACTTGACAGATGTATTTTCATTTTTTGTCTGATTATTATTACTGTAAATGTATTAGTTTTCGAAACCCAGAATATTTCTGGCACTTCAGTTCTCAAATCCATCGCGTTGGAACAGATTAATTATTTATAGAATAAAGTCTTTCCAGATTCGTTGAAATAAATTTCTATCCAACAATAATTTAACAAGCAAGCAACTCACCCATAAATAATCGTAACTAACTTCAAAGCCTGATGTCGTTCACAGATTCCTTGCTGTTCCTGAACAATAAGTAGAAATGCCTTATATTATTATTTTTTTATAAAATAAGAGAGGCAGACGAGCATGCTACTAGAATGTCTTCCTTACCACACCCTTCATACTAGAAAACAGCAGCGCTTAACACTGCTGTTATTAGGTACAAACCTTTAATAACTCTGCTTTACTTCGATTTGATGACGTGTACCTTTGGGATACAATACCACTGAAATCTCCATACGAGCTTTACAACTCTAAAAAATATCGGCCAAAGCCAACACAAAAATGCTACAGTGACTGTGTAAACAACTTTTTCCAGGGATTTCCGTGTGTCCCACGTGCTCTCGCATCATCTCTATACAAACACACTCATGGATTTAGAGATAAGCGGCCTGGAGCCCATACTGGTGTTCCAGCCCCGGAAGGATAAGCCGTTACATGCGAAAGTGGGATTTGTCACGGAATGCGTGATGTTTCCTTTCTTGTTTCTGGTGAGCTTTTGTAAAAGGTATGTTTTGTTTGACCCATTTAACGTTAACTTATAAATTGAGGTATGCTCTCAAGATATAGTCGGTGGCTAACCAATTGTAAAATGGAATATTATCTTCTGGGCTTAGCAGAACCAGAGATGTCATAGTATACCACCGAGTGCTTTTTGATAGAAATTTAAGAAAGAACCTTATGAAATACTTGTTTATCCTCGTGGCGTTTTTCTACAGAATTCAAAAAACTTTAAGTGACTTCAAATAACAATTTACACCACCATGATACCAACTCTAATTTGAACGCCTAACTCATACTGAACTAGTTATACCACTGGTACCAGGTATTGCTGTTTTTTTATTCTTATTACATTCCAGGGTCGCAGCAATATTCATTTGGAAGAACTTCTTCAAAACGCATTACTCGTGGCATGACGTCATCGGACCGTTACTACCCTTGTGGATGGGACTTACGAGTAATGCTGCTTGGTGTCATGTACTGTACACGTGGTTGTGGATTGTTTGCACGGCCAGCCTCATTTTCTACCTTATCGCTGTGAACGCAGCCCATCATCATCCTGACGCTATCAAAGATGGAGACGAGCCCGAGTAAGTATTTTTCTACTAACCAACACAAACGAGCCTTTATAATAAAATAAAAACCCGACTGGTAAAAATATAGTTGGTGTCCGTCCTTCAATTTTGACAAATTCAACGACATCTTATGTATTAAAAAAAGAATGTAACAAACATACATACGTTCGACATTCATTACCCGTCGTAGTCGGGTAAAAACATTATTATCCGAGAAAAGTAGGAATCTAAAATTCAATAGAATAATTTGATAGAACAAATATCTGATGAATTAAATATACATTTCTATAAAAATCAATGACGTGATAAAAAGAGTATTCGTAGAAAATTAAATTTGCTTGCTTTATACTAAATCAAAGAGTTACATGTGTGCAACTCACAAAGGATTCACGATAGTCAATCAGTGATTGTTTCAATCAACGTAATGTGTCCAATCAGTAATCAATCCTCTCTGTAACATCAAGTTGTACTTACATAGTATGTATTGTGCCCTCGAGTATTGTGCAATTGTTTTCAATACGTATATAATATTCAATTAGATAAAACTCAATGATTATGTTTTCAACATTATTACTTCCTAATTTCGTGTTTATTTCCAAATTGATCACAATAAATAAACTACGTATTTTCATATCCTACTCTTTCAATTTCTAGACTAATGTGGTTATACTTTTTATGAAGTATGAAAAACGTATCTATACTAAGCCTGCTTAATAAATTGTCTCTCCAATACATTGATTCACAATGCACAGATGAAACCAGTATATTTCGTAAGCACCTCGCAACCATACAACACACGCTCCACAAAAAAAAATCAATTTACATAGTAAAAGTGTATCTACCATCATCAAATCAAATCAAAATTTGTGGAATGTTAAAGGGATTATGACAGGCTTTTTAAAAATTCAAAACCTAATGTTTCTCAAATAAGGGCTAGCGTGAAAATCATAAATAACCTTAACGTTACTTATAATTTTCACGCTAGCCCTTATTTGAGATACATTCGCCCTAACAATAAGAAATTATTATTTTTAATTCATCCCCCACAAATAAATGCTCGTAAAACATAACATATCAATCAATCAATCATATGTTTGTGCCAAAATTAGGCACAAAACTCCGTTGAAATGTGTTACAATTCCAGAAGCGAAACACCAGACTGGGGTGTCCATCAAGTGGAAGCGTTACTCGATCGCAAGGACATCAACACCAGTACCCTAGCAGTGATGATGTTGTTCGGCGAACATGCTCTACACCACATATTCCCGACCCTCGACCACGGGATACTGAAGCACTTGCATCCAGTCTTCCTGGAACACTGCGAGAAGTACCAGGCGAACTACCGCGCGACAACGCAATTTAAAATGGTTGTTGGACAGATAAAGGAGTGTTTGCGAACGGATTTCAAGTCGGTTAGCGACAGACGAATGTTTAAAGAAAATTAGGTAGAAATACGCTACTGAAGCTACTTAGTTTCATAATCATCATCTTTTTTGATTTACATTGTTTTATGTTTCTTTCGTACGTTGATTTTTTTGTTTTATTTTTAATATTCAATACAAGTATGATTTTGAATTATTCATTGAAGTATTATTAATTCATTTTGATTAGTCCTGCTGAATACACGTCTTTCTATCATGCCTCGAGATATGAGCAGGAGTTTAGATCTGGATAGGGTTAGAGCAAACTCTACCAAGTTACTTCAATGCGGATTTGTTTGATAGCCTATCCACGGCTATAAATAATCTAAAGAGATAATTCCTAGTTTTTCATAAACTTTACCTTTTAATGAAGGTGGTCGTCAGACTAAGGTGGCACCATAGGCATGGCTATGTCTACCTAATACCTACAGTGTTGGAGCCGTATTCTAGTTTAAAGCCTGTAACAAGGGAGACACTTATCCTAGGCAATTGAACTTAATCTTCAAGAAGCTGGGATCTGTTTTCGAAATCAAGTACGAGTCTAATCTTAACTGAGATTAATTATAGATGTCGATGGCGACCTTAACCACATATAGATAGACTGTGTTCTCTTTACTACTTTCATAAAATTAAAAAAAAACCTAATAGGATTACTGAGCATATATAAAACTCGCACCTAAGTAGCATGTTGTAACATTTTACAGAACCCGCAGAGTTTTAATAGTGTCGTAAAAATATACGTTTACATAAAACCCGCCCTCGTTTAAAAAAGGTCTAAACGGATCATTACTTACCCGATCTTCGTTAAAACCTGTTTTAGATCTGTGAGTTTTATGGCCATGTTTTGTTCCTAATTGAGAGTGTTAGAGAATAATGGGTATGGATGAGGATTCTCCGGTTGAATATAAATATATACTTTCAGGGCTGTGAAAAGCTTACCGACTTTCGTTAAGCATACGTAGATACGTAGTCTATTAATACTTATAAAAGGATTTTTTTTGACTAATTGACTAATAGCCTAGTGAGGCAGTGATAGCCTAGTGGTTAAGAAACTCGGGATCGAGGGATTAGAAGTTTAAATCCTAGGCACCTCTGATTTTTCAAAGTTATGTGCGTATTAGAAATTAATTATTACATGCTAAACAGTGAAGGAAAACATCGTGAGGAAACTTGCATACCTGTGAGATTTATAAAAAATATCTCAAAGGTATGTGAAGTCTACCAATACGCACCTGGCCAGCGAGGTGGACTATGGCCTAATCCTTCCCATTATGAGAGGAGACCCGTCTCCAGCAGTGGAACATTAATGGGTTGATGATGAATTGACTGATGCATCATCGCAAAGCCTAAACTACAAAATATGGAAGCGTGAAATTTTGATAATTGGTTAATTTTATGACGATGGCATTGACCATGAAAAGATTTATTGATATATTAGTGTAAATTAATTATAAGTTTTGAAAATACTGGCTATAACATATCTTTGTAAAAAAGTAATAATATTAAGACTCTCCTGAATGGCTAGGCTTAGTAATACAGGATTAGTCTCCGTATTTACGTTAGGTAAGATGTATGACGTAATATGAAGCCATAAAGGCGAAGAAGTAAATAGAAAATGATCTAGACGTACGGTACACTTATCTAGCATACTAAGTACTAAAAGCAGTACTTATCCTTAGGAAAGGATAAGTACTGCTTATCCTTTCTTTCCATGATTTATATTAAGATATAAACAATGACCTAGTGAATAGAAATTTGGCCTCTAAATCAGGCGGTCCGACGTTTGAATCCCAAACAGGCATCTGATTTTTAAAAAATAATTATTACTGGCTCAAAATGGCAAAGGAAAACATAGAGAGAAAACCTACATGTCGAAGAGTTCTTAAAAAATGTTCCCAAAGGAATGTTGTACATATAGGCTTAGTCAATGCGCTGACCTTCTCACTCTAAGACGTGAACGTGGGTCAGCAATTGAGTTGATCAGTAATTAGTTTCCACAACGTTTATAGACGTAAAATAAATACACCAAGACTACACATTGCGTTATAACGCAACCCTAGGATTAATTCAAGTAATTATTTTATGCCAGACACACTTGGACGTCTTTAACGAATGAGATCCTCCATGAAGAACAGGAGTCTCCCTGAAGTCAATCACAAATTCGTTGCTACTCCTGAGGTGTAAGACGGTCGCCGAGAGCAGACATCCTCACCCTTCCATTAAAGTGCAAAAAATGTTCCACGTTAGAACTAAGTGTGACGGTAGTACTTACCATCTTTCTTATTATTGCTTTTAACAAAATAAAAAGCAACATACCTACCGTAATCTACCTACCTAATATTAAAATTATAAAATTTTTACTCGCTCTTAATAATACATGAACCTAACCATGGGTAACCCAGTTGTTGAAGGGTCAAGCTTTAATTTAAATCCGCACGCCTGTCGATACCACCCAAATTACCACCCCCATTAATTTCCAAAAACAGATAAACCACATATTTATCGCGTTGCCTAAGCAAAATATCACTTCATTTTGAATTATTAATGGGTAATTAATGTCTTACTTCCACAATTTATTAAGGGCATGCCTTTATGGCTAAACCACATTATTATATTCGGGGTTTGTTTTACATGATAAATTAGTCGCTATATGGAAATTTAAGTCGCTTTGTGGAATAGATTTAAAATTTTGCGAACATGAATTAATGTTGTAATTGATGGGTTTTAGATTAAATTGAAGGTGATAGAACCCTTTGTGGTTCGACTCCAGAAGAAACACGAACGTACTTATTTCTGCCTAAAAACAGCAGCGTTAAGCGCTACTATGTTCTGGTTTGAACGATGTGGCAAGGGAGAATCATTTTACGAGGCGTTTTAACAAAGTCCTGAGAGGTAGCAAGGTATCTTATCTGGGGTTGATTATAGACGTCCAGGACTGGCAGAAACCATTTACGATCAGATACCGTTAGTTAATTTACCAAGTACTCCTATATTATAAAAACCTCTAATGAGTATTCATTTATATTTGGACTTATGTAGAATATTGTTTATGTTCTTACCACTTTGAAACATTTAATAAAGATGGGCAATAAACCAATTAATTTATAGTATTCTCAAGCCTATGATTGGGCTTTCAGAAATAAGAGGTTACTCAGTGTCTTCTACAGCTCGTCATGGACTGACTGGACGGATTTCGACAAACAATCCTTTGGCCTAGTCGTGATTATCTGCTCGTTCTTTATGATCTCCAAAGATTTTTCTTCCTTCATTATGAGATCGTTGAGTTATGCTGCCATAACATTAGTTATGTAATCCAAAACTACCTACGCGATGTCAAAGTAAATAAATTAGTGACATAGAACGCACTTATCAATTACTTTTATTGTCGTGGTTCCTCTTTCCACGAAGTTTCCTCATTCAGAACGCTATTGGCCGCTATCTGCAGATCGCAGCAATTCCTTCCCACAAATTGGCTATTCATTTCCACATAAGAGTGAGTTATTGAACGAGCCTCCAGAGATAAACATCGCTACGCAATATTAACCTCATTATACGAATTTATTTTTTCGTTTATTTAAAATAAAAATCCTTTGCTAATAAAATCTCTTATGGTCTCAAATGCTTTGTCATCATCATATAACTTAAATTTCTATCTACATTGGTCAGAAGCGTAGCGTGTCGGGGGCAAAAGGGGTGGTTCACCACGGACGTACGGGTTGAGGACGGCAAAATGAAGATTTTCGTGTTAAATCATGTGTAATATAATAAGAGTTTTGGAACTTAATTTGCGCCCTTATTTGGGGCGGAACATGTTTAAAGTGCAGCAAACTTATAAAACGGGAAGACTTATTTTGGACGACTATAATTTTGTGGGGGCGGCAAATTCTACTTCTTGCCCGGGCAGCGCAAACCCACGCTACGCCGCTGTCATTGGAAATATGCAAAGTTGTTTTTTGGTTTTAAAAAACAAAACACAGGACACTCTATTATCTGTTTACATGAACTTTATAAAGCAGTTTAATTACTTGATGATTGTATATCATTGTTTCATAATAGGTACTCTTATCATTAATTATATGTATTGTTATTATTAATTAATCACAACAAGTCCATATTTTTGAACAAAAACAAGTACTATAAAATTCCATAATTATATTTATTAACCAAACTTTTAAGTAACGTTTATCACTCGTATTCTTCTCAACAATAATTAATACTAATGTAAATAGAAAATGTGTCCGCCATCTTGGGTCATACGCCATATTGGATTTCAAACGACGTGATTAATATAATGAATCATTGTCACCCAAACCCATGGAACAGAAAAAACAAGCAAACCAAACGTTTATGCAAAATTTTAATGCAAATTTATGGCTTAAAATGAACTGGGGGAGGGCGGGTTACTACTATCTCTTAAAACAATATTATTTTAATCATACTTTTACTTTTTTGCAGAAAATTTAACTTTTTAAGCAAAATATGACAATTTCAGTTCGTTTTATACAATGGATAAGCGAAATATGAATAAGGGTTGAAGTTTGTTCAACTGTGTGTGACGGAATATTTTACAGCTTTAAAACTTTCCTGAACTATGATGGTTTTTAAAAGATGGTGGTAGGCCCCCTGGTTTGAAATCCAATTACATGATGTAACCCTCTGTACAAACGTATCAACAAACTAAGTTAAATAAACTTTGTAATTATATAATTTAAATCAAAACCCAAACCCACATCCATTTTGAATTCATTTTAAATGGAGCTATTAAATCTGTGCAATGTGCATTATATTGCTGGCATCAACAATAGGCTTTGTTTAGGCATACGAGACTTCACTTGCACCGCTGTTTTGTTTATTATACTTCAACCCTTTTTGCTAAACTATGATTTTATTATTTGAAGAGGTATTTCTTCACATAATGAAACCTAGATCCTAAACCTAAATGCTTCCCAAGGACAATTTGTTCTGTTTTAAATTTAATCAGAAATTAATATAATATTAATTCTTATTAAAGCTGAAATCCTAGTTTTATTACAAGAGAGAGATGTGTCATAGATACCTTCACTGTGTTTTATGAATCAAATAAACTTACAGTCGATCTGACGGTAACTGATCCCTGCGGCCTATGGACATCTATGATCAATTCCAAATATGATTGTATATTTTATTTAGGGCCACAGTTGATTTGCCTTTAAGTCTCATTTGGAATGCCTTAAGCCTCTCTGATTAAACGTACCGGAACGCATTAGCGTTTAACACTGCTGTTATTAGCAGATATAAGGACAGCGGTGGTTGCTCCAGAGTCGAACTAGAAAGGGTTCTACCATACATTTTGCAAACAAGCAGGTAAAACTGAATAAAAATTATGAAGCTAAACTTATAGTTTCAAAATAATATAAAATAATTCACATTCGCCAGACAAACCGACCCCGCCGGACGCGTGCTTTGAATATGAATAAGTATTGTGGAGTGAAATGTAAAATGAAAAATGTACAAAGAGTAAAGTTGTAAAAATCATCTCTTTTCCGACTGCAAGATAAGAAATTCTTGATGCGCATTTTAAGTATTATTCAAAATTAATGTCTATAGTTCCGTTTTTTTACATACTATTAAAGGAGCAAACGAGCAATAAGACCACCTGATCCCGCCGCCCATGGATATCTGTGATCAATCCCATAAGATTAAAGACCTACCTAAGGTCAATCACAGATGGGACGTTACCCCTGAGGACTAGGATGGAACGTCTGAGATAAATATTTATCTGAGACTACTTTTACGAGGTTGACCCGTCAAAAAGGAACACAGCAGCACTTAACACCGGATGTTATAAGGCAGAAACAGGTGTGACAGTAGTGTCTCTGTAGAAGATTAACTTCTTCGATTGCTGTCAGAGTAAAGAACTTTTTTAAAACCGATCTAAGTGGTAGTGGAGTAATTTCTGTATGTTAATAGCAATATTTCATGAGAATACCAACATCATTAAAAAACGAAGCTAAAAAAATATATTAGATGCAGTCTGATCTTGGGCCTTAAGCAGTAAGTAGTTTTCGGAGAGTTTTGAATAATTTATACATAAGAATGTCCCTGTTTAAACTTTCAAATGTATTTGATACTTTACAAAATATTTTAGTACGTCGTCCTCGTTGGGTATACGATTTTACGAGACACGGCCGAGGAGAAAAGTTTTTTTAAAGCAGTATAAATATTTAACAGTTTTCTAAAGTAGGTTCTTACATATTTACAGAACAATATTCTTAAGAAATGAAGACACACTGAGCGCCTTCCATTTTCATCTATATTTTATCGAAGTTATTACCTTAAAATAGTTTTATGCAGGTATTACATTAACTACCGTGCCTCAATTGAATTGCACTTTTTATGACTGCAGAGTGATTAAATTTATCGACTTGACAATGACAACCACAAAAGGTACAAAGAGTGGACTAAGAGTTGATTAAGATAGAAAAACTCCCTAATGGCAGCTTCAACAAAAACCGGTGCCCCCAATTTATGTATAGAGAAGGTGGTAGAACCCTTTGTGGTTCGACTCCGGCGGCACCACCGCCACACCTATCTCTACCTAATAACAGCAGTGTTAGGCGCTGCTGTGTTCCGGTTTGAAGGGTGTGGTAAGAGAGACAGACTTTTCCGAGGCGTTCCAGCTTAGTCCTCAGGGGTAGCGGCGCATCTGTGGCCGACCTCAGGTAGGAATATCTAATTCTATCTGGGGTTTATTACAGATGTCCATGAGCGGCAGTAGCCACTAACCATCAGGTGGACTGAATGCTCGTCTGCTACTCCTATATTAAAACAAAATGATACGATGTTGCGACGGTCTTTGACTGTGTGGTTTGTGACTCAAAGTCGTTCAGCAAGCTACGCTCGCTATTTCTCTACGCGACAGAATCCGTAAAGCTTAAATCCGTAAGAGTTAATGTAGAACCGAGCTATATCGACATGAATTTATCATATCAAAATACTGTTTTATTATTTTAATTTTAAAACATTACACTTAAAGCTAATGGAACAATATTGTCGGGTTAAAGTTTAAAATTGTTCTTATCACGTGGGTCCAAGCGTTATGGTAGACAATTACGTTACCTTTTTGAGTATAGCGAAATATTTTACTGCATTTTGCATACAAAATAGATATCATAAGGAATAATGTGTAAGTGGTAAATGTGAATTCACAGTACAGTTACTGTAAAATCTATAAAAGTTTTTATCTCTAACTGGTAGACAGGTAAACGTTGCTCTGCCATAAAAATCTCGTCATCAGCGCTACTTATCGGGTCCGAAAGTGTTCTGCCACGATCACTAATTATAAATATGAAACATGGATACCCTATGAATATATTCATTGACATTCACAGGGCTTTAATAGCCCCTAAAAGCTCGTGTAAGCTCGTCGTCGTTCACCTCGTTCCTGGGAATTGTTTAAGCTTCAATATTCGTAGAACAAAAATACTGAAATAAAATTTAATATTGGTACATCTAGTCCAAAACAGCCCTACACATATTTTTGCAAAAGTAATCGCCTGTTTATTATGTGTTTATGACCAAAATCTTGTAGGTATAAGTAACACCAGTGCTAATTAGATTTTATGCCGGGTATCCCTGTTTGTCCCTGTTGTACCAGGACCAGAATAGGGCTACGGTATCCCCTACTGGTCGTAAGAGGCGACTAAAAGAGGCTTCCGGGGTTGCGCGGGCGGCAAGATTGGGAGCTCAAACCGTCCCGCAAGCGACCCCGGAAAGGACAGCGGTTTGTGTGGTCGCATATCGCAGTAATCACCAGGGGATGTGAGAGGAGCGTAAATTGCTCCCCCAGGATAGAGCCTGATAGAAGGTCATCGCGTTAGGAGGACTCCAGTTGTGTTCCGTTGGAGGAACCAAAGTTCTCCACCAAACACCGAGGACGGCGACCGGGGGGGTTTTAATGCGGTAAAATTCCCACATAACCCGGCGTCACCATGGCGTCGGATACCTTCTGAAGGTTTTCCCCTCTAAAGGTAAAAAAGGTATCTAAACTGTTATTATAATCATAGAGTGAATATAATGTTTTAATCGGATTGCATGCTTGTATTCTGAAGACCTTTTAGGCCGATACGCATGAAAGAGATGCGGTGCCGTACCACCAAAATTGGCGATTTCAACCGTTGCAACGTAAGAATTTGTGACTTACTTTTTTCAAGAATTCGCTGATTTGCGACAATATTGGCACAACTCGAAAAAGTTTAGTTACGAGTAAATGTGTTTGATATTGAAGTAAATTCAACGAGACTAAATAATAGTTATAGTACTGTTACTTTTATTAACGTCATTATTTTTATTACTATCGTTCCTTTTAATTTAACTTTATTATTTATTTTCACGTAAACTTATTTTTAATTCTTTGATTCAATTTGTGCACTTGGTTCATCTTAAACACTCTACACTTGCAAATAAACAAAGAATCGTATCCTACTCCAATAAAAAACGTAATTCCGCCACTAGAAACAGTTTCGTGTAAAAATGTTCGAATGATAGGAAAGCGTAATTCTACAGGTTAATTAAGAGCACTCCTTGAGTTTGAATGAGCTGTAAAAACTGCACTCTACTCCAAATTGGATTACGGCGCCGTGACTGCCGCAGGGCGATAATTGAATAGGTATGCATTCGTGCTCACCCCTCTAGTACCTTTTCTACCTACTTTGTTATTTTGAATCACAGTAGCAATTCATATCATCATGGGAATTGTTGTTGTTATGTTTGTAAAGGCATAGGAAGAAGTATTCCAAGTTGTACAGCACAGTAATATATTTATTTGTAATCAAGTGGATTTTACAAGCGTACATTCATTACCTTATTTTAGACATAGACATTGACAGATGTATACATAGATAATGACATTATTGATTGCGTTCATAAATAACACTATTTTATAAGATAAGTATTATAATAGTTGTAATTGTGATTTAAAGCGAACAATGTTAGGGATATGTACCTGCAATAAGAAAACATATCAGGAAGGAATCGACTCGCCCATTAACACCCGTTATTAAAAATCAAACTATCCAATATTTTGCCAGCAAAAGTTTTGACATCCAAAAATTTGATAATTGCTTATAATAAAGCACGTAAGCCAACGTCGAAGGGGACTGTAGCGCGCATAGACTTAGAATTTTCGCGCGCCGCGGCGGCAAGGAACGTTTCCAGCGCGGGGCCTTGGGGAAGTACCTTAACTTGCTAAAATAATTGTCTAAGTGAAAGTTGAACTCGCATGGGAGGTTTACGTACCACCAATATTTTTTTTATTTTAGTATTTGTTATTATAGTAGCCATTGAAGTACATGAATTATAAGAAAATGCCTACCTATTACGGTTCAATAGATAAAGCGAAAAATGTTGAAAAATAGCGATTTTTTGTATGGTTTATTTTCAACTTTTTTTGTAGTTTTAGTATTTGTTGTTATAGTTTCCACCATTATACATACTCAGTAAAATTAGGCGCTTAGGCTTAGTAATAGGCGCGGAGGCTTAGTAATAGGGTTCTGTTTTTAACCGTTGGGTACGGAACCCTAAAAATAGGTTTTTTGTATAAATTACTGACGCCAATACAGAAGTACCTAAGCAGTTCACATTGTATACATTATGCAACTCTGTCCGTCCTTTATATGATACGAGAACATTATGGTACATAAACATAACAATAACATTTAACCTTATGGAACCTTGTAATTAGAGCGGAGTTACCTACACCTCTGAAATTATAATTGTAATTACACGGTCATTAGGAAAACCGGTTAGTTCTTACTTGATACTACATCTCCGGATCATATGCGAAGGTAAATAGTCAATAAAATTTACCTGAGATATAATTGCGGTGATAAGAAAGGGCAGCCACTTAGAATGAAAGCAATTCCCGAAACCGAGTAAACAAATTATTTTGAAGTGTTGTGCCAGCGATTTTGTACGCGTTAATAATAATATTTTATCATACAAACTTTAAACCTATTTTAAACCCCTTAGGGGTGATTTATTTAAGACGGTGAAATAGGTGTTTCTTTATTCGAACGAGAAATGCTAATACCAGTTTAAAAGTTTCAAGCTTCCTTCAAAATTGGCGGATTGTCAAACACTTTCAATATTTATTACTATATTTATGTACCCCTTTAAGGGTGAAATATCAAAAAATCCTTTTTTGTGAGAGCTTACATCGTGAGAGGAACCTTTTGTCCAAATTTCTCGCTTTTAATAGTTGAGTTTATCAGTAGTTTGTTTTGCTATAATCAATTAGTCAGTCAATCCACAAGTATTCTTATAAATGTTGATTTAACACCCCGCGAAGTTTCGTCGAAAAACGACGTAAATTTGAGAATACGGTCCGTTCTATGAGATACCCCTAATTAGGCTCTGGACTGAATAAATATTCAACCCAGGATATTATTATCATAGCGAGATTACTGCTCCTATTTGCACGATTTACAGAAATTGCCTACATCATATATGAATTTTAGTTTTAATGAATAATTTTTAGTAAACATTGTTCAGAGGGTCAATACATTATTCATGCTTTAAACTTTTGCGATAGTTAATCATGTAAATTTTTGAACAGTTATTTTATTTCGTCCCTTTTCTCGAATCAGAATATTAATAATTTGCAATCTATTACTTAAGCGATTCTTGTAGAAGTCTCATTCAAGCACGATGTGTATTTTTTACCATATATCAATAGGCAATCTGCTATGACCGAATTCCCCTGTTACTATCAAAGTTTGAAGGGTTTAAATTCGGACACATTACCGCGTTATCTATTTCTGCCTCATCTCAACTCAAGCGTCTATAATCAACCCTAGATAAGATTATAATCCTACCTGAGGTCGGGCATAGATGCGTTGCTACCTCTAAGGACTACCTTTGAAAGACTCAGATAAGTATGTCTCCCTTACAAACATCTCCCCTTAAAACCAAAACACGGCAGCGCCTTACACGTAACCCTTACCCCAAATCAATCAACAAACACACACATTAACCACGCATAATAACGACATACATTACCCACACATTACCCAACAATTTACAAACTAGAAACATTTCACAGATAATTTGAAATTACACAACTACGGCAAATAAATCTGTTTTAGCTATGCCGTATAACTTACAAATTTGACGTTACATTTCATACTGTTCATCGGTCTACAATAACTCATGATATAGCAGACCAGACGACAGGCAGGAAATATCCATATTTCCCGTACTTACCTCGTGTATAATGTCAGATATTTCCGTGTATGTCGTACCGAATATTACGTTGCGCCCATCCGAAGTGCATAACTCACGTTTTGGGATTATTGCACGTAATGAATACGCAGAAATTCATTCATTACATATACCGTTGCAAACTTTAGCGGTTATTACCTTTAACATGATTATATCCGTTATGTTCTTTATAATAATAATATATTTACAAGGGTGTATTTAACTTGCATCGGTAATTCGTTAGTATGTGCGGGTCAGATCTTGCAACTGAATTTCAAAACACTTAACCCTTAACCTTGAGCTAAAATATTTTCATACACGTTTTAATTTGGATGGCAATACATTAATAGCTTAGATACTTTCAATTCTACTTACTTAATATGTAATGTCAGGTATTTCCGTGTATTCCGTAGCGAATATAACGTTACGCCCATCCGAAATTCATAACTCACGTTTGGGGATTATTGCACGTGTAATGAATAAGCAGAAATTCATTCATTACGTGCGCCGTTGCAGACTTTAGCGGTTATTACCGTTAATATGATTATGCTCTGTTAATATGATCCTCATATGTTAAACTCCGTCCAGACAGCTGGACGGAGTTTAACATATGAGGTATCGTTGGATTCGTCTAAATTATAAGAGTCACATTCTGCTATATTAGTTGCCTTTTCAGTTAGTTGTCAGTAGTTGTTTTTTATAATAGTCATATTATTTTAAAACTCGTTTTAATATTAATTAATCTACCTATTTATTTTTATAAGTTCATTTTCATTCCGTTTATAACGAATACATCGTACAGCAGGACATTTAACTATATCATCGAATACGTGTTCCATATCGGCGGTATCCATTACAGACACTCTGCGGACATAACCTAATATTCCGTTTGCTTTCACACCGAGCCGGTAGTCGCTTATCCTTTTATTTCCGTGAAGCGATTCCGAAGATATTGGAGATCGGAAGTCGGGAAAGCTTTTAGTAATGTATTCACGTACTTAGTGCAACGTTATCGAATGCAAAATATTTTTCATATTCGTCTAGTACTAATATATATTTTTAACTGACTGCGGACGGTAATGTGTGTCGAGCAAATGTATGTAAGTTTCGTTCTTTGGTACGCCGTACAACACAAACGGCTTTACGGATTTTAACATATTTTGAGGTGTTGTAAGTTGGTGTCGAGTTTTTATTTTTTAATAAAATTATAATTAATATTCTATCTATGCATTATATTGAGGTCGTTTTCCTTTCGTATACATCATACAATAATTTGTACAGTTAACTATATCATCGAATACGTGCTCAATATCGGCGGTATCCATTAGAGACACTCTACAGACATAACCTAATATTCCGTTTGCTTTCACACCGAGCCGGTAGTCGCTTATCCTTTTATTTACATGAAGCGATTCCGAAGATATTGAAGATCGGAAGTCGGGAAAGCTTTTAGTAATGTATTCACGTACTTAGTTATCAACAACGCAACGTTATCGAATGTAAAATATTTTTCATATTATTATAGCACTAATATTTTTGAAGCCTTTTTAATATATAAATGTAAACTGAAATATTAAACATAATTAATTGTAATTCCCGCCCAAACTATAATTAATCTTAAATCGGATTACCTACGTCTTAACTAAGGTCGATCCACTAGAGAAATATTACGAGAATAAAAATAAAAATCGTGACTGTTTAAAAATATATCCCACAATTATTACACCCACAATTAAGATGAATTCAATGACACCTTCAAATGCGTCAAGCTGGGATGTAGTGTGTCAAAAAATGAGACATACGTACCAATAAATGCTTAAGATATAATAGGCAGTGATAGCCCTGTGGTTAAGAAACTCGGCCTCTCGAACGGTCCGAGGTTCAAATCCCAGGCACGCCTCTGGCCTCTGATTTTTCGAAATTATGTATGTATTAGAAACTAATTATCAGTTGCAAAAAAGGCGAAGGAAAACATCGTGAGGAAATCTACATACCTGGGAGATTTATATAAAAAAAATCTTAAAGGAATGTGAAGTCTACCAATACACACTTGGCCAGCGCGGTGGACTATGGCCTTATCCTTCTCATTACGAGAGGAGACCCGTGCCCAGCAGTGGGACAGTAATGGGTTGTTGATGATGATGATAATGATGAAGTGCTTAAAAATCATTACCCTCCGCCGTCATTCGGCAGACAATGCGCGACCGTTGTCGACATACTGTCGCTAGTGTACCAGCTTCCTTAGAATGATATTACAAGAAATTTCAAGGTAGACTTAACCTTTTCATCAAAATAATTAATATTTCGCCGGCAAAAGAAATTCCTTAGCGGAGAACTCGTAAAATCGCCCGACTCGGGTACGTACTGAAATATTTTGCAAAGTTTTAAAAACACCTGAAAGATTCAAAAGGGACATTCATGGATATAAATTATTCAGGGACTATTCCGTTGGTATATTTAAAGGAGCGTTGAATAATTTCGTGCGGTTTATAAAATAAATTGTAAAATAAATACATAAGTTAGAAGACATCTTTATTTGGTTTAAAACGCTTAGGTTACGGCGCCAACAATAAACCGATTTTTCTTGGAATCGTCGAGTCATTTTTTTTATGTTTCACTTCATATTTCTGATACATCTGGTGTATGTGCTGCTTTGTTCATTTATAGAATGATACCCCCACAGAAAATAACTTGTGAATCAATTAATTTAAATTTAAAAACAAAGTCATTTGTATTTAACAGAAGAAACATAATTATGTATCAGGAAACAACTTCTTAAACATCAACAACATTTGTCTTTAATCACAACATTCAGCAATTCATATTCGTAATTACATTACTCCGATTTGAATCCTAACTGGTTCTAATGAAGTTATAGGAGCTGAATAATTTATCGTCACTGAATTGTTTGCCTGAAAATGACAGTTATGTACGTTACTGAATACAATAGCGACCAATAGGAATGGAAATTTAATTTAAACCTAACCAACCAACTGCCATCGACCGTCTGTCAACGTAGTGACTAATCGACTTTGACCACAGAATATGTATCGGGTAGAAATGGCTTTATAATATTGCAAACGAGCATGCAGTCCACCGGATGGTAAATGGATACTGCTAATTGACATATGTAATCAACCCTATGTAGGATGAGAGGACCTGAGGTCGCCCACAGATGCGCTACTACCCCTGTAGACTATTTTGGAACTCCTCAAATAAATATGTATCCCTTACCACACCGTTCAAACCAGTACCCCTACCAGGAGTTTTTACGTATCGACAAAAATGACTGTTTTGGTATTTGTTTACGTATTTGCCCATACAAATTCCAATCAGCGCCCCTAGCGGATTGTTTCCGAAGTATAGTGTCGGAACACGAGTTACAAAAACGGTTTTTTTACAATAATTACGTTACGTTTGAGACATAAACAGCCGTCAAATCGCGATTTGGCATTATGAGTTGCTTATTTGACAATTATCAATCCGTAAAATACGTCATGACATTTACATTAACGGACAACCGAGTTGTCAGTCAGCGGACTTTTCGCCGTGTTTTGTGTTTTGCTCATTTTGTTTGAAAATGTTTGCCGCTAAATACCATTTTGCTGGGAAGATGATTGAGCAGCAGGAGGAAGCAGACCATCGGGCGAGGCAGCGGCTATATTTAAAGAAACGGAGCAACGTATCTCGTGTCTCGGAGAAGAAGTTCATCCAGTTGTACCGGCTCTCAAAGAGGGGGTTTACCTATTTGTGCACAGTATTAAGGGAAAATACTGATTTAAGGAAATCACAAAGGGTGTCGCTGGAGACTAAGGTAAGATTTTGTTTTCTATAGATACCTAATAGTTACTTGTCGTACAATACAATGTACAAAATTGTTATATTTCTAGGTTCTTAGCGCTTTACTATTCTACGCCAATGGCGATTACCAGCGTGTCATTGGCGAGGCTAATTACCTGTCGCAAGAGACGATTAGCGGGTACGTGCAAGAGGTCACGGAGGCATTAAATCACCCTCATGTGACAAAAAAAAATAAAAAAATTCCATGTTTGCCTGAAGATAGACAGCGTACCACACAAAAGTCAGTATTTAACAATTTATTTATACCATCTACATTTTAGGGATACATGTAATTTTAATTTGAATAACCTTTTGAATTACTTTTAGTTTCTACAACAAGTATGGCTTCCCGGGTGTCTTAGGAAGCATTGATGGCTCCCATTTCAAAATAAAAAAACCCAAAAGGAACGAGGAACACCTTTATTTCTGTAGGAAACATTATCACTCCATTAATGTGCAAGTAGTAAGTATAGGCATTAATATGAAATTTATATAGCAAGTGACTAAATTGAAACATACAAGTTTTTGTTTTGCCAGGTTTCGGATCATGAGGGCAGAATATTATATGTCAATCCCAAATTTGGTGGAGCAAGTCATGATGCCTTCATATGGAATAATAGCACCATTAACACATTTATGCAATCTTTACACCGGAATGGCGAATCGGTTTGGCTTTTAGGTAAAGCGATATATGTTAATAAGTAGGTCAGGTTTCAGTTATTATGCTTATTAATAATTTCGATTCCATTAATTTTTACAGGTGACTCTGCGTACCCTCAAAGACCATGGCTCATGACGCCCTACATAAACCCAACACCACATTCTTCTCAAGAATCATTTAATGCAATACACAGCAAGACAAGAGTCATAGTTGAAAATACATTTGGACGACTCAAAAACAGATGGAGATGTCTGCATAAAGACAGAGTATTGCACTACAAGCCAGACAAATGTGCAAAAATCATTGTTGCATGTTCAGTGTTGTATAATATTGCACTAGACTTTAAAGACTTCCTGTCTGATGAAGAAATACTTGGTAGTTGTTAAATTCCTTGTAATATATATATTTTTTGTATGAAATCAATTTTAATTTTTAAAAGGTACATAATAAAATATTTTGTTTTCAGAAACTCCAGTCATTGCTGTGCCTTCATTGGATCCACAGCAGGCAGAAGATGACATGCTGTTCCTGGGTCGCCAGATACGCGACAGGCTGGCTACCAGGCTACACGCAGCAACCACATAGTTTTTTTTTTTACTTATTCTTCTTTCTCCTACATATATATAAGATACCTTCCGAAGCAGTGGTAGAATAAAAAAGTATGAACTGCAACCCGGCACTTTCATTTCCAACCTTATCATCATTATTGCTTTGTAAGACATTAGTTTTATACAATAGGTGCTATAATATGTAATAAATACTCATTTTTTAAAAATGCATAGGAATGTAGAATATTAATAAAAATACGGTTCTCTCGTAACTATATATATTTATTAAAGATTTTTTAATTTGAAAAAACACAATTGTTAAAGTTTTTTTAAAGGAAATAATGTTATAATAACATTAATAGAAACGTTAACCAAATTTATATATATAAAATTCAAACACTACAATTTTCTGTGGCCGTCAGAATGGCCGGTCATTACCCATATTATAACATCGAAATAATTACTAAATTACTATTTCGATGTCTAAACGCCTGTATGATGTAGTTTAAAAACGAATTATGTATTTAATTTCGTATTTGTTCATTTAATTTAACAGGCGTTTAGACATCAATATATTTATTTAATATATTTATTTATTTATTTATTTATTAAATTATGCGATGCCATATACTCGACCGACTGACTATGATAACTAATTTTATTATTACTGAATTACTGTTCCCCTTAATGTCCTAATCATCTTTTCCCTACATATTCATTTTTAAATTATTTAAATTTGCAAATGTGTTTTTGTAAATATTTGTTATATAATTAATCAATAATATTTTGGCATAATGTTCATATAATGTGGTACAACATTTGACGCGGTACAAGAAATACTCAAAACATAAAATTAAATGTCTAAATTGACAGAATGGCGCTTTATGTTTTGTCTCACTTTTTTGCGAACATTTGAGGGAGACAAAAAGTTCAAGGTCACTTGAGCACTTACTTTTGTTATGTTTACTCAGTGGTGCGTTTTTGACAAATCATTCTACTGAATCTAACGGAACAGAAGAATGGATTGAGCATACATAACGTAAACATTTGCGTTGTTTTGAAAACTCCTGGTAGGGGTACAGAACACAGCAGCGCTGAACTAAGCATTCTACCACCTTCAACTGTTTTCAAAACCTTTTCTTTATTAGTAATCAATGTTAGTGAAGCAGATGCTTATCAATAAATACACATAGATCTTAATTTAGTACTTAAAAAAACATTAATATTGTTCTCACTGTTGTCGCAACCCCAGAACCTTTTAATTGGCTTTTACGATAGGTAGGGGATATCGTAGCTCTATTCTAGTCTCGAGAATACAGACACAGGCTAGTGGTTTAAAATTCAACCTCTGAATATAAAGGACCCAAGTCCGAATCCCAAGCTCATATGAGTTCTCTGATTTTACTAAGCGCATTTAAAAATAAATTATTACTTGATTTGGCTGTGAAATAATATATGGTGAGGAAATGCACACGTCTGAGAGTTCTTATAAAAAATGCCCTGAAAGAGCCACCGGACTATGGCCTAAACCTTTCTCACGAAGGACTGGCGAAGGACTCGTGCACAGCAGTGGAACAGTAATGGGTTGACAAAAGGAATTGAATGCTTGATTCTGTGGTAAAGCCCAACAATCCAAGTTAGTTCACTTATTAGAGTCCAACAGTTTGGTCAGTTAGGCCCGAATTTCACAACGCTCGTAAATTTGATTACGCCCTTCGACAACTTCAAGTCAAACTAGTTGAGGTATGCCTTGATGCATCTTAATTTCGATTGAACTTCAATTGAAATTGGAGTTTCTGACTGTCATCAGATAAGTTTAGGGCAATACCAAAGAGAATAAATAAGTACACATTATTGTTGGGAATTCGGGTCAGCAAATCAAAACGTCAGATTGTTGTTCTTCCAATATATTACCATCATATTAATAACATTTTTTAAACAAAACCTTTAATCCGACTTTCTCTGACAGTATCTCGGATTGATAGACGTGTGATATATATTTCAGAATAACTTATTACAAATTGGTAGTAAGTCATGGATGACACTTATCGTCTTCATGTCATGTCTATTACAACGATATAGTTCAATGTGTTTGGATAATATTAATTTACATTTTTCCGCTAAGTATTTATCACAATTTATATAAGACTGCTAGGCAACAGTTGACAGTATAATTGGACTACGTACTCCTACGTATCTCCAGCTAGTCGTAAGAGACGACTAAAAAGGGGCTTCCGGGGTTGCGGGCGGCAACAGCGGTAGCTCGAACCACCCAGCCGGTGACCACGGAATTGCGAGCGTCGTGCTCACCTGGGTGGAGCCCGACGGGGCAACGCGCTAAGAGGACTTCGGATGCGTTCCTTTGGAGATCCCGAAGTCCTCTACGCAGGGCCGAGGACAGCCACAGCGGGGGTTTTAGGGCGGTAAGAATCCCATATAACTCCGTATCGATCCCATGGCATCGAGTACCTATTGAAGGTTCCCTCTCGTTAAAAAAAAAGCCAACAGTTGTCAGATTTAAGTGTAGTCAGTCGAATGGCGGAAGAATCCAAAATAAGGTCAAAAAGGTTCGCACAGTACCTTCTACATTTTTAATATACCTAAGTATTGTATTGTAGTTCATAGAAAATCAAATTTCAAATTCTCCAATTCTACCAACTCTTAGGGTTCGTACACAAAACTGCGATGCGACGTCGCATCGCAAAAATCTGCGAGCTCCCTCGACGCATCGCAAGAACTTGCGAATTGATTCGCATCGCACAGTGGTTGTTGTTGTTGGTCACCCTGAGAGACGCTACGCCGCACGATTTCGCATCGCAGCAATTCGCATCGCAATTTTCTGCGTTGCGAATTCGCATCGCGTCGCATCGCAGTTTTGTGTTCGAGCCCTTAAAGACGATGAAATTCTCGTTTTCAGGACAACCCGACTTCGTAGCACCTACGCGTGTAACGCAAATATTGTGGGAAAGAATATTGAAATGTAACATTTACCTCAAGTAAGCTATACTGTAGAATCCAAGCAAATACTTTATGGAAAAAAGTATTTTAGTACATAAATAACATATTAATAAGACATAATATTATAATGTAGAGGCAGCATCTGTTATTTATTAAATTAATATATATCTATAGGGAACCAGTAAACTCTACCTGTTACATAAGTAAAATATTTAATTTATCTCTTATACAGACAGACTTCCACAATACAAGTGCACTTGAATCCTATATAATATCAGTGTGTCAAATTTTTTTATTGTTCCCGAACATGAATCTACTTACAAACTTCAAAAATAAATTCACTAAAATAATACAACTATATTTAAAGATAGTAACTAGTATTATACACTTGAGAAAATATTAAATACTAGATGACCCGGTGAACTTCGTACCACCTAATTATGAGTGACTATCTGTACCTCGTGGTTTCACTCGTGTAATTTATGTATTATGTCCATAAACTACTGGTAAATATTAGGAAATGGCCACAGGAGAACAGGAATATAAAAAATACAATTAAATAAAATTCACTCTATCTCTCTGCACTCTGTTATTTTTTTACTCGGTGGTTATCAATTCGGCCGGTATCTTTTTTTTATGTATGTACACGAATTACTCCGCCGTTAGTGAACCGATTTTAATAATTCTTTTTTTATTGTGTTATTTTTTATTGTAGGTTCTAATGAAATTACAAAGTCAGTTCATCATTGACTATTTAAGGGTCTGATAATGTGGCTCGGAGACAAAATATGTAACTCCTCAACCGATGGGGATATTTGAGTTGTGTTTGAAGATATTTGGTGTAAGTTCTAACGAAATTGCAATGTCAGTTCATCATTGACTATTTAAGGGTCTGATAATGTGGCTCGGAGACAAAATATGTAACTCCTCAACCGATGGGAATAATTGAGTCGTGTTTGAAGATATTTGGTGTAGGAGGTTCTAATGAAATTGCAAAGCCAGTTCATCATTGACTATTTAGTTAGGTTAGGTTGGAACACATAAGACAATATAAAACTAAGCGGGCAGGGCGCGGCAGCGCCCTGCGAGCGGGCGGTTCCAATCAATGTAAATTCAGACCGTACCTTAATTCATGATCACGTTTATACAATTTTATATATTGTATTAATATAAATGTTATTATGTCATCACTAAAAAGGGTAAAAAATTTTTTAACAAAAAATACAACCGACTTCTATGTCACTACATAGTAAAAAATAATTCAAATAAATGTTGGTTTAGTACATATTTCTGAAGTCGGCGCTCAATATATTTCGTTCGAATTATTTTTTACTTTGTAGTGACATAGAAGTCGGTTGTATTTTTTGTTATTTTTTTTACAAACACGCGAAAAGAAATAACGGTATAACTATAACTTCAATAACGGTTTTTTTAAAGAAAGTTTATTTACTTATAGTACTCTAATCGGGTTGTTGAATAGCTAAAAATGCTGAAACAGGTGTGTTAATAGAAAGGCGGTTTATAACAGTCTTAAGGGTTGATCTAAAAAAACAAACAGTGACTCAGATGCTTCATTATGTCTTATGATAATTTTCTTAGTGCTCCAAATTAACGGATATTAAATTAAAGTTCCATACCCGATTAAACGACCCTAAGGGTTGATTTTCCAAAAACGGTGAAAATGTGTTCTATTATTTTGAATCAAAAAGCTAAATTCCAATTTTCATAGACTTTGCTTCAAAATCTGCCGACTTCTAAACGAAGTGTCTTCTAAAGCCAAATGCAAATTTTTACAATCTTTGCTTCCAAATTAACGGATTTTAAAATAAAATTCCAACCCCTACTTAACCAACTTAAGGGTTGATTTTGCAAATATCGTAAAATAGATATTTAATTACTTTCTATCGAAATCCTATCAAATACCAATTTTCATATAGATTTGCATCAAAACTGGGGGACTTTAATACAAACTTTCAACTCTTATTTATTCACGGAAACGCGGTCGAACAGGATAAAAAGTATCCTATGTCCGTCTCCTGGTTCTAAGCTACCTCTCCACCAATTTTCAGTCAAATTGGTTCAGCCGTTGTTGAGTTATAAAATGCTTCACGAAAACGCGGTCGAACGGGATAAAAAATATCCTATGTCCTTTTCCTGCTTCTAAGCTACCTCTCGATTAATTTTCAGTCAAATCGGTTCAGCCGTTCTTGAGTTATAAAATGACTTCACGGAAACGCGGTCGAACGGGATAAAAAGTATCCTATGTCCTTTTCCTGCTTCTAAGCTACCTCTCGATTAATTTTCAGTCAAATCGGTTCAAGCCGTTCTTGAGTTATAAAATGACTTCACGGAAACGCGGGGTCGAACGGGATAAAAAGTATCCTATGTCCTTTTCCTGCTTCTAAGCTACCTCTCGATTAATTTTCAGTCAAATCGGTTCAGCCGTTCTTGAGTTATAAAATGATTTCACGGAAACGCGGTCGAACGGGATAAAAAGTATCCTATGTCCGTTTCCTGGTTCTAATCTACCTCTTTACCAATTTTCAGCTAAATCGGTTCAACCGTTCTTGAGTTATAAAATGACTTCAAGGAAACGCGGTCGAACGGGATAAAAAGTATCCTATGTCCTTCTCCTGGCTCTAAACTACCTCCCTACCAATTTTCAGCTAAATCGGTTCAGCCGTTCTTGAGTTATAAGTGGAGTAACTAACACGACTTTCTTTTATATATATAGATTCGACATTAAATATACAAGACCTGTTCTTATAAAGTTTCACGTAAAGTCGATGCTAAGAAAGAAAGACAGAAATAATTTTTCTTTCAAGTCGATGCTACGTACAAAAGGTTCTAAACTAGAATGGAAGTGGAATGGCGTAGCGCATTAGATAAGCACGCGTAAGCTCGCTCGAACCAGCTTACCGATGTTTGATCGCTTCAAGTAGACTTCCGACTTTCTTTGATGCGTTTTAAAGCCCAGCGCACACACAAATACTACCCAGCTAAATCCTGCGAACCGTACATAGATAATAAACAAAGGATTCGCTTGAGTCATTACATTTCTATATTGTATGAGTTTTTGATTTAAAGCTGCATGATTACAGGTATAAAGAAAATTGGCATTTACTCACTTATATGATAATTTCGTTGTCGTACCTACTGTGATACGATACGATAAGATGATTAAATCCCCATAAGTTGTGTAGGTAGTAAGTGTGTCCCTGTAGTACCGGGACCAGAATAGGGCTACGGTATCCTCTGCCTGTCGTAAGAGGCGTCTAAAAGGGGCTTCCAGGGTTGCGAGCGGCAAGAGTGGGATCTCAAACCATCCAGCAAGCAACCCCGGGAAGGACAGCGGTTTGTGTGGTCGCATATCGCTGTAATTACCAGGGGATGTGAGAAGAGCGTAAATTGCTCCCCCCAGGGCAGAGCCCCATAGAAGGGCATCGTGTTAGGAGGACTCCGGTGTGTTCCGTTTGAGATCCCGGAGTTCTCCACCAAACGCTGAGGACGTCCACCGCTGAGGTTTTAGTGCGGTAAAAATCCCACATAACCCGGCGTCACTCGCATGGCGTCGGGTACCGTTTGAAGGTTTCCCCCTCGTCAACAAAAATAAAAAAGGTGGTAAGTAAGTGTGAAAGGTTCTAAACTAGAATGGAAGTGGAATGGCATAGCGCATTAGATAAGCACGCGTAAGCTCACTCGAACCAGCTTACCGATGTTTGATCGCTTCAAGTAGACTTCTGGATTTCTTTGATGCGTTTTAAAGCCGACACCGCAGCGTTTGATCCTGCGAGCTATTCGTAGATAATAAGCTAAAATTTCGCTTTACATTTCTATGTTGTTTGAGCTTTTGATTTGAAGCTTTATGGCTACGAGTATTATGGAAATTAGCATTTACTGGTGTGTAATTTCATTGACATATAGTGGAGTCATTAATCAGCCTTTTCATTGAATATCGGAGAAGACTATAAGATGATTAAATTCTAATAAGCTGTGTAGGCGATAAGTGTGAGAGGTTCTAAACTAGAATGCAAGTGGAATGGCGCAGCGCATTAGATAAGCACGCGTAAGCTCGCTCGAACCAGCTTACCGATGTTTGATCGCCTGTTCAAGTAGACTTCTGACTTTTTTGATGCGTTTGAAAGCCCAGTGCACACACAAAGACGCCCCAGCAAGATCCTGCGAACCGTATAATGATAATAAGCTAAAGACTCGCTTTACATTTCTACGTATGTTGTCTGAGTTTTTGATTTGAAGCTGTATGATTATGGGTCTTAAGGAAATTGGTATTTACTCGTTTATAATACTATTTCCACATCTAGGCGTCTCTTATTGGCATTATTACTAAATATCACGATATAAGAATTAAATTGCGATAAGCAGGTGATAAGGTACCTATGGCAAACCCCCCTTTTAAGGGAGACGTAGAATATAATTTAAAATATTTGATTTAAATAGAAATCAAATACTTATTTAAATATAAATCGTAAAAAAAATTGGAACTTGAAAAAAAACTAACGACTTCCTCTTATATAGCTATCGTAATTAAATTATCAGTAAAGTTCCAATATACATCGTTGCGCATTTTTCTTTGCGGTAAGTGATAACTGCTGCCCATGAATTTGTATAGTAAAGGTCAGGTAATTCCTACTAGCAACACTTCGTGATCTTATGCAACCGCAATACTAGCTTAAAGCATGACTCGAGAGAAATAAGCGCTCATTCGCCGGTTCTCGGGGACTTATAAAAAGAAATGACCTACTGTAAGTAAGTACAGTAACTACGGAATAAGTCTGAATTTAAACGAAGTATTCAAGAGAAAATATAAAATTAAAAAGGTTCACGTAGAAACTATACGTAATGTTGCACCTTGCGGAACTTGTAAGTTGAAGAGATTTTGTTTTGTCGTAAAATAAGTTTGTTACGTTATTTTTTTTGTCGTTTATAGCTGTTGACATTAATCAGAAATAGAACGACTATATCTTTTAAAAACATTTAATTCCTCATCTAAAATATTATATACTAAAACTCGTCTTGTAAAAATATTCTTTCAATTAACCATTTTTGATAAAATGGCGGATATACAAACTTACATACATATTATACAAAGCGATAACATTTTGGAGTCGGTTAAAAACCGTATCACATCGTTACTTATTGTGTCGTTTCGTATATATCCATATGTAATGATTTCATAAAATTTGTAATATTATTTAATGTTTTTCTGTTATATTTTACAACGCTAGATGAGTTAATCTTTCTATTGAGTAGCTAACTTGATTCGTACTTTTAATCAAAATGTTAATTGTAATGTACCGACATTTTTTTAAGAAAAAAAAGAAAGAGGGTTGTCTTTAGGCAGATAATATGAGAGGCTAAAAAAAAGATCATTAGAAAATCTGCCACGAAACGAGAAGGTTCTCGGGTGATAGTTGCACTCAAGATTATTTTAGAAATAAGTTAAATAAGTGAAAGTGAAGTGTAATTTGTAAGTGTGTGGAAATATAGAATATTATTTTAACTGAGGTGTTTAATTTATTACATCTCAGAAGTGGGATCCGCCCAGTGAAAAGAAAAAGAAAAGGTACGTTAATTTCATTTCGTAATTTTGATATTTGACTAATTGATAATTTATATATATGATTTTAGTAAATGAGGATTTAAGTGATTTTTGATACACGAGAAATTTTAGAAACTATAGGAACTGTCTACGTGGTCCATCCGTGGCTATGTACGCCGCGGTATGGTATGGACTATGTGTCAGTGATATCTGGCCATGTGTGTCAGGTAGAAAATTGATTAATGACTTGTGCTAGCTACGTGGCTCATCCATGACTGGAGGTCGTGGTATGGCATGGGACCCGTAGTGGTACTTCCCGGTCATGTGAATCGGGTGGAATGATGATGATGATGATATGATTATAAACAATAAACTAAGCTTACTTTTCAATCTAAATCTAATGATTGTGCAATAATTGGAAATATTTATGTTAAATATTTTTTTTTATTATTTTTATTTTTCTAAATACCGACATATTATATGAAATTTATTTTAAAGTTGGAAAAACTGAGCAGTGAATATAGTATATGTGATATAGCGATAGCTTGAACATTAAGCGTTTTAGCTTCTGTACCAATTGAACGCTTAAAAATTTTGGAATAGTAAACCGTGGGACCTTATACTAGATAAGTGATGTTTTTATGTTTTTTTTTGAGGAACATGGAATCGGATGGTACCCCAGATGGTGAGCCGCCGCTCCAGAGAGAGAAAGGTACCCGAAGGAAACGAAGGAAGATGTCTACGAAGCATCGGAGGACAAAACATGCTCGACGGTCACGTGAGTCTTCTAGTTCTTCCGTTTCCTCGAGTTCAGTTTCGAGTTCGACTGATTATGATACTCTACCGCGACCCAAGAAACGTAAGGAGACCGATGCTTGGTCTACTAAAGAGGTGTTAAAGCTTATGAATTTGTGTAAAAATAAAAATAGTACAAAGCGTAGCTTCAGTAACGTTCATCATCAAAATGTTATTCCGGAATTCGACCCATCTAGCAAATCTCAGAACATAAGTAGCTGGATTAAAAAGGTGAATGAGTGTGCGGTTATATACGACTGGGACGAGAAGCAAACCATTCATTTTGCTCTTCAAAAACTCGTAGGACTTGCAAAGCAATGGTTCGAATCTTTACCAAGTGTGGTTTTTAGTTGGCAAAAGTGGCAATCGAAACTTAAGAAAGCATTTCCAAACGAGCAAAATTATGGTCAGCTTCTTGAAGAAATGTTATCCCGTACTACTCGTTTAAATGAAAATTTACGTGAATATTTTTACGATAAATTAACACTTTTAAATAGATGCGAAATTAAAGGAAAAAAAGCCGTAGATTGCATTGTTCACGGTATACTTGATAAATCTATTAGAAATGGAGCTCAAGCACTTGATTGTAAGGAACCAGAAAAATTATTGGGTTTTCTTAGTTCTCAACACATGTCTTTGGGGAGTGTTGGGATGTTTCGTAAGCGAACTGACGGTGCAGTACCGTCCCGTTCTCCTAGCCTTGCGTCCACCTCAAATGATAACGGGATTACGTGTTTTAACTGTCGTGCCAAGGGCCACCCATATTTTAAATGTCCTAAACCCCAAATAAAATGTGGGAAATGTCAACGGGTGGGTCATAATAATGACGACTGCAAACTTGAGCCTTTAGTTTCACGTAAAGACAGTGTTTTACCCAACAAAGACGTACGAAAAACTTTAACCATATCCACCGCTAATAACAATAATGATAAATTCTATAAGCAAATAAAGGTAAACAATCATAACTTCGTTGCTTATATAGATTTTGGAAGTGAATGTAGTTTAATGCGGCAGACCGATGCTCAACGCCTAAATTTGACAAGAAATTACTCTAAGTTACCAGTTGTTAAAGGTTTTGGTAATTCAGCAGTCACTCCTGTTTATGGAGGGACCATAGACCTTAAATTAGATGATGTTGAAGCTACTATTGAAGTTCTAGTAGTGAATGATGAGCTTTTACATACACCTTTACTCATAGGCCAAAATTTCACTGAAATGAGTTACGTAACTGTATTCAAAGACAGTAACACACTTTTCTTTTATAAAAGCCCCGACCTAGAGACTTACGAACAACTCTGACAAATCTTTAAAACTAATCATCCCCAACATCACTAAGATACCTAAATCTGGACTAGTTAAAGTAATTGCGACAGACTGTTCGTATTCAGGAGACGTTTATGTAGATGGGTACAATAATAATCAACCGGGTAAAGAATATCACGTGCATCAAGGTGCATATCGTGTCGATAACGGCACATGTCATTTAAACGTCACTAACTTATCTGGGAACGTTTTGTCTCTACCCGCGAACACTTTGTTAGCTAGGGCTGTACCTTTTGTTGAAAAAGAAGTTTTGACTAACAATAAAATTACTAAAGATCCTTCAACTCTCGAACCCCTTGTAAAATCGGACATTAAAGTTGGACCCGAAATTGACGATAAAACCTTAGAGAAATTATATAGATTACTACTGTCATATCGTGATTGTTTCGCTCTTAATTTAAGTGAGATTGGTTGCACTGATATAGCTGAAATGAAAATATCCCTACATGACGATAAACCAGTTGTGTATCGTCCTTATCGCTTATCTTTCACTGAGAGACAGCAGGTTAGAGAAATTGTTGACGACTTGTTACATAACGATATAATACAACAATCGAATTCAAATTACGCTAGTCCTATTTTAATTGTGAAAAAGAAAACAGGAGAACAACGCCTTTGTGTTGACTATAGGGCCCTAAACAATAAAACTCACAAAGATCGTTTCCCTATGCCTTTAATAGACGACCAATTAACCAATCTTAGTGGTAATAAATATTTCACGTCCTTAGATCTCGCTTCGGGTTATTATCAAGTTCCCGTAGCTGAAGAAAGCAGGCCTTTAACCGCGTTTGTGACGCCAGATGGGCATTTCGAATTTAAGCGAATGCCTTTTGGCCTTGCAAACGCGCCAGCTGTATTTCAAAGGGTTATAAATAATATGTTGGAATCAAAACACAACAATACTGCCATGGCTTACTTAGATGACATACTAGTACCATCGTCTGATCTGGAACAAGGCTTTGTTAGGCTAGAAGGTATTTTAAAACTATTGCGTAAATCTGGACTTACCCTTAAACTTTCAAAATGTCGTTTTTTTGATAACTGCATAAATTACCTCGGTTATGAAATTTCTTCTGATGGCATTAGACCCAATGAGAGCAAGATTTTGGCTGTTAAAGAATTTCCCGTACCACGTAATGTCCACGAGGTCAGGCAATTTCTTGGCTTGGCGAGTTATTTTAGGAAGTTCATAAAAGGTTTTGGGGAAATTGCAAGACCATTAACCAATTTATTGCGAAAAGACATTATTTTTAAATGGACCGAGGTTGAGTTAAAAGCATTTTCCATACTGAAAGATAATTTAATAGCTAGACCCATATTAGCCCTGTATAACCCTAATTTAGATACAGAACTGCATACAGACGCTAGCGCTCTAGGAGTAGGGGGTATTTTAATGCAATGGCAAAATCAATCACCTCGCGTTTTAAAACCTGTCGCCTATTTCAGTAGACAGACCGCTCCCGAGGAGCGGCATCTACATTCTTATGAACTCGAAACATTGGCTATTGTTTGTTCACTAAAGAAATTTAGAGTTTATTTACTAGGGTTACAATTTAAACTAGTGACCGATTGTCATGCACTACGAACTACTCTAACTAAGCGAGATTTAGTTCCTCGAATAGCAAGGTGGTGGTTACAAATAAGCGAGTTCTCTTTTACAATCGAATACCGACCAGGGTTACGTATGGCTCATGTAGACGCCTTAAGTAGAAATACAACATTACCTTCAGAAGCAAATGATAACTCTTCCGCGTTAGTGTACAACATAGAGATTGACGATAATTGGCTACTGACTTTACAATTGACGGACCCTGATATTTCCCGCATAGTAAAAATTCTTAAACCAGAGACTGATGAGGAAGCTAGAGATATTCAAAAGAATTATATTATAAAAAACCATAGAGTCTACAGAAAAGTTGGCGACGCTCATTGTTTGGTTATTCCTCGGGATGCACGCTGGCAAATATGCCGGGCTAATCATGACGACGTCGGACACTTGGGAATTGCTAAAACAACAGAGAGGATCCAAAAATTATTCTGGTTTCCGAAGTTACGTAGGTTCGTGGAAAAATATGTTAAGTCATGCATTCAGTGTGCCTACAATAATGATAACGCCTCTAGGCATAAGAGTGGATTGCTGCATCCCATCGAAAAGGTACCAATTCCTTTCCACACAATCCACATTGATCACCTTGGGCCTTTTGTAAAAAGTAAGAATGGAAACAGTTATATTTTGACTATTGTTGACGGCTTTACAAAATATGTCTTCGTAAGATCAGTTAGGGACACTAAAACCAAAACTACGCTAAAGGCTCTTCAAAGTATATTTTATGATTTTGGGTTACCGCACCGTATTATTTCCGACCGTGGTACATCGTTTACGTCTGCTACTTTTAAGAGTTTTTGCAATAATCATGGCATCAAACATGTGTTAAATGCCGTGGCATGTCCTAGAGCTAACGGACAAGCTGAAAGGTACAATCAAACCATCTTAAATGCCCTTGCTAAGCATAACCACGCTAACGATGAACGTAACTGGGACACTTTTCTCGGCAAAATACAGTGGGGAATTAACAATGCTGTTAATTCTTCTACTCAAAAAACTCCCACAGAAGCCATGTTTGGTGTTAGGTTAAGAGATAGTCTAAGTAAGTAAAATGGATATTAGTACTGAATCTACGCCAGAAACACTACAAGATGTTAGAACAGAAATAAGTGCGAACATTAAAGCTAGCCAGACAAAACAAAAACAAAATTATGATGCTGGTAGAGCTCCTGCTCCTGTATATAAAGTAGACGACCTTGTTAAAATAACTAGAACTAATTTCAATAATAATGGTAAAAGTACTAAATTAATGTCAAAATTTGTAGGACCCTTTAAAATCACAGAATTGTTAGGAAACGACAGATATAAAATTACCGATATAAAAGGTTTCAGTAATCGTAAAAGAAATTTGAAAGCGTAGTGGCATCAGACCGTATTAGACCGTGGATAAATATAACCCCACCTACTAATTCAAACCAAAGTGAGTATAACAGTAGCAGCAGCTCTAGCGCATCGTCCTCTTCTGATGATAATAATCTAATCGAAAATGATACTCCGCAAGTATCTGACCCAAAATAACTATGTATTGTAGATGTATTTATTTTATTTCTAAATAATTTAAAATTTACATATTTTCAATGAATTATCTGACCGAATGTAATGATTTTTAGGTGATTTTCTACTATTAAAATTACTTAAGTAAGATAATATTATGGTTACCATGTACTTGAAGTTATGGATATTTGATACAAAAATAATAATTAAGATATTTTAATTTTGTTCCAAGATTAGAGAGAAGTATAAAATATCTATATTGTTTTCCTTTATTTTCTTAAAAATGTTATCATGTAATGTAACCTTAATTTAAGACAAACTGCAGTTTTCATGACCTATCAGTAATATTCAAAACAAAATAAAAAAAAAAGATGATGTTATCTCTAAATAAATAGATATAATTGATATATAAAACTGTAATACCGCGCATCAGGAGATTGCACGCAGCCGGATGGCCGAATGTAATGATTTCATAAAATTTGTAATATTATTTAATGTTTTTCTGTTATATTTTACAACGCTAGATGAGTTAATCTTTCTATTGAGTAGCTAACTTGATTCGTACTTTTAATCAAAATGTTAATTGTAATGTACCGACATTTTTTTAAGAAAAAAAAGAAGAAAAGAGGGTTGTCTTTAGGCAGATAATATGAGAGGCTAAAAAAAAAGATCATTAGAAAATCTGCCACGAAACGAGAAGGTTCTCGGGTGATAGTTGCACTCAAGATTATTTTAGAAATAAGTTAAATAAGTGAAAGTGAAGTGTAATTTGTAAGTGTGTGGAAATATAGAATATTATTTTAACTGAGGTGTTTAATTTATTACACATATCATATCTATAACGTAACGTAACGCTTCAACGTAACCGTTACCATTCCAAGAATCGTTTCACCAATATTTTTCGACGCACCTAAGAACTTATACCTTCAAAACCTCCGAGTCACTTGCATTTTACCTTAAAATAGGAATGTTCGTACACAACCTTTAAACATTTAAGCTTACAAATTTGTATTTTTTTATCTTATAGGAATAGCAGACGAGCATGCAGTACACCTGATGGTAAGTGGCTACTGTCGCCCATGGACATCTGTAATGAAGCAGAGATAGGATTAGATATTCCTACCTGAGATCGGCCACAGATGCGCCGCTACCCCTGAAGACTAAGCTGGAACGCCTCAGAAAAGTCTGTCTCCATTACGACACCCTTCAAAACGGAACACAGCAGCGCCTAACACTGCTGTTATTAGGCAGAAATAGGTGTGGCGGTGGAGTCGAACCACAAAGGGTTCTACCACTTTCAATTGTATTACTAAATACTGTATAAGTAATTGTATTACTAAGTACATGGACACTTTGACTGCGGACAAACGGAATGACCGAAATTAGGTACGAGTATATGCGCTTTATGCACACAGCTTCATGTATTCGCAAAGTGCATTAGGCAGGTTCGTTACTATCGACGAAAGCTTCTGTAAGCCGCAGTCTGATTTTACCTTGTTGTAGAAATTTTGAAAGGATTTAACATATTCGGTACATTGGAGAAATAAAGTTGTAACAGTGTGAGAGTGAACAGTGTACTTGTTTTTGAGAATAAATAGACTGATTAATTATCCTCATAGTATGATGACAAAACTTTATCAGAGTCGTCAAAGTAGTGTTCAAAACAGCCAAGTGTTTTGAAACTCAGTGTATCAATCGAGCGCTCAAAGGTTAGGATCACAGGCGCAACTCTGATTATGACATGACTATAGGCACATTATAAATTAATTGTCACTCACTTAATTCCACTAATTCGCACTTGGCCAAAGGTCTTATGATCTATTGCCTAAAGTCGTCACTTCATATCAGAGGGACCCATGACTATGTAGACGACGACACTACAATCGATGGATTTCGATTAGGACACCTGTGGCAATGAGGAAATATTTCACTACTGTAGAATTTCTAAAAAAAATTAAAGATGTAACAAATAGATTATCAAAAGTAATAAATGTGACAGTCAAAATATTTGCTGAATTAATCAAAATGTATACTGTTTACTTTTTTCAGATATTTATATTAGGTACAGGAAATGTCATAATGTTAGAATGTACCATACATTTGCCACCTCAAAAACATTTAATAAAGCAGGTCTTTTTAATTTAATTAATAAGTATGTTCAATTTAAGACTTAAGCGAGTGAAGGGGTGCGTAAACGAAGCAATAAAGCTTAACGTTATGGCGTCTGCTTACGCGAACCTACTTGAATAAAATAATATAATTACACAGCCCTCGGGAAAGCTGTGAAGTACTCACGATACTACATCTCCGGATCGTGTGCGAAGGTAAATAGTCAATTTCCCTGAGAGGTAAGATTGTGATGCCGAGATAAGGAGGGCGGCCACTTACTCTGAACGAGAGCAATTCCGGAACTCGCGTAGGCAAATTGTTTAGAATTATAACACCCCGAAGTTCGGCGAAAAACGATGTAAATTCGAAAATGTGCTCGGTACGAAAAAGCCCGATTCGAGCCTCAACTGAATAAACACCAGCCCAAGATGTTATTATCGTAGCAAGATTATGATCCTATTTTCCATTATTTCACAAGCAAGGCTCGCTACCTGAATTCGCAGGTTTAAATTGGCTAGAAGTTAATAAAATATTATGATTTATGCTGAAGAGAACACTTCGCGATTTATTAGAAATTCGGAATTTACTTTTCAGCGCTGTTCAGGAATATTGGTAATAACTGAGTAATTATTGTATTCAAGCGTGAAATTTGTTTAACTTGTACCTATTAAATTTCTACAAGTTCCTGATTTATGATTTTTTTGTATAGTAGGTATTTTTGAAAGCTAGTAAAATATTGTAGCGTGATGCCGTTCTTGTATTTCGTCGGTATAGATATCGACTAACATTTACACGAAGTGATCTTAGTCTGCAGGAATGGCGACACATATCTACATATATGATCGTTTTCAACTTTTCTACATGAATTTGGTTACAAGTGGACATAGTCCGTAATGTTCTCTTACTATGAGAAGGTCTGCAGCCTTATTTGTTTCTGCTATCTTTTAATAAATAATGCCATATTTCATGTGCGTCAAAACTAATTTAAATTTAGTTATTGCTGTTCCAAAGCAGAAATAAACAATAGTCGATATTGCCGCAATCAAATGACATGGACCTGAAATTTGTAAACACATTATACATAATTTTCCCTTAGACCCACGTTATGGCTTCGATAAGCAGACATACGAGGCGTTGTTACACATACTCGTAGAACCAAAATAGCTTTTTATTCAGATATAGGTATGAGTATCAAACCAGGAACCTTTAATTTTTAAATTGTATCAACTAGAAAACATTAGCAGTATTACGAATTTTCATATTATTAAATCTATGCAAAGATGATCGATAGAAACCAATTAGATGTTATACTATTTACTCGATATATCTGAGATCTGAAACGTATTTGAAATCTATCTTACATTGAACCAACGTGATAGATAGAAACCCTAATCCTTCTTATTCTAACAGAGATCGAAGTCCAACAGTGGGAGAGTAAGTAACAGTATTACATAGCTTCTAAACACATCAAGATATGAACGCGTGAACAGCACAATAGAACATCGGTAAACTGGTTCGAGCGGAAAGCTTATATGCTTGTGAGCTGCGCTGTTCAATTTCCTTTCTAGTTCAGAGCGTTGACTAAGATATCTACTTGACTTAGCATAAGACGGTTTGAAAGATAGACAAACAACAAACCGTTTGGCATAACGTCTGCCATACAAAGATCCGGTGAAATGTGATAGTATTTAAGTTGCTATATTTTTTGTTGTTACAGAACATAGATAGTTAAGATTACTCACTCCTAGCAAGAAAATGTACCCAGTTTTGAGAATTGAAATAGTTGCGTAAAAAAGGTTTGCCACGTCTCCGTGCTAAAATGTCCCTAAAATATTTGAAATAATTATTTATTTGTTATGTTAATTACGCAGTATTCGTTATTTATTCGTAAATTTTCTCTAAAAATGTTTTTATTTCCCAAGAATTAAAAAAAAGAACTTACTAATAAGCCGTTTGTGGCTTCATTCAATTTCAAGACGGCGAAGTATCTTTACTAATCTATGTTACAGAATAAGATTTTTTTATATGCTTCTGTGTTTTGCATATAACGTTTACGTCCACATCGCTGGTTGGTTAATATTCTTTTTAAATAAAAAAAACGCATTTTACTACATAAAACATTTATTTCATACAATTCATCCCAAATTACTCGATTTCGTTTCACGAAACACTTTGTTACATAATTTCGTTAGCCCTTCCAATTGGCAATGTGTGTTCACACTAAAAGTCAATATGTCCCATTTCTTGCACCGTTAAAGTTCAATTAACTTGTCCTATGGCGCGTGAAATGAAATATAAAAATGGAACCATCGGTGAAAGCCGTAAAATCTACAACAATAAGTATTTTACGATTCAGTGTCCATTAGAACCAGGTTATAGGTTCTTGGGGAACTAATCTGTTTTAATTCTATTATAAAAGTTGTATGGTGACTTTACGATGGATACGTGTAATTATACTTTTATATTTTCTTCATGATAAAATATTTAACTAAGACTTTTCAACTAAGAAAGTAAATCTTAAAGTTACTTAGATAGGGCTTCTACCCTATTGAAAAAAAGAAAGAAAGTGACTTAATCTTATATATAAAATTCTCGTGTCACAATTTTAGTTACCGTAATCCTCCGAATCAGCTATACCGATATTCACCAAATTTTATATGCATCTTCAGTAGGCCTGAGAATCGGCTACTACCTATTTTGCATACCCCTAAGTGATGAGAGTTGTACAACCCTCATATTTTTTTATTTATATGGCAACACAATATTTGAATTTCTCACGTTTAAATGTCATACACAGTTATAGTCTGATTCATAATTAGGTATCCAAAATGTAAACAAAGAAATGTCACTGTCAAAATTGACAAGAAACAAAAACTTTAACAAACTCAACAAAAAAACGAAAATTTAACAAATATACACAATTTAGCAAACGCGTTATGTAAACCAAAAAACATTCGACTTCGATCACAATCACGAAAATTAATAATATCAGTTACGAAACTTAAAAATGACAGCACAAGAAATGTCTTGGATTTCGGTTGTGTTACCATTATCACATTTTAATTTTCTACCATAAACTTTGTTTTTTATTATTACTGTATGGATCGAAATGGGTGATATAAATATTAGAAAATGTGAATTAATCTTTATTTATTTAGATTATTATTTTATTATTGTTATCTTACTTTAATATCGACAAAAATAAGAAACTACCATTTCTAACTTATTTTCTTGATAGGTCAACACCTTTGTTTACATTTTGGACACCTAATTATGAATCAGACTATAGATACTTAGAAACATTACTTACTATACGCTCTGTTCAAATTGTATGTTATTAAACCAAGGCTACATCACCACTTATAATGACCGTAACAATATATTGTAAATAAAGAATGATTACTTAACGTAACACCGAGCACAAAACCCAAGGGACGAACGAACTCGGTGTAGCTTAATTGATAGATTGCTTGCAATTCAATACTTGCCTCGGAGTTAAAGACTTTCTTGGCTTCCTTATTTTTCCAAAAAATATACTCGTATATTGCGGTTACGTAGGTCATGTATTTCAGAAGTTGTGCTTTTTAAAAATATCAGAATCAATCTTACTTAAATTACGAATGACTTAAATCGACTACCGCCTATGATTAATGATCAATCTGTCTAATTTTGCGTATCGACTTTTTACAAAAAAAATTCGTATTTTCGTATTTTCATTATTTCATTTTTAGGGTTCCGTAGGTACCTAAAGATTAAAAATGGAACCCTATTACTCCTCCGCTGACTGCCCGTCTGTTTGTCTGTCCGCATATCCATCTGTGACAGGGCTCTATCTCCTAAAGGTGGTAAAACCCTTTATGGTTCGACTTCGACGACACTACGGCCATAACTATTTCTTCCAAATAACAGCAGTGTTAAGGGCCACTTACTATCAGATGGACTGCATACATGTGATATTCCTATATTATAAAAAACCATAGATAGACATTTTATAATTTCTTTATACAAGACACTGTAATTTTTTCGATCTTTGTTGTGCAAAAAATGGATCATCATCAACCCATTACTGTCCCACTGCTGGGCACGGGTCTCCTCTCAGAATGAGAAGGATTAGGCCATTGTCCACCGCGCTGGCCAAGTGCGTATTGGTAGACTTCACATACCTTTAAGATTTTTATCTCTCAGGTATGCAGGTTTCCTCATGATGTTTTCCTTCACCGTTTTAAGCAAGTGATAATTAATTTCTAATAGGCACATAAATTTCAAAATCAGAGGTGCGTGCCTGGGATTTGAACCTCGGACCCCTCGATCGAGAGGCCGCGTTTCTTAACCACTAGGCTATCACTGCTTAAAAAATGGATAGATTATTATTAATAAATGGTGCAAACCCGCATCACAACTATATAATGAGCAATCTGTAGGTACTTAAATACTTCTTTGTAAAGAAGTTAACTTCTGTATTTCAACATTAACGGGTTTAATAAAGATTACTTTGTCATAATAGGCTTTAAGTAAACGACCAAGTTGCTGAACTTTGTAGCTTCCAGCTCAACTAGGCTTCAACACAAAATAAATAAATTACCGAGATTGTGTGCCCGATACAGTCTAACTTTGTGTCAAGTGCCGCAAGGTAATAGTATCTATCATTAGGTAGTTTTTCTTTGAAGTACAATAATAATTAAGAGCTTTTAAAGTGAAGTCAAATAAATGTGAGGGTCAAATATTGCAAGCTGTAATGGGTGTCAGGCAGAAATCCTGTTCTATAAGAATTTAGGTATGGCTATGGGTGACTTACCATCATAGATGTGCCGAGTCAGGCCGAGTCGAGTCAGTACTCGAGTACTTACATAAACTCGCATACTCGAATACTGACGGTACTCATACACTGACTCCAGTCTTAGGTACCCTATATAGGCAAACGAGTTGAGGATTGAGAGAAATTGTGCAAGTTACAATTTGTTTAATGTTGTGTTTCGTGAGTGACCTTTTTTTTGGTATTCGTGTTATTGGACTGTGTGTTACAAAGTACTCGAATACTTCATACTGACTCGAGTACTACTGTGGACTCGAGTCCTGACTGGATTTTTTTTTATGAGTACTAAAGTAGTCGAATACCAAACATGGCCGACGGCACATCATTACTTACAATTACGTGGACTGCATGATCGTTTGCTATCTCAATTCCATAAAAAATCTCAAGTGCCTAAAAGTAGCTTTCATTAATATGTAGTTATGTATCAGTATTTTAAAAAGTAAATATAACTGTGCAATGTTGTTTTCCTTAGCTTAGGATATGTATTTTTCGAAATAAAACATTTACCACCGTCATGATACAAACTTCATGTGTCTCAAATTTTTAAGGACCCGTAAAAAAGTACCTAAAATAAACGTTGAAACTTTAAAGCGAAACAAACAAATAAGTTTTCGCATTTATTTATTAGCCGTTTGGAAATAGAGGACAAACTAGAACTTAAAACAACTAAACCCTAGTTTATTTGATTAACTTCAGTACCCTTACCATGAGTTTGTACGTTTTGACAAATATGAATGAGTACAAATACTAAAAGTATTTGTACTTGTATTGCCCATACAATTTCCAATCAGCGCCCCTAGCGGATTGTATCAGAACTATAGTGTCAGTAACGTAACATTAAATGTCTAAATTAACAAAATGGCGCTTTATGTTTTGTCTCTCTTTTTTGCGAACATGTAAGGCAGACAAAAAGACTTGAGCACTTACTTATTGTTACGTTTACTCAGTCTACTAAAGCAAACGGAACAGAATAATGGATTGAGTAATCGTAACGTAAAATTGTGGGATGTTTTGAAGACTCATGGTAAGGGTACAGTACGGCTCCAATACTGGAAATATAAGAAAAGTCTTACAGTAAAACTAGGCATTTGCGCGAAAATCGTTCCCTCAATAAGTATGAAGTACCCAATTTTCTTAAGGCATTATTCTAGAATATCTTTTAGCATAAATAACTTGGTATCTCGCCGAGAATTTATCACTCCTACAATTTCCAATGTGGTTATTTTGATCTACTTTTCGCGGTATTAAACTTTTATGACAGAATTTCGTTCGCAAATAGAAAACATTTTCACTACACATTTTGTAAATTTGGTTGGCTTTGTAAATATTCTTCACTGCGAATATAAGTAAATATTAATATGTAAACTATCCAAATAGATACAATGGAACTGTCTGTCGATGAATTCACATACAATAACTTCTTTTCAAGTATAGGCACAAAATAGGAAATATTTTTTTTCCCTTTTTTACCATACATGGATTATACATAAACATCTATGGGAAGCAGTAGCCGCAAAAGTTCAACGTACTTCTTTGCTACCCCTTTGAACGAAACTAAAAATATAACAGATAAAGAAATTATTATTTTTCATGGTCCTCGGTGTACCATAAAACCAGACATTTCAAAAAGGCTTTATTATAATAAATTAAATTCCAAGGCACTGAAAGTAATTGGAGTGAACGAAATCTAATTTCTTAATTCATATTTTTTTCTTTTTCTATTCAAATAGATTTTTTCTATAAGAGTAAATTGTACGGTGGATTTTAATGAAAAGTTATACAACTTTCCTTAATTTATTTGTATGTTGAAAATGGTAAGTTATCATTACTACATCTGTAACCAACTCCATATAAAACAGGGGTTCTACTTGAAGCCGATCGCAGATGCGTTGCTACTGAAGACTAAGTCGGTAGAACCCTTAAAGGTGGTAGAACCCTTTGTGGTTTTACTCCGGCGGCACCACTGTCACACCTAGTTCTGCCTTATAACAGCAGTGTTAAGCGCTGCTGTGTTCCGTTTTGAAGGGTGTGATAAGGGAGACATTCTTTTCCGAGGAGTTCCAGCTTAGTCCTCAGGTGGACTGCATGCTCGTCTGCTACTCCTATATTATAAAAAAGGCGGCTGAAAACCACTTATAAATAGCCACTACCGTCCACGCAAATCTTTAATTAACTCTACCACTATGAGGTCGGCCACCGATGTGTATAGTATCATAGACTATATTTATTATGAAACCCTCTAAACTAAATATTCAGCTCGTAACAGCACTTTTATTGGACAAAAATACCTTCGTGAAATACCACCAACTTCTTAGTAAAATTCCATGCGAACAAACCAAACCATGTTGACAAACCAAACTTCGGATCTAGTTATAATGTCGACGTGAATTTAATTATGTACGTGTTAGGCACACAACTGTTGTAAACTTATAACCAGGTTCATTGTACATCTATGTCTTGTAAGTTCTGCAATGTTCTGGTTTGAACTCACAGTGAACCGTTCAACATAGTCCGTACGAGCACGATAATGGGTTAACTTTGTAAGTGGAGGAATCCTTCGTGTTTCAACTGCGGCGGCACCGCAGACGTGCCTATGCTGCTTTGTAAGTATGCTTAATACTTGAAAAGTAAAGGCAAAAGGCGTTTGAACTTTTACTTTTCAAGTAATTCTCTAGTAATGCTAGAGAATTACTAGCTGATACGGCAAATGTTTTGTTGCCATATAAATAAAAAAATGTTAAAGGTAAACAACCCTTATCACTTAGGAGTATGAAAATAGATAGTAGCCGATTATCGGACCTACTGAATATGCATATAAAATTTGATGAAAATAGGTAAAGCCGTTTTGGAGGAGTATGCTAACTAACATTGTGACACGATAAACGCCATCTAGCGCAATATCATGAAAGCTGAAAGATACATACTATGATGGTAGACTGGAAAAAATTGTAAAATGACTCATCTTCTTCTAATATTAGCAGGTAATTAGAGAGCTATAAACGTCTAAAAATAAAAATATTCAAGTAACATCAAACAGTCTCCTTAAAGTTGCGCAATTTCTGTAAAGACAAATTGCTATTAGATATAGAGAAGGCGTTGTCGAATTTTAATAGTAACCAATTGCAATTATTACGAACCGAGTAAAAATCTTTGTAATTTTTAATATATGGGCGAAAACACTATTAAATCTTACTAGTGTATTTCCTTGTATCTGATAGTGTCGCTTATAAGAATCAAACTCTGCGAAGTTATAGGATATGACAAAGTAAAGGCAAACACTAATTTTTATCATTTAAAAAATGATTAAAACAATTTGACCAAGATTTTTTTAACCAATCTATTCGCAATATGTTTTTAATACCAAATTTGACGTAAAATACTATTAATCCATTAAAAATATGGGAAAAGGTCGTCCCTAATCATTATATTACCAAACAAGAACTAGTAGTCATTAAGTAGATATAACGACCGTGCAACAAATTTAGTGCCTTGCAATTGCTATGACGTTCTCATTTCGTTCGTTTTATTTCTAGAACGAAGGACAACAAAAATGCACTTAATTTCCCCCAACTTCCTGCGGATTTACGACGCTCGTACTTTACGGGAATATTGCTTTCTTTTACGATATTTGCAGTCTTCTGTGATTATAAGCTTTTGTTTGAATTTTTAGTTAAAATATTGTTGGATACAGTTATTTGAAGGTAGTAGAACCCTTTGTGGTTCGACTCCGGCGACACCATCGCCATACCTATTTCTGCCTCATAACAGGAGCGGTAAGCGCTGCTGTGTTCTGTTTTGATGGGTGTGATAAGGGAAACATACTTTCCGAGGCGTTCCAACTTAGTCCTCCGGGGTAGCGGCGCATCTGTGACCGGCAGATGGGCGGCAGTAGCCACTTAGCATCAGGTGGACTGCATGCTCGTCTGCTCCTCCTATAGAATATAAAAAACCCTCTGATATTCCGATATCGCTGTATTTGTTACAAGTATTAGTAGTTAGGATTATACCACTTCAATGCTTAATCTCTCGTTTCAGAAAATACGAGTAGATAGTACTGATGCAGAAAAATTGAAGGGTCTAACTATTAATAAAATAAATATTTTCTATACAAAACGTTTCAATGGTAATACTGGGCGTATTTGAATGTAAACTTTAAAAATCCATTTACAATGAATAATGGTTTTAATATTTTTATTGCCCAACTGAATCGCGAAAATTTATTGCTTGATTTATGGTTAATAGTTTCAAAAACAAATCGCAATGATTTAATTGTTATTGTTTTCAGTACAAACTGACTGTTACCCCACTGCTGGGAATGTATCAGCTCTCAAATCGCAATTCAGACCCATCGTGAACAAAGATTTTGGGTTGTGATGGTCATTTCCTACTTTCGCTACTAGCATTATCATCATCAACCCATTATTGTCCCACTGCTGGGCACGGGTCTCCTCACAAAATGAGAAGGATTAGGCAATAGTCTACCGCGCTGGCCAAGTGCGAATTGGTAGACTTCACATACCTTTGAAAACTTTTTTTTTTATATACGAATTCTCAGATATGCAGGTTTCCTCGCGATGTGTTCCTTCACCGTTATAAGCAAGTGATAATTAATTTCTAATACGCACATAACTTCGAAAAATCAGAGGTGCGTGCCTGGAATTTGATCCCCGGATACTCGATCGAGAGGCCGAGTTTCTTAACTATTAGGCTATCACTGCTTGTGCTACTAGCATACGCATTAACAATTTTCCATTAAACTTCACTTTTCACTATAGCACCACTTTTCTATAGCAATTACAATGATGATGGTACCTACTTACCTCCGGTCAAGTAACACTAGTTTTACCACCTTTCAAAGTGATTTGCGAAAAAGTATTTTATGTAGACGAGCAATCGGTTTCACCTTCACTACAAAACCATTAAAATAATTCGTTATATTATTATACGACACAAGGGAACCGTGGTTAATGGAGCATCAATATAATTAGTTGGACCATGTTTCAGGGCGCACAAATGAATCGTAGCACGTACAGGGTTGTACAAATTCAATAAGGTGGAGCGGTGTAAATCTCAATTGTAGCCCCTCTCTCATCAAGATCCAGTAAATTGCCCTAAATAAAGTGTGGAATCGTATACGTAGGGAGCCTTTCATTCGATGAATACAACCCCTTGTACGGATTACACGGGTTGCGATGTCAGGAAGTTTAGTAAGCCGTATCCAATTTAGTTTGTATGGGCTGTAGTTTCACGCTGTATTTACACCGTCTGTACAGACGTGTTATATTAAGCTTGGCATGTAATCGACTATACCTTTTCACGTTTCCCTTTTGCGAGTTAGTTGTTGTGTTGTGCGAGAAATTGGTTAGTAATAAAAATGTACAAGCCAATAATAAAGAAATGGAGTTCAAGGTGGTAACGACCCGAGTGGCCGAGCGGTCATCATACCGGTCTGACGCGCAAAGAGTCCCGGGTACGTTCTCCGGCCAGACGTACTCGTATATCTTAATGATGAATTTAGATATCTGTTCTTGGTCTGAATGTTTGTGTATTCGCCTTTGTGTGTGTCTATAGCACCAACGACACAAGGAATCCTAGTGTGGGACTGTGAGTGTAGAATGAGTTTATAACGTTTATAGCCTTTCGTAGTACGCCTGCAACACCATAGCCATATAATTTCTGTCTTATAACAGCAATATTAAGCGTTGTTGTGATCTGGTTTAAGGCAGAAACACTTTTTTTTATAATATAGGAGCAGACGAGCATGCAGTCCACCTGATGGTAAGTGGCTACTGCCGCCCATAGACATCTGTAATAAAGCCCAAGTATGTCTCCCTAACACGCGCCTAACACTGCTTTTATTAGGCAGAAATAGGTGTGGCGGTGGTGCCGCCGGAGTCGAACCACAAAGGGTTCTACCACCTTCATAACTTACACGATGCATTCCAACTTCGTCCTCAAGGGTAGCAACACATCTGAGGTTGACTTTTAGTAGGGTTTCGATCTACTTGAGCTTGATTATAAATGTCTATGGGTGGCAATGACCACAATAAGGTGAACTATGTACTTGTATGCAATTTAAATAATAAAAACAAGTTCAAAATCATCGGTGACTGCCGCTGGCAATATGTAGTTTCTTAGCGTATGTATGCATACGAGTACCTATGGGTAAGTTATATGTTTTTATTCTAACTTAACAGCATAAACATACCTAACTCGGTAGTTACGACTCATAAATTTAGTGAATTTATATTACACTTTTTTTGTCCTTTGTAAAGGATAACTACTTATGTTTCGTTGACCTTCATATTCTATAAGATGTCTATTATTTTACTCTCATACCTCTGTATTATTAAAGTACTAAATGGAATTTAAACTAGTAACAATGGGTAAGTCCTAATATTTGTAGGAATTTCTTACAACACGATATGTACACAATAATAACATAACATAATGGACACATCTTCATCACAGTATGTTATTAGTAAGTAAATGAAAATACGTTTATTTTCAAAAAAGATGGACATGGATGGACAGATAGCACAAAATCTATCGAAAGCAGTAGGCGGTCCAAAAATAATACTTTATGAATGAAATACATAAGTAACTATATCTTACGAATAAATATCTAGTAATAATTTCAATCAAGTATCGCAATAAACCCAGAAGTACAAGTTCTTTGAAAAGGACAGCCACTAACATCGGAGTTTTGTTCCAAATAATCGCGACCTACATTTTCCAAACAATATCCGTACAAAGCAACAGTTCTTGTATAATTTATACATTGACTCTCGACGAATTGTGGTTTTATTAAACTAAAATCCAGGCTATTTAGTCGCAGCGAAACGAAATGAGCAAGCCAGAAACTTTATACAAAATAGAGGTACCTAACCAAATAGTAATAAAGTGGGTAGCTATTTAATATACACGCAATATCTCTTTATGTTTTTGGAATAATTTGAAGAAAACAAAAGCTGTTGCATTTCATTTTTAATCCGACGGTGGAGGGTTTTTTGAGCGTATGTAGGTACTATATTTCATTCTTTGGCACGGTCGCCAACCAAACCACCTTTGGGCTAAACAACCCCAACGACTTGACAGATTTTAAAATATGGAGTGTCGTTGGATTATTTTAAACTGTGGAAATAGCATAGGCTATAATAGTAGTTTTTTTATGTGGGATTTAAAACCAAGTTTAATCTATGGTCTTTACAAAAACCCTTTCTTATCTGCACTCTGTTTCCCAATTAAGAATATTTCGTATTTTTGACACTTCTCACTTTATAAGTTCATTCAAATTGATACGAGAAACAATAGCGCATAACGAAAACGTTCTAAATTTAAATATTACAACAGCAAAATAAGTCACCGTTTTTCTTAAAACATTTTTCGAGTTGACTGTTTCCGGCGCCTTCCTGGAAAGATATCAGGGGTCGCTTTTTATTTGCCAAAAATGCCAAGGCCTAGCAAATATTCGCGAAACACTGAAAATCGAAAGAGGAAAATATTTTCGCAATTCCCAGTCTCTGGTTATTTCGTTATTGTAAATGCTATTGATGGTGTTATTATTGGGTGTAACGGCGGAAACCTTTTTATTTGATTAGTGAAGGAAATAAATGTATTATGTTTTATTATTTCCATAAAATAAAATAACGAATGATGTTAGATTGATTTTTCGCTCTACATATTTGGTACACATAATATTATCTTATTTCAACCTGAGGTAGTTATGAAAATATCTCGTTGCCACTACACATTGACACATTGGTTATTTATAATCAAATCCAAAAGAAATTTGAACCCTACCTGGAATCAGGACGAGACACGTCATTGCTCCTGAGGACTAAGTCTCACCTTTCAAACCAGTCACAACTGTACTTAGAATAGGTGTGAAAAAAAAGAAATAAGTGAAAATTGGTGTAGCAGTGGTTCCTCTGGATTTAAATCATACTCCTTCTACAACCACCTTTCAGTGACCATATACTGTAACCTTAATAGGTATATTTAATTCACCGCCCCACACTAGGATTCCCTGTATCGTGAAAGCCATCGACACACACAAAGACAAATAAAAAAACACCCAGACCGCTCTGCCACGCAGGTCATCTAAATAAAAAAAACAGTATCAGATATTTTGCACCATTTAGTCATTCCCCTGAAAAGGTGAATATGGCACATATTGTTTAGTATTCCTGATGTGCGTGAGCTGAAAGGATTTACTACGCTACAGTTACGGATATTGAGATAAGCCTATATTTTAGACCACATGTCGTCCCCGCGAGTTACTGTGCGGAATATCAAACAAGAAACACTTTAAGTTATCCCAGGATGTGATAAACAATATTTTTATTACTGCGGTGTATACGGAGGGAATCGCTAGTGCTTTAAGTTCCTAATTATACTTCAGTACGACGCGTTCCAACTCAGTCTTGGTTGCAATCTGTGTCGCACCTTCAGGTCAGATTCCAATTAAACTGAGTTTGATTATGGATGTCAACGCGTGGCTGTGGCTACATATCATCAGGTGGTATGCACACTAACACTTGTAATATGGAGTAGCAGACGAGCATGCAGTTCACCTGTTGGTAAGTGACTACTGCCGCCCATGGACATCTGTAATCGACTCTAGATAGGATTAGATATTCGTACCGGAAGTCGGCCACAGATGCGCCGCTACCCCTGAGGACTAAGCTGGAACGCCTCAGAAAAGTATGTGCCTTACCACACCCTTCAAACCAGAAGACAGCAGCGCTTAACACTGCTGTTATAAGGCTGAAATAGGTGTGGTGGTGGTGCCGCCGGAGTCGAACCACAAAGGGTTCTACCACCTTCAAATATAACCACCTTTTAATTATAAAAAAAACAAAGTAGAACCGAAAAGGAAAGTAGTGAAGGCTATATTATTCCCATAATTTAGACGAGCCTAACGACACCTCAATATGTAAAAATCAGTCAAGCGGTTTGGACTATAGGGCGTGCTAAAGAAATTACATTATGTTACAGCGAAAGTAATGAATCCGGATATTACATGTACTACCCAGCCATTATTTATTATATAATGTCTACTTAATTAAAAGTTAATGTTGTTCATTCTGTGTCAATTATAAATATGTCTACTTAATTTAGACATATTTATAATTGACACAGAATGAACAACATTAACTTTTTATATCTTCAAAGACTAGGATGAAATAATAAAACAAGTTTAGGTAAAGATTATAAGGTTTTATTAATTATCCTTAAGTATAATTATATTTTTAAATGTTATAATTATGTTCTGATTGATGATAATTTTACTTTAATTAAAAATTAAATGAAATGACGCACTAGAACATTATATGACAAAAACACAGAGATGAGATAGATACAGAATCACTTTTTAAAGGCTACGAAAATAAAAAAATATCTTCATTTAATGCAGATTCTACCACTTCTTCTGTTGAAAATTCGACGGTGCAATTTTAGGCTCTATTTCCAAAAATTGCTTCGTAAGGGCTACGATTTATTCCTGCGTGAATAATATGCAATCAGCTTTTGCTGTGTGCCGCCGGCGACGAATACACCACCCCATTTAGACCCGTGGGTGTCATAGAAAGCGACTAAGGCTATTTATCAGGTAGATGAACAGCAGCGTCTACTCGGGCATTTGACATTCTACTGTCACAGTCCCACTAATTGCTGAGTCTGACACCGCCTGACGTAATTTCCAAAGGTATCCTGCTTGCTATTGAGATCTCTTCGTGGGATCTAGCTACCATCCTCAGGCCGGAGTCTACCGTTAATAATGACGCGTCGTTTTCGGTAGTGCGCCTGGGATTCAGTTAATCCCCTTATCCCCCCTTCCCATTATGATGCTTCCAGTCATCTATCTAATCCAATAATGCTATCTTTCGGATAATGTGGGTTCTTTAGACACCGTTATCCTCGGACGCGTGGTGTATTGGTGCGGGCCGGTGAAATGGTTATCCCCTGGCCGCCTGTCTGATCGTTGGTAACAGGAACCCAGGCAACAGTGCTAAACTCTGACCCGAGAGGCTTTCCCGGCATCCAACGAAAACTCCTGCTACACTATACTCCAAAACCGCTATACTCCGAAAACTCGTACAGAGTAAGAGTACGGAGTAGAGCCAGGTAGTTGGGCATGAGCGGGACCGACGGCCCTTCAGTCCCTTATATCAGCATCCCATATCACTGAGACCCACACCTTATCCCGTGAGACAAAAGTACAATTGTATGAACTACGATATCGCGGTAAGCACCCCATCTGGTAACGGAGTAAGGAGCAGGAAAGAAAGCAAGTCGAATCGTATTTACTTCTTTGACTAACGTGTTGAATGATATTCGGAACAAAGTGATTAATTTACGACTAGTAATTATTTATAATAGCATTTATCATAATTAGGGAAACGCATACATACATACTTTCGAATTTACTTTCCGCAGTTAGGTACAAACATAATATATTGTATATGTTAATGTTTCGTTTTAATTAAATACATGGTTCCCTGGTAATTACAAAAATATAAGTCATATATGTCCAAAATAATATATAATAATAGATTAACATTAAGTATTTGTCCATAAGGTCATAATTTATTCCGACTAATTCAATGTCACACAGTAAATACAATTAAATAATAATAAATAACTTATTCAGCATAATGATAACATATAATAATAAATTATAAAAATGTTATATTGTATAATACACATTATGTAGGTACACATGTACAATTTCACCTTGAATAAAAATGAATATTCAAGATGTAAAAAAATTTTTAACAATAAATACAACCGACTTCTATGTCACTACAAAGTAAAAAATAATTCAAATAAATGTTGATTTAGTACATATTTCTGAAGTCGGCGCTCATATTAGAACGCTGTTTACATCGTTATCCAACGAAATATATTGATTATTTTTTGTTAAAAATTTTTTGTCACCCTTTTTAGTGATGACATAATAACATTTATATTAATACAATATAAAATTGTATAGACGTGATCATGAATTAAGGTAAGGTCTGAATTTACATTGATTGGAACCGCCCGCTCGCAGGGCGCTACCGCGCCCTGCTCGCTTAGTTTTATATTGTCTTATATGTTCCAACCTATCCGAACTAAATAGTCAATGATGAACTGGCTTTGCAACTTCATTAGAACCTACACCAAATATCTTCAAACACAACTCAATTATTCCCATCGGTTGAGGAGTTACATATTTTGTCTCCGAGCCATATTATCAGACCCTTAAATAGTCAATGATGAACTGGCTTTGTAATTTCATTAGAACCTACACCAAATATCTTCAAGCACAACTCAATTATTCCCATCGGTTGAGGAGTTACATATTTTGACTCCGAGCCACATTATCAGACCCTTAAATAGTCAATGATAAACTGGTTTTACAATTTTATTAGAACCTACACCAAATATCTTCAAACAAAACTCAATTATACCCATCGGTTGAGGAGTTACATATTTTGTCTCCAGAACCCACTCTGATCCTCATCATATTTTAATGGGACCAAGTTGTAGCAATTATCCACACATGAAATTAAAGGCATTAGAATAGGTTCATAAACGGCGAAGTTATGGCTGTTATATTTACATGGGTGGAGGAGTTCCCCTCATTTTCTCCAGAACCCATCGATGGATCCTAACCATATTTAAATGGGACCAACTTCCAGCTCGTTTCTACACAATAAAAAAAGAATTATTAAAATCGGTCCACTAACGGCGGAGTAATTGATGTACATACATAAAAAAAAAAAAAAGATACCGGCCGAATTGATAACCACCTCCTTTTTGAAGTCGGTTAAAAAGGCAAATATACTGATGTATTACATACACTTGAAAATGCACATTTTTATCTTTTTTTCTTTAAATAAATGTAATATTTATAGATTGCACTTATATTTGTCGTTTAAATTAATTAAAAGACAATAATTTAGTTTACTTTTTAGTACATAACGATGCGTTAAAATGGCTTCAAAAGTAAACTAAATACCAACATTATTAACCGTTGACCTCACTGGATCTATAATAGATTAGCAAAGATTATTCACTCCTAACAAGAAAACGTTACCAGTTTTGACAATTGAAATTTTCACTGACATCTATTTTCGTGTTTGAAAAATATTTAAAAAAATGTAGTTTTTAGATCATTTACGAATGAAACGATATTTCTCCGCATTTTTCTTCGATTTCGTGTTATTATACCATGTATTATACCATGATAGCCATTAAATGGCTGACAGAATTGTCAGCCGTTTAAGCCATTTAATGGCTTCTTTCAACTACAAGGCGGTGAGATATCTATACTTATGTGTGGGATCTATGAAAATATTCAATCGAATTAATCCAAATTATCTAATATCTTCCAAATTATAATAGCATTAACTGGATTATCAATCAAGCGCCAATCTTAATAACTTGCTTATAAATATCTTGTCAAAGGCCACATTAGCTACATAATGAATACATTTACCTCATTATTATCATAACGGAACACCGAATTGAATCAAGCGCACGCGCAGCGGCAGTCACGGCCAATCAGCCCCGCGAGAAACACGCGAATTGTTTGTTGATGTTTATTTATTGTTATCGAAATAACAAATAATAACAATCTAATAAACATTGTTACGTTTCAAATTCGAAGGATCTGCGTGTTTAGTGCGCAGTCACGCACGTTGGTAAGATTTTTAAATTATTTCACGTTTTAATGTTTACAAAACGGTTTTATGAAAACTATGTCATAGTCGTATCTATCAGTTAGAGATAATTTATCGAATCCGTATTTACTTCTTACGATGTAGGAAAATGAATGAACGACATTCAAAGATAAAACAGCAATTTAATACCTAATTGTGTCACACACGTTGAAACAATTCTAGGTACCGACTACTATTTAATTTCTCATTAAATCATTGACTACAATCACATTAATTAGTCGAATCATTGTAACTAAACTAACTTACATTATAACTAGCTCATACAATGATTTACCTATACCTACATTTTTTAACAATTCTTATCTATTGATTGAATCAGTGTTATGTTTATTTGTCTGATACATAATAAGTTTGTCTGATACATACATTTTGTCAATTATTTTTATATGAGTGTAACAAAGTGAGAACTAGAGCGAGTGAGAACTAGAACTGTATTATGTATATTAGGTATATGTTCAGTATACACTTACTTATTTACACATCTCATCAACCCATTACTGTCCCACTACTGGGAACGGGCTTCCCTTTTAGAGCGAAAATGGCCCAGGCCATAGTCCACCGCGCGGGCCATTTGTAGGTTTTCCCACGATTAATTTCTATTATGCACATAACTAAGAAAAACAGAGATTTATGCTAGGGATTCGAACCTCAAAACCTTCGATTACGACGGCGAAAAAATCATAGAATTAAAGAAATCTTTATATATATATTTCTTATGTGCGTGTGTATGTCACTGAACTCTGGACTAAACGACTGGACTGATTTTGATGAAATTTGTTGTGTATGTTCAAGGGGACTTGAAAATGGTTTAGATTCACAATTTAGTCCGTGGGAAAGGGTTTTTTTTAATTAATTTTTAATTCGTAAGTAGTTATAGAATCGGAAACTATGCATTTGATCAAGTAGAAACAACAACAACAACATATCCACTGTTTTGATAAACAACATATACGAGTAACTATGTTTTCAGCTAACATTACTTAATGTTCCTATTATCACAGAATGTTATGGTTGATATTTTTTTTGCTGCACCTTCTATTGTTTTATATACTCTAGGCATATTGAACCCTGAGATTATTCAAAAATAAACATTAGTGGATGCTTGATGCGGTGGGATCATATCTCCCATAAGAAAGTGTACCAAGTGTACCCTAGCTATACTGTGGTTATAAAAAGATATTGTAAAAAAATCTACTACTATTAACACTATTCTATGAAACAGACGTTTAAAAACATAGATAATGAATAGTTTAAAAGTGTTACTTACCCGAAATAAGTTTACTAACCAATTATTTAATCAAAATGAAAACTTACGAAAAATATTTCTCTGCGACACGAAACACACAATCATCCGCCATCTGCTTAAATATCAAATTGGGCAAGAGTACCAAGTTTAGAAAGTTTTAACGTATCATATACAACCAATGTTGCCACACTAAAATCATATTGTGTTCACAGAAGCTCTGTAAATCCAGTGTACCAAGTCTCCCGTAAGGATCAAGTGTCCCCAGTTTCCCCTATGTCATATTATTTATTTAAAATGCGGGCGAAGCCGCATGCACCACTAGTATATATATATATCCTTTTGTTTTAATGGTGAACTATAACAAAGAAAGGAAAGGTAATATAGTGCCTTAAGCTCTCTACCTTCATCTTTTGTTTATACCGTCATTAAAGTACATGTAAATGTCAATGTCAAGTACCCACATACTCTTCGGAATAATTATAACCTTAACCCTTTTCATTCTGAGAGCTTCAAAACAATATGATAGTGTAGTGGATGAAAGTTAACTACAGGTTGTTTAAAAGCGTATTTTTACAAAGTATTTATTTCTTATTTATTGCATACAATTATTATTTTCAATTAACTTTTTAGTATTTATTAAATACATAAATCACATTATATTATCTTAATACACAGTGACAGATACACAATGACAGTGTAATGGATGATAGTTAAGTACAGGTACTTTAACAATGTATTTTTACAAAGTATTTATTCCTTTTTATTATTGCATACAATTATTATTTTCAATTAACTTTTTAGTATTTATTAAATACATAAATCACATTATATTATCTTAATACACAGTGACAGATACACAATGACAGTGTAATGGATGATACTTAACTACAGGTAGTTTAACAATGTATTTTTACAAAGTATTTATTCCTTTTTATTATTGCATACAATTATTATTTTCAATTAACTTTTTAGTATTTATTAAATACATAAATCACATTATATTATCTTAATACACAGTGACAGATACACAATGACAGTGTAGTGGATGATAGTTAACTACAGGTTGTTTAACAACGTATTTTTACAAAGTATTTATTTCTTATTTATTGCATACAATTATTATTTTCAATTAACTTTTTAGTATTTATTAAATACATAAATCACATTATATTATCTTAATACACAGTGACAGATACACAATGATAGTGTAGTGGATGATACTTAACTACAGGTTGTTTAACAACGTATTTTTACAAAGTATTTATTTCTTATTTATTGCATACAATTATTATTTTCAATTAACTTTTTAGTATTTATTAAATACATAAATCACATTATATTATCTTAATACACAGTGACAGATACACAATGACAGTGTAGTGGATGATAGTTAACTACAGGTAGTTTAACAACGTATTTTCACAAAGTATTTATTTCTTATTTATTGCATACACTTATTATTTTCAATTAACTTTTTAGTATTTATTAAATACATATATCACATTATATTATCTTAATACATTTGTTCATTTAACTGCGTCGTTAAAAATAAGCGTATTAAATTTAAGAAAAAGAGCGTACCTACATTTAAGTAAACTATGTTGCTAATGCATCTTGAAAATCGGAAATTCGATATGGTTATTACGTTTTAGAAAATGAATCAAACGAGCCTCAACGCGATCGGGGTGCGTCATTTAATTACAGAATTTCCATGGGAATCTGTCAGCAACATCATCATACTGTAAATCCATTAGTGTCCTACTACTGGCCGCGGGTCTCCTCTCACAATGAGAATTAGCCCACAGTCCACGAGGCTGGCCAAGTGCGAATTGGTAGACTTCACATATCTTTGCAAATTTATTTTTCTAAGATCTCTCAGGTATGCAGATGTCCTTACGATGTTTTCCTTCACCGTTTAAGCAAGTGATAATGAATTTCTAATACGCACATGATTGAAAAATCAGAAGTGGGATTTGAACCTCGGACCCCTCAAGCCAGAAGCTTTGTTTCATCCACAAGCAGTCCAATAGCATATCATAATCCTATATATAAAATTCTCGTGTCACAATGTTAGTTACCGAACTCATCCGAAACGGCTTTTCCGATTTTCACCAAATTTTATATGCATATTCAGTAGGCCTGAGAATCGACTACTATCTATTTTTCATACCCTTAAGTTATAAGGTCGTTCACCCTTAACATTTATTTATTTATATGGCAACACAACGTTTGCCGGGTCAATTAGTAATATTGTATTATTACCTGATCTACATACCCATACAAAATTTCAGCTCAATCAGATACCAAGTCAAATTTACCTTGCCAGATTTGACCCGCACCTACTTACATACATACTTACACTGCAAATTAAATAAAAGATTGTAGATTACTTTTATATAATGTACTACAAAAAAAGTAATTAAATACAAAAACTTAATTTGATGTTAAAAGTGCTTAACAATTTGTTATTGTCTCTTTGTCTAGATAATTACTCAAAGTAGCAATAAAAATTTAAATTATTCAACTTCTTTGTTTTTACAACCTGATTTGTTTTTATTAAATTAGTGTTAGGTATTTCTACAGAGCCACTCGCCTCGACCAGGACCCTAAGGGAATTAAATACGGGTTGAAAGTTTGTATGATAATTCGCCTTCGCCGCGATTCTGCTTTCGCCGAAAAACAAGCGTCATGAAAATTAGTACTTTGTTATAATTAATATTAGTCCAAGATACAAAAAAGTTATTGTGAGATACATAACATACTAACAAGACGTTTTATCTTTAAGAACACTTAAATATCTAAAATAAAAAAAATATTAAATTTCTAAACGTAAAGAAACATTCTTTACTTCGACTACAGAATGGAAATGCATAATAATTGTGAAGTATCTATGGAAGTATACGTATGTCAAGATTGATTACAGATAATTATCTGTAGGTAGAAGCCTAATAAAGACATGTATAATTACCTCGAATCAAGTGTGTCACGTTATCCTGTTTTGGCTTCGTAAATAAAATTGTTATAAAGTTTTCCATCGGAATTTCGCGATATGCGGTATATAAAAATACTCCTAATTTTTGCAAAAAGAAATACACCTTACATTGCGCTGACCTCAAGACTAATCCACAAAGTAAAAGCAAGCTAACTATAAAACATGTGAAGATGACTGCATTGGGAATAAAATCTGAATTACAGGAATTCGGCAAATACTAAGGTAAACATAATTCAAAGCTAATGCAAGCAAGCTAATGTGGCAGTATGATAGAACCGATGGCCATTATAGTGAATTCTTGGATAGAGACCACAAAGCGGCATTGTACGTTGATATTGAAGGTATGAGTTGATATTGTTGATATTGAAGGTTTGAAGGTATATAAATGGGGTGCGTTTCGAGATGCTGTAAACACGATTTTAAGAACAGGTTGGATGAGAACCAAATGGGATCCATCGAAGATCGAATGTCAACGACCCAAGTACCCGTGGAACACTGACCACACCGATCTACCTTGCAGAGGGTTCAAGGTCGGATTCCCGGCCAGACAGGAATGATAAGTTTAAATTTGTATATGGTCTACCTGTTTATGTATTTTACTTTATTCGGGTCCTTAGCACCCACTGTATAAGCCTAGTGTTGACTTTGAAGTAGAGAGCTTTTTTTATTTATTTTATTTATTTATTTGACACGCCAACAGCATAATATACAGAAATTTTACAAATAACATTATGTAATATAATAGAATACACTGGTATGCAAGCCAATTATAGGCATGTACAATATTTATAGAAATAGAGACGTATATATGTATGAAAAAATGTAAAGTTGTCATACTTCATCCTATATTCAGAGCCAAATTTAGAAGGGAGCAAACGGGGTAGGAACAGTTACTGGCGTACCCAATAGAGACAACATATCCAAATTGCGAAGGGTCAGCTTTAAAGCACATATAAGATTTTTTTTAATCAGTATAAGTGTATGTTTTCTCCAAATATTTTTGAAATAATTTTATTAGCAGTATTTTTTGGAAGATTTGACGAAAAACAATGTTCTTTTAAATGGAAAAATAATGACCACTCCCTCGTTGTCCCAAGGCCTCCACCGGCCTATCTAACATCAAATGGAAAAATAAATGAGTAGGCATAAGATGTTATAGTTTTAAGAACGTTACACCGGATAAGCAAGTATAACAAGTTTAAAAACTGCTCGCAAATTTTACATTCCACTGATCAGCATGCAAAAATATACTTAAATTAACTGTATTAAGTCTTATTTCCTCACAAAACAACTCATATGAAGAGTCTGTTGGCCCTGATGCCGATTTTTTTATTATGTTATATAATAAAATTCTTTGTTTTACATTGAAACTTAAATTTTGCGTCATTTTAAATTTAAAATTACACATACTTATATTTATACTAATTACCATGTCTGTACATCACAATGTAACGTATTTGCGTTATTGTTATAACCGTTTTTAATATAATTCACAAAGTAGCAATGCAGTCCATCTTCTCACCCACATGGATACAACATAAGAAAATATGTTAATTTTAAGACCCATGTACTACTGTTCTTTTTCTCAAATAAAGTAAATTGAATTAATACTAAATGGCTACTGCCGCCCATGGATATCGGTATTTAACCCCAGATAAGAATAGGGTTGAATCCTACATGATTTCAACCACAAGTTGGTTCCTCTGAGGACTAAGTTGAAATGCCTGATATAAGTAGCACTTAGCACTGCTGTTATTAGGCGGAAATTGATGTAATCCTCGTCCTAACCTCCATCTCTAGCCTAAGACTATAGTATAAAGTATGTATTGTTAAAAGTCATAGAACCGCGTTTACGATCTACAAAGTTGAGTAAAGATAGGTCGCGGGTTAGATTGGCTAAATATTCACAATACCACGCTTCAGCACCCACGTAAAACATTGATCCCAGCGATTATCATCATTAAATGCTCTTATTATTATTATTATTATTATTAAAAACTCCACTTTACCCGATGCAAAAATTACTGAAAAATCATCCTCAGAAGGAATATATTTGGAACAAACTTTTGGTTCTAAAAAAATAGAAAGCAGTAATTGTAACGTATATTACTATCAGAACTATCCCACCAAATAATTTAATTTTGAACTTTGACATACTTGACGTTATTGTACGTTTTTATGTTTTTACGAAGCCTGCTCGGAGCCTCAATCTGTAGGTACTACACCGCAATATTTTACTTCAATGCCGCGGTCAATGCCACACAAAGATTTCCGCTCTCTCTGTCCTTGTTACGAAGAACCGATTTAATAATAAACAATTCGTTGTTTGTTTATTAATATGTAAATTACGGGAAAATTAAGTAATTTACTTCATTATGTAAGAATTAAAAATAAGGAATTATCAAAACATTACACGTTTTATGATTTTAAGTAAGTGCATAATTATTATTATGAGCATGAAGAATATAATTCATAATAATTAAACATTAATGTACAAGTACGGAAATGAGGTTCCAAAGATTACTTTTGTCTTTACCACATTTTAGGGTTCCGTAATTATAGAGTCCGTCTGACCATCTCTGCGTTTGTCGGTCTGTCTATCTCTTGAATTGTTATATATTATAGAGTGCGTATCTATAACCGCTATGACAAATATTAAAAAAAAAATAACAAATAATATACGAAACTTGGGTATTTATGTTAAAGGAATAAGATAAAGTGAAAAAGGCCAATAACTTCGGGATAATGTTGTTCGCGCGTTACAGTACAGATTATAAATCTTAGAATTCAAGTATAAATCTACTGAATTGTATAAAAACATTATATGGACGTTTGCCTTAGTATAGATAATAATTAGTTATTTTAATATACAACCGAATACATTTATTATGTTATGTTCGTGTAATGTACGCACGCGCATATTAAATATATTTTTTTATATTTCAGTTTTACTGACAACTGTCACCCATTGACATTTGTAATCAATTCCATATAGAGTAAGCGTACAGGGAGAGGACACAAATGCGTTGCCCCTGAAGAGTTGGAACACCTTGTCACACCCGTCAAACCAGACCGCCGCTTAACACTTAACAGTTTAGACCGAAATAAGTCTGGTGGCGATGGTTCTAATGAGAAACCACGAGGAGTTCTACCACAACTAAATCAATTGAGAATACACATGGGCGTAGGCACAAAATAAATATATTTCATTTCGATTCATTTTATTTTTATGTTATATGTTATACAATTATTTTTAATAAGTTTATTAACATTTAAAATACATTAACTAAACAGTTATTTACATTTTAAAGTGCAGGGGGGTTACTACCATCTCTTAACACAATATTATTTTAATCATACTTTTACTTTTTTTGCAGGAAATTTAACTATTTAAGCTAAATATGACTATTTCAGTTGGTTTTATACAATGGATAAGCAAAAATTAATAAGGGTTTAAGTTTATTCAACTGTATATGACGGAATATTTTACTATTTTAAGGAGGAAATAAAACTTTCCTGAACTATGATGGTTTTTAAAAGATGGTGGTAGGCTCCCAGGACTACATAAAACATTGACTCAACTAAACTCTCGTAAATGCTACAACACATCGAATGTTTTCACAAAATATGTGTAAACTTGAGTCTTCTTTTGCAACTTTTTAGTTATTCGGATGTTCCGTTTATTTGGCTAATAACTAAATATCTTCTTCTAAAGATCTAATTTGTAACATGACCCTGAATAAAAGAAAGTAATGTGTTCTAAGCTTACAAGGTAAAATAATGTTTGTTTATTTTTTGGCGTACGGCCTTCTTAGGCGGTTTTTCGATAATCAATAAGTGAATGAAAATCGAATCGAGTTCGAATTAAATAATCAAGTTAAATAAATTTAAAAGTAAAATTGTTTTACACCGACAATGTTGTATTTGAATAAGAATACTCAGTTTTTACTTATCGCAACAGAACCTAAACTACTGAAACTAGAACCAATTTTAATAAAAACTTCATTTTTTATGTTGACATAAACTCAAAGACGATTTTAGATATTCCACCCCTAAGGGGATACAATACGGATTAAATATTTGTATCAATATGTCTGCGCGTAAGAAGTCGCGCACTGTAGTTAGTTATTAATATTTAGTTAACATATTGGCTTTCAATAAAACTTGATATGATAAGCCTCGTCCAATACCTGTCTCGGCCATAACTACCTTGTCTTGGCTACACGTCTTGAACTTTGTGAAGCGTAGGCAACTTCGTTAGAGTTGCCGGTAACTACCTATATCTATTAAGTGGACTTCACATACAGGTTACCAAGGGTTCGTACCAAAGGGTAAACACAGGATCTATATAACTAAGCCTTCGCTGTCCGTTCGTCTGTTCGCCAGAGAGCGTGTATCATAAATAAAAAAGGAGGGTTATATCTATTGAAAGGGAAGCCATATTTTCCCAGGGCTTACAGTTTATCTAATAAAATTTTCACAATGCATATAGTAATTCTAAAATAGCTATTATAATAACGACTTCTACCATTCCCCGCTTGTCTAATTATAATTTCCACTCGAAATTTTAAAGTAGGTAATTCTAATTTAGTTTGAATGGAAAATTAGAGTATTGGAAATCGAACAACAGACGCGCAGTCCAATAAAGTAATGCTACATGCCAAGCAATCCTCTAATATTATAAATCCGAAAGTAACTCTGTCTGTCTGTTTGTCTGTCTGGTTGTCTCTTCTTCACGCCTAAACCACTGAACCGATTTTAATGAAATTTTGTGCAAAGATAGTGTGAGACCCGAGAAAGGACATAGGACAGTTTTTATCCCGGAAATCCCACGGGAACTAGGGATGGCGATCTAAGATCGATTAATCGGAGAATCGATCTTTTGGACGCAAAACATCGATTATTTTAATCGATATTAGTAAGGATTGAATCGTAAACTATGCATTTGATCAAGTGATGATCTTTAGCAAAGTTGAAGGTACGAATTTACAGTTTTATGTATGTTAGTATGTTATATTATTTTCTTTTAAACGCGGGCGAAGCCGCGGGCAAAAACTAGTATTATCATATTTTATCATAGCATTATCATTATTATGAAATAATTTAAGTAATTAGCAATATAGGTAAACAAAAACTTTCCGTTATGAAATACAATAATGTCGAAGGAAATCAAGTCGCATTAATTAGCAAACATCAGATTAACATAGTGCATCCTATTGCATTGGCATTATTATTTGACATAACGGTATGTGAAAGTGCATATATAATTAATTTGCATTTTTTATAAACGATAGACAGTTCAGTTGTGCAAGGACCAAGGATTGCGTTGTTCTGATTTACAAATTGTAAATTGCAACCAAGTCATATGACCATTTCACACTAATAACTTAAGCTAAATATTAAAATACTAGCTGACCCGGCAAACTTTGTATCGCCTCAAAATCATATCATATAAAATATAGCCTATGTTACTCGTGGATAATGTAGCTTTCGAATGGTGAAAAAAAATTTTAAAATCGGTCCTGTAGTTTTTGGGCCTATTCATTACAATCAAACAAACAAACAAAGTCTTCCTCTTTATAATATTAGTATAGATGAACGAAAACACTAACATCAAAGTTAAGCGGTATCGAAATAACTTTTGATTACATATGATTGAAGTTGCAAACGATTATGCAGTCCATCTGATGGTAAATAGTCACTGCTGCCCGTGAAAATCTGTAATCAACCCCAGATTAGACAATAATATCGGTCGGCCGCAGATGGCCGCAGATTTTCGAAGGTGGTAGAACCCTTTGTGGTTCAACTCCGGCGGCAACACCCCAACACCTATTTCTACCTAATAACAGCAGTGTTAGGCGCTGCTGTGTTCCGGTTTGAAGGGTTCTAACTATACTGACATTCCCACAATTTATTATGTATCAACAAATCTAAACAAATAAATACAATTTGAATGAAAATTGATAATATAATTGCCGGAAATATCTAATTATGAGACTTAATTTAGTTTTATATAAATTTCTTTTTTATTCCACAGAGTCACCTGCATCAATCACAATGGTACCAAATCCAGGAAAATACTCTGTCAGTTTTCCAAAATTAAAATCCAACCCGCTTCGGGAGACTGATTTGAGGACCCCTCAAGAGTGGATCGCTGGTAAACGTATAGAAGATGGTGCTGAAGGTCTCTGGAGGATCCACGACAACCTCTACGATTTAACTGACTTTATCGCTATACATCCTGGTGGCTCCGACTGGCTGACAATTACTAAGGTAAATAGTTTTACTGATCCAAAAATGGAACTGTCATGGAGTATGCTGAAATCATCTTGAAAATATAATGGCTTTCTACGCCCATAGCCCATAGGACTTGTCCTGTGTCGTGGTTGCTATAGACATAAATAAAGAAAAATAAACAAACATGCAGACCCAAAAAAGAAATCTAAGTAGGTACATCATTTAAGTGAATGTCTAACCGGGGTCGAAACATGAAGCCGCGGCATGTTAAACCAGTATGATGACCGCTCCGCGATGTCAAAATCTTAGAACTCGGCTTCAGTTAGTACCGTGTCAATATGGTGTTGAAACCTGCATGCTCGATTGCCACTTCTGTCTTAAAAAAATCAACGGGTTGCACTCCGGGAGTACCAGCAGAAGTGAAACCTAACCTGAATAAGAAATAAAAAATGAAACTGATGCCCATTGACATATTTTTTCTTTGCTGACGACGGATGACATCTTGAGTTTTGCAGTTTGCTTTGCCGTCTTACGAATTTTTGATCAAGCCACGTGTCTGACGCGTGTTTAACATTTTTTATCCATCACAAAAAGTGCACAACGCCGCTAAAGAATTTCACCTATATGTATAGGTGAAAATAAAGCGGGTTGGGTATGTACCCAACCCGCTTTAGTCGATTTTATTTATTACTCTTGTATTAGATTTTAACTATTTATATACATCGACAGCTTTACATTACACAATAATAGAGAAACATATGTATATTTTCAATATAAGTTTTGAAATCAAATTATGAAAGATGTTGCTACACCTAATTTAAATGACAGTAACGAAAAACTTACTAGGTAAGAAAATGTAAATTCACTGTTTACATCTAGAGTTCCGTACAAAAAATATTTAAATTTGTTTTTTTTTATGGTCTTACTATTTAATATTCAATTAGTGGTTAAATATAATTAACTGAAAAGGTACGTAAAGTAGTTTATGTCTCTTCCGTAATTTAAAAGCATTTAACTAAACCGCAGTACTGTTAAAATGGAACAAGGAAAAAAATAGGACTTGCTAAATACTGAGACATGCATACATACATACATGTGCTCGATAAACATAATCATCTGTGTTCTGAAATACTACTTAGGGTTTTCAGAATATCTCTACGGAACGCTCAATGTATTTTATTATTTTATTTCTTTCTATTTAATGCGAGCAACATAGACGGCGAACGAATAGCCTTGCATTTCTGTTGCACTAAGGTCAATGCAGGTTCAACAGTAACTAGATAGTTTAAATTATGCAAATACTAGGTATACCAGTTTTATTTACGTAGATATTAGACGACAGTTATCAATACAAACACATTAGTCCCTCGGTATTTCTAAATATTAGCTAAATAATAAGTTTATATAATTTCCTTACATACAAAACGTAAACATTTATTTTTCATATTGAATTTAGCTTGTTGATCTCTCTATGTCCTGTGTTCACTGATTGTTATGATCTTAAACCAGAGATAGAAGGTTACAAAGAGAGTAATAATTGTTACATTTTACAACAAAGAATATTGTTTCTTTCTTCAATCCATGCTCGAAGAACGTAAGTAGTGCGGAACGTTCCTATATGTACAAATTATTACGAAGAAAAATATAGTCGTAACGTATGTAAAGGCAAATATCTATACTAATACTATAAAGAGGAAAACGTTGTTTGTTTGTTTGATTGTAATGAATAGGGTCAAAAACTACTGGACCGATTTAAAAATTCTTTCACCATTCGAAAGCTACATTATCCACGAGTATCATAGCCATATTTTATATGAACTATATTTGATAAATAGATTTTGAGGCGGTACAAAGTTTGCCGGGTCAGCTAGTCTTTGAATAAACATGTAATAATATATCATTTTAATACAGTGTTTTAGTCATACCACACTGATTCGTGTATAAACCACATAATTGCTGGTTATTGATAATTTATGGCACTTTTGAATACTTTTCCATTTTTAATAGACTTCAACAAAGGATTCAAAAAAGGTTTCTCAATTTGACCGTTTTTTTATAATAAAAGAGTAGCAGACGAGCACGCAGTCCACCTGATGGTTAGTGCCTACTGCCGCCTATGGACATCTGTAATCAATCCCAGATAGAATTAGATATTCCTACCTAGTCGGCAACAGATGCGCCGCTACTCCTGAGGACTAAGCTGGAACGCCTCTGAAAAGTCTGTCTCCCTTGCTACACCCTTCAAACCGGAACACAGCAACGCCTAACACTGCTGTTATTAGGTAGAAATAGGTGTAGCGGTGGTGCCACCGGAATCGAACTACAAAGGGTTCTACCACTTTTAACTTATATATGTTATTATATTTTTGGAATATTCAGTTTTGCTTTTAATTATAAAATGTCATCTGTTTTTTCGCAATGTGTTTTGTTAAACGTTATGCCATCAAAAACATAACTTGTAAAAAATACCAAGTCTCGCAACTCAGTTCTTCTACCGTAAAAAGTCGTGAGATCCATGTAATACCAAGTCGGTTAATTAATTCAGTCCCTACTTAAGAGACCTTCTGACTTAAAGCATTATATAACTGCCTTACCTAACAACATCTTACGGGACCATATCAATATTAAAAATCTTTTATGTTTTAAGTAAGTAGATTGACCGGGCAATCGTACTAATCAATCTAATTTAATTTAATATACCTATACTTGTAAGATACATTGTGTTTTCATAGTATCATATCGTACCCCACAAGAAACATTAGAACGATTGCCAAGTCAATCTACTTACTTAAAACATAAAAGATTTTTAATATTGATATGGTCCCGTAAGATGTTGTTAGGTAAGGCAGTTATATAATGCTTTAAGTCAGAAGGTCTCTTAAGTAGGGACTGAATTAATTAACCGACTTGGTATTACATGGATCTCACGACTTTTTACGGTAGAAGAACTGAGTTGCGAGACTTGGTATTTTTTACAAGTTATGTTTTTGATGGCATCTCATTTCTTTTTGTAGAAAGTCATTTTTTTCCGGTACTATTTACTACTGGAATATCAACAACGGATTTTTAAAGCCCACCCTCTGCCTGATGAGCTTTCCATATTTTTGTAGATAGGCTTTTTTTTCTTTTCCGATACTACTTGTTATGTTATCTCTTATTCAATATACTCATAATGTATTTAAACTTAACAGAGGATTAACTTGAATATATGTACGGCACCCACTCAAGTGGAGATTGAATAAATTAACCGACTTGACTTTACATGCATCTCGCAACTTTTTGCGGTATAAAAATTTAGTAGTGAGACTTGCTTTTGTTTACAAGTTATATTTTTTTTAAATAGAATCAATAGCTGCAAAAAAAAGATTGTCACCTTTACTATATTACGCAAAAATATTATAAAGCCGAAAGTTTGTGAGGAATGTGAAAAAGAATAGTTTAGTTCGGTGTTATAATAATCATCTATCTCTAATGGTCATTCATGTCATTTGTAAAACTTTAATAAAATTTAGAACATATTAGAAGCGGAGAAATTTATAAAATGGGCATTTCATAGCAGGCAGCAAACATAAGGAAACTTCATTAAAACTATTGGTAAATTGAAAGATAAATTTAAAGTATCGTTAGAAAAACTAAGTTCATGCCCTCCAGATAGTTCCTTAAATTACAAGTTACATTTTTTCTTTGAAAACCAGACCATCGAAGTAACCGGCAACACTAAGATGAGTTGACAAAGGTTTACTCGCTAGCGACTGCGTAAAATAAATGTATGAAAAAATTTAACAGCGCCTCTGGTGGTCACTCGTAGAACTAAAATCCGTAGTATGAGTACTACGTAACTCGATAGGGAAAAATACCTATCGAAATCAAATCGCTAGCGAATGTCATTATGATCTATTGCCATACAAATTCGTTACCATGAGTCATTAATTTGACATACGTTATCGATAAATACAGTCGATAGTAGTTAAATTATTCACTAGCAAAATTGGGCATGAGAACAGTTTTCTATTTACAATTTAATTTGATATTCTATACTATTTGTGAAATAATGTCGGCAAGAACATATTTAGCATGAAACATGTTAGATGCGGCGGCATATAAGGACGAGCGACGGGAACAAATACCATTTCGAGTTAATATGAGGCGTGCTTTTGCATCGCAAAAGTTTGGAAGGAGTGTTTAGCAAGCCGCAACGAAGATGATACTTGACTTTTCACAAGACATGATAGACTATAAAATATAGATAGATATTATCAAATAAAAATATTAAGGAAAAGTATAATAATATTTTATTCATATTCAATAATATCCATTTTTACATAATGACAATAGATAAATCCTTGCTTTTCTCTTCTGTGGATAAATCCGTCGCCTGGAGACTTAGTATGTAACAGCCCTCCACCGCCATTACCACCTACTCTACCAGGGGTACCGGCAACATTTGGTCGAGATAACGACGCACCACTCTACGATCATCAGTCCTAACCTCATAATGAAGGTTACCCAGTCGTCGTTGGTTGACAAATCCGAACTCCCACTTCACATTTAGGTAGATGTAGCTTTGGACTTTTACTCTATAGAGTACAAGCATACTTCCAACCATACATTCGAACAAGGTGATAACCTTGTTCGAATGCTATGATTGGAAGTGTATTGTAATTTAATCCGGATGATGGAACAGATTTTTTGAATAAGACATGCATGTATGTTCTTACTTCCCGACTTACATGCCGAACATTAATTCATATGGCGATAACCCCTCTGTATTAGGCGTGCGCCTTAGGCGTACCTTTATAGTTAGGAGTTTATCGTAAATACTTCCACTCTCATAAAAATAGTAAGGAAAATTATAATAATATTTAATTCAATCACATCCATTTTTACATAATGACAATCAATAAATCCGTTTCCTGGAGACTTACAGTCATAATTTTAAAAGTCACGTCTATTAAAAACGTTTAAGCACTCCTACTGAGTTTTTATTTTGCAGGGTGATTTAAAACTTTAAATATTCGGCTTGGATACTTGATTTTTTTTTGGGAACTATTATCTTACTCTGTCCTTTCAGTATAATTAAAAAGAGACAGTGTAATGAGGTGTGAAGTTAGGTACGATCATATTTCGATCGTACGGCTTGATAACACGGAATAGAATCGAGTTAACGCAAAAAATATTAGAGTATTTATATCAACACTCTACGCATTTTCCTCGTCTAAGAACAATTTCAAGTAGTAGTAGGCATAATGGATTCGGATATACTGTATGAGAATGAACATCTTTACCCATACTGGGTTGTCCCCATTCTTGGCGATGGTTCGTGTTTATTTCGTGTTTATTATGGAAATATTAAGTCGTCGTATGAGATTAGACGTAATATAGTCAAGTATGTGTTAGCGCATTGGGAAGAATTACAATTTTATACTTGTGATGAACGCGGAGATAGTACACGACGGCCATAGTAAAAACAACTCCCTATGGTTCCGTGTCTGAACTTTGACGACGGCTGCTTTGTATCCGATTTTTTTCGAAGTTTATGAAAACGGTTTTTTGGATCATTCAGTGGCGATTCTGGTAATACGGTAATAACATTTGTTCACGATTTCTGGAAGTTTCTTAGGCGGCCATTATGAAGTTCTCCTACTAGAAGTGCCTCTGAATGATGAAAATTCGAATTATATATACAATTATACATATATTAAAAATAATTAAAACATTACCTAAAAATGGCGGAAGACCTAAAAGGTTAATAAAGGAAGACCTAAAACTTCGGCGTTGTCCCATTCTGAAGAAATCAAAGAAGCAGCGGTTCGTTATCGTCAGAACTACCCCAATAAATGAAAGAAAACATTCAATCGTTTCAATTGATCATGTCTGGCAGTTCACAGAGCAACTGTGGCAGCCGTTACACAGCGTCTTATCTCGAACTTTAACGAGACGCAGTATCACGTTACACTGCTTCTCACCCCATAGTTAACCGTAAAGCAGTTACACGTTACACTGCTTCTCATCCCGAAGTTAACCGAGAAGCTGTTGCACGTTACTCTGCTTCTCATCCCGAAGTTAACCGTGAAGCTGTTGCACGTTACACTGCTTCTCATCCCGAAGTTAACCGAGAAGCTGTCCAAAGGAAAAGATCGAACGAAAAATTACAATTTCGGCTAAAAAATATAGAAAATATCACTCAAGCACTAACGAATAAAAATAAGAATAGGTTAGAAGCGGAGAAAGTAATAAAATGGGCATTTCATAACAGGCAGCAAACATTAGTAAACTTCATTAAAACTATTGGTAAATTGAAAGATAAATTTAAAGTATCGTTAGAAAAAGTAAGTTCATGCCCTCCAGATAGTTCCTTAAATGAAAAGTTAAGATGTTTTCTTGGAAAAACAGAGCATCGAAGTAACCAGGAGCCATATTACGCAGAGAGAGCGTACAATTTATCTGTGATTAAGGACAAAGTCATTGAAATTGACGATACAGGAAAAGCAGTCTTTGGGAATGTGAAAAAGCATGGTCATAGTTTAGTTTGGTCTTGTAATGATCTGTGTGCACTAGATGAGAACGTAATCATAAAATTAACAAACATTTTCGAAAGTTTGGTCACCAAATCTGCAGCTCAGTATTATAGAATAATGAAAAAAGAAAAAAATATTAGTATTTAAATTAGATTAACACCTTTAAAGCGCAATTTTCTCGTCTAAGGACAATTTCAAGAGAAATGTATCAAGTACAGAGTATTTTTAACATTCTAAAAGATATTGATGTATCATTAGATAAATCTGACGTAGAAAGAATAAAAGAACATGGAAAACATCAAAAAGTTGGCAGTATTGTTGTGGAAAGTGAAGAATCACATGAAATTGTAGAAGATGAGGTCATAGATAAACATAAGGCTGCGTTTAAATCTCTAAAACTAAAGTGTCTTGATACTCCCAAGCTTGAGTGCATGTCGTGTATAAAACTTTGTTATTCCAGAGATATTTCATCTATTAACAGATTAAGAAAAGGTATAGACACCAGTATTTGGAATAATCTTCTCAATTATTACAAAACCAACAATCTAGATCATAGCCCTTACATTTGTCACTCGTGTTTACAAAAAATTAGAGCAAATCAATTGCCAGCAGTCTGTGTTTTAAATGATTTATACGTTAGTGCTGTTCCACCCCAGATAACCGAGTTAAATGACTATGAAAAGATATTAATTCAACGCGCCAAAGCATTTCAGGTAGTAATGCTAATGACTCCTGTTGCAAACCGACGTTTACTTAATAGGAATATGGTGAAAAAAGTAAAAGGCAGAACTTTTCACCTTCCTTTGCCTCTTCAAGAAACTTTGAAAAAGTTATCTAAACCAGAACACCCGATTACTAATCCTGAAATGTATATTATGGTACGAGGTATGCCAACAAAATTAAAAATAGTGTGGGAGGATATTGTAGACATCGATAAGGTTTACCGAGCCTTACAATATTTAAAATGTGTAAATGCTCTTTACTCTCAAATACAACTTCCACATTCACCTCAACAATTGATTGATTATATTAACCGAGAGGACAATATCCATCATGTAGTCGACCAATTAGAATCTCAAGTAGATAACGTTGTAGAAGGAAACGATGGGCTACTAACACAGATTACATCAGAAAAAGAGGCTGAGTATGAACAATATACTATTTACCCCTTGCATGAAAGGAGGCGAAACGCTCCTATTCAGAACTCTACCAAATGCTTAAAGTCAACGCTGTTCCAATTGATTCTAGAGATAAAGATTTAGATGTAAAGTGCTTTCCAGATCTTTTTGTTGACGGTAAATATGGGCAGTTTCATAATCGGCAACAAAAGTTAACATCTAGTGAATATATTAAAGCAAGACTAATGTTAAAACACTCACAATTCCGTCTAAATCAACAATATTTATTTTTTCTACTTAATGATGCTAATATGCGTCAAATTAATTCAGGTATTTTCTATAAAATGAATTGCATTAATCAAAAAGAAAAAATTACAGCCGAAAAGTATTTTGAGATGCTTAATAAAGATGAGTTAGAAGGTGACTTAACAGCGATATTTGGCAAGTTAAGGAATACGGAGCAATTTAGGAAAAAACCGAGAAATGATGTGAACTGTATGACACAACATTACGGGCCGGCAACCTGGTTTCTCACCATGAGTCCTTCAGAATGGATGTGGGATGATTTAGGTGAGTACCTTAAGGAAGTCAATGGTCCTGAAATGGCGAACAAGAGCATTAGTGAATTAGTTGCATTAGATCCTGTCTCCACTTCTCGATTCATTGATAACAAGTTTAAAGCTATGTTGGACTTCATTACCTCATCCGATGAGCCGCTTGGAAAAGTTATACATTACTTTTGGAGAAGAGAATATCAGTCGCGTGGAGCACAACACTTTCATTTAATATTATGGGTAAAAGACGCTCCCATACTCCACGAGTCCCCGCTTGATGAGGTTGCATCATTCATTTCGAAGTACATAACTTGTGCTATACCGGATAAGAATGTTTCACCAACACTCTATCAACGAGTTACGTCCTATCAGACCCATAAACATAATAAGTATTGCATGCGCCAAAAGAAAACAAGAAGAGGTTTCGTAAAAGTTTGTCGTTTCGGATTCCCCCGCCCGGTCACAGAAGTACTTACTATTAGAGATATAATAGAATCCATAGCTGCAAGAAAAACATTGTCACCTAACAGTAGACTTTACTATATTGTACGATGAAAAGGAATGGGCTATGGTTACTGATTATAACCCCGCGATTTTGCTTGCATGGAATGGCAATACAGACATTCAATATGTAGGCGAAAAAAACAGCCATTTTAAATTATTACATCACTAAATATACCACTAAAAGCGAAAAAAACTCACGTTGCTGATATGTTTCAAGACATAAACTCTACGAAACCTTTGAGGAGCCGCCTGTTTAACATTGGCCTTCGAGTTTTATCTAGTAGAGAGTGCGGCTCGCTGGAAGCCAGTGACACTCTACTTGGTATTTCTTTGTATGGTACAGATTCTACCACAACAATTCGATGGCTGAACGTCAATATCTTTCGCAACCGGTGCGTTAAATCTAAATCGGATATGTTGATGCTAGAACCGGAGTCAACCGATGTTTATTACGAGTCTTGGATTGATGACCATTATCCTAACGCCCAAAAGAGTTGGAGTCTATAAACTTGTACAGTTTCGCTCAAAATTACGATATTGTTAAAACACGTCCAGTCTCCTCTAAAGTTGAGTGCTATGAGATAAATGACGGTAAAAAGTTTCTGAAAAGAAGAGCTAACCCATATTTGATCAATCACTATTTTTACGACGGAGAACAAGTACCAGAGAAATACTTCTTCTCTTTACTTCTTTTATTCAAGCCATGGCGTTCCTTAGATGATCTCAAAATCCGATGTGAAACTTACACAGAGGCCTTTAAGTTGGCGAAAGAGGATTTAAAAAAGGAGTCCGTTATGATAATTCAATGATAGAGTCAAGATACAAGATACAGGAAGTATTTGATATGATAGAATCTAAAGTTACTGAGATAAGTAACGAAAGGGGAGTTGTTGATGATGACGATGGTCCCTGAAAACCCTTTAGACTTTGAAGCTGTAGAAGCTGCAAATGCAATGGATGACTTTCAGAGAATTAATCTGGTAGAAGAAGAGCAGGTTGATATTCAAAGTATGATCGCAAAACTTAATACCGATCAAAAAAGAGTCTTCGATATGATCACAAATAAAATGAACACCGCTGATAATAACGCTGACGTTTTACGCTGTTTCGTGAGTGGAACTGGTGGCACTGGAAAGAGCTTTTTAATCAAAACTTTGCAAACTTGGGTTAATACTTATTTAAAAAAGAATGTGGCAGTTAGTGCTCCAACAGGAATAGCTGCATTCAATGTTGCAGCTGCCTGTGGAACACAAGCAAACACCGAAGTATAAGCCACTTTCTGATGAAGTGCTCCAAGTTTTGAGATCAGATTTGAAAGAAGTAGTGTTGTTTATCATAGACGAAGTGTCGATGATATCGAATGTTACTTTAACATACATTCATTTACGCTTGTCTGATATATTCGACACAAGTGACGATCAGAATGGGTGGTTTGGGAAAAAACATCTTGTAGTTTTCAGGGATCTCTTACAGCATCCGCCAGTAAGAGAAAAGACCTTTTGAAAAACTATCAAATGCTAAAACTAAGAAATTGTTGAGTTTCCTCAGTATGTCAAATCTGTGGGTTGAACTATTCGTATATGATGAACTTACAATAAACATGCGACGGCTGAATAATTCAGACTTTGTTGAATGCTGAATAGAATAAGATTAGGTGTAACTACACAAAAAGACCGCAACTTACTCTCGACTAGATTAATAACTCTTAAATCCGATTCAAATGAAAACAGATTAATTGAAATAATTAAATACTTCTCGAAAATTCCTGATGATACCGCTTGCTTATTACCTACAAAAACATGTGTCACCAATTAAATACTGCAATATTTAAATCTCTGCCACATCCGGAAATAAAACTTATACAGCTGTTGATAGCAAAGATTACCCCAGATACCTAACAAAGGGCGCACGAAAATGCATGAAAAAATGAAGACAATTCTTCTCTAAAGACAATTCTGGAAGAGAACCTAATTATAAAATAGGAGCAAAAGTCATGTTTAGGCGAAATACTGGCCTGAGTCTTACTTTAGTTAATGGTTCTATTGGTATAGTGTAAAGAGTAAAAGTTGACATGGAAAATACGAAACAATAATTAAGAAAATAAATTTAATAAAGATTATGTTTACGAGTTTGGTCCGGTCAAAACTAAATTTGAAATTATTAATAGAGCTTATGTTCATCGCGAACAGTTTCCCATAAGTATAGCCTATGCTATAACTATACACAAAAGTCAGGGTCTGAGTCTAAATAATGCGGTGATGGATATCGGTTCTGCACTATTCACGTCCGGTCAAGCATACGTGGCACTTTCGAGGGTTACAAGTCTGGGTGGCTTACATCTAATTAATGTCGTCTTTGGTTTCGTGCAGGAATTTTCAGTCTTTAAATACAGTAGTCAAAAATGGTACTATCAAAGCCCCGAGATATACTGATTGTTTGAGACAGGAAGTGGGCTTTGAGAAAAACTGTAGCTGAAGCGCCATTGCGAGATACATGCGATTAAAACACAATGTATCTCACAAGTAATAAGTACATATTATATTAAATTATATTGCCAATTCAATCTTGCTATACTCAGCGGCACGAAAATTGGCCCGAACTATATAATGTATGTTTGTGTGAAAGGCAGGTACAGACTTTTAGGGAAACATGGGCAAGGCATTGCAAATTCTACTTTTATTTATTTCGGTAAATGGATGATCCGATTTTAATATTTAGTATATGGTCATTTTGAAATTCACTATAAAGCACCTGCTCCATTCTTAAAGTGTTGGCGACACTATATGTTTTGGTTGGGATAATTTCGTGCGGACCTGGAAATTTGTTTTCCTAATATCAAAGTGTTTGTTTATTAGACGTGGTATGTATTGCCGCCGCTTAAATCTGCTTCTACAGCAAGAACAGCTGATATAATTAGGTTTGAAAAAAATATCACTATGTGTAACGTGCAATAACAGATTTTAATTAATTTATTTTTTAATTTTTAATACTTAGTTGATGAGATGTTGATTTTTTAACTTAGATTTAACGAAGTTCAATGTAAAAGATCATATTGTTAATTGTTACATTTAGAGTAAATTTTCTGTTAATTTTGATCTCAATATAAGTAATTTTATATAAAAAGTTCATTTTGTCTATATGAAAGCTCCCGCATATGTACGAATGCATCCTTCCCTATGTACGAAACTACCCCGTGTATGGAGCAGGTTCGTACGTTTTCCATGTTTTAGAAATGTTGCTATTTCTTATTATTATTATTATTAATAGTATTTTGTATCAGAACTAGACTTTACTGTAACTGTAGCCAAATACTTAGGCTATACAATATAATTAAAGTTATTTTGCAATACTAAAAACTTTCTGTTACACAGCTAATAGTAAAAAGTGTACGAATCCTACCTGACTCTCCTCTACATGCACTCACAACCCTTGCCTTTCAATCTTATTGTACAACTAGCTGACCCGGCAAACGTTGTGTTGCCATATAAATAAAAAATGTGAAGGGTTAACAACCCTTATCACTTATGGGTATGAAAAATGGATAGTAGCCTCAGAACTACTGAATAGAATATGCATATAAAATTAGGTGAAAATCGGTAAAGCCGTTTCGGAGAAGTACGGTAAGTAACATTGTGACACGAGAATTTTATATATTAGATAAAAAGTATTGTAACATCTTGTTGTCCAGGGACCACATCAAACACCAACAACGGGTTTGGTCAAAACCCACTCTCTCTCTATTACGAGCTTTTCTTATTTTTGTTTAGAGTCTTCCTCTTTCTTTTTTCCGGTACTACTTCTTGAGCTTCAGATACAGTTTTTCTCAAAGCCCACTCCCTGTCTCTATGGGTTTTTCTAGGAAGTTTTGATGTTGTAAATTTTGACAAATCTGGACGGTAAATGCTTCTTAGTCTATTGTATTCACAGATTGAAGATTCCTGCGCTTTAATACAACCAAAATTGACATTAATTAGATGTAAGCCACCCAGACTTGTAACCCTCGAAAGTGCCACGTATGCTTGACCGGACGTGAATAGTGCAGAACCGATATCCATCACCGCATTATTTAGACTCAGACCCTGACTTTTGTGTATAGTTATAGCATAGGCTATACTTATGGGAAACTGTTCGCGATGAACATAAGCTCTATTAATAATTTCAAATTTAGTTTTGACCGGACCAAGCTCGTAAACATAATCTTTATTAAATTTAATGTATATTTTTTTAATTATTTTCGTATTTTCCGGATCAATCTTTACTCTTTGCACTATACCGATAGAACCATTAACTAAACCAAGACTCACGTCAATATTTCGTCTTAACATGACTTTTGCTCCTATTTTTATAATTATGTTCTCTTCTAGGCCCGCAGTCATAGAAGCATCGTCTTCATATTTTTTTATGCATTCACGAGCTCTCTTTGTTAGGTATCTGGGGCAATCTATGCTATCTACAGCTGTAAGTTTTATTTCCGGATGTGGCAGACATTTAAGCATTGCAGTATTTAATTGTTGACACATGTTTTTTGTAGGTAATAAGCAAACGGTATCATCAGGAAGTTTCGAGAAATGTTTAATTATTTCAATTAATCTGTTTTCATTTGAATCGGATTTAAGAGTTATTAATCTAGTAGAGAGTAAGTCGCGGTCTTTTTGTGTAGTTACACCTAATCTTATTCTATTCAGCATTTCAACAAAGTCTGAATTATTCAGCTGTCGCATGTTTATTGTAAGTTCATCATATACGAATAGTTCAGCCCACAGATTCGGCATACTGAGGGAACCCAACAATTTCTTAGTTTCAACATTTGATAGTTTTTCAAAAGGTGACTTTTCTCTTACAGGTGGAAGCTGTAAGAGATCCCCGAAAACTACAAGATGTTTTTTCCCAAACCACCCATTCTGATCGTCACTTGTGTCGAATATATCAGACAAGCGTAAATGAATGTATGTTAAAGTAACATTCGATATCATCGACACTTCGTCTATGATAAACAACACTACTTCTTTCAAATCTGATCTCAAAACTTGGAGCACTTCATCAGAAAGTGGCTTATACTTCGGTGTTTGCTTGTGTTCCACAGGCAGCTGCAACAGTCTATGTATAGTTAAACCATTCATTGAATGCAGCTATTCCTGTTGGAGCACTAACTGCCACATTCTTTTTTAAATAAGTATTAACCCAAGTTTTCAAAGTTTTGATTAAAAAGCTCTTTCCAGTGCCACCAGTTCCACTCACGAAACAGCGTAAAACGTCAGCGTTATTATCAGCGGTGTTCATTTTATTTGTGATCATATCGAAGACTCTTTTTTGATCGGTATTAAGTTTTGCGATCATACTTTGAATATCAACCTGCTCTTCTTCTACCAGATTAATTCTCTGAAAGTCATCCATTGCATTTGCAGCTTCTACAGCTTCAAAGTCTAAAGGGTTTTCAGGACCATCGTCATCATCAACAACTCCCCTTTCGTTACTTATCTCAGCAACTTTAGATTCTATCATATCAAATGCTTTTGTATCTTGTATCTTGACTCTATCATTAAATTACCATAACGGACTCCTTCTTTTAAATCCTCTTTCGCCAAATTAAAGGCCTCTGTGTAAGTTTCACATCCCATTTTGAGATCATCTAAGGAACGCCATGGCTTGAATAAAAGAAGTAAAGAGAAGAAGTATTTCTCTGGTACTTGTTCTCCGTCGTAAAAATAGTGATTGATCAAATATGGGTTTGCTCTTCTTTTCAGAAACTTTTTACCGTCATTTATCTCATAGCACTCAACTTTAGAGGAGACTGGACGTGTTTTAACAATATCGTAATTTTGAGCGAAACTGTACAAGTTTATAGACTCCAACTCTTTAGGGCGTTTAGGATAATGGTCATCAATCCAAGACTCGTAATAAATATCGGTTGACTCCGGTTCTAGCATCAACATATCCGATTTAGATTTAACGCGCCGGTTGCGAAAAATATTGACGTTCAGCCATCGAATTGTTGTGGTAGGATCTGTACCATACAAAGAAATACCAAGTAGAGTGTCACTGGCTTCCAGCGAGCCGCACTCTACTAGATAAAACTCGAAGGCCAATGTTAAACAGGCGGCTCCTCAAAGGTTTCGTAGAGTTTATGTCTTGAAACATATCAGCAACGTGAGTTTTTTCGCTTTTAGTGGTATATTTAGTGATGTAATAATTTAAAATGGCTGTTTTTTCGCCTACATATTGAATGTCTGTATTGCCATTCCATGCAAGCAAAATCGCGGGGTTATAATCATTAACCATAGCCCATTCCTTTTTGCGTACAATATAGTAAAGTCTACTGTTAGGTGACAATGTTTTTCTTGCAGCTATGGATTCTATTATATCTCTAATAGTAAGTACTTCTGTGACCGGGCGGGGGAATCCGAAACGACAAACTTTTACGAAACCTCTTCTTGTTTTCTTTTGGCGCATGCAATACTTATTATGTTTATGGGTCTGATAGGACGTAACTCGTTGATAGAGTGTTGGTGAAACATTCTTATCCGGTATAGCACAAGTTATGTACTTCGAAATGAATGATGCAACCTCATCAAGCGGGGACTCGTGGAGTATGGGAGCGTCTTTTACCCATAATATTAAATGAAAGTGTTGTGCTCCACGCGACTGATATTCTCTTCTCCAAAAGTAATGTATAACTTTTCCAAGCGGCTCATCGGATGAGGTAATGAAGTCCAACATAGCTTTAAACTTGTTATCAATGAATCGAGAAGTGGAGACAGGATCTAATGCAACTAATTCACTAATGCTCTTGTTCGCCATTTCAGGACCATTGACTTCCTTAAGGTACTCACCTAAATCATCCCACATCCATTCTGAAGGACTCATGGTGAGAAACCAGGTTGCCGGCCCGTAATGTTGTGTCATACAGTTCACATCATTTCTCGGTTTTTTCCAAAATTGCTCCGTATTCCTTAACTTGCCAAATATCGCTGTTAAGTCACCTTCTAACTCATCTTTATTAAGCATCTCAAAATACTTTTCGGCTGTAATTTTTTCTTTTTGATTAATGCAATTCATTTTATAGAAAATACCTGAATTAATTTGACGCATATTAGCATCATTAAGTAGAAAAAATAAATATTGTTGATTTAGACGGAATTGTGAGTGTTTTGACATTAGTCTTGCTTTAATATATTCACTAGATGTTAACTTTTGTTGCCGATTATGAAACTGCCCATATTTACCGTCAACAAAAAGATCTGGAAAGCACTTTACATCTAAATCTTTATCTCTAGAATCAATTGGAACAGCGTTGACTTTAAGCATTTGGTAGAGTTCTGAAATAGGAGCGTTTCGCCTCCTTTCATGCAAGGGGTAAATAGTATATTGTTCATACTCAGCCTCTTTTTCTGATGTAATTTGTGTTAGTAGCCCATCGTTTCCTTCTACAACGTTATCTACTTGAGATTCTAATTGGTCGACTACATGATGGATATTGTCCTCTCGGTTAATATAATCAATCAATTGTTGAGGTGAATGTGGAAGTTGTATTTGAGAGTAAAGAGCATTTACACCTTTTAAATATTGTAAGGCTCGGTAAACCTTATCGATGTCTACAATATCCTCCCACACTATTTTTGATTTTGTTGGCATACCCCGTACCATAATATACATTTCAGGATTAGTAATCGGGTGTTCTGGTTTAGGTAACTTTTTTAAAGTTTCTTGAAGAGGCAAAGGAAGGTGAAAAGTTCTGCCTTTTACTTTTTTCACCATATTCCTATTAGGTAAATGTCGGTTTGCAACAGGATTCATTAGCATTACTACCTGAAATGCTTTGGCGCGTTGAATTAATATCTTTTCATAGTCATTACTCGGTTATCTGGGTGGAACAGCACTAACGTAATAGATCATTTAAAAACCAGACTGCTGCAATTGATTTCATCTAATTTTTGGTAAACACAGTGACAGAATGTAAGAGGGCTATGATCTAATATTGTTGGTTTGTTAATAGATTGAGAAGATTATGTCAAATCTGGTGTCTATACCTTTTTCTTAATCTGTTAATAGATGAAATATCTCTGGATAAACAAAGTTTTATACACGACATGCACTCAAGCTTGGGAGATATCAGACACTTTAGTTTTAGAGATTTAAACGCAGCCTTATGTTTATCTATGACCTCATCTTCTACAATTTCATGTGATTCTTCACTTTCCACAACAATACTGCCAACTTTTTGATGTTTTCCATGTTCTTTTATTCTTTCTACGTCAGATTTATCTAATGATTCATCAATATCTTTTAGAATGCAAAAAATACTCTGAACTTGATACATTTCTCTTGAAATTGTCCTTAGACGAGGAAAGTGCGCTTTAAAGGTGTTAATATAATTTAAATACTCTAATATTGTTTCTTTTTTCATTATTCTATAATACTGAGCTGCAGATTTGGTGACCAAACTTTCGAAAATGTTTGTTAATTTTATGATTACGTTCTCATCTAGTGCACACAGATCATTACAAGACCAAACTAAACTATGACCATGCTTTTTCACATTCCCAAAGACTGCTTTTCCTGTATGGTCAATTTCAATGACTTTGTCTTTAATCACAGATAAATTGTACGCTCTCTCTGCGTAATATGGCTCCTGGTTACTTCGATGCTCTGTTTTTCCAAGAAAACATTCTAACTTTTCATTTAAGGAACTATCTGGAGGGCATGAACTTAGTTTTTCTAACGATACTTTAAATTTATCTTTTAATTGACCAATAGTTTTAATGAAGTTTCCTAATGTTTGCTGCCTGTTATGAAATGCCCATTTTATTAGTTTCTCCGCTTCTAACCTATTCTTAATTTTATTCGTTAGTGCTTGAGTGATTTTTTCTATATTTTTTAGCCGAAATTGTAATTTTTCGTTCGATCTTTTCCTTTGGACAGCTTCTCGGTTAACTTCGGGATGAGAAGCAGTGTAACGTGCAACAGCTTCTCGGTTAACTTCGGGATGAGAAGCAGTGTAACGTGTAACTGCTTTACGGTTAACTATGGGGTGAGAAGCAGTGTAACGTGCCACAGCTTCTCGGTGAACTTCAGGATGAGAAGCAGTATAACGTGATACTGCTTCTCGGTGAAGTTCGAGATGAGACGCTGTGTAACGTGCCACGGCTGCTCTGTGAACTACCGGACATGATAAATTGTAACGATTCAATGTTTCCTTTCGTTTAACGGGGTTTTTCTGACGATAACGAGCCGCTGCCTCTTTGATTTGTTCCGAACGGGATAATGCCGAAGTTTTAGGTCTTCCGTTATTAACCTTTTTAGGTCTTCCGCCCTTTTTAGGTAATTTCATATTATTTTTATTCGAATTTACATCATTCGGAGGCACTTCTGGTAGGAGAACTTCATAATGACCGCCTAAGAAACTTCCAGAAAATCGTAAACGTTTCACCGGATTACCAGAATCGCCACCGAATGATCCTCTCAAAAAACCGTTTTCATAAACCTCGAAACAATATGGATACAAAGCAGCCGCCGCCATAAGTTCAGACACGGAACCATAGGTAGTTGTTTTTACCATGGCCGCCGTGTACAAATCAGCGGTTATGTAGGGATCTCCGCGTTCATCACAAGTATAAAGTTGTAACTCTTCCCAATGCGCTACCACATACTTGACTATAGTACGTCTAATCTCATACGACGACTCAATATTTCCATACATAGAAAAGGACAAACAGTGAAATAGACACGAACCATCGCCAGGAATGGGGACAACCCAGTGTGGGTAAAGACGGTCATTCACATGAAGCATTTCGGAATCCATTACGACTCCTACTACTGATACGCAAGAGATTGTGTGCAGGAATACGAAACGAAAATCACAAATTTAATATAGGATACCAAACCTTCAAATTACCCGAACAACGTCCAAATCGTAAGCAGCTAAATCAGTAAACCAACAAATATACAGCAATCGGAATTATCAACGAAAGTCGCAGATTTCTATTCTTCGGCCAAATTGGAAGAAGAATGTTCAATTGTTCACAGTTGCTTAGTAACCGATAACGGAAACATTTTTTAAAATTAAAATAGTTTTCTATCAATATGATCTGTACCATTAGACACACTATGTCTACCGGGTTTCATAGTGTGAGTAATTACATTAGACCATGAATTTACGTTTAGCTTTTGAGAATTTTTAATACCCATTTACACTTGTATTAAGTAAATTTAAACTTCTTCTATTTATGCTGGATGATATTCTATTTTGTTGATATATATTCATTCATAATAACTCAGAAAAATAAATCAGGCCACAAGTTCTAAATACCTGGCATACGCTTATGTATAGAGTTATCCGTTATTACTAATAAATGTAACTACGGAATATATGAATTTATAGTAAAAAAATAATTGGTTAAGTACGAGTCGAACTCGCACATGCAGGCTACCGTACCACCAAATGTTCATTATTTTTTAATTTTAGTAGGTATTTAATATCATCATATTAACAGCTATAAGTACATATATTTTGATAATATAAAGTGTCTCAATGACGTTACTTAATTATTAAGTAATATTACATAAATTATGTGTGTACACCGGAAAAACAGATCGAATTGTATATGAGTAAGTTACATCCGCGCGCAGCGAGTCAGCGCAGCGCAAGTTAGCGGTAAAACAGGCAGGCAATCCTTCGTTCGCGCCAACGTCATCTAGTTTACCATCTATAGAATAACCGATATATATGCCATAGATCAATATTTTCTGACATGATTCTCTCATTCATTCATAGGTGGCGTTATGATGACGATGACTGATACGTAAACAAATAAAATTAAAATTACTCAAAGTTTATTTAATTAATGAAATACTTAAACCATCATTTTTCTATAGAATTATATTTATATCATTATCATTAGCAACCCATTATTGTCCCACTGCTGGGCACGGGTATCCGCTCCGAATGAGAAGCATTAAACCATAGTCTAGACTTCACATATCTACCTTTGATTTTTTTATACATCTCTTAGGTGTGCAGGTTTCCTCACGATGTTTTCCTTCACCGTTTAAGCAAGTGATAATTAATTTCTAATACGCACAAACTAAGAAACTAAGAATAATAAATATAGTTGCTCCATTTATCAGTTTTCGAAAAGCGCCCCACACTTTTTCCACAATAATACTATTTACTGTTCCTTAATTGATTCCTAGATTGAAAATTATTTTCTACTTTTTAGTTGATTTTATCATAAAAGCGTGTTTTTTTTAGTTTTTTAAACTATATAAAAGTATATAGTTTTTAGTATTTGTTGTTATAGCGACCACCATTATGCATCCTCTGTAAAAATAATCGAGTGTCTATCCATTACGGTATCTACACTAATATTATAAAGAGGAAAACTTGGTTTGTTTGTTTGGTTGTAATGAATAGGCTCAAAAACTACTGGACCGATTGTAAAAATTCTTGCACCATTCGAAAGCTACATTATCTACAAGTAAGATAGGCTATATTTCATATGAAATATATTTGATAAATAGATTTTGAGGCGGTACAAAGTTTACCGGGTCAGCTAGTAAGAGATAAAGCCCTGTGACTCACGAACAGACAGCGGAGGGTTTCGTTTTACCCTTTGAGTACGGAATCCTAAAAATTATTCTAAAAGAGGGCATTATAGATATGTTTCAGAACATTTGAGTTATAGGGAAACAACATTATTATTTTGAAAACTAAAAATCACGCTATAACAGTTATTGCAACTGAAAAGCAATAATTGTTGCAATCTAGTAACTTTGTGATGAACTTTCTCTAAGGCGCTCGAACAATCTCACCTTCTATTTGCTTTTTAATATTTTATATATAAATATATATTCTTTTTCATAATAAAATAAGATTAATTAACTTTTTATATCCATACTGACTGACACAGCTTTCATGAAATAAAACGTAGTTTGTTACCTGCGATTTCTGCGTGACGGACGGAACGCGTGGAAGTCTGCGGTTAAATGATAACTGTTCTTTCTTTCGTGTCGTCTCAATTTCGGGGCAATTTAGTTAACGAAATATACCTTTGAACATAGTTGAGGTTAAGTGGCAGTGATCAACCTTTTGATCGAAGAGTCCTATGTTCGAATCCCAGACCTCTGATTTTTCTAAGTTTTGTGCGTATTACAAATCATTATTATTACTTACTTTAACAATAAACGAAAACATGAGGAAACGATAAGGATAAGGAAACCTGCATATCTGATGGGTCGTATTTAAATAAGGGTAGTAGGTAAAGATATGGGTAGTCTATATTGCCTCAAAATGTTTCTCATCTTGAGAGGACACCCGTGTCCAGCAGTGGGACAGTAGGTGATGGGTTGATGATGATGGTGATGATCATAATTATATGTAGATAATCTGCATACTGGGAATTTAAAAAAAAAAACGTTCTGAAAGGTATGGGATCTACCACTTGGCTAAAGCGGTGGACTATATTGCCTAATAATTGCCTAATCCTTCTTATCATCTTGAGAGGAGACCCGTGCCCAGCAGTGGGACAGTAGGCAATGGGTTGATGATGATGATGATGATCATAACTATATCTAGATACCTATCTTCACTTATTATCTCATTATATTATACATAATATTAACATATATACGGATATACTGATTGATTGACTGCAAATGTAACTTTGTAATCCTATATTTATATGGAATACAAAGTTATTTCTGTAGCTGATGAAACTACCGAAATTGCTAAATATTTTAGTTTTCCCTTGGTTTATATACTAAACACTAACTCTATTCTGAATTTGAAGTTTCTATGTGTGCTAGAAGTACCTTAGAGTTTTGATGATCGGTCAGTCAGTCAGTGAGTGAGTGACAAAATTACGAACTTTGACTACCTCTAATTCTTAAACTACTGGTTCAAATTGAATGAAATTTGAAATATACCGTCTTTATGCAATGCTTGCTTAGCTCCTAAAAAATCAAGCTTCTAGTTTTATCTACAACGAAGTTAAGGGGGGGTCGAAAATGGCTCGAATTGCTTCGAGAAAAGTATGGTACGGCCGTGCCGCTTTTTTTTTGCTCGACTTGGGGGGGCACTGCCGTGCCCCCAGATGCTTATATTCTCTTTGTGTTTTTGTAATTAAAGTATGATAAACTAGTGGATAAATACGTATTATTGTAAATGTTGATGATTATGAAAGAATATATTGTATTCTTGGAATCCGTTCTAAGCATTTTAATATTAGTATTAAAAACTTCCTCATGGAATATATTAAAATTTGACGGTGAATTTCATGTCTCACCAGATTCAAATACCATCACAGATCGTTGAGCTGTTGCTCAAACTTCATAAAGCATTCTTCGCAGAAATATTTTCATACCATACGATTGGCGTACAAAACCGAGCGAACATCCCGACGATACAAAAGTTTTTGTGCTTTGTAGAGCTCTAAAATGTTGCCCAGTAAGCTGAATTTATTGCTATTTTATAAAAGAACCGTATGCTAGTGGCATGAATTTAAGCCTTCCACTTTTAAGGTTCGAATCTCTTGAAATATCATACGCAACATTTTTCAAAAATATATGCTCATTCTATGTGTTTGCTTTAATGGTGAAAAAACTATCGCATTATACTAGAAAAATTCTCCTCTCCCTACATACGTGTAAAATATGTTTCACTTGGTGAACAAAGTATGACAAAAACTCTGAGAAGAGATTCGTGCAAGGGGCAGATCAGTAATAATCAATCGATTAGTAAACGATCGTCAACATATTAAAGTCTGAGCTATGCATAATACAGTTCCGTTTTACAAGTGAAATAACATGCAATCTTTTGAAGTTGAAATGGTGCTTTACAACAACATTTATGTAATTTTAATGTTTATAGAAACTTCTACTACGTGTTATCTGTGGTATTATACGCCGTCAAGTAATGTCCACAGTTTTTTTTTGAGTAATTATGATAGATACAAAAAACTTAGTTCCGTGCATAGTAGGTACCTACTCAAACTGCTATTTCGCAAATGCGCAAAAAATCCAACCTTGTGTACATCGCTACAACAAAATAAACTTAATTATAACGTCTGAGGAATATAAGATTTTTCCACTTGTTTACAGGGTACCGACATAACAGAGGCATTTGAAACTCATCATATCCACGGAGTAGCTGAGACGCTTTTGCCGAAATTCTTAGTGAGGAAAGCTCAGATTCCGAGAAATTCTCCATTCACTTTCGAAGAGCATGGATTCTACAAACTTTTAAAGAGCAAGATAGCTGAAAAAGTAAAAGATATACCAGCTGATGCAAGAAAGAAAAGTGATTATGTGACCGACATTTTACTTATTGCGTTATTGATATCGAGTTCTCTGTCTTGTTGGTTGTGGACTCAGAATTTGATCCTCGGAGCTATATCTACACTGACTGTTGGTTTCATTATGAGCGCGGTTACGATTTGTGCTCATAATTACTTCCACAGAAGCGCTAGTTGGAGGATGTACCTATTTAATGTTAGCGGCTTGAATTACACGTAAGATGCTATAATACTTGTCCCTGTAGTTAGGACGGCGGTATGTCGCATACCGTCGTACGCACCAGACGGTGTGGCGAGCGCCACGCTCACCTGGGCGGAGCCCGACGGGGCAACGCGCTAAGAGGGCTCCGGTTGCGTTCCTTTGGAGATCCCGGAGCCCTCTACGCAGCGCCGAGGACGGCCACCGGGGGGGTTTTAGTGCTATAATACTAATTTAACCTAAAATGTTTCTAATATTATTTTTGCGACTCTTTCGATTCCTGTCCAGCGCTTTTCCACAAAACATAATTCATATCATTACGCAAAATATTAACTTTTAGGAGCTATTAGACAAAATTGATTTTTTTATTTCTTCTTGACCATTGTGATTTTTTGAGTTATCATATTATTTTTCGAAGGGAGCGATTTTACCATACCATCACTCTAGTTTTTTTTCTTAGAGAGACTTGGTAATAAACCTTCAACATTAATTCATTTCTTCGTCCTTATTTTTTTTTTTCAAATACGAAAACTTTTTGTATCATAACTAGTAAAGTAATTAAACTCAATTTACTGTATTATTAAATAATTTAATTACCAAAACAAACAATTAAATATACAATTTCTTTCTTTGATTACATTCAAATGAAGTATGAATTTAATAATTGCATAATTAGTACCTCAAATATTTTATGAACTAAATTGGCGTATTACCTACAAATATACGAGTAGTTATGATATTCATTGTTAAGAAGCTGACACACGAGCGACAGTTCACGTCAACGATGTTCCACCGATTGTCTCCAAAGGTTGTCTTGTCGTCTACGATATTCAGTGGCTGGCAACGATCGTGATATCATGAACTGTCGTTCATTTCATCACCATCATCATCATCAACGCATTACTGTCCCTGGGCACGGGTCTCCTCACAGAATGAGAAGAATTAGGCCACAGTCAACCAAGCTGGCCAAGTGCGTATTGGTAGACTTCACATACCTTTGAAAACTTTTTTTCTCCGGTATGCAGGTTTCCTCACGATGTTTTACCCTACACACCGTTTGAAGCAAGTGATACTTAATTTCTAATACGCACATAACTTTGAAAAGTCAGCTGGGATTTGAACCTTTGACCCCTCGCCAAGAGGGCTCTCACTGCTTTCTTGTGGTTCATGTATTCAAACAACACAATCTCTCGTGTGACACTTCCCTTACAGAACTCATATCTGTATTGTAACATATATTTTTCTTTCCAGAGATTGGAGAATATCGCACGCATTATCACACCATCTCCATACAAACACGGTACAAGATATAGAATTGAGTGCTTTGGAGCCATTTTTGTTGTATTTGCCCTATAAGGACAAACCTATCTGGGCACAAATGGCTTCCTTCTACTATCCTGTTATCTTCCCATTTATTTCTTTGGGATGTATGATAAAAGAGTAAGTAAAAATGCTTTTATATCTAAAGACTGCATGTCAAACTAAGACACGAAAGGGAAAACAAAAAATATTGCTTTTACAAAGTACGTACACAGTATGTAAATCCGTAGTAAAAAATAATAATATACGAGTAATTTACACAATAGTACACATATTAATTATATGTCATGTTCCAAGTGAAATAAAATTTTAAAAATGGTATTATTATACAAATAGTTCCCAGATTCGCAAACATTTAATTAGGTACATTTCTTACGAAACCTACAACATGCCTTTACGTTGGAGGGCAACTTTCATAAAAACTTTATCAGGGCACTGCAATAACATTCACTTTTTAAAATGGTTACTTAATAAACTCAAAAAATTTTTCATAGAGGACAAATACTATATATGAAACATCTGCAATCATTTTAGACTTTGCTCAGACCAAATAGAAGATATAGGTATGCGTATATTCATTACGATCCTACTGGGCACCGGTTTCATCTTAACTTTAGACATCAACCCTAGATAAGATTGGACTTCTGCATGAAAGAAGTCACCGATGCGTTGCTATCTTCGGACTAAATTGGCACACCGTAAAAGGTCTTTCTTTTACTAGCATCTGTGCCTTCGAAATCTAATAACGAAGATCTTACCACCTTCCAACGATTACAATAAGTGGGCTTTTAGGTTATTTAAAATACCTTTAAGATATTAACTATTTATTTTCCAGGATTATAGCTTGGCTGACCAAACTCGAAGACAAGAGCCTGAATTGGCGGAACTTGATTCCCTTCTTCCTGCCAGTTTGGATGTGGTGGACGAGTGGGTTGTTCCTGCCCTGGACTATTGCCGTGTGGCTCGCCTCCACAGTTATATCCAGCTTCTTCTTCATGGTGTTTGGTCTTACTGCTGGTCATCATAGCCACACCAACTTTTTTGATGGCGATGTTCCTAGGTAGGTTATTTCTTTTTAATAGAACTAAACACTAATTTGCAGCTACTCTTAGCGACAAATAAATAATTAATTAAAATGCACTTCGATACACAGCTCTTCTAAATATTATCTACGAAATTCATCACCAACCGATCCATCAACCGATATTCCAATAGATATAACCACAAAGGGTTCTACAACCTTCAAATGCAGTTGAACTTATGAATTCAAATTAATTTATGTATTGATGGAGAATGAACGCCGATTGAAATTTATCATAATACTCCTACTATCACAAACAATATTATGACGAAATATACTCGTCCGTGAAACAGATATAACGCATTAATATGGCAATTCATGATTTGCTTAACTATAATTTCCATTATTCGACACCTCAAATCGAATTTCACACTATAGCATAAAATGATATTTTGCAGAATTGAGATTGGTTTGTTTTCATAGTTAGAGACGCAAAAATAACATACCAATACAAAAACAAAAACTTGTTTGAACTAGTCAACTCATTAAGGACATTAGGTAGTAGGTACCTACTCGTTTAAATTCTGCTTGAAATCATTTACGTATTTGTCTTTATCTACTCGTAAATACATGTATACCTTGAGTTTCAAATTAGTCGTAGAACAAATAAACTTGGATATTTTTATTTTTGAATTTTTACACTAAAACTAAAATAATGTGATTGACGTGAAATCTGAAAAGGTCAAACATAGATGTAAATATTTTATGTTAAAAATGCTTTGAAGGTTAAGGCACACACGCAAGCAAGCAGAGTAAGCTAGATAAAAGAAATCGATATAAATAGATAGGTAATTAATTGTATCAGGCGTTACTTTGCGGAAATCCATGCTATTAAGTTAAGATTAAAACTACTTCGCAACAATCCGCTACAAATATGTATGATGGTATATATTTTAAACCATGCAGTATGTACCACCCTCCCTCCCTCAAAGGATGCATGCAGATGCAAAAATTAAAAATATACACCACCATACATACCACCACCAACACGTGTTTCGCTCCAAAACGGAGCATCATCAGGGTAAGTTGACTCTACGACGGTTAATCGCTAAGTGACGCTGTCAACCTAATGCATGCCTTTTATAATGGTATCCAACCCTCCCCTCCACAATGAAATGTAAACAACTGATGACAGTTGTTTAATGCTGCCTGGGCATCGCGCTGGAGGACTCCGGTTGTGTTCTATCGGATATCCCGGAGTTCTCCACCAAGCGCTGAGGACAGCCACCGGGGGGTTTTAGTGCGGTAAAAATCCCACATAACCCGACGTCACTCCCACGTCGTCCGGTACATTTGAAGGTATACAAAAAAAAACGCTAATGCTGTCTATGTTCGAAGCCCCACGTTTACTGTGTCGTGGGTGCAACCAGCGACCTCTGTGATTAACTTCAGAGTTAATTAACACAAACCCTCTGTGGTCGACTCCAGCGGCACCATTATCACACCTATTTCTGCCTAATAACAACAGTGTTAGGTACGGCTGTGTTCTGGTTTGAAGGGTGTGGTAAGGAAGACAAACTTTTCCGAGGCGTTTCAACTTAGTCCTCAGGGATAGGGGCACATCTGTGGCCGACCTCAGGTTGGAATCTTTTCTTATCTGGGGTTGATTACAAATGTCCATGGGTGGTGGTAGCCACTTACTATCAGTTACACATGCTCGTCTGCTGCTCCTGTATTATAAAAAATCACAGTAGATAGAATCTCGGATTGCTTTTCGTGTTAGGACCATTTGATAATATACACAAATTTATAGGCAATTTTTTTTCTTAAGAATCGGAATAACCGTATTAATTAATATAATTTTATACCAACGTATTCAAATGTATTCTTATATGATTTCAGAGGAGAAAACATAGACTGGGGAATTCACCAACTAGACACCGTGGTAGAGCGAATAGACTTCGCTGGTGAACACTTCAAGTCACTTACACGCTTCGGAGACCACGCCTTGCACCATCCTCTTCCCAACGCTAGACCACGCTGAACTGAAGTATCTGTACCCAACTTTAATAGAACACTGCGAAAAGTTTGAAACTCAACTTCGAACTACAACATTCTACGGTGCTTTGATAAGCCACAGCAAACAGTTAATAAGGAAACGACCAAACAATTTCAGTACAAAATAAAGACACTAAGAGCAACTATTAATATTTAGAATGTATAAAGACACTATCTAAACGTAATCGTATGTCAGCCAAGTTCTTAAAAAAACAACTGACGACACACCACGTGTTATATAACTTTCGCTTCTTAATAACTCAAAAACCTCTTGCCTCTTGCCAACCCTGGACTACGTTGGACTGAAGTATTTGTACTTAACTTTATTATGTACTTCATTTTTTGTCCTTAACTTATGAGGAAACGATCAACCAATTTCAGGATAAAATAAAGACACTAAGAACAACAACAACAAAATTAATATTTAGTATGTACCCGTATAAAGACATTATCTAGACACGTGATCGTATGCCAGTCAAGTTCTTAAAAAAACAGCTGGCGACACAGCACGTAATATATCGCCCCTTAATAACTCAAAAACCTGTTCTCAACTATGGACCACGTTGAACTGAAGTATCTGTACCCAACTTTAATAGAAGACTGCAAGAAGTATGTAACTCAACTCGAGCTACAACGTACTACGGTGCTGTGATAAGCCACAGCCAATCCTTACTAATATTATAAATCCGAAAGTAACTCTGTCTGTCTGTCTGTCTGTCTGTCTGGTTGTCTCTTCTTCACGCCTAAACCACTGAACCGATTTTAATGAAATTTTGTACGAAGATAGTCTGAGACCCGAGCAAGAACATAGGATAGTTTTTATCCCGAAAATCCTACGGGAACTAGGGATGGCGATCTAAGATCGATTCATCGGAAAATCGATCTTTTGGACCCAAAACATCGATTATTTGAATCGACATTAGTAAGGATTGAGTCGTAAACTATGAATTTGATCAAGTGATGATCTTTAGCAAAGTTGAAGGGACGAATTTTCAGTTTTATGTGTGTTAGTATGTTATATTATTTTCTTTTAAACGCGGGCGAAGCCGCGGGCAAAAACTAGTAGTTTATAAGGAAACGACCAAACAATTTTAAGACAAAATAAAGACATTAAGAGCAACTATTATTATTTAGTACGTATAAAGTAAACAGTTAAACAAACGAACAAACCATTTTAGGACAATCTAAAGAAACTCTCTAGACACGCGATTGCATGTCAGCCAAGTTCTTAACAAAAACAACTGGCGACACAGCACGTGTAATATAACTTTGCCCCCTTAATAAGCCAAAACCTATCACCAAATTCTCAAAAAAAAACTCGATATGCAGCACCGTACATGCAACAACAATTTAGAGCTACTTTTCACCCCATAATAACTCAAAAACCTCTTCCGAGCTAATGTGAGTATCTATCTTTAGTAGAAGGTTACGAGAAGTTTGAAACTCAGCTCCCAACAATGTACGGTCTACGGTGCTTTGATAAGATGTGGCTTATCAGCAAACACTTGATAAGTTAATCGACAGAATAATTTTAGATCAAAATAAAGACACACACTAAGAGGCAACATGACCTTGTAGTTATATATTTACCTTATGTAGACAAAACTTCCTTCATTAATTATTTAAGTGTGTTAATGTTAAAAACAAAAATCCAGTTACATCTACTTTTAACTAGTTAAGACTAGTTGCGCCCGATTTCCAGGCAGTAGCTAACGGTAACAAAGTATGATTGTTCTAGCCTTTAAATAAAATTAATTCTATGTTTTGTGATACTTAAGTTTACCAATATGGACGACATGACAAGTTTATACATATTTTACATTATTTATATGATATGATAATACACTGGTTAAAAAGGGATTTAGACTAATTAGTTTATAGTTACAGCAAACAAGGTATTTAGGCTGTGGGGATGTTGTGGTATATTGTAAACCTAACCAATATTTTAAGAAAAATAAAAATGTTGTTTAAATAACTCATTTTACTTATTTTCCTTAGGTTTTGGATGTTCGCCACTTTGGAACTGAATTTATAATTTGTGATTTTATACAAAAATAACATAAATATTCGAGTAAATTAGCTATTTCAAAACTGTGGCAACATCATACTTAAATTACTTAATACATGTTGCATTATTTAATGAAATAATCAAAGGCTTTAGGCCATTAGGAAGCTTTGTTACATTTTCGTGTAATTCTGCCTACGACATAATTGAGCTCGTAACACTACTATTACAAATACTATATTATTAAAATATACATATAATACAAACATATACATATTGTGTACGTAATACAATTATTGATAAAAATATTATATTAAGAAAGGTTACCGACATAAGTCATTATAATTCGGCGTTTGAGTATTAATAAATTGATAGCATATAGGGTTGGCGAATAATTATCATCATACCTATGATTTTATCAACCTTGAGAGATTCATGGGTGATCTAAAGATAATCTAAAGGTAACAGGGAATATATAAGATGGAATCAGAAAGGATCGGTCGGTAGACCCAATTAAAAAAGACTAAAAGGGTCTGACGAATAAAACTCGAAAAATACTCTTATCATACAACCAAAGGAAATAAAAACCAATACATTTAAAGAGCCCCCATTGCTTTATCAGCATTATTTTCCTGACAACCCTTGGAAGAGGGGAATGAAAAGGGACAAATGACAAAGTATGCAAAATTATAAGGTCGGGCTGTACGTTCAATAAAATACAAGTTTTTTTTTTATATTATACGAACATGCAGTCCACCTGACAAATGGCTACTGCTGCCCATGGACATATATAATCAACTCCAGATATCTTTCGAGTTCTAGCTGAGATCGACCACAGTTACTTTGGTACCTAATCTACCTGCTAAGTATGTCCTTTAGTATACCTTCAAACTGGAACACAATAGCGCTTAAAGATGATAATAGACAGAAATAGGTGCGACTGTGGTGCGTATAAAGTCGAATCACAAAGGATTCTGCGACCTTAGCATAATGTATTTTGCTTCATAACTTCATACCATTAATTATAATTTGAACACGTTTGACCTTCTACACTTTAATGAAACTCCCAAAGGTAATGTAAAACATCTAATTTGCCTTAAATGACACATTGTGTGTAACTCCAAAGAAAGTTCCAACTAGAAACTTTGTTTCAATTACACATGTGAAGAAAATGTATGGCTTACACCGTTTTCCTTTCAACGAACTCCCAGGACTCTAGAATTAGAAAGTTTACCCCAAAATACAAGTTTGCATGACTTAATACTGTAAAATAGATACTAATTTAAAGTAGTGGCTCCAGTGGCTTCCAAAATATTCTGTAACTTTGGTGTGTGAATGCCAATTATGATATGGTGAGTAAACCAACTGAAAGGCAATGATAGCGTAGGAGTTGAAACTAGGTCTCCAATTGGTGGGTTCGGATCCTCAGATGCAGATCTGCCTTTTCTTAGTTATGTGCGTATTAGAAATTAATGTGTGAAGTTTACCAATTCGCGTTTAGCCAGCGCAGTGGTTAATGGTACAGAAGGGGGTTGATGTCACAGGAATGGGTTGATGTCCACTTCACCAATTACATTAAGAGGTTTTTAGAAATTATTACAAATAACCTAAACCCAACCTAACCTTCAGTAAGTCCTACTGGCTACATTGGAATAATTATTAAAGATTCTGTTAAGTTAACAGTTGCTATGACTATTCCGTCAGGAGATTGTTTGTATCTACAAAATCACTTGTAGATAGCCGTTTGTTCTTTGCTGCCGTCGAATTGTAAAAATTAAATAAATGAATATTAACCAATTGTTTCTTAGCACACGTCTAAATTTGAAAATATAAGCAAGCACATATTGTTAAACTTCAAACTTTCCAATTTCAAATATAATAACAAACCTGCAGTATATCTGTTGGCAGGAGATTACTGCCGCCCTTAAATATCTGTAACTCTATAGGGCAGAGGTTCTACCTGAAGCCGATAACAAGCGCGCTGCCACTCCTTATTATTATTTACATGCTCGCCTCTTAAGTAAATCAGACTTCTTGACGGTAGAAAATGCTGTGGCGGTGGTACTTACCTGGTTGAAACATACTGCTTCTCACCAATTTAACTATGTAACATAAGTGGGTATATAAGTCAATTTTACATTCAAGCTGTATAGTAAAACATACCATTATTGTGTTGTGTCGTAAGTTCGACCCTCATTACGCTGTCACATAATTTCCCTTCATAAGCACCTTCTTACCTGTACAAATGGCTCTTAAGGTGTGCAAATAAATTATAACTTTCGGTCCGTGGTAATCTGTTTCGCGCCCAAGAAAGGGCTTAGTCCTCTATATAGCAAGTGATCCATACTCATACCACAGTTTGATATATTCACATGGAACATGGCAGCCAATAAACTTACACCACAGCCACCGAATCACTATTACAGACGCGTCACTATTACAGATTTAAAAAAAAATTATCCCGTCTAACCACAGTAGTTTTTAATTATTAAAGACTAACATCGTAATAAGTTTATGAGCTTCCCTGACAAGATTTTAAATTTTTGCCCCTGGTAAGATTACAATTCTGTTAATTGAACTACTCGGACTTACTATCGAATATACAACAAAATCTTTTTCTTTTCTGAATCTTTTTCGGATCTGAGAACATGCAACCACCGCCTTGGGCAGTTCAAAATCATGCAAAACTGATTTTGGATCATAGAAGATTACACTGCTAACTACACTGATTACTAAAATTTGTTTCCTTTAGAACAAAAACTGAAGAAAAGTTTGGCGATTACGTTCCTTTACTTAAAATTACAACTGTAGCAACCCTACAATACCTATAAAAGTAAATGCAGCAGCTTCAGATTTATCCACTTGAACCCTCGTTACTGCATCTAAGCACGTACTAACCGGAAAAGTATTTGAATAGTCAATCCAATATTCCTTTTCAATCGTACCCTTCGTGTAACTCGGTTTTAATTATGTTGAAAAATATTAGCCATGTTTGATAAATAAAATTATCAACTTTGAAACAATATTCTTTTAAAACGTATGTACAGTAACATTAAAAATAATTTAATGTTTACTCTTTATTTAAGTTTTACTATTGATTCGACTGGTATTGAAAATAATTAACATAGACCTAAGAAAATAAATAATAGGGACAAGACAATAGGCATAGAAACACATTACAACACTTATGCCAATAAATGTCGAAAAAGTGTTATTCAATTAAAATTCATCTCTGATTCATGAACCCTGCTGTAACTAGCCCTGATATGACTTGGGTTATAGTCCAAGCCTTCATTGCTACGACTAAGCACTTGCCGGCCGGGAAAAGGGACATATTCACTAAATAATTTCTTCTTTACTTCCACTAATCCATTGGGACCTACCGCATGCCAAACATTTGAAAGCTGTCGAAAGACAAAGTAAGACTGGCAAGTCCCTGGATATTTCCAAAGCTTTTGACAGGATTTAGACTTATAAAGTTTAGCTTATGGATTATTTTATATGGTTTCACTTTTAAGGGCATGGATTTAAAGTGCCACGTGTCGGATAAATGTCAAAAAATGTCTGAGATCATTGCTGATGACTGTACGGTTATAAAAATGTTTTTTTTACCAGAACCAATAAATAACGGTATTTTAATAGTTAATTCTATCCTAAAAAAAAGTTTCGCTAATACTCAAGACTTCTTAGACTCAAATATGTTTCTTCACAATAATGAATTACTTAGTTAAATAAATTCCGTTTGACTAAGCATCAATTGTCTCGTCAAATCCTTAAACATCCTCAAGTTAGATATCGGTACACTTTTACCTTTTTAAAATTTAAGTGAACGCTACGAAGAATTGGCATCCTTACGAACGAGAAATAGGAAGAGTATTTACGCTGAAGCGAACGTCCACTTTGTGTAAAGAGCAAAACCGCTTCGTAAGGAGTACTGCTGTATTTTACAGAATGGATTTGGTGTACTAGCAATCCTTGACTTGCAATACCACTTACGGACAATGCTAACTTTAAGCTAACTTCCAAAATTAAGTGTATATCTATTTGTCGTGTATATTTTTTAAACATCATCTACTCGTTCTATAATCGTTCTGATACCCAGAATGGTAGCCTTTATGTTATCAATGGTAGGAATACTATATAGATTAAGGTTATTTTGGCTCAAGCAAAACCATTTACGCCTTTAAAACACGCTTTTTCTAATGCATACAGCCTTGCCGAAATCTATGTTTGATGCATCATATGATAATCTTCTAGAAAATAATGATTACGCTTTTCTAAACAGGCATCTCATTGACCACCTTCTATTAAACAAGATTCCAAACGCTTCACTATTGCAAAGGAAAATCTCCGAAAAAGAACAACCCCCGAAAAAAACCCGAGCTTTTAAAACCCAGCGCATAAATATTGCAAACAAGAAACGAAGTGCGATTATATTCTGTTAAAATTCATAAGAGTCGCCCGAGTCACGAGCCCCGCGAGTGTAATGAGACCTGACTTAGGATTTATTCCCGAGCCCGTGTCTGAACCCTTGTTACTACATCTAAGCACGTCCCAACCGGAAAAAGGATAATTGCATATTCACTCCTTTATTATTTTTCTCACTTCGCCCTTCGAGTTTATTCAGTGAATTTACACTTGGGAATTTGATTGCATTCGTATTTTTTTATTCAACATCAACACTCTCTTTTCTTTCTTTACATTGACCTATTTTTCTCTCATATATTTTATTTGACAAGATAATTGTTCAATGATAACCATTTAATTGATATTTTTGACTTTTGAGCTAACGCTAAATGCGCAACTGGAGGCCTATAATGAAAATGTTGCATAGAGAGCTGAAAAAACGATGATTATAGTGTATAAAAGAAATTAATTATTCTTTGGGAAACAGTCAAGTAAAGAAAGTCCACATGCGAAATAGCAAGGACCGTTCACAATAATTAATAATCGCGTATTAAAATGAAACTTGCAATCGCATAATTAAATTCACTTACTTTCTATGTACATAAATATAAGTTGCCATGATACTTATAAGATGTCAATTGATATACACTTACAATTTTACACTATTGCCATATAGATCGACATACTTATAATACATTTAATACTAGTGTCAATTAATACGAATTTTGCTATACCAAGTTTAACCAATTTTAGTAAAGTAAGTGTCGAAACCGATGTCTGAAACCGTAAACTGTTGAACAAAATTATACAGAACGCTGTAATCTGAAGTACCTTAGGGTGCTGTACAGATGTCCGATGTACGGTATCTGAAAGGATTTTAATATCATAAAAGGTTCCTGTCAAAACACTGGAGTCGGGACCCTTTCCCTAAAGTAAATATTTAGCGACGGCTCTTTGAAATTGATTTCAGATCGTGTTTAAGGATGCCACAGAATCAGGTAGATGCTTGAAAGGTTTACCTGAAGGAAGGTGATTTTCATGTGTTTGAGTGTATGTGGGGGGTATATTGACATACTACATATGATGTAACTACTTGAAATGAAATTAAATGAAATATATTTATTTCGTATAGGCCAACGACGGCACTTACAAATTGACAGTTACAATATTTTTCTTAAACTACTACCGGATCGGAACGCGACCTCTACTGAGAAGATCCGGTAAGAAACTCAGTAGGTTTGTCTTTTTTTTAATAATAATTAATAATTATTATTCTCTTTTTTTTCAAATGCCATCATTTTTGGTTATAATTAATAAAGCGTTAACTTACGAATGTATATACTATAAGTACTATTGTTCACTACAGTGTGAATTTTTAAATAGGCCTGGTTGGTATTCCAAAATGAGCATTTTTCTTTAGTTTGGCATTTATCATTACTTCTCAAAATTTGATCTTTATAAATGACGCTATCCGATAGTATAAAAATAGTTAATTCCTGGATAGGATAAAAGATTTTTTTAAATCCTAAAATGCAGTTTTATTTTTTATCAAAGTCGGTCTCGTAACTCTTTTCAGCATTTTTCGCTAATCCATATAGTTTTGGATTTCGCCATCCAAGCCCACTTAAAAACCTCTTTGTGTATACTGCATATGTTATTGCTCCATGTATGTATGTTTAATTTTAACAAATAATATGTTGTTAGGTTTGTTTTTCTCTCAGAATTAGCCAAAGGCAATTTTATAAGCGAAAGGACTATCTGCAATACGTTTTAACCGAGTATGATAGCCTTTATAGATATTTTATGTGCCTCGTTTCTCCATTTTAATATCGTGAGCTATATTTTGGTACAATAAAAATATAAGTACAAGGACAATTTTATCAATGTATATATTATATTAGAAAAGACTTGTTAAGGTTAAAGTTTGCGACCAATGCTTGAGCCAATATCTTAAAATAAACATAAGAAAGTTATGTTTTGTGTTGTTTGGTCCTGTTCCCAAAACCTTCTATAGTTATTAGCCAGGTTAAATATACAAGTACACGTTTCACCTCTCAATAATTTTACCTATTGTGGAATATTAAGATAATAAAAGTAAGTCAATTTTGTCTGTAGGTAATCTCAAAGATGTTTAATTTTGCAAACATTGCTAAATTATGTTAACGGCATAATCATTTACGAGTAGTTCTGTTAGTATGAAAATTAATTTATTAATTCTAGTTTTCATCTGTCATCTACATTTAGCGTGCAACTCGTATCTCCTTTTAATTCATTAAGTTTTAAATTATTTAATTCATTAGAATAAGTAACAAGTAATTAATTTAAAAAATCAAAAACCCGACTGCACCAAAAAGGCTGAAGTAGAATTTGCAAAAGCAGTGAAATAGGCATTTCATTATTTTTATCCAGAAAGCCAAATACAAAGTTTCATAGTAGGTGTCAGCTTCAAAAACAAAAGATGTTCAAACAATATTATCCTATTTTATTTTATCCTCGTAGTGTTCATTTACGCTATATAAAGAACCTATGTGTAAAATTTCAGCACGCTTAAGTTCAGCGGTTTCCCTTTGCGTTGATCTCTGGTACATCAACTCTCTCATTTAGTCAGACAGTCATCTCGATGTGTATATACGAGTATATATGTACTAGCTGACCCGGCAAACGTTGTGTTGCCATATAAATAAAAAAATGTTAAGGATGAACAACCCTTATCACTTAGGTGTAAAAAAAAATAGATAGTGGCCGATTCTCAGACCTACTGAATATGTATATAAAATTTGGTGAAAATTGGTGAAGCCGTTTCGGAGGGGTACGGTAACTAACACGAGAATTTTATATATAAGATATATTATATAATGTATGTGTAATCTCCTCTTAATTTCCTTTATTTTGATACCCTACTCGATAGGTTTGGTTAACTTTTTTAAAACGTGTTACTATTTCGCGAAAAAATTCACCATTTACGGTCTATAAAATATATAACTTCAGTAAATCAAAGTTTCGGTCATTATTTTATCTCGTTAGAAGTAGCATTTCATTATTTTTATCCAACAAGCCTGATACAAAATGTCATAGTGTTTGCTTCAAAATTGACGATAGTTCAAATGAACTTTTAACCCTTATTTTACCCTCTACGGGGTTGATTTTTCGGAGGGAGATAAATAAGTGCGTTCTTGTTCCTATCCAGAAAGCCAAATACAAAATTTTATAGTAGTTGCTTCAAAATTAAAGGATTTAAAAAAAACTGTTTTCCCCTATTTCACCCTCTTAAGGGTAGAATTTCCAAAAGGCCTTTCTTAGTACTTATTCAAGCTATATAGAGAACCTGTGTGCAAAATTTCATAACTGTAAAGTCCTTGGTTTACGCTGTACGTTGATTTCTGAAAAATGAAAAAGTCATTTAGTTAGTCAGTCAGTCAGTCACCTTACTGTTTTATATATATACAAATATGTTTTTATAATCTCCGTTTAATTTCCTTTCATTTGATACCCTACTCGATAGGTTCGGTTAACTTTTTTTTTTAAATGTGTTACTATTTCGCGCCAAAAATCCGCCATTTTGATTTTTTTTTACTAACACCTATCTAAGGACACTCGGGTCATTGAGACAAATATAATGACACTTTAACTGTTGAAATTCATCCAGCCGTTTGTTAGATCGGATCAAATAAAGAAAGACAAACATACAAGATACGCGCGAAAAACATAACCCTTCCTTGGCAGTCGGGTAAAAAGGAGCGAATATTAAAATAAAATTCATGCAAGAGTTGAGAGTAAATCTCCGTAATATACTGACTCATTTACCTCAAAAGCATGACGTAATTAGAACCCTCCCCTGGAGACTCCTCTGATATGACGGTCGAGGTAAAAGTGTAATTTTTACCAGCGCCATTTGTTTACATGAATCAAAGCATTAGCCTAAATGTTCTAGATTTTTAAGAACATTTAAGTACATGGACCTAATAAAAATATATATATAAAGCATTTCAACTTAATCGGCAGGAGTAGCAAAGCATCTAATGTCCTAATGGAATTTCAATCTTGTTTGTGTTTACAGATGTCTATAATAATTTAGCATCATTCAGTATTTTATTTATTATTTTATTATATTGTAATAGCCAACAAACATGCAGTCAACTGATGGTTAGATGCTGCCATTCATAGACATCTGTAATCGACCTTAGATAATATTAGATTTTTCCTACCTAATGTTGGCCATAGTTGCGTTGCATCCCCGGAAATTATGTGGGAACCCCCCTGATAATATATCTACGTTATTCTGATAATATGTATCTCTTTTTACCCGACTGCCAAGGAAGGGTTATGTTTTTCGCGCGTATCTTGTATGTTTGTCTTTCTTTATTTGATCCGATCTAACAAACGGCTGGATGAATTTCAACAGTTAAAGTGTCATTGTATTTGTCTCCATGACCCGAGTGTCCTTAGATAGGTGTTAGTAAAAAAAAATCAAAATGGTGGATTTTTGGCGCGAAATAGTAATACATTTAAAAAAAAAAGTTAACCGAACCTATCGATTAGGGTATCAAATGGAAGGAAATTAAACGGAGATTATAAAAACATATTTGTATATATATATAACAGTAAGGTGACTGACTGACTGACTAACTAAATGACTTTTTCATTTTTCAGAAATCAACGTACAGCCTAAACTAAGGACCTTACAGTTCTGAAATTTTGCACACAGGTTCTCTATATAGCTTAAATAAGTACTAAGAAAGGCCTTTTGGAAATTCTACCCTTAAGAGGGTAAAATAGGGAGAAACAGTTTTTTTGAAATCCTTTAATTTTTTCTGGATCTCTTTTTATACAATATTACTTTCTTCCTATTTGTAAACGGTTGCCTGGAAGAGATCGCTATTTAGCGATAAGGCCGCTAGTTGTACCTTTAATTAATGTTTATTTTGTATTTTTGTTTGTTACTATAAATCTGGTGTACAATAAAGAGTATTGTATTGTATGTGCCCTTTAAATCAGAACAAATCAGTGCTTAATATTGCTACAATAAGGCAGAAGTGTGGCCATAGTGTCACCAGAATCGAACCACAAAAGGTTCTACCGCCTTCAAATTAACCTGCCAGTTTATTACAATTTCATAAAAAGGTGTTTCTCTTAGCGCAAAACGTACATTAAGAACAAGTAAAAACAAATTTTACACACACTAGGAAGTAAATGGAACTTGAGGTAATAATGGCCCGTAAAAAAGTAGGAACAGCCATACTAATTGTTTCCAGTGTTTCCCACGAAATTAACATTCAATCGAGATTGGTTTCGTAAAAGTTAGTCTACTGAGGTTGTACACGGTTAAAGATGTAGAATGTGGATAACAAGTAAGATTGTAGTAACCGTATTTTATCTTGTAATCGAGTTTAGTCGCCTTGTAGATTAAGATTTTGAAAAGTATTTCAAACATTAGATTTAGAAATACATGTTGCTAAATCAAAACAACAGGTTTTTTACATTATATGTCGTCTGTTTTTTGCATTGTTTTTTTTTGTCTGTGTGTTGTACACAAAATATATATCCACTTATTGATTGACATTAAAAGAACTGATTCGAAAGGCTGTAACGGAATTTTCGAAGAAAGTGTCTTAAGTTATTTTTATTTATCCAATAAAATCAAAATCATCATTATCAAGTCATTCCTGTCTAATTGACAGCAAGTGCCATGCCTAGCCACGGGTCTTCTCTTAGTATGTAAAGGATTAAATAAATCCCATCGTGATGGCAAAGTTTAAATTAATGAACCTTACATATTTTTGTGAACTTTTGCAATTTGAGATTTTTCAGGCAGGTTTCCTCGCGACCTTTTTCTTCACATTTAAATTACATGTAAATTATATTCTAACAAGCACCCTTTCAAAAAAGGCAGTGATAGCCTAGTGGTTAAGAAACTCGACCTCTCGATCGAGGGGTCCGAGGTTCAAATTCCAGATTCAAATTCTCTGATTTTTCAAAGTTATGTGCGTAGTAGAAATTAGTTATTACTTGCTAAACGGTGAAGGAAAACATCGTGAGGAAACCTGCATACCTGAGAGATTTATAAAAAAAAATTCAAAAGTATGTGAAGTCTACCAATACGCACTTGGCCAGCGTGGTGGACTATGGCCTAATCCTACTCATTATTAGAGGAGACCCGTGGCCAGCAGTGGGACAGTAATTTGTTGATGATGAAGCACTCTTTGAAAAATCAAACGTACGTCTGGAGTTCGAACCTCGGATTCCTCGATTTAAACGCCGATATTCAAACTCTCAACAACCAACAACAATCACTGCTTATTTATAATTTTCATCATATAACAAATGATTAATAATATTTTGCTAGTGCATCAATTAAAATCCGTCTTTACGAAACAAATAGATTAGTGATGACTGCACTAATATGATTGATAGAAAAGCAATTAACTAATTGTTATAGCTACTGAATAACTTAATGCTATTACATCATAACCTATTAAACTAGAAACAGTATTTGCGAAATACAATTTAATAAACATAACATTAATAGCACAGTATAAGGATCTATAACTATATACATTATAATTATAATTATATATATTATTATAGATATTTGTACTGTGTTAATAGTTAGGATATTACAATCTTAAAATTAGTTTGGTTATATAATTTATTTATTTATTTATTCACTCAAAACTTACGTCTAACATGCCAACCTAATGCGTTAGAGTAAGAGAAATTAATTAAAATATTGATAATTATACTAAATATTAATTGTTAGTAAATACAAATTACATCCAAAATTCAAATTAGCAAAAAAAATCCTTAAACATCAAATATATTAAATTGAACAATAGTGCAAGAATAATAACAATGTAAAAATCCAATAAAATGTCAAACTATAATATCAATACTAGAAAAATAAATCAAATGAATGTCAATAATTAATTAATTGTCAAAATTATAATAACATAATAAATAATAATACAAATTAATACACATGTCATGTCATAAATTAATACACAAAGACATCTCAAGGAGAATAATAAAATAAAATAATAAAATAAAATAAAATAAATAATAAAATAATATAAATTTGCCCCAGACGATCGGGATACGATGCCCCGACGACATTTCTTGAAGATTATGTATAGGCCGCGCCAAACTGCTAGTCCGCTCTGAATATAGAAACGTGTCGCATCGAATAGCAAGTTGTAGTATACCTATTTAACTAGAATCCTCGCTTATGTTGACGAAGTCCACGAAGACGAATTTGCAGTTCACATAATAGTAAGTGATCACAGCCTTCCATGGACATCAGTGGCCAACTACACATAGAATAGGTTCTAGTAATTGACGTATGACGTAATTCAGCCTTTACATTCTTTAACCGAAATACAGAACTAGTTTTTTTTTATAATATAGAAGTAGCAGACGAGCATGCGGTCCACCTGATGGTAAGTGGCTACTGGCGCCCATGGACATCTGTAATCAAACCCAGATAGGTTTAGTTAATAATCCCCGGTCAATCTATACCAAATCAACCATTTGAAGTGAATAAAAAACTAAAGTAATATTACATTTGCCGTCATAAGATAGGTTTAAGTTAACGACAAAAGTACAAAAATATGACTTTGAGTAACAAGTCTCGACTCGATAACCTTTAAGAAAAGCGTTATCAAATCTTATTCCAATCACTTAAGTTGGCTTCACCATATTTTTTCCAATCATATTTCTTTTCAATACTTTTAGCCTATTTCTTATTTCGGTAAAGGCCGAGACACCCTTGCACAAAAGAGAGTGGATTTCAATGTTCAAATACTGATGTTATTCTTTGAATGAAACTTCGTCTGACCTGAGGCATGACGTCATATAGGTATGTCTGGAGAAAGTGCGTTCTTACTCATAAATGTTCGAATACATCGTCCATAAAAATTTATGTAATGAAAAATCAAGGTTACGTTACCTTTGCGAATGAATGAATTTCTAGCAGAATATACGCTCTGTTCCAATGTTCTATCACTAAGCTTATTAACTAATAGTATGGTGACTCTATTTAATTAATTAATCGTACATATTTCGTAGTCATATAGATTTTAACTATTGAAACTAAAGGGACGGGTTCGAATCTCAAGCTATTTTCAAATTTGTATATGGAAAATAAATTATTATTTTCCTTAATATCGATAATATCCAGAAAACGACAATAACTAAACATAAGCTAAAATATATATTTTAGCTTAGATATTTTCATAAATATAAGTCATCCGTTTTCTATGGAATAGCGGCACATCTGTAGCCGACCTCAGATAAGATTTTAATCCTATCTGGGGTTCAATACAGATGTCATTTGGCGGCAGTAGCCAGTTACCATCAGATGGACTGCATGCTCGTCGGCTACTCTTAGATTTAAAAAAAATGAGAAGGCGGACTTAACACGCTTATATTATTAATACCTAAGTATGGCACAGCTAAGTAGATTCTTCTAATAAACAAGTATTTCATAAAACTTTATACAAAACACGAAGAGATTTACCTTAAGACCTATACCAATTTCGAAGGTGGCAGAACCCTTTGTGGTACCGGCGGCACCACCGCCACACCTGCATATTCCTTCTTCATAAAAGCAGTGTTAAGCGTTGCTGTATTCTGGTTTGCAGGATGTGATAAGGGAGACATACTTTTCCGAGGCGTTCCAGCTTAGTCCTCAGGGGTGTCGGCGCATCTGTGGCCGACCTCAGGTAGGAATATCTAATCCTATCTAGGGTTAATTACAGTCCGTAGGCGGCAGAAGTCACTTACCATCAAGTGGACTGCATGCTCGTCTGCTACTTCTATATTATAAAACAATAAATATATACAATTTTGTAGCGAAAGACGAAGAAATCTTAACACTTATAGGTGTAAGTGTAAATAATACATTGTCCTAATTCCCTCCATACGCATATATAGGACACAAACCTCTATTTGTTTAACAGAATTACGGGATCAGTTTCGATAAGCGTTAAGTGGCGGTTATTCTTCCGGTTTATAATTTGTGATGTGTATCACGCCGCGGTGTAACGGGATTGTTGTATAAGGAATTCCATAAACTGAACCATAGACAGCTAGTATGTTAACCAAATGCGAATAGCCACGTACAACGCCACATACATAGATTAGCGATAGTCCGATATATTTTATGTCCGTTATTTAAAATCAGTCTATCCATTGTTTTGTCTCAAAGATCGAAATTTGATAATTACTGTCTGCTAGAACAGTAAAATTTCGTTTAGTAGGCAAAATATTGGTAAGATTGTTATTAATTAATATTTATTATTATTAATGTCAAGCAGTCATAGTGGTTAAGAAACTCGGCCTCTCGATCGAGGGCTCCGAGGTTCTAATCCCAGGAACCACGCACCTCTGATTTTTCAAAATTATGTGCGTACTAGAAATTAATTGTCACTTGCTTAAACGGTGAAGGAAACTATCGTAAGGAAATTGCATAGTCCACCAATACGCACTTGGCCAGCGCGGTGAACTATGGCCTAATCCTTCTCATTCTGTGAGGGGAAACCCGTGCCCAGCAGTGGGACAATAATGACTTGACCGTGATTAGACTTAATATTTTTATTAGATAAAGTTATGCTACGTTTTTTTAGATCGTAACGGAAGGACACTTGTGCGAAGCGTTGCAAATTAATCCTCCAGGACACCAACGCCTCTGTGGTCAACGTCAGGTAGGAATCTAATTCCATCTGAGGTTGATTATTAATTTTAGATACATACACGACAGGCCATGAAGCCGATTATTAATATTTAATCCAAATCTTGCTTACCAAATACCGATATGTGGTAGGCAAAATTTCTAGTATGCAGACATATTCAACTGTCGATCATTGGAAGAAAAGACATTATATAGATAGAATATCAATAACAGGTGTGACAAAAAATAATCACTTTACATTTCTGTTTTAATGTGTTTGTTCCTGTTTCGCTTCCACCCTTATTGTAAGAGATAAGAAACCTGAATGCTAAAAGTATGTTATCAAAGGTTCTTATACAGATTGTGTTTATTACTCGTGAACTCATAACATACCCTAAACCTTATCTTACACTCTAAGTTAACAGTGATAGCGTTTTGAATAAACAGGAGACTAAAACTTCCTATTAAATAATGTCTATTTTTTATAATACCTATATAGAAGTAGCAAACGAGCGCGCAGTACATCGATGGTAATATTAAGTAGCACTGCCGCCCATGGACATTTGTATTCAACCCCAGATAAGATCTAATCTAGATCTAAGACCTAAAGTCAGGCAGCAACGCACCTGGTTGCTAAAATGAGGACTAATTTGGGTACACCCCAGGTATGTATTTTTTCCTTATTTTAGCTTTTTAACCAGAACTCATCAACGATTTACAATGCTGTTATAAGATAGAAGATTAGCTGGTGGTGCTTCCGTTCTAACCACAATAGTTCGAACCACATAGGGTTCTACCACCTTCCACTTAGCACATAAATAAAGCAACATTATATATTTTTGAGGATTTCATTTAATAGATTGAATTATTAAGATACTGGAGTATATATTTACCTGGTTCTGGTTTCACCCAGAATGTGCTTAGAGCAAGCGAGCTTTTCTTACCAGATTTACCTATTAGTAAAAGACATACTTTTGGCATTCGGTGTATATTTCCCCGGGGAAGAGCCTCGCAAAATTTTAAACAGGCATTTCGAGACGACCTCGGCAGTCGCTCATACAATGCAAATGTCTTACGTTATCAAGATAAAAGTTTCAGGCAAACTGAAGTTCAAATGTCACGTCAGAGGCAGATGTAATGTCGTTCCGTTGTCTCTTGCATTTGGGTCTTTTATCATTAAGAATGTAGGCATGCGACGCCGTCCTTTACGACTTTGTGGTATACGGTGGATAAAAGCTCCGGAAACTTTTATTAAGAAGTTTGCCTCTCGTCATGCTTCTTGATTTCCTTGAAAAAATTATAAGGGCCCCGAGCAATCCACTTAAACTTCCCAAAGTTCTGCCAAAATACTAGTCACTATCTTTCGGTCTACATTTTTTGCGGTGCCAACATAATTTTATTAATAAACGGTTTCTTTTGTTGCACCAGAAACCCTGCTCATTTCAGGCCAATTATATTATTAAAATAATAATAAGCGGCACCGTGTCGAGCAGAGTCGGTGGCCGAGTGAACGAGCACACAGAGACAGGTAACGGTGTGGTTGTGTGCGGGCGGCGTAGTCTCATTCTTACCTGCGCCCGCGCGTGTCGTCTCGAAGAAAGCCTCAGTCAGTGGTGACCTGGCGGCCGTCGCGACCGCACCGGCTGCCGACAATGCGGCAGACCTTGTGACTCTAGTGTGGTGAGTTAGTGATACAGCGCAGTGCTCGTGCGTTAACCCCAACCCCTGATAGTGCATAACCGGATTTCTGATTTGGAACGCCCCGCGGCGTGCAAAAGGTTTGTGTCTTCATTTTTTAGTCACTTCCAGCACGAGTCGGTCTGGAACGCCAATATGCATGTTATAGTTTAGACGTATCAGTGCGAGCAAGGTAATGTGAAAGTTCTGACGATCGATCGTCGAGTTCGAAGAGTCAGTCGTTGTTGACACACTTTTGGTTCAGGTGTGGTGTGGTTAGCAGGTGGGCGCGCCCGCTCCGTGTCAGACCAACCAAAATTCCAATCTCGTGAGACCGCTTTCGGACGGTTGGGCAACTTTCTTCCGACGTTTTTATGACTGATGTTTTGTATATTATCTCCTTTCGGCTCATTTACAACGCTTTCTTTATGCGAGCCCTGATAAATGGTTAGCGACAAGTTGAATGGTTTAAAGCTAGCGATCGCGGTATCAAAGCGAAGACATCAACGCGCTGAGCTTTATCGTCGGTCACAAAATAAATGTATTCTCGTCATGTTTCGATGACACAAGATAAAAAACGTAAACTTTAAAGCCTTTGTATTCAAATTTAGACTTGGGCAACAAAAAATGTTCACTCGAGTAGCACGAATTTCTTATGAGTTTCTCGGTTGTATTTTTATTTCCGTAGTAGTTGTGCTAAAGGTAAAAATGGAGTGTACATAAACAATGCTAGTAATAAGCAAGCAAGGCAAACGGGGACAGTCGAGTACACCATCTTGTCGACATATAACCGGTCGCGCGACCGTGCCTGAGAGGCATTATACATTATCCTCGCATTATCTGTGCTTGAGTTCTCCACAACCCCTGCTTACGTCAAGGGTAGCTTTTTGTGTTTAAGGTTAAGTTAAGCCATTTGTTACGTCTCTCGTACTTTTCCTTAAAAAATACCACGATTTGTTAAATAGACATCTACATTACACGTCGTACATATGATACTTAAAGTGAAAATAGAATAAAATAAAGTGTGTACCTGTGTTTTGACACTTTAAACGAAAAATATAAGCAGAGGGTTTGTTATTTAGACAGAAATTTTAACATCTTCAATGTATAACTAACATTTATACAGCGACTAAGTCACGCTCCAAGAACTTGTCTAAAAGAGCCTTAAATAAGCTTTGATTGTCACAAAAGTCCTGTCGTCGTGCTTAGTATCTTTTTATCTACAAGAATATTTATAAAATTAATATACACACTATCTATAGGAACACTATAATATAACAACTATTTTCACATATTACTCGGCTAGACTTTCACAAATGACCCGCATGGCAACGGACTTATTATCAGTAAACATTTTAAATTCTTGCTTTCATAACAAAAATTGAAATTTTCTCCTCGAATACAACGCCTTGCTTTAATCAGAATAAATTAGTTCATAATAATATTAAAAGTGGATTACCTGGAACGAACCGGAGGCAAATTAACTGCTGTATGATTCAAATCTTCTGAATGAAGTTACTAGTTTTCGAAGTCATTTTAACTTATTATAACGGCCATAATAACATAACTATACTCTATAAAAAATCAGAGTGTATATTACTGTGCAAGCGGTAGAGCTTTGTGACAGACAGACTAGTGTTCTATTGTTACCATTTAGTGGGCATTTAGACCTGATTAGAGATAATACAAAAACGACGTCATTATTTACATTATTGTTATTTGAGAAACATCAATGACTTAATTTCTCTCAAATATTATGATACATACCACGTACCTTCGCTAAAACTACAAATATACTTATTTTTATACCCATATATGTAGGCAAAATATTGTAAAATAACATTGACACTTAGTTCGCTTTACAACGTGCTCATAATCCAGTTTTAATCCTTAGATGAGGCTGTATCATATGACAGACAGGAGTCTTTATAGCAATAATCCGGACCCAGCGACGGTCCTTATGAGACGCGCTATCATTAGAAGTCAACTGAAGGTAGATAAACTATAAAAATATACATACAAGTATATAAAATGTAGCAGAACCCTTCATGGATCTACATACTTCTGTCTTATATCAAATTTATCTGGTTTAAAATGTCTCGTAAGGGATAAAATGTAAAATAAGTCATTCCGAATTAGTCTTAAGTAGCAGCACCGTATTCCTGACCGACCTCAGATGGGACTTAAATCCTATTTTGGGCTGAATACAGATACATGACCATTGACCACTATCCATCAAGTTTTTTTGCACCATGTCCAGCTAAGTGGCTACGGCCATCCGTGAATGTCTATAATCAACCTCATAAATGATTAGATACCTACTTGAGTTCGGCGATTGAAGCTAGTAACCCATCTGTGAGCCCTGAGGCCCCTGACAACTATCTTGCATGGCCTCGCATAAGAATCTCCCTCGCCACACCTTTCGAACCAGAACACAGCAGAGCTTAACATTGCTTTGATTAGATAGGAATTGGTGTGATGTCAGTGCCTCTGGACTCAAACCAAAGTGAGTAAAGTAATCGTTTACTTATTTAATTGCATAAAAATTATATGTGTAGGTCATTATTCTAATAAAACTTGTTTAATATAGTTGTGTAGGTATTCAGTATTGAAAGTTGCGCGTATCATGAATACAAGTTTTAATTTCGCGTCACCTAAATCAGTTATCAAACTTGATTAACCTGTTCGTTTACATAAATATCTAGTTAATACAAGTGTGTTGAATTGAAGTTGATTTTTAGCTGCCGGTAACAGAAGAAGGGTTATGTTTTTTTAAGTGTATGAATATTTGAATATATTACCACTTTTTTTGGAACGGGCAGTGCCCTACGGCCTGATGTATTGTATTTGTAACATATGAGATGTCCTTAAATTCATCTGGATTGTATGAGTGACACTGAGTGTATTAAAATGGGAAAATATAAGAATGGCGTCTTCAATTAAATTTTTCGATGCGGATTATGCGATTATTTAACTTTAATAGGGTTTCTTGTTTTTGAAACCTAATGACGTTTTTATTAAAAATTATACATAACTTCGATTAGTTAGTTATTAGAATTACGTCTATAGTTTCATTTATAAGCACAATTATCCCTAATCCTCGTAAATATAGTTAGTCATAAAGATCATAAAAAATCTTTCTACTTGTTTATTTTATCAATACTTCTTTTTTATTTGATAATTCTAAAAACATGAAACCCACGCATCCACCTATCCTAGTCATTACTTAAGTATGTTGCTTGTTTTATGTTCTGTCGGCTCTTTGCTATATTGAAATGATGGACGGTGGTAAACAGGGGGTTTATTTATGTTTATCAAATTCATATTACTAGCTGAAACTTCCAAGTTTGATAACACATGTTTTTATATGGTAAAAACAACAAAGGGACACAATCCAATACAATTGGATTGTCTCGCTGTTTTTCTGATACTTTAAATAAAAACTTAGGAACAAAATTTTAGTAAACTCCACTAAACAGCAAAGCGACATTCCATAAATATTTCAAATCAACCCCTCAACAACTTTTCGAGTTTTACGGACCCAAATATTTTCATACATAATCCAATAACCAAAACTCCACCCAAATGGGATCAGTAGTTTCTGAGATAATCGCGAACATACAAGTTTACATACATCCATATCGGTCAAAAAAAAAACCTTTTTGTAATTAAAAATAATCAGCGGCTGAGTTTGTTAAAAATGTTTGTTTTATACATGTTTCTTATATAACAGCGAATACCACAGAGCGAGGCATCTGTTGAATCCAACGGTTACTACTCCGTTACTGCTAAGGAGGTCACGCGGCTCGCGTGCGCACTTTCAACACAAAGTCGTTAGCATTAGCTGAAACTACAAATACTTTACTAGATGAGAAGTGGGACGGTTTACTCCTCATCTTTGGGTTGAGCAATGCTTATTGTTTTAATGTTAGAGCCTTCGTTAGACTATCCGTCATCCTAAAGCAAAAGTATTAAAAACGATGATGAGAAACGGCTTGACTTTGCCTCAAGTTTTACGAAAGTTTTTATATTACTAGCTATTACCAACGGCTTCGCTCGCGGTCAGAGATTTTTTTTATCATACGGGAACAGGTTTTTCGGGTAAACTGTACCCCATGTCCTATGCTGAACCTCAGACAACGTGTATAAAAATTTTTATGACAATCGACTATGTAGCTAAGTCATAAAAGTGTAACAAACATATTATTAGTTAGGATGTAGGATGCTTCGCTAGTTCATCTTCCCGTCATTATCAGAAAAAAATCTATGGGTTCCACTCCGGGAGTGCCGGCAGAAATCAAACACTTCCTGACAAAATTACGCGTTGATCAAAATATGTATATACTGGTTAAGTTTTTGAAGATCCACAGCATCGGTCCTGTGGCGCAATGGATAACGCGTCTGACTACGGATCAGAAGATTCCAGGTTCGAATCCTGGCAGGATCGTTCTCCAAAAAAAGAGAATTTTATTAAAATTTTATTTAAATGTATCTACTATGAATAAAAAATATAAAAAAAATAATGAAAAAGTATAGATAAATTTGTATATTTTTTATATATGTACTTAAATATTGTAAGCTTTATAAAATCAATTTATAATTGCTATTATAAATTATATAAACCAAATATATTATGTAGAAATACAATGTATTACGCTTTTAAAAATAAAAAAAAAATATATAAAAATTTATTTTCTCTTTGAAAAATATTATAAAGCTAAACATTATGAGTACTGTTACAAATGCTGTAAAATAAGTAAACCATATACCTGTAATGACCACCAGGGCCGAATTGAGAGGTGTGAAAGCCCTCAGGAAATCATGAAGCGGAGGCCCCTATTTATTTTTCAAATAACAGATTTTTTCCGTCAAGTCTTTTAAAACTATAATGCCAACAAATAAGAAGAACATACAAAGAGTGAAGAAACAATATCTACTGTTAATAAAACGGAAAAGTTACTTATCCGTCAAAATTCACGTTGGTCCATTATGGGGTCCCTTTTATGTAGAAACCCCATATACGGCCCTGATGACGACAGCACGACAGTCATTCCCGAACTAATCCATCACGTTCATGCTGATTCGCTAAATTAACACGTACCACATACCAGCGATGGCATTCCATTTGCAACATAATGCAAGACATTAGACACACATCCAGTTCCTATATCTAACTCACTATCGCCGTGCTAGCAGACCTCGTTGATTTACGAGATGTGTCTCCAATAGGGTTGCCACCCGTTCTGGCAGGTAAAACAAGGGATTGATTACAGGTACGTCTTCAGTACGTATTCGACTCTCGTCAATGTTAATTTTGGAGATGATTGTGTAGTTAGTAATAGTAAATCCAAAAGCTGCACTCCTTAAAATAGTTTGCTAGCGCTATGGTGTCCTTTCGTGAGGGACATTTTACCTCAATGGAAAAAATGATTCGATATTTTCATGGCTACTTCAGATGTAACAACTTCTGAAAACAGGCTGTCCTGGCAGATATTAGGTATAGTGATGTTAAAACAATGGGCAACAAGAAATTGTCGCGAGATAGTCCCAGTCTAGACTCTTTTTTTATAGATAAGTAAATAGTAAATGTCTACAACTTTCTACAACTGTTTGTAAAAAATATTATTTATCCTAATTCTGCTTCATAACAGCAGCGTTAAGCTGTGTTCGGGTTTGAAGGGTGTGGTAAGGGAGACATACTTTTCCGAGGCGTTCCAGCTTAGTACTCAGGAGTAGCGGTGCATCTGTGGTCGACCTCAGATAGGAATATTTAATCGTATCTGGGGTTGATTACAGATGTCCATGGGCGGCAGTAGCCAATTACCATCAGGTGCATGCTCGTGCGCTACTCCTTTATTATAAAAAAAAAATATCATCTATATTATCAAAATATTTATCATCAAAACAAATATGGCAACCCTAGCCTCCGATCATAAATAAATAAGCGACCAGAAGCAGCCTTTCCGCACCGTTTACGGTACAAAGAGTACTAATGAATTCGATTATCTAGAGCGATTCTTCCGTTCCTGCCGATTCGTCGCTACATCCAGACAAACACATTTCATTCCACGACAGTCGCCCAACCCTTATTGCTGGCGCGTAAGACATACTTGAGTGATAGGGAACGTTTATTCTAGACGAACTGTGTCCCGCGGTTTCACCCGAATTTAAAAATATTTGTGATTTTATGGGTTTTAATTTTTAGCGAGAAACACTAATTGTTTTTGTAAAACAGAAGTAGTTTAAGTTATTCCTTGTGACAACAGCTAACTACCATCGAAACTCCCGTCCAATCATTTTGGAGATTAGCCAAAACAGACAGACCAACAGAGAAATGTTTATTTTTTTTTATATAAGTACCGTACTTTCATATACATTTAATACCTAAATACTAATACATTTCCGAAGCGTTCCAGCTTGGTCCTGTAGGGTAGCGGCGCATTTGTGACCGATCTCAGGTAGGAATCTAATCTTATATGGAATTGATTACAGATATTTAAGGCCGGCAGTAGTCTCTTCCATCATAAGAAGGATATTCGTCTGCTATTCCTATATTATATAAAAAATACAGCTGTTATTTTGGACATTACAAACAGACACTTCAATTCTATTCATTTGCAAAGACAACTCGAATTGGAGTATTTCACTTCATTGAGCGTGAACACACTGTTATTCCATTTCCTCTGTTTATCGACCCTACCAATGGTGCTATATAAACGAAGACCGTTTTCTCAAAACGATTCGACTTCGAAATAATGTTTGTCGTTTTTATAAATATCCAACCGACCCTAAGATTTATTTATTTTGCGAACGACATCCCAAATGGATTCAGAAAAAATAAAGGAAGTGTCCTAAATAATTTGTAAAAATGTATTCAAATAAACATACCTACTTCATTTTATAATAATATTGCCTATTATTAGAGGATTTACATTTACATAAAAACTGCACCAGAAAATGAAAATGGTAGAATTCTTCGTCATTTTACGGCAATAACTACAATTATTTCTACTAAATAACAGCAGTGTTAGGCGCTGCTGTGTTCCGTTTTGAAAGGTGTGGTAAGGGAGACAGACTTTTCCGAGGCGTTCCAGCTTAGTCCTCAGAGGTAGCGGCGCATGAGTGGCCGACCTCAGGTAGGAATATCTAATCCTATCTGGGGTTGATTACAGATGCCCATGGGTGGCAGTAGCCACTTACCATTAGGTGGGCTGCAGGCTCGTCTGCTACTCCTACATTATAAAAAAAAAGTTGTGTAGAGCTGTTGTTTTCCGAATTTAAATTGTCATAGATATTTATAAACCGCATTTATATTTTATTCTAAGTGGAACCTACAACAAATGACTTAGATTTGTAATAGATTCCAAGATTTGTGGAGATCCTACCTCCTAATAAGGCGTCAATAACCAATTAAAATGTGAACATACAAATCAATGTTCCTACCACAATTCTTTTTACTTTATTTAATTAATTAAATTTAAGTAATTTTAAATATTATCTTGTTTCATTTTAAGTTGCACCTTTATATTTGAAAAAACAATAATGTTATGAATTATGACGTTTATTAGTTATTTGGAAACATTGCAAAAGATATAAACAAAGTGCGTTTTCAAGTTGAAACCAACGTCGTTATAAAACGCAGACATGTTGCAATCACAATTAAAACTTTCTATTTATGACATGTATCTGTATAGATCTATCGTGCTATCGTAATCTTTACTAATTACAAAATGTTTATGTGCTACATTGTACATTAAATTAATCACATGTACTTTATATTTTAATTAGTCTATGGCCATTATCGAAGACAGAATGCTCGTTAAAATTTTAGTTCTTATTGGCGCGTGAAACGATATATTTTGGATTAGCCTTATTCGTCGTCAACAGACTACCATGCCACTGCTGGGAACGGGGCTCCTCTCACACAGAAAGAGGAGTTTAAACCAAAGTTAACTACACTGTTGTTGATTTGTGGACAACCTTGTGGACAACCTTCTCATTTACAACAAATAAAAAAATCCGCTTACGTTGATGCTGCTTACATAAAACATCACTGCTTTTCTAATAAAATTATAGCAACATTTACTAAGTTAGCCCTTAAACCAGCTTCTTAAGTAAGACAACTATTCAGTCCTTTAACCAACCTGTTATTGCGTTTAAAATGTGAAATACTACCAAGTACTCAATTGTTCTGTTTTGTTCCGTACAACTAATAAACGGTCGCAAACGCAATATTCGTGGCACTGGTATTACCTTTCTAGTTCGTTCGGGCCCACATCGGCAACTGTTGATGCAATACTAAACCTGCGCTGCGCCTCCCACTATGTGCCAATTTACGCTGATTTGCATTTCGGTAGCAGTAGTATTCTGTAACGTAGAGATGACCATTCTTTCCGAAAAATATCGATAATTGAATCGATTCGAATAGAAGTGTGATAAATCGATTCTCTAAAAATCGATTGAAAAAAAGTGTGTGTGTGTGTGTGTCAGCTACGACGCACGATTGGAGTTTACTCCTTACGAACGATAATTATGATATATATCGAATAGAAAAAAAGGGTAAATGAACGCATCTGCTAAAATGATAAGAGAAACAAACATATATCTGTAATTATTCGGATTATTTATATTACTTCAATAATGCGTATTACATAAAGTATGTTACAAAATAATATAAATAATAATAATAATAATAATTGTGTTCAATTTATACAGATCCAATTTTAGGACGATTGATTTCTTTCACTTTGAATTATAATATCATTCTTAAATACTGTAATTATAGGTTTGTGGTAACTGAAATACGATACGTGAACTTCGGAAGTTACATGAGTTATGAATCGTGAAAACACCGCATCAATAGTTGTACCATATCTAGCGCGCAACACACACGTACAAACATACGCACACATTCAACTCTCAGACTGGAGGTAGTGAACTATACAGTGAGACTACGAAGTATCGCGCAAAGAGGAGACCCCGAGAATGAGATACGCTGTGTAATGTATTCCATCTCATTCTTTTACACGTTCAATCCTACAGATATATATGTTTGTCTCTTTCTACGTAACGCCTCAACTTTTCGTGTTACACTTGATTTTACTCCTTATAAAATTTCCGTACCGGGCCTTATAACTCAAATCGTTTCTTAAGGAGTAAACTCCAATTATTCACGACCAAACATCCACTGAAATACGTATCCGTTAGCAAAACACATTTTTTTGATGTTGATGGAATATTAAATTCCATCAACATCAAAAAAATCGAATTTCGAAATATAGATTCACTGAGTCGACCCATTACTGGAGATCGACTAAAATAATCGTTTTTTTTTGTCCAAAAGATCGATTCTTCGATTAATCGATCTCAGATCGCCATCCCTACTGTAACGTACAAACATGAATTCGAATCTCGGTTCATCACAACTTCGATTGCTCTAAGATGACTTAAATTGAGAGTACTCGTATTTGCATCATACATTAGCAGTTAGAGTAATCATCAGTTCAGTTCGTATCGTATAAACGGATTGGCAACTAAAGCTCTCGAAAGCTTACTTATCGTCTTCCTTAAGCAGAGTGTGCTGAAGTCGATAATTGAATATTTCATGCATATTTCGCTTTACAACATTTGCTATCTATGCCAAAAATCTGTGAAAACTTTCTACCAAATCCTAATAATATAATTCCAACTATGCCCGTATGATTATTATGATATTTATACGATATTGATATTTCTTAAGTGGTAAGTTACTCTATCAAGTCGGTAAGCTAGAACAATTTCTTCACCGCTTAGAAAGTAAGGAAACATAAAATTTTGCAAACTTATCTCGGTTTTAAGCCATAATACACCAACAAAGTTACCTGAAGTTTTTACGCAGAACGGAAAATCATAATTTCGTACAACCATTAAAGCATAACTATGTCCATTGCGAAACTAATCTCGAATCCAGCTAGCTATCAACGTAATAACCTTTTTCCGGTGACTTGTCACCAAGCACCAATGCCACCGATTCACCTACATACTGGTTGATTTGCATTCGTGCCAGCGTATAATATACGTATTTAGGAAGCGAGGAAACTCTGGTAACGGTGGTCTGACCTATAGCGCTTTCGATCGTGGACAGGCCTATACGGTACTGTTATCCTAGTAACCACATTGTTTTAAATGCTGATGTCTTTCGTTCTTCTTCTTTCTTCAATTGGACAATGATGTATTTTACTCTGTTTCTTAAATCTGTTCCTACTGTAATAAACAAATAATAATTTTACTAATATTACTCTTCCTTTGCTTCGCTGACTTTCAGTTGTAACACAGTTCACGGTTTGTATCAATAGATTTTTGACAAAAAATATCTTTTAAATATAAAAGCTACCTATTTGTAGCTTTTTGAGGTCATTAAATATTTCTATCATAAAAAATACAAATATACATATTAATTACCTTCTTTTTTCTTGCCTAGGCAAACGTATATCATTAAGGAATGATATACGTTTTAAAAGGCAAACTAAAGGTAGTTAGGCCGAAGAACCTTTCTTATATCTTCCAAAGTGTGGTATTATCTAAATCTGTGTACCCTGGAAGCCGCAAACTGGCTGTTCAAGGTAACCCAGCTTTCTATTTCCATCACATTTGACTTATCAAAGATCGCACTTCGCAATCAAAATATCAAACTTTCATTAATTAAACATCTAATTAACACCTTAGTTCCACATCTCTAAAATGGGTTAAGCGATAGTTAATTAGCACTCTATATCATCCGTGAAATAAGCCATTAATTCCTCGTTACTTCTCAGTCTATTTTGTTGATCTCGGAGATTAACCTCAGTACGTATCCTAGTGACCGCATTGTGTAACTTAAAACGTTTATGTAACACGAGGTTAGTTCGCAAACCCCTCGCGTACTTTTGAAGTTTTACATTTTTGGGGTATCTGGAAAAAGGATTAGAATATTTTTTCCAAACATATAAATAGAATAGAAACTATATACTCGTGGCTGGTAAATATTTCAAGTTTTGCAGCAAAAGATATTTTAGGTATGTATGAGACGATACGTTATGGTGTCTTGTCATGTCCTTTTTTATTAAAAAAGCCAAAGAAGTATTACTTCCTAGGTAATTACATTTACACACACGCTTTTTTTTAATTACACCTATTTTTGAGTGTTTTGCCAATATAAAAGTGTTCTTGCACGCAAAAACATAAACATGCTTGCTGAAACTTCATCTTCATATTAAGGTTTTTGTGCTTACTTTAATCTTTAACGTAGCTTTTGCATGCTCAACAGTTTTTCATAACGTGATAAAACGTGCATTTGCCAAGCGCCACATAGATTACAGCCTTCTATATATTAATTACAAAATCAATTAATTTCACAGTTCTACATTCCCAAAAATAGGTTAAGCAATTAATTCTCAATTCGCGATACAACGCATAAATATCTAGTAGTCCAATCGAAAACGAGTTTCAGCTCGCTCCATACGGGGATACGGAAGGGCGTAGGATAAGTCTTATTGGTCTAGAAAACAGTAGGCAGGCTCAGTTCCCCTTCTAAAGTGACCTTGCCTCGTCGCAAGGCTCGCTGTCGTTCACCTCGCTGGAATGTGACCAATAATGTTGCTTTGTTGACGTGCCCAGAGATAAAGTCGGCACACGCTCCCTTTGCTAAGGACCGGCGACAAAGTATTCCAATAAAGGCCGAAGCACGCATGCGGATTAACAACCAAATTCCAAATACTAAATATTTTGCTGAAACGCTAATTCAACAATGTGAAACTTGAATTAATTTCACTTGGTGCCTAAAGGGAGGTTTTAATATCGTCAATAATTGAGTAGACAAATTATATTATCTATCAACACATAATGATCTACTTTTTACTAAAGTGTGATGAACTCTACTTTCTACTCATTTGAATAACTATTGTTTTGTTCCATAACATGCTTCGAATAGTGTGGATGCATAACTTTATATTTGCTTAAGAGATGAAGCAAATATTACTCGTACCTTTATCTATTTTGAGAGCTAACTAGAGTTCAAGTTCCCCACTTCCAAAATAGAAGACCGAATGAGAGAGGGTTTATAAAGGATTAACAAATGCAATGTAGTACAATTCTGCATGGTTCACCTGATGGTAATTGATCATTGCCGCTCAAGACCATCTATAACTAACACCAAATAGGGTTAAGGTCCTACGTGAAGTCTAAGTCGGAAACCCAATATCTCTGCCTGACCAAGATAAAAAACAGTAATGCCTAACACTGCTGTTATACTGATGAACGGTGCCGTCGAAAACTAACCAATAGTAGAGTGCCTTAAGCATCTAGAATTGAAAAAGCTCGGAATCCAATTACTGTCAACGAATTATTATGAGACCTGTTGGATTGTATTGTTGATAAGGTATATTAAAATGTTTACCAATTTAAAATCGTTGCTTTTTATTTAATAATAAAATAAATTAATTAAGGCATATAATATAAGACATTACGAGCTTAACTAAGTAATGTAGTGTCAAAATCGTGTTATAAATACATTTCTATCATATAATATTAAAAAGTAATAGTATGAAACAATAAGTGTAACAAAAAAAAGTTTATAAAAAATATTTATTGAGTTCGCCTCTCATACATGCTTAAAAATGATTAAACTTCAATTATTCCGTTTTCGTCACTTTCTTCTACTTCACTTATTTTTAAGACAGGAGATGCATTAAAACAACTATCACCATTGCACTGTGAACACGCTGAAGTGCAGTATAAGCCACTTTTTCGACATCCGCAAGCATTACCACATCCTTTTTTACAATTACAAAATAGCATTAAATTATCTGGAGCTGGCGATTGTTTCATCAGTATTGGTTCAAGTTTATCAGAAACGTACCTCCAACCCCAATTTTCAACAGAAATATTATTACCTAACCATATCTGCACTTGTAAATATACTCATTTCAAATGTTCAAACGCTGCATCAGACGTAGGTGGTAGAGATGCCAATTGAACACCCGTTTTTTTGGCTGTGCCCTTTAGAAAAGAATTAAACCTCAATATATTCAAATCTTTAACTTTTTTGGGAGCACTGTATAATTCATAATAAAAATCTAATTAAGCCATCTTGTGGCTCATTTGAAGCAGCTCTCAAAGTTGCGACTCCTCTGGTAATTTTTATTACATCTCCTAAATCTGTGCTACAGCCTGAACCAGAACCCAATTTATCACAAATAATACAAACGATTGTATCATCATTTTCATTGTGAGTTGAAAATGTATGTTTCAACAAAAAGTTCCTAAAAATACTCTTAATAATTGTAAGATAAAACATAATTTCACATAATTAGTAATTTCCTTTCTTAAATCATTAATAGAATTAAAAAATATTATACAAAGAAATGTATGGTGATGAATTACCTACTGAAACGCAGAGATCTTTTGTTTTTAAACAAATACTTTACAAAGCAATAATTTTTTTGATATTGTAATGTTTTTATTTAACAAAAATGTATCAAAACGTCTTGAAAAAATAATTATTAAATTGAAAAATATGCACAGCAGAAAGAACACAACAGTACCGAAACACGTTTTTCAATCGACTAACCGTACCGAGCAGCTGCCGCTGCCCTTCCCCTTCACCTTTGTTCTACCTGCTCCTTGCTTTTACTGCCCTTTTTGACTATCTGGTATCTATGAAAGATGTTTTCTAAAATGTATTTTACTTAAATTATGAATATTTTATAAAAATATTTTGATTTAAAATGGAAAAATTGACAATTTCTTGAAATTAGTGTCAAATTAAGAAAAACAAAAAAGCAACGAAAAAAAATTGGTAAACTTTTTAGTAATTTATGTATAAAACATAATGCAGAAGGTCTCACATTAATACATTGACAGTAATTGGAGTCCGAGGTCAAACTCCCCAAGCACCCTACTACAAGAAGGAATTACCGACAGACATTTAACAATAAAATCTACGCTAGAACTCTCTAAGCAATCTAACCCATTTTTACCAGAAGAAAGACTACTTAAGAACTTTGTAGCTACCATCTTTAAAATTACTGACAAAGTATTAAAAAAGTTGACAGAAAAATTTCAAGTGCCTTTTACAGTTCAAGAGATAGAGACCTGTGGCTGATGGACAGACAGCGGAGGCTTAGTCATAGGGTTCCGTTTTTACCCTTTTGACACCGAACCCTAAAAAGTTTTGCCAAATATGCAAAACCAGAGAACATTTAAATCTGTTTGAAGTTAGTATTCGAAAACAACTATCGTCTGTGTTCAGAATTAATTTCTATTCAAAAGATTTGTGGGTATGCTTAGGAATTCAGATGCTAATCTCTATTATTTTTAACCTACATAAAGTTATGCAAGACGTATCTTAAGGCCTCTGGGTTGAATACAAAGGTAACGTTACACAAGACACTTCACGAATGTTCTAACAAGCTGTCATTTAAATAAATCATTTATTAATGTTGCAGTGAGATGACAGATAACTTCAGATAAATCGACAATTAGCAGAGCACTGTCCTCCGAGGCAACCAATCTTAAGCCGATCACCCAATCCTATTCTAAGTAAATATAGATTCATTTATCTAAGTCTGTGCTATTGCGACTTGTTATATAAGCGAGACTATTTAAACGAAGCAATAGATTGATCTAAATTAGAACACCAATCATAAACCTACACTTGTTTCGTGGGCGATACAGTTTCGGACACTAAAAACCTAGGTTTAGAATAGTTATTTATTTTCATTATTTCGATTTGTGCTTAACCGGGACTTGAACTTGAACTTGAACTTGAAACCATTTTGAAAGCATTTTTAATCGGTATTCACGATATATAACGTCGAAGATAAGGGATAAGAGGTACATAGGTGGTATAACCCTTTGTGGTTCGACTCCGGCGGCACCATCGCCACACCTATTTCTACCTAATACCAGCAGTGTTAAGCACCGCAGTGCTTTGGTTTGAAGGGTGTGGTAAGGGAGACATACTTTTCCGAGGCATTCCAACTAAGTCCTTAGGTGTAACGGCGCACCTGTGTCCGATCTCAAGTAAAAATCTAATTCTATCAAGGATTGATTACAGATGTCCACGGGTGGCAGTAGCCAATTACCATCTAATCCTATATTATATAATATTAAAAAGGTATATTTCAATCGTCTTATATATTATTTTCGTATCTTGTTCTTCATTCTATCGTCTTGTTCTACATTCTGTCACACCGATTGGATAGCAACTTCTCGAGATCACTAAACTGTTTACTCTCAATATCTCTGAGACAAATGACAATACCTGTAACACTCTAATCGCAAACCTCAAGGCAATATTGCACAAAGTTATTGTAAGCCAATCACGCATTTCAATCACGCTGGCACTAAACCACATTTTACGAGTCTGTCACCGCTGTACAATACAAAATATACCTATAGATAAGATTTGCACGCGCCTACGCACAAGGAATGGATCTTTTAACGTGTCGAATAAATATGACTGCCTTACCACACCCTTCTGAATGGAACCCAGCAGCGCTTAACACTGCTGTTTTAGGCAAACATAGGTTAGGCGCTAGTGCTACCGGAGTCGAACCAACAAGGGATCTACCTTCGATCTATTTATAAGCTTCCCCGCTTAAGAATTAAGGATATTTTTATATCGGTTGATTAGTGCATCGTAATATAGCCAATAGATACGGCTTGCGATTAATATCTTCCCGATAAGACTATGTTATTTCGCTTTTGATCTTGCATATCTCGGGACATACAAGCGTAAAAGCAAAATTATGATATTCTTATCCGATATAAGGGTTAATTTATATCTAAATGCATTGATCGAGCCCTATACATGCCGTGGCAGACAGAATGATATTTTGTCTAGACTTAACCATCTGGGACTACAGTGGTCACTAACCATCAGATGACTCATTTGATACGAGTAAGATATAACAGTATAGTTACATTTTGCTATCAAGTAGAACATGAAAAGATACCTGGAGTAGATCGAAAAATAGTACAGAAAATTACGAGTGCCAATTTTCAGAATGCGCACTTTAATATTTTCTCTACAGAATTGCAGACGATAAACGTTTTCCTATATCTTTGCAGTGGAAATATCGTCTAACAAAGTTCCAGTGTTATTGTACTATTCCTTAACCTGTAAAATATTCACAAGGTTATATTATGTCAAATATTCCAATGTCTAAAGTTTAATAATACAAAGTATCTCCCGCATACATGCTTTTTTCCAATAGAGCTTTAAATATATTGTGATTAAAAAGTAGGTTATGTAGACCTGTACATTAGAAGAGATACTATTCTCCTCTTATATGCAGTGAAAAACAAATAAGATAATTAAAAGAGTGGGCAACAGCATCGTCCAACGAACTTTATTTAGGTACTGTGTTCAGCGATATACACATTACACAACCAAGCGCGATTGCTAGATAAATACCTCCTCTTAGAGAATTCTTCTATCTAACCACTGTTAGGCGATAGACCATGTAATAAGGACAGTTCTTTTACGTCCCTTTTCATCTTCCTGCCAAGTTCCGTCGAAATTGGATCAGTAGTTTCCAAGATTAGGTCGAAACAAATAATCTTACAAAAAATAATGTAACAATTACAAAAAATACATATTAACATTTATGTAAGCAAAAGGTAAGAATTTTATTTTTTTGATTGACAGGCATTTAAATATTATTATTTAGTATGTATTTATTTGCGTTTTTCAGACTTTTAAAAAGACAATAAATAAGTAAATCGATTACCGAAAAGTAATTCAAGTAAGATAACAATTGTACAGTTATTGTTGAAGTATCGAAAAAAATAACATTGGTCTTATTGTCCCCGCTCCAATAACTGAAACATTATAACAAGCTTAGCACCATTTTGCCAATTCATTGCAAAATTGGCTCGTGTAGAATAAATATAACTGATATTGACTAATAAATTGAATGAATAGTTTAAGTCTTTTTATAACTGTTTTTATAATGTTTAAAAGTAATTGTTTAAGCAAACCTTAATTAGCTATATATAAATTACCTTAATTAGCTATATATATATATTCTAGAATAAAGATAACAGTTATAGATACAGAATATAACAGATATATTGTATGGGAAAATTAAACATATTTTTGTTCTTTTCCTGTACCAATGATTAGTAGAAATTATGTTATTAGGTAAATTACAGTTTTGTATGATTTCTCAGTTACAAAACAATTTGCCAAAGAATAGGAGGAATTATTTGAGAATAATAGTAACCAATTTTAAAACAATACCATCCATAGTTTTAGAAATAAAGAACCAAAAACTAATAAATTTTAAACATAATAACTACATTTAATTTACATAACACTAACCACTCAATAAATAAAATGACCTATTACTTGAACAAAAAAAGAGATTCATACGTTATATTCTCAATAGATATACTTGTTGAATATACTCTTATAGTCGTAATTAACTTCCTTAAGTCCATCATCATCATCAACATCATCATCATCATCAACCCATTATTGTCCCACTGCTGGGCACGGGTCTCTTCTAAAACTGAGAAGGATTAGGCCATAGTCCGCCGCACTAGCCAAGTCCATTGGTAGACTTCACATAACTTTGAGGTTTTTTTAATAAATCTCACAGGTGTCCAGGTTTCCTCGCGATGTGTTCCTTCACCGTTTAAGCATGATAATTAATTTCTAATTCGCACATAAATTTGAAAATCAGAGGTGCGTGTGCCTGGGATTTGAAGCTCGGACCCCTCGATCGAGAGGCCAAGTTTCTTAACCACTAGGCTATCACTGCCCTTAAGCCCAAATGAATACATATAATGTGTACTGACATTCTGGTACCTATTATGTATGTAGATCATTACACGAACTGAGACAAGCGACGCAATTTCCTAAGTTGTGTGGTTTCTTAACAAAAACAGCTATCAAAGATATAATAATACTATTGCATTGCTATATTGATATTTATTGTAATTTAGGTCAAGTCTTACGCACGTGAACAATATTTTATATTACAAAGGCATTACGTGATCTCACGTAACTTCACGGCACTGAATCCGCGTTTAGGAAGTAGTAAATGACATATTACACGCATCCAACCAACAACAATTTAAAGTTGCTTCATCAAAGGCAAGTAGCTAGAAACGAGTTAAACGAGAAATTCGCAATATTAGCGCTCGTAGAACATACCTTAAACATAACTCAAACTGTCAAACGTAAATTATTATGTCAAAATAAGTAACACAGTTAATACAAGTCGTACAAAGCGAGCGGGGTAATAATTTGTTATTATTTATCGCCCGGTATAATAATCTATCTTTCGATTTTGTTGCTATTAAAGATCGTAATTTGACAATGTCTAGTATGAAGAAATGACCAAATATATATCTTTTACAGACAAAACATTGGATAGATTGTTTATTAATAATGCTTACGCAATCTCTCTTTTACGCTTTATTAATATTCAATGTACGCAGGATTTTGCTTAATAAATATCGTTTGTTAATGACAATTTCCATTTGGCAGAAATATAGATTGTTTATTAATAATGCCTACGCAATCTCTCTTTTACGCTTTACTAATATTCAATGAACGCAGAGCTTTGCCTCACAAATATCGTTTGTTAATGACAATTTCCATTCGGCAGAAATTGTCAAATTTCGTTTTTTGATAGCCAAAAATTTGGATAGATAGCTATTATTAACAGAAAGGGTTAAAAGTATAGATAAGCGAGTACCTAATTCGACAGCGACGTCTGTCCATAATAAGATATTTTTTTCAAGTAAAATAACAAAATAGAAATCATCATCTTACCGCATATTACTCACGGTGATACAAGTGCCTTGTAATAGCACATTTAACATCTAAGAAGGAAGTTTAAACAAATATTCTCACGTATGTAATAGACGGCGAGAGAATACGTGACGCTAGTTTCATGGACGTGTGCTCATAATTCTAATACCATAAACAATTTGCAATTTATATGAATACTTCAATATCCCATCCTAAAATAAAATCTACTCGTAACTTTGTATTTTATGTGTATGCGAATGAATTTTTAAAAAGGCAAGCAGTACTGCTACGAATAGTAAACGGTTTAATAGATAAAACTTATGTTAGTTTTTAAGGAATGAAATGGCTAAAGCCTACTCTAACATAGTATATATAAAATGTAAACTCTTTTCCTTGTCTAGTACAATGAACAGTATTTTTATTTTGTTGGAAAACTTTTACGTAGAGACCACCACTATATTTCATAGGATTCCGAGGGCTAGACATATATCAAAATTATCATTAACACGCTTTTATTTTAGATATCTGTTCTGGGTGTGGCACCCACGACACGGAGAATCCTAGTGTGGGCCTGTGAGTTTAGAAACCGTCTATTCAATTTATTTTTATTTTTAAATTTAATAATATACTTCATGTTGTCGAAATACCGTGGAAGAACCAGTCCTTTTTATCAATTTTCTACGCAAAAGTTTCTGACCCTGGCTCTCAAAGGTCAAAGGTAGTTATCAAGATCCGTATAAATGCCCAAAGATCGAATACAAGAGATCGCTTTTCAACGATTAGACAACGATTAGATTCATCTTGCGTACCTAAGTACCTACATTGTTTTATTAGTCATGAATTACATATATATTGTAGTGAATCACTTACTAAATATTTATGATCTTAACCGATAATCTTAATGAGAACTTATCATTAAACATTTTAATATTCTCTCAGTCATAATCACAAGTTAGCGTTTTCATTATTGTGTATGTCATAACTTCTTAAGGTAAGTGGCTTATATTAGTAACTGGTATAAGTAATAACCAACTTTACAATTCACATAATATTGTGTGTCGCTGTTCATGCGAGTTGTAGAATTAAATGGAAAATGAGTTTCCTTTCTAGACAAAATCTTTAACCAACATACTTTAATTGTATAATAATATGTACTTTGGAGGCCAAATCTCTCTAAGCCAGTTTAAATCTCAGATAGACGACATAAAGCTATCCTTATAACTGTAATTTAGCCTCAATAGATAACAAAAATATATTTGTAAGCCACTAACAGAATATTTAGGTAGGAACATAATTTATTAATAAACCTAAAATTTTTCAATCACAATTTTTCAATCGCATTGACAAGTCAATCAGCTTTTTTACTATTGCGTAAGTCTTCAGGTGATGCGAATCTATGAAAATCCATCATACTATGTTTTATGACTTACTTTAATTGTAGTGCTTGTTGACTAACAAGCGAGCTGTGCTACTCCGCTATGTATCGCTTGCTCCCGTACGTACTAGATCGCTTGCTCCCGTTTGCCTAAACCTTTAACGTGTACTTTGAAGGCCAAATCTCTCTAAGCCGGTTCAAATCTCAGATAGACGACGTAAAGCGGTGCTTATTATTCTACTTTCGTCTCACAGCCATTGTCAGAATAATAAATGTTAACACTACACTGCCATTCGCTAAAGAAACTGACGATCGCCATACTGCCTCCAGCACCTTCCGAATACAAAGTAATATTTCTATAAGGTCCCTTACAAGAAATAAGGATTTTCTATTATTTCATTTGATATATCTAGATTTCGGGGTACATTGACAAGGGTCTAAAATCTTTTTATTGTTAAGAAATTGTTAAGAAAAGGTGGAAAGTACAAAAATTGCGAAGTAGCAATTTCTTTTCTGTGAGTCAAATATCGTTATTACGTTAAAAGGATATTTATTAAGTAAGTACGCACTTTCGTCCGATCCATTTCAACTTTTATTTGATTATTTCGAAACTATCAAAACCAATCCAGGCATACAAACATCGATAGGATACGAGTAATCTAAAAATGATACGAATATTTCGATACGAATTACTTAATTGCTCTCTCACGTAGAGAGGTATAATTATAATTAAGATTAATTGCACACCTACTAAATATAGTAATTATCTTTAACGTTAATTGAATGCCGTGAACATCTCAACATGTACGAGTAGGCCAGTAGAACAGAGTGAGGTAGAGGAGAGTAGAGTAGGGTAGAGAGGAGCTTGATAACTTTATCAAACGCGCCGACACAGCAACATGCTCTAGATTATATACAGGAAATTATTAAATGAAAATGAGTTGCTTTTAAAAATCATTATTATGCAGTTTAATTTTTCACGTCGGTGGAAGAATTCGTTTAAGCAGTTTGGTTATTTCTTATTCTTTCGTATTTGACCATGTACGCCCAATGAAAAACATCCTGTATATCGCAGCTATAACAAAAAATATAATACTCTCTTACAAGAAAATCGCGTCGTCCAATTTCAGTTGAGGTGGAGTTACGTGATATTTGTCCACAATCAAAAGTACAAAGCGAAGGAAAAATGGTGTAAAGTTGTGGCGAATCAACTTATCGAATTATAGTTTTCAAACTGTTTCTGTTTTCTGTTTCGTCTTTTGTGGTTCTTTGCGAAACTATTGTATATTTCGCCTGTTAGACACTATTCTCACTGAATAAGGGGAACGATTTGAAACAATAATCGGATAGACACCTTATACTAGTACTTATTTATTTACTAGCTTCTCACCTCAGTACTCTTAGTATGAGTTTTTACGTTTTTACAAAAATTACTTTTTTATTTCTTTACGTATTTCCCATTTCCAATCAGTTCTGATACAGTCCGCTAGGGACGCCGATTGGCAATGTATGGGCAAATACGTAAACAAATACAAAAACAGTCATTTTTGTAAAAACGTAAAATCTCATACTAAGGTACAGATATTATAAGGTACAGTAGAGTAAGTATTTACATTCTATAGTAAATAATATAAACAGAATAACTGTTCGAAATATTTTTTTGGAAATAAAAGAACTCTTTAAAGTTTTTTTTTGTATAGATGTCTATGCAATATTAACAATATTTCAAATGGACCAACCCAAAATAAAACTCAATTTTTTGCAAAAGACATATTTTAATATCAAATGTACTCAGGGTTTTAATTAACTCTTGAGGATATTCGCTAAATACTATTTGCGTGGTAGGAGAAACGTTTATCAAGTATTACATTCCATTCCTTAACAGGTACACAGCCTTCAAGGTTGTCTTTTACAATTAATATTTCTATTACATGCTTCACCGCATTCATTTACTTGAACTGTAGATTTATGCTATAAAACTAAAGACTACTAAATAAAAAAAATTGTTTATTGTATTGTCAAACATAAGATGCTAGTTATTTCACTTAGAATTCTTAACACACGCATAGATTGTCTAGAATTGGAAATATTTAATAATATTTAATTATTATCGAAATAATTACTTACTACTTTATTCAGAGGGGCGTATCTTTTTTTTTATTTATTCAAGTAATATATTTATATTCTTTAGTCTTAGCGTGGTTTCGATATTTCAAAACTCTACATTTCTACATTCATTTCTTTTCATTAATAAAATTAAAGTTATATGAATAATTCAAGCATTTGTCGTGACAAACGTGTCTCCCTATACTATACAAATACAAAATAACTTCTATATAACTAAGCATATAACAATTTCTGACATGAAAAGATATTCCTTAAAAGCGTTCCTGGTTAAGATTTTAAAATTAAATAGCTTTACAAACAACTAGCTATCTTCAGCGATTGTTCTGTAAGCTGCACCTTCGCCGAAGCTCTGCACGATGACACTTTAAGCTTCTTAGCGATTTAACAAAGATATTACTTTGGACCGCCAACTGACATATAGCTGCACTACCTTTGAAATATTTTCAACGTTGGTTCAATTTCTGGATAAAAATAGCAGTATTAGCGCTGCTGAGTTTCGGTTTAAAAAGTATGGTAACTTGGAGACTTATTAAGCTTGTCTCTCTACCACACCCTCTTCTTCTTAGTCCTTAGTCTTCTGAATCTTTTCAACTTAGTCTTCTGCGTGCAATGCGTCTGTGGCTGACCTCAGATGGGACTGTAATCTTACGTGGACTAAGGGACCGACTGAAGTGGCGTCAATTAGGGGAGGCCAATGTCCAGTCGTGGACCTTAAAAGATGGATGATGGATGGATGGATTATACGCTTGTTTCCTTCTTGTATATAAAAAATAAACTGTTTAAGTACAAAGTGGAATCCTTTCTACAGACGAATGCCAATATTTATTTTACACACGGCAACAGCGCGAAAAGCAACAACTTTTGTAAAACCAGTTTATTTTATGTGTACAAAATACCCATGGTTGGTAATTACGTCAATATTAAAATTTCCGTTCCTACCTGCAGATAATTATGACTCAGATTAAAATATTTTCTAATTAAATCATATAAAAGCCGTTTAAAGTGTAGAAAATGTTGATCGATGAATCATCATTCGTTATTGTACTCGTTCTATCCAATGTTACTCCAATGTAATGTCAATCCAATGTTACATGATCAAATTTCTATCCTTGGCAGGTAAAAACTGGATACATAATATACGTATTTATCTAGATGTGTGTATTAAAAATCTTTGTGTGAATATATGAAACCCATAATAACATATTCTACTGAGCTGTTATGAACATTGAAAGCGATTACTTTATGTAAGTAGCTACCAACTTTTAACATTTATCCGCAATATTTACATTATAATCAAATTATATTAAACACATGACTAAAACAAAACAACACAAAAAGTCCCAACTCATTGTATCATTCATATTTCACCTTGCAAACTCGACAAAATCATACATTATAAAGCAGCCATTATCTTTAAGGAAGAGCATTATCCATTAGAATATTATCGTCGACTCAACAAAACGAATGCAGAACGTGAGAATTCGCTAACAACAGTACAACACGTCAGCATTACAATACTGCGAATAGGTAGTTCTTAATGTTGCGTGTTAGCAAAATGTCGCATGGCGTAGCGAATTGTGACGTAAGAAATCATGTTTCATTGCGATCTTTTTACGAGTTTACGATATAGTCATTATTATAAGAACAAAAAGCCGACTGCTCAAAGACATAGTCTATTAAGTTAGAATTAAAACTACTTCGCTACAATCCGCTACCAATTTAGGCGAATCCAACTCAACCACGTTAAAGCAGTCAAGCCGTTTGGGCTACAAGACAAGCCAAAGAACCCGATATACATACATACTTACATATACGATCGAAAAACCTCAGCAGTCTGGTAAACAAATTGAATGGGATAAAAAATGTTTCTATTTTGGTTTAGTGGGTCTAAAATATAACATTTACGTTAACCGTTCCAATTTATTTCGTGGAACTGATTTTATATTTGGACTTGATAAAAGAACATATTTATGACTGTTTCTGGGAGTTAGGAGTTCAATTGCTGATTTGTCGAAGTATATACATAACTTGGAAACTTTTAATTCGTGTATTAGGAATAAAATATTTATTTATCATTGCTTCATAGCGAAGGAAAATATTGGAAACTTATGTGCCCGAAAATATTTCTTATAACGAATTCTCAAGATCTACAAATATAGTTCTCATTTTTTTTATTTATTTTAAATGAAAGCGACATCCTAAAGTCATAAAATTATACAGTAACTAAATTATATAATTATATATTTATTCATATTCAAAACGGCAAAAGTAACAATAATATTAGCATTTAATGGCTCACCTCATACAGTTTTTGCTAAACGTAAGTTAACAAACATTTACATAAATATTTCTACCATAATAATAAGTAATTGTGTATTCAGTTTTAAGTCTTAATGTTTCCGTTTCAAGAAATATTTAGACAAAACATATCGTAACGATTATTCTAGAGACAAGGATCTAATTAAGCAAAGTTTATTTAAAACAACTTGATTTATATAAGTATTAGTTTCCGCTAAAGATACAATGTTAGACATTATCGAATAAAGTCTATATTGTCTGAAATAAATGATTATCATTATTATTATTAAAGATATCGAATCATATGGAACTAAATAGGTTACAAATTTAATAACAAGATTCTGGCGTTACGTCAGTCGAACATATCTTATATGAAACCACACCTACGAATATTACTGGTAGAATACCCTAGTAACTTTATCTGAAGTGCCTATTTATCGTGCATTTGTATATTTCATGAAATCTTATAACTTAATAGTATTTATGTCATTAATTTCTAATCGAGTTTTACATTATTTCATACATTTTACGCAGTTGATTTTTGTAGCCTCTAATTTTGATTATTGCTAATCTTAAAATGTGAATTTAATTTCTAATTCAGATAGAAATTCGTAAAATTGTTGATAAGTATAATTTTATTTTTGTACACAAAACGGTTAATTGAGGACACAATACCGAGTTGCAAGAGAACATCTTTAAGCCTTGAACTTTTCAAGAACCTACATACCAGCCGATACCGGTTGAGTCATTTCGAAACGTCTCTACACAATTTAATATTATACTATGTACACAATAATGGCTTTAGACTTGATTAGATAGTTACATACCGGTTTAAGGATTGTATCCCATAATCCCACTGCTGGGCAAATGTTTTTATCCCACTACAGAGAATGGATATTTTTGCAATGAGATGACAGACCACCATAACCAAAAACGGATTAATTGACCTCATGGACCTTTAGAGAATTTTGGTCCTTACATATACTTTAGAGACCTCTCAGGTTTACTCAGAATGTTTTATCGTTAATGTGAGTAAAAACTTTCAGACTAGTACATAACATTTCGCAAAATCAATGGTTTACGCCTGGGATTTGAAACGCACTGCGCTGCACATTTGTAATAGGATAGTATACGTTTCTTTTATTTGCAATCGTTCTTTATAATATTAGATACGTAAAACATAATAAAATAAGGAACCTGTATGGAAGCCTACAAGTTTTTGCCGAAACATCTGCAGGTAGCAGACTGTAGCAGCTGACGGCCACAAAAACATGTACCTATTCAAAATTGAGGTATTTATTATTGGGAAACGCCGTAGAACCTTCTTGGAATCAATTGTTTTCTTATTTTAACTTAAACAAAATTATATTCATGTTTTAAGAAATATTTTTTTTTTATCATTTTCTGTTTTTTTCTTTTCTTTTATAAATACGCAAATTCTAACGACGTAAAAGATAACAAGACTTATAGAGACGTCGCTATGATACGATTCGAGATTTGATTATTTGCTGAACGTCATTTAATTGATGAATTGAGATATCTAATCTGCCTTCCACTTATATTATTCTTTATGTAATGGAGAATTTTATTAACTCGAGTTTAAGTAGACAATTTTCAAAGATATATTGAAAAAGGCAAACTACTATGAGCCTTAAATAAAGGATTAGGTATGTTATTGGAAACCTCAATACGAAATAACTTCAAAGTCTCGCTAAACTGTTTATTCGATTACCGAGAACATTGGGTCACGTTTAACCTTAAAGCGTATTGACCTAGGTCTTAATAGAACTAAGTCTTATTTTACGGTTTTTACGTAAACCGCTATTGACTATTAGTATATTTCGCACGCTTTGTGAAGTGGTAAACTGTAATCTTATGAAATGTTCGTATGAAAAGTAATATGTGCGTTATTAATGGTTTAACATTTTTTATGTTTTATGAATGTGTCTGATAATTTAATTAATTAATTTTTATAAAATATTAGTATAACTTATGTTTTCACAAATTTAAGATACCGCAAAATAATATATTTTTTTTTTGGAGAAAAACAGTTATTTCATAGAGAAATCTTTGTTGCTCATATACAAAATATTTTCCAATATACTTTTACCTTTTCTCCATTGTTGGTGAATTAATTAACAGATTTTCTGAAGTAACTGAATGATGTTATTTAGTTAAAATAATCAGGAAATTAATAGTTTTTCGAGTTATCATACGGAAATCATTCTGTAAGGGAAAATTAAAACTTAAACGGATTATTTATGAAAATTGTTAAACACTCATTTCTACGATTGAGCTTATAACACATTTTGTTTGCATACATTCGGCTGAGGAATCTCATTTAACTGCCTTTGAACAAACACATTACATACCGACGTCGTTGAAATATTTTTGTGACGCAAAAAACCCACAACCTCACAAGGATGCGGTGACTCATGCTGACCTCATGAATGTTAATTCATTATGCTTTTATTTTTATACTATCTGCTGGCAGCTCCGGTATGTTAAAGTTTTAATCGAGGTTTATTAAAATAAATATCTTTACTGCGATGGTAAGTTAAATTCGGTGTATAAATTCGCAGATATTGTCCGAAAAGCTTATACAGAAGACTCGTCATCAAACAAAAACAATACAACAACAATACAACAAACAATAAACAAAAAATAAAATCCACAAACAAAACAAAAAAATGGTCTTAAAAGTTTTGACTTAGCTTATCTATTTATATACTGATACTTAATACTTATTTACTTATTCAATACAACGGTATTAAAGAAGATATAGATACCTACCATTTTATTATAATGAAGTCAGACTACTAATTATAAATATAATAGCTTAATTGCAAATTAGATGCGATATGGGTATTGCACGGTAGTAAACCTTGCTAACGAGATAATTAACAATGCAAGTTAATTTACTTAAATACCTTTAATAGCATTAACGCGAACGTCTGAGTTCACGTTCCTAAAAGAAAATACAAATGTGAAGTTGGTATAATAACGCTAGTTAGTTAAAAACCCGACTACTTAAAAATATAGCTCTTAGTTTAGACTCCAACGATAACTCATATATTAAAATCCGTCAACTATTTGGCCAGCCGGGCGTGCCGAAGAGTGACCCAAACATACAAAGTTACGTTAAAAAACCTTACCCTATGTAGTCGCTAAAAATCCACACTAGATGAAGTGAAAGAACGTGGAAATTCGAACGTAATTTTCAATCCCGCACATGCGGTAAAACGAAGAGCTACGAGTGAATCCGAGTAAACTCATAACCCAGTGATGCGAGAGAACACAAAAGTGCACTAAATGTTTCAGCAAAGATGCGCCGGCTCAACGCAAGGTATCATTGGGCTGGTCTCGTTTGTCCCATTCAGTTGCTCACTTCCGTGGACTTCACAGAATGCCCTTTGCTGCCCATTACTCAAAAGATAATACGAATGTGAAGTGCAAACCATCAATGCTAGTTATGATAAAAACAAAAATCCGACTGTTTAATGATATAGGCTAACTACGTCTCATATATCAAAATTCGTCAAACCGTTTTGAGCTGAAAGGCATTTCAAAGAATGAGATACACATACGCTCAAAAAATCCTTCCCTAGCCGCTAAAAATCCACACTAGTGAAGTGGAAATTGGAACGTAATTTTCAATCCCGCACATGCGGTAAAAACGAAGAGCTACGAGTGATTCCGAGTAAACTCATAACCCAGTGATGCGAGAGAACACAAAAGTGCACTAAATGTTTCAGCAAAGATGCGCCGGCTCAACGCAAGGTATCATTGGGACGCGGTCTCGTTAGTCCCATTCAGTTGCTCACTTCCGTGGACTTCACAGACGGCCTTTTGCTGTCCATTCGTCTGTTACTCTTTTATTTGAAGCGCCGGAACAAAGCGACAAGCCGCCTCGGATTGTGTGGACAGTCTGGGAAATATATGAAATCTCGAATTGGAAAAATAAAAGGCATTTGATAAATGCAGTGGCACTGTAACGACATGCCTATAGATTGGAAAAAGCCAAGTCCTCCCATGATGTTCCTTTTAATCGTACAAATTCCCATTAAAATCTTGGCAAGTGATTGAGGGTAATATGTTTAATTTATCGTAAAAAAATGGGTACATTTCAATGAGTATTCATTATCAATTATAAATAATAGTCCGCTAAAAACTCATAATATTCTCTTTAATGTCCCGACGTGATTTTCACAACGACTGCCTTATCGTAGCATCACCATTGTACTCGCATCGATTTTTACAACTAGAACCTTTTCTTTCCTTCATAATAATGCAAATCTTTTTATAATAAAGCTACGATTGACATAATTATTTTTCCAGAGCTGTTATTTATTCTAAACCGAATACAAACTGATTTGTACCCAGCTAACGACTTCATGAAGCGCATAACAGCAATATTACCACAGCATAACTCTATACCATTGGCTATGATTTAAATATATTTTTATAAGAAACGTAATTTATGATTCAACAGCTATCGTGTTGAAACTCGTTTGTCTTTAAACGGTAAATAACAATATCCCACAAGACCTAAAATGTATTTAGGCCGAATAAATAATTAATTTACTGCGAGCTCTAAATTCTACGATTTTCAATAACCAAACCTGCGAGACTGGGACATAAAATAGCAGGTAAATGTCACGATTTATGTTAAGCCTCACACCAATTTGTATTGATTTGTAATGAAGCAATACACTTTCCCGTGAGGTCGGTAATCCTTATACTACGAGTAGGCTTGTAGTACGCTAAATAAAAATATGGAACTAAAGTACCGATGGAATAAATTATTTGTAATAGTCATAGGTCGTAGAAACCTTTGTGATTTGACTACATAGGCACTACTGTCACTATTATTTATATCTTAGAAGTAGTATTAAATGCTGCTGTGTTTTAGTTTGAAGTTGAAAGAAAACAGTTTTTTTTAACAAAAGACATTGTAAAAATCAGATGACATCTCAAAACAAGACTGGATATTACAAAAATAAATTAAATAAAGTATCTGATAATATAAGTAACGTAACGATAATATTAATTATAATCAGCGAATTGTAAGCTCTGTTCATGAATCAATTTGATGTGATTGGAACACGAGGTCATCGAAATCCTTCGAAGACTTTAATAGAAGTGGTCGTGGGCGGCATATGTGGTTACGTAACTTTATAATATTAATAGCGGAATATCTTAATTATATCAAAATTTATTACTTATTCGTCTGGATGCGAATCGAACTGCTGTTAATTTTAGTATCATTGACATTAATTAAATTTTACTTGACATCTAATGAATATTAAAAAAATCAAAACTACAATTTCATTCTTTACGACAATATTTTTAAGAACATTTCAGGTGATGTCAAGATACTCGTATTTTTAAACAGTACTTATGATCATAATTGTTTTTTTACGAAATTAACATGGTCAAAGAGTTAGCGGTCAGGTTAATATCGGCCGTAGTAAATGAAAGGAAAATGGAGATTGCAGCCGCTATAAATAAGAAAATAAGATAAGAGTCCTATCTAAGGTAGAGTTATCGATCCTATGCCTTAAATGTATGCCCAAAAGCTGCAATAGCTGCAGATGTAACGTAGCTTTCCTCTCTTTATAAGATTTCAATGACTTCTATATACCTTAGTCTACCAATTTTCTAGACAATTAATTCCTTGGCTATTTTGTAAAATAACATCAAGTAGACTGACCGTTTCCTTCTTCCATTATTAAAAAAACTAAACCTAAGAATAAACGAGTAGATTTCTTTAATACGTTCGTGATCAACGAAATCTATGGATGGTTTTGGTCTACACGAAACAAATAAAACTAAACCGGTTGACCTTGCTAAGACTCACTGATGTATATCCTCAATTTAAACTTAATACCGAATCCATAGACATAAATAAATTTGTATTGGGTGTTTGTTATAACAAACTAAATTACGAGAAGAGGGATTTTTCGCAAAAATAAAACACTTTTATGAGTTGTGTGTACACCGAATGACCGCACTCACTCCTGTGAATGTCATCTGTGGTAGGAGGCGAATAATATGACCAATAATTTACCCCTGAGGAAAGTAGAGTGATAAGAGTAATAGTAAGAGTTGTGTACCCTCTTCATCTACTGCGTTCACCAGAATTTATAGCCTTTATCAAGCTAAGACTTTTATGAGCTATGAATGAATTCATGAAATAGAATTTCCACAAGGAACGCCATAAAATATTTTCATCTCCAAAATATTTGGGTGCCTTTACCTGCCTAAAAATAAAAAAAACAGGCGGAGAACCGAAAGCATTATTTAAGCGTAACGTACCGTTTCATGCTCCATTTTCGAATTATAATTTACAAGCTAACCTTTATCTTCCTTTATGTCGCTCATAAATCACTTTAATCTGCGTAAATATGTAAATTTTATTCTTTAACAACCGTGGAGTGAACAAAAATTAGATTAATTTACCTGGTGATTATGGTATGGTATGATTATTATTAAGTGTGGTTAGAATAAAATAAGAAACAAAATACACGTAAGCAATGTAAGGGTATATTTTCATTACAATACTTTTTAGTTCATTTATGTTATAAAGAGTCTATTTAATTGCTGGTGAGAAGCAATGTAGCGGGAAACTATATAAAAAGAAAGACGGATATTACATATAATATCCGTCTTTCTTTATCATCTTATTCTCCAAAAACATATTTTTGGAAAATAAGATAGAATGGATTGCCAGAGAAAATAAATAAAGGTGTTATTGAATCTTTTATTATATAAAATAGTCTTTCAGGTATAATGAGTTTACAGCAATATGGTGTGTTGTATAATAAATGTATTAAAAATATATGAAATATATTTCATATATTTTTAAAGAACACTGCTGCACTAAACAGAAGATCAGCCTCTTGTTACTTTTATAAAACAGCAAACAACCATGTTAATTGGTTATTTCCTATAGACATGCAATTTTACTATAAAACTATGGTCTGCAATCACCACCAATGCCTATCAGAACAGCTTATATAATTATTTGCCTTGCCAAACCCTTCAAAACAGGACACAACAGCTATGTATGCTAGTGGAAGTATTAGAAAACAAAATTATATAAGTTCAAACCATGAAAAGTTTCAACCTTTAAAACGTTAAAATAATATTTATACCCTCGCTCTAACCAAGATATGTCACCATAGCTACATCTCAGGTTATTAAACAGGTTCAAATCAAATCAAATCAAATCAAATCAATAATCACAGACCTATATCTAATAGAAAACAAATACAGGTCTGTGTCAATAATATTTTGTCCGAAGTAGATACTTCAAATAACTTTTTTTGATCGTCAATATATGTATCTACCATGCCTTCGCAAAGTACGTTATGGAGAAGAATTCTTTACATCACACGGTGTGATCAAGGCACCAATATTTTTATACAAAAGCTAAACATTTCTACGAATCGAATAAAAGATTTGCAGAAACACGTAATATTTCTAAGAGATTACAATGAACGGATCCTTCTCATTGACCAAAGTAACAGATTAGGGTATAAAGGCTTTCTTTGGGTGACTCAGCCGGTCAGTCAGGTAGACGTTGTAAAAGGATCCGTATATCCGTATCAGTGGACAATACCGTTTCTGATGATTACCCTTTCTTTGTGTCACTATTGATCTTTAAGTATACACAATATATTTCAAAAGTCTCTAACGTATAAATATTGTATTTATGTTTCTTTTTAAGTTACCGAGGCTTAAGACATCGTATTGAAAATGATGTGCGTTTGCACCGTGATTTGGAAGGACTAATCTTCAATAATCAAATAGAAATTGAAAAAATCGGACAGATTAAAAATAATTAGCTGAAGGTAGAAGTAATGTAAAGAATGTATGTATGTTAGGACCATCCGCAGTCGGATAATAATGGTCTTATAAAAGTCTTAGGATGGCTATTCAATATAATATGTAAGTATCCCAACATTTAAAGTATGGAAATTAAAGGCTTAAGAAAAATCACTTTAACCGTCTCCCAAAGACAACCGCTTCATAATCTTAAGAACCACTTACTGGAAACGGGTACTCCTCTCTGCATAACTTACTGCTTTGAGGAAGTTTGGAGGACTGCATAAATTGAGTAAAACGCCTCGTTATTTATAGCACCATTAAAGGTTCTTATTAATTTTTTATAGATGCCCGAAGGAGTTTCGAAATTGCATACTTCGCGGTACGTCATCTGTAACACGCTTTAAAAACGTGTTTAAAGAAAAAACTTCGGAAAGTTTTACATAGTCATAAATTATTTTTGCCTTCCCAGGTATTATTTTTGTCTTCAACGTTTTATAGCTGCAAAGATAGGAACTACCGTATGTCATTATCTCCGTGATAAAATTACTTTAAAATGTGAAGTATCTTCATAGTTGGTAGTACAATCTAAATCTGTCTCATCGCAACAATGTTAATCGCTTCAGTGTTCAGGTTTTAAGAATGTGGTAAGATCAATGCTTAAAGTTAGACAATTTCTAGTATTCACATAGCCATATTTGTGTCATCTTTGGTAGGCAAAACATTGGATAGACTAATCATAATTACCTTTGTCACAATTATCAAAATTTTTAATTTCTTTTTTTTATGGTCTACGTACCTGGTATCAAAAAACAGGGGTAAAGCAAAGATAGACGTTGATGCAATGCAGTGCTCTAAGTTTCAAAAGTTTGTGATACAGTTTAAATAGAACAGTTACGGGGGTGCCATCAATGCACCCCCGTAACATCATGAAGACTATACGCTTGTTTGCTAATTCCAGGACACAAGTCTTTTTTATCTCTTAATTATTAAATACAGATAAACAAAGCTGTTAATATTCGTATTGTTAAAACAATTACACATGATTCGCTTTAATTAAACTGCCATTTGTTTTGGACCTTCCGTCGGTCTAATAATCCCTTTGTTCGATTAATTTTTCCTAATCCTTTAGCCTTTAATCCTTTAAATTTCCTGTTTATGTGTCGTATATAGAAAAGGACTACTATTTATAACGTTTGAATCTAAATTTAACTCGTTTTATAAAGAACAACTTTACACTAAACATTTATTGAAATGAAAATTGTACCTTAAATATGGGCGAGCTATGAAAATAAATAAAAAAATACATAAACCAACAAAATTGATAACAACGGCAGAATATTTTTCAATATAAAAAAAAAATTTGACGTTCCCATCAAAGATGACTTTTTAATAGTATCACAATGAACTAATACTCTGAATTGGGACACTGTTTTCAAACTAGTGTTCAGCAACTTATTTCATAGTATATTTTTATTCAGTCAATATGTTCTTTATTTTGGACTCGTTCAATTAAGATTTTAAAGATTGGTCCCATAAACCCAGAGACAGTTAAAATAGAGCACAATAGTGTATTTTTCCTTGAACTAAAGCCATAAACTTAAAACTTTGATACAATCGCAATTTATTTACAGTGGAAGACATTTCACATCTTTATATGTCGCATTTATTTTATTATAGTGCGACAAACAAACATTAAGATTGCCAAAACGAATAGCTAGAGGGTATTAGTCAATATATGGGATTTATCAAGTAGTTCGTTTCTAAGAAATGTTTTAGGTACATTATTATTACTCACTTTATTATTTTTAAGAATCTTTGAGCTTGTTGATTTTTTTTTATAATTTAAATACTATTATAACAAATTTTGAAAAACTTAAAATATTAAAAGTAAGGAATCTGGTTTTTAGCACAATCTTTTTGCATTTTTAGCAATTATACAATAAAAAGGTTTCGCAGTAGACTCAATAAAGGAGGAGTTTAATATTATTCAACCACAGTAAACAATTTAGTAAATGAAGAAGTAATTCTACAGAACAATGCGTACGACGAGAAAGTTTCTTTGAATTTATAGGTTAGGCTTTATTCGCCGAAGGGCGGCATGAGGAAACCGCACAATAACGCCTAGATTGCCATTAAATGTCATTCAACCATCATTGGCAATGTTTTCACTTTTACCATTACCCAAGACAATTCCGAGGTACATCCTCGCAAAAACAAAATGGCGTCACAAAAACTTGCTAAAATGGCGACGCGTTGGAAGCGTTGGAATAATAATGTGGATATTAACATTCTATTACCTGTATTATTTTCGTCTCGTATGAGGCTAACCGTAGAATGTACTTTTTGTAACGCTATAGAAACATTGTGTAAATATGTAATTTTGTATTTCTCGTATGTGCTCATGTGTTCTGAAATGGTATTTTATCTATGCAATCTTGGAAAGCAAACGCATTTGTCCGTTGCTTCACGCAGATCGTTTTTATGTTAATGGAAGTAACGAACGAGGTATTTGACGAGTACAGACAATGTTAAGTCTTCACTGTCACTCTAGGACATAAGATAATCGATTCAGGTTTTTTGTTTAGGCTTTAACAAGTAAAACACTGAAAGAGTTAGAAAATTACAAGCATACATATTTTATGTACAATTACTCGTAAATAGTTAGCGTCAGTAGAGTTGTTCGTGTGTTCGAGTCATAATAGGTTTGCAAAAAGGTCTTCCTATAAAAAGATATTATGATGCCTCCGAAATAAGTCGATCAAAAGATTTGCCTTAAGAATTATCACGAGTGGACTTAAGAAGAGGATGTCAGGAGGACTTGAGCCTCTTAGCGTCTCGCCCTGGATCCGCAATAGCTAAGGAATATTTACGATGTTGAAACCTAGAAATTGTACCGGTAAATACCGACAACGTTTAGAGCTAAGGTAGGGTACATAATGAATGAGCAATGTAAAGTATTTCCTCGTGATCTCAGAGATAAATGAAGTAGAGGTTTTAATGCAAGTACTCTTATGTTACAATCACCGGAAAATCTCTTTCCTTTATCTCTTTCCTATATGAGAACACTTTTCAAGAAAGTAAATAGTTACTTTTTTAATATTAATTGCTGTCACTGCGACCAAAATCCTTCCCGACTTATGTCTATGTACCTAACTTTGGTCGTAAGTTGCATATCATATATGGTATGTCCCATGATGTGTAAAAACAAAATTTACAATGCCAAGTTGTGAACAAAACACAGTAAATAGTTATCAAAGGAAACATAGACATGAAAAGTTATGTTTTTACTGAACACCAAAAATACATAATCATGGGTCTAAATAGTAAAGATGCTAAAGCCACTTAGTCTTGGATGATGTGGACGGTATTTGGACTATAACGGGTGTTTAACATACCAGCTTAAGCATAAACACACTAACGGGATGACTTGTTTCGTTAAAATTTACAATCAATCACTTTGACGGGTTTATTTGCTCCAATATACATACTTAGTTGTTATTTTTTAACGTAACACTAATGGTTTTTAAGCTGTTATTTATTATTATTATATGAACCAAATTGTAGGTCCAAATTGAGGTCCAAATTGTATTGGTCATAAAACTTTTGCAATCCCTGAGGGCTAAATTTAAATGTGTCGCTTAACTCCGCTTTGCTATTTTAAGTTAGGAAAATAGGTTTTGTAGCAGTAGGTACACCACGTAATGCTTTCTCAGAACTTCCATACTTATATATAATACCTATGTAGGTCATAAATATAATTCTCTGGAAACGATTATGAAAGGAAAACAATATAACTATTGAAGTCGAAGCTGAGCTTACAATTACAGTAAACTACTCGTAATTACGTTACTCGGTACCAGAGTTGGTAACTTTGTTGGTAACTTGTTAACTGTTTACAATTAAAATTGTGTTCCGAAAACAAGTTGGTTTCTCTGTTCATTGATACCTGTCTCTTCGCTCATGATTACACGGCTCGACCTCTTGATACCCAAAACAAGCTAAAAGTATTAGTTCTGCGTAACAAGGTTAGGCGACCGTTAATACAATCCTATTTCTTAGAGTAACCAATTGTTATTTGTGTCATGTCGCACGCCAGTGGCGAGAGCTAAATGCGTAAACCAACTAACGGTGTCGGTTCAACGAACGGAAAGTGGTACTAATAATAATATCCCCACCTGCCACGCGCAAAGGAAGTCTCGATGATGCCTGCGTACACGATGCCTATTTAGAGTATCCTACAAGGAACTTCCGAGGTACCCGCGGCCAGCCTAAGTACTCTGACATCATTTTCTAACGCTAATGTATCTGACTAATACGAACGTCTATGACTGATTGCCTATTAGCAACGTATTGATACGACGGGTGATTAATCTACGGACGATACGTCTAAAAGAACTGACTTAGATTTATATCCTTTGAAAACGCTGACCCGACTTAAGTATAAAACGAATAGAATTTCCTCGTCCAATCTTCTAATGTAGCGAACTATGTTAGGAATAAGCATAGATAAGTACAGATATCTCACCGCCTTGTAATTGAAGGAAGCCATTAAATGACTTAAACAGCTGACAATTCTGTAAGCCGTTTAATGGCTGTAATGTTGTAATTTACGCGAAATTATTCCGACACGCGCAGTTAAGACACGAAATCGAAGAAAAAGTGCGAAGATATATCGTTTCATTCGTAAATGATCTAAATGTAGTTTTTAATATTTTTTTAATATTTTTCAAACACGAAAATAATTGACAGTGACAATTGTGAAAAGGTTACATTTTCTTGTTAGGGGCGAGTAATCTTTACTATGGGAATAAGGACAAAAACGCGAAAACGAAATTAAACAAAAAGTAAAATTCGCCGACATTACATTATGTCTCAAACTGACCGCAAAATTCGTTTCGTACGTGAATGTGAATTCGGGTTTTTGTGCGGATCGCGGGCATCCACTTGGAAGCATTAAATACGGCACGACACACATAAGTCTTCGTTTATTTTATTATTATGTTCAGTGCACTCGTACTTTCGTTTATTTCTTTACATCAACTATTTAAAAACTTTTACTTTTTGGGTCGTGTTGTGCGTGACTGGACAAAAAACGTCTCACCAGAAGAGTAAGGTTCATTACGCTCTTTTATGACTACGTATAATACGCTTTAAAAGACCTTGGTAACGGATATCGTGTTATATCGTTATATGGAAAAGGTTTCTTTTGTAATATATCGTTTTGAACCCTAGAGATACACATTAAGTCTTCTGCGTACCTAATGAAAAAATCCCTTGATTTAACAATAGTGGAAAATATGTTCTAAAAGGTGTGTGCGTTATGAAATAACCAATCTATGTAATGTTTTGCCTAACACATATCGAAGAATGACAATTTCTAGCTCCCATTATTAGTACTTATTCAATTATTTTTTCCTACCTTAGACTTCTTTCAACAACAATATAAAAATTCTGACACAAATCGCGTCCAAGCATTTTAAACCTGTGCTAAGATCTAAATAATTCCCAAAATTAAAATGTAAAGGATTTAATATAAAATCGGAAGAAATAATTACTCATAATGATCATTTTGACATTCTATCTTCTGAAAATATTTTAAGCACGGAAATAAATGCACATTATGAATAATACTTTCACACATAGCAATTGTAGTGTAATTTATCACATAAAGACCACAATAAACGTGAAATTAATTGCGGGACTGACGATAATTACAGCATTGTTAACATTTAACTATTCATCTAGTTTATAATATTGATCCTGATATGGTGTTATAAATAAATTATAATATGATAGAATCATCACAAAGAGCGTTTCTGACTTGTTTTGCTCTTTAGAGCTTTTTAATATCTACAGGTAAAGAGGTCCCCTATTGGCCTATTGGCCTTTGACATTATCTTTTTTGTAAGATTGAAGTAACAAACAAGCATGCAATAAACCTGATGGCCAGAGATCATTGTCATCCATGGACACCTGTAAACAAGTTCATGTAAAACAGGGGTTCTATCTCTAGATAGATCAGAGATACGTTGCCATTTCTGAAGACTGAGACGATCGTCTCATACGGAAGTCGGTTGTCATTCAAAACATTCCACCAAAAATTGCGTTCCACCAAAACGCAAATTTTGGTGAAATGATATGGATTCTTCACGCTAGTCTAGGATGAATTACAATTGTACATCCGGTATACACAGTTCTGGGTTCCAAATGTAGTCATACATCCTTGACTTTTAAAATTCATGTGCTTGAGATTTATTTTGACGAAACATTAATATACATCCCTAGGTATTCTTCATTATGTTCTCAGATCCACCTTGGCTTAGAAAGCGTCGAAGCCTATGACCTAAATCTTATTCTAAGAGATGTACCAACTAGTCGGACGGTATAAATTATTGATATTAGACACTGATTAGGTACATAATGACGTAAACCGTACAAATATTTACAAATTTCACATTAAGAATACTTTTACTACGAGTCGACCCGCACAACCAGTTTGCAATGTTGACTTCCTATTTTCTAACGAGATTTTTTTTCTCGCAAGTCGTTCAAGACCGGGCCTTCTTTCACAACATTGTGCAGTGGAAACTACCAATAACATTTTATATTGTGAACTACTATTGAAAGGCTTAACTGCTCTGCGTTTGATCAAAATGTAACGTGTTTCACACACTGTAAACTTTAAGAGACGCTTTAAGATGCTATTAAATAATTTTTCACATCACAAAATATCGTAAATAGTGTGATGTGTGAGTATGTCGTATGTATGTAGGTATGTAAAATAATTGAGTCTTGTTACTTAAATTAATGAATATTATTTGTATTATTATAAATTGACATTAATTAACATGTTTTAATCGTAGCAATCAATTCATTCTTCATAATTCATTTCTTATTTTAAATGTCAAATATTTTTTTTATATCTAAAATCTTTTAACCATGGTTTGCAATATTTGAAATAACACCTTAGTTCAAATTACATAAGTAAACATATCTCTTACCACACTCCTAAAGAATAGAGCAATCTACTGGTGTTGCAATTTCTACCACCTTAAAACGCAATACTATGAAAATCAGGTATTAAAAACTCATAGTGTCATGGCTCATGAGTTGTCATCACCTCATGAAGAAATAGTGACTCTTTCAACGTGTATTCCTAATTAGTCTTTCAAAGTGTTTAAAATAGAAACCAATGCCATTGTCAACAACATTTCTACGGCTGGAAAAAGAAACGACCCACTGACCGACAAAGTCCCTTAAAACTTAATACTCAAGTCTTGTCTAAGAGAAACCACTTAAAAAGATACTTTCTCTTGTTAATTGCTTCGGACACACCACATAAGATGAATAGGTTTAGTTGTCTATGTAACACTCGGTTTTCTTGAAAATCCTTATACATTCACGGGGTTAAAAAACGTAAAAGGGTGAATAAATCATGTGTTATTAACTTATAAATAAAACTAAGCCTTATTAATTATTTCGTGTCGATAACTATTGCTAAGTTCTAAGCTCTGTATAAGTTAAGTATTATGTATGAGTTAAGCATTAAATATCGTCAATTACTGTCCACTGTACGGGTCTCCTCTCCTTTTGGTCACCGCGCTAGCCAAATGCAAATTTGTGGTCAACCTCGGACCCCCTTGGTCCACTGTTGTATCTCATATTTACATACCACATATCTGTGCATACCACAACTAAGTGTTTTGTTTATACATTATACCTTTAGATGTAAATTCTTAGCCGCAAAGGTCAACGTTCAGACCAGCCCTTAGACACACTTCCACTTCCTTCCATCCGTGACTCCGCAACTCTCGCCAAATGAAATATGAATATGGAAGACGCGTCCGAGCCCATATGAGGGGGAGGTGGAAAAAGCTAACTGTAAAACAGTCAATCGAGTGACACTGACAATGAAGGCGTTCCATTTTAGGCGATCGTCACGTATGCTGTACGTGGACGGTTTGCGGACAACATTGCAAGGCACGTACGGACTTTCCAGTACATAGCAAACAAACGCGAGCAAACAGAACCCATCATTGAATAGGAACATACGTCGGGTATTCAGTTTTCTAAAAAAAATCTTCAAAAGGACATAGATGAAATTAATAAGAGATTAATAAAATAGGTTTGCTTGAATGCAGCCGTTGTTAGTTGTTTAAGACCTTTTAGGGTCTTAACGACTAACAATATAACATCAGTAAATAAAAAAACAACAACATAACATCAGGAAATAAAAAAATGATTTTTTATAATATTCAAGCTATACAATCTATACATGCAATTGATAAAGATGGTAAGACTTCTTATAATCTTTATGTCCGGAATATTATATAATACTCCCGACATAATTAATTCCAGATAAGATTAGATTCCAACCTGTGGGTGGTCATAGACCCTTTGCTTCCCCTGAGGACTAAGTTGAAACGCCTCGTATAAGTAGGTATGTCTTCCATACAACACTCTTCAAAGCGGAACATTAGCCGAAGCCGAATCGCAGAGTGTTATACCACCTTCAATAATTTGTTGGTCAATACATCCCACAGTCTTTATTTATTTTTTATCATTCGTCCTTTTATCTTTATTATAACAGTATACTGATTTATTGACTATGGAACCGACAATAATTTACGTCAGCAACATAAAACGTGTCTAAACCTAAATAAAACCAGTTCAGATTTGTACGCTTATTTAAATCTAGATTTGTCCTATTAATTACGTAGTAGCTTCCGCCTGTGATAACACCTACGTGCACCTAGATAAAATGTTAGGAAATGATATTGAATTTCAATCATCATCATCATCATCAACCCATTAACTTGGGCACGGGTCTCCTCTCATAATGAGAAGGGTTAGGCCATAGTCTACCGCGCTGGCCAAGTGCGTATTGGTAGACAATGTCTCAATATCTAAGAATATCCACAACACAAATCTACTTATGTTATAACATGAGCCTTAATCATAGTTAAACGCGTAACGTAACCTAAATAACTATTAACACAATTTCGACTCGTTAGCCACACTTCAAAGAGGTATAGCGTCAACTCCGCCATCTTGTGATAGGCAATGGCGCGAAAGCATTCCGTTACACGTGAGCAGCACGCCGCCGCGCCGCCGCGCCACGGCAGCATATGCTTGATTAGCGAAGCGACGCATAATGGATGCGATAACGTGAGATCATTCACACCGGGCCCACTACCAACCTAGAACTTTACGCTTGAGCCGTGACCAGTGTTACATTGGAGTAACGTGTTTCCCAAGTTCTGATAAGACTGGAACGCTGTGGCTCATGCAATAGGGTCCGATATCCACGCACCTCTGATTTTCAAAGGTACTAGATTTTTTATAACTTCCTTTAACGCTATTGCTAAGACACCGCTAACATATCAAATGCTCAAATCACAATTCAAATATATCTAATGCTCTTGAGACCTTCCAAGTTAATACTTGTAAAGTCTCAAGAGCAAACCTTTAAAACATATTTTCAACCAAAACAGAACATAACTTCACTTAAACTGTGGAAAGTTCCATTAATCATGTACCTACTTAAACATCAATATGACACTGACAATAAATATAGTTTGCCGTAGGTTAAACAGTAAGTCGTAAACCGTAGTAAACTTTACCTTTCGTTTCTAAGCATTTTGGAAAGCCTTCGAACGATTTAGAACTTTGTAAATGTAGATTTACCACTAATACTTATCTCCACATATCCGCTGGAATAGATCCAGGTTTCTCCTAGTTACCCGTTCCTCTATACATGCCTTGCGTGTAATGTTCGAATAAATGTCCACTCGCTCCCAAACCGACGATGTATCCCCAACAATATGTTACGTCTACTGGTGTTTGGAAAACATATTGTTGCCGGGTTCAGTATGGGCGAACTGGGTCAGACACAATACCACCTACCGCAAACCGATAACCGTCTCGTAACAACGAATGTTAGAATCACGAGCTAAATCGAACTTGAGAATGAATTCGGTAATATCTAAACCTTTCTTTTTTCAGGTAACCGACCCGATTGAGCCCGGTATCAGATTCACTTAACAGGTAACCCTACGAAGGCATATTAGCTTTTACAAGTTCAAATAGATTGAGCAAAGAAAAAGCTATGCCTCTCACTTTCTTCGAATTACATCTCAAATTCGAACCCACGTGTGTAGTGAAAGTAAATTCGGCAGTAGACGGCTTGTTCTCACAGATCATTTTACAATTATTGCCTACTAACTATAGCCATTGATTGTCCGGAACATTGTCAATCAACTTTCCATTAGGCTCGCGTTTTATGAAACAATCTACATACCGAATGGAGCGCGCCGGATTTTACGGCTTTGTCCATTGAGCAATGCCACAATTACAAGTCCCGAGCGACCGACAAAGCTCTCGAGTACATAATGAAAATCTGTAAACGTTAAACACGACCGTTTGCAGTACACCCGATGTAGTGGTCATTATCAGCTCCACAAGGTTTCAAACATGTCAAAATAAAACTAGTAATGATTGTAAAAACTCAACTACTTATAAATAAGTTACTGAAAAGGGAAGTAATATCACCTACTTCACTCTTACAATTTAGACGAATCTAACAACACCTCGTATATTAAAATCCTTAAAGGCATTGGGCTGTAGGGGCGCGTAAAAAGAAAGCGACGTTACCTACTTGTCCATAATATTGTCAAGCCCGACAGAAACGGACATCCGTTAGTGCAACGGAATAGAAAATGGCCGAATCGTTGACCGATTATACGGATTCATGCGTACAGTGTAGCCCCTCAAAAAGTGCAAATTCAAATTCAAATTCAAATTCAAATCAGTTTATTTGTGAATAAGGTAAACATAATATAATGGCTGTTGGGTGTCAAAACAATTTTGGACGATCGCTTATTCTACCACTGAGTGGCTTACAAATATATATATGTAGGTTGAACAATCTAATTTAAAATTCAAAATTCGTATTTTCATTATAATCAATTCCAAACAATTAAAATATGTCATGTAATACATGTCAATGGGAATATCGTCAAGGTAAATTAAATAATGATTAAAAGTAAAACCATGCACTTCGTTACAAATCGGAACGGCTACTGTTGTCACTTAAGAACGTATTTAAACTGTAATAACATTTGTTTAATAAATATGTTTTTAAATTACTTTTAAATATATATGCTACTTTTAAATATATATGCAGCAGGATTTATCGGGGATAGTGCAAAATGATTAAGAAATGGCATAATAATGGATAGGGATTTCTTATTTAGATCTTACAAAGCAAAAAAGAACAATCACTACAGCTAATATAAGTCAGAAATAAATGTGTCTACTAAACTCCAATCATAAAGAATTCTGTTCTATACATATAATGTTCTATACATGGGGCTCTTCAAGAGGGGTGTAAAAGAACACCTCTGGTGTTGCAAATGTCCATTGGCGACGGTGACTGCTTTCCATCAGGTAGCCCGTCCGCCTTATCGTTAGGTTAAATATAAAAAAATATATAATGTATCTATTTGGTTTTATTATATTACTTTATGCAAATCAAATAGTTATTGCCAATGACATTTTAAATCGACCATTTCATCCATAATTGAGTAATTTCGGCACAAAATGCCATTGAAACCCAATAAACCCGCGTGCTAACAAACCTATTTATTCTCTTATTTCACTTTAATCTCATTAATAGTACCACATGACACTATCGAATGAAACATATAGAGCATGGAATATAAAAATAGCGAAAAAAGTAAAATGATGTAGGTAAAATGCTTTGAAGGTTATGTAATTCGAATTTCAAGTACAACATCTAGCTAGGGCCCAAAAAAGCATATAAAATATAGTGTAACACAATTGTAAAATTGCTAATTAAAACGTTAGAAGAAACTTAACAATACAAATAAAAGTAAATGAAGGTTGTAAAATTACTTAAAATATGCTTAAATTAAAGTTATAAAACTAACTACAATACAAAATATTACAGGAAATTCAATTATCGCACCTGCTACCACTGAAATTGAGAAGGAATACACACTAGTTCAATAAAATTGAAGCGTCGGAATTCGGATACGCCCGATTACCGGCTCAATACAGTCTATTTTGTTTACCAATCAATATCATTTATTCATTGTTGACCAATCAAATCATATCGCGAAACAATCGCGTTAAACTAATATAAAAACATTGACAAATTAACGTATTAATTAATTGAATTCCGCTTTCATGAAATACACACATTGGATGTCAAATAAAATGTTTGTCAAAATCTTTGGTGCGCAACGGTACAACATTCCATTATGAATGATTTACCAACCGTGTGTGGAATTTATTTGACAATTAATATTCAGGACGACTATGAATTGAGTTTAGCCACATTCCTGTTGTGGCTCGTCCTTGTAAATTTATAACGGAAGGTTAGCCTCAATTTGCCTGGCTACGGTACAACTTGATATCTTAAATATCCAGTTTCATTTGAACAAAACAGGTAGGTAAGCTTTAGGATATCCATAGTCGGTTTAGCAGAATAAATGCCATATGTATGAGCATAACTTGCAACATCAAAGTTTGCAAAGATTTTATTATAATTCTCTGGGATGGAAATTATACTTATTTATTATTTCTCTTAATTTTGACTTTAAATTGACATTGGCTTGTTTTCATTCCAAACCAATTCATTCTTCGAATTAACTTGTTCGAATTTCTTTAGCTTATAAGATGAAAAGTAAGTTTAATTAAAATTAAAAAAGTTTTCATTTCGCAAACGGTTTTGTTCATCAAATGTCGAAAATCCGAATTTGCTTAGCTGGATCATAATCCGGTTTGACGGTTGATTGGATTTAGAAATTCACAATTTATTATTTTTATTTAGAACATTCAATTGGAGTTTCGTAAAACGGCTGAGAGCGCAAGATTCGAGATATATCTCCCAACTCCGACCGGTCCGCTCGGTGTGGAAACTTATCACATTTGCCTAGCAGTGTTAATTTAAAAGCGTGAGACTCTACATATTTCAAAACACTCATTCTCTTAAATTCTGAAAGCGGGTCAATTTGTGGCAATTTTCCCATTGTGACAATGGTCAATTAGGCTCTTCACGGGCCAATTCAGCTTTGTAACGGAATGTGAAAGAAGTCCAAAATATCTCAATGGATCATAATAACGCACTAAAATAATAAAGTCAATGGTGCCGCTTACAAATTACTAGGTCATATTAGTGTCTTTATGGACATCTGTTTCTAAACTGTAGGTACTTACTTAAACAGATGTTATTAACTTAAAACATTTATTAATTTTAATGCTGTAACATATATTTATAAACCCTCACTAATATGGTATTAGTAAAATGCTTTGTCAACCTGTTCATACTCGTATGTTACATCTCACACTGATTTTTCATTAGGCTCCTAATAAATGACCAATGGTTTCTTCCAACGCTTTGTCACTGTTATTACACAGTTAATTAAACATGGCATTGCCAAACATGTTTTGCGGCTTATGTAATCATACGTCTCGTTACGTTCCTAGCAATAATTTTATTTAGCCCTTGCAATTGCTTCACGCGAACAATGCTCGCCCGCATGAGGCAATTCGGTGGCTCGAACCCGCAACATTATCGCGTAGGTCGACGAAACAAAAGCGGTGTCAGAGCTAATCTGCAATCGGAATTCGCTAATTGCATTGTCATTACTGTTTGCGTGCCACTGACGGGACCGTATTGAAGTTAATAGCTTGTATATGATTTTTGTTCTCGACTATAGTTTTGGCTTTTGCTCTAAATTTAAATTGATAGTTTTTATTAAAACTAGAAATTATTATAAATTATTGTATTCCCAAAATTTAGACGAATCTAACGACACTACAAATGTTGAAATCCAACAAGCCCTTTGGACTGTAGGGCGTGTCAAAAATATAGGAGATGAGATATAAATATAGACCCTGAAAACACATTACCCTCTGCACCCGATTAAAATAAGGATGTATTAAAATTAAATTGAGATATTTATTAAGGGCACTTAATATAACATTGAACAATTAGTAAGCAATCTACAACCATATCAGGTATCAAAGAGACTGTAAAATGCTAAAAATAAAATAATAAAAAAGAAATCGTTCAATAAATATAATCAAGATGATAATGAATAACTACATGATAAAGAATTACTTAAATCAATCTTGAAAATGAGTGATCTAGTAGTCAATAACATGAAATTGGTATCTAATAATAATAAAGAACCAAAATACAAAAACTTAATACAGTTTCTAGAATTTAATAAACAATTACAACATCGTAATGAGAATGGATTTCATTTCAACATTAAAGTGCCATTAATCGATTTTAATATAGCAATAACGACCTTCTAACATCTTGAGAATATATCACCCGTAGGTAAGGTAATTAAGCTTCTGTATATTACAAAATAAACATCATAGAAGTAGTCTAAGTATATAATTTATTATCGCCTAGAAAATGTATCAAATATTAAAGATTAACTATTCGAAAGTTTCGCCCGCGTATTAATCTATTTTTTATTTATCTCATCTGGTGAGGTAAGATTAATAAATATACAGTCTATATGGTGAGATAATGAAAGTGCAACTTATGAATACGTACGATAAATATCGAATATAATATATATACTACTATACTTGATCATAATGTGTTGATATCCTTGAGATCTAATAGAACAAGAACAAGAAGTAGAACACATAGGCTGAAGTGTATGGCTTATTAAATTTCGCTCTAGATGCAACAGCGCCAAGAATGTTATTATAATGTCGCAAAGATTCGGCAGAATCTGAGATTTAAACAAAACCTCGCTAATGGCAAAATACAATTTTATCATATGCCAAAATATTCTGAGCAATGCCATATTTTGCCATATGTCTAAAACATATGAATTGCTTTCAAGTGATAAAAACTGAATTGAAGGTTGTGATAAATGAAAAACAGAGATCATACTTACCAAGCTAAAGAAAATAAAATTAGTGTTACCGAAATAAAAACTATTATGCAAAGCGTGAAAGTCGCTCGTTAGCGCCGATGCTAATCATAAATTCAACCCAAGCTACTTCCAATATCAACAGATTGTTTCAGATCTGCATTAAGAAAACATTAACATTAAACGATCTACTTTGAACATAATTTTACTTAATTTGATTAAATCTTTGTGTCAGTAATCTGATACGATAAATTCATTTTCACGTAGGTATAGGCGTTATTGCTAGAAAACTATATTTGATACAAGCTTGCGAAGTATGTTTCATTATCTTGTTAAGACCCAATTTTGACTTATTATACTGCAATTTAGCAGATATATCACACCAAAATTCTTAGTAAGGTTAAGTACTCAAGCTTGATTAAACAAGATTTACCGTTTGATTTATATTGTCAGTATTTGCGAAAGGTGTAACTGTAATAGTATATTTCAGTTATAGTTGCAATAAAACCTGAATACAAGGCAGCTCTATATAAATAAATATCCCTTACTATTGGAATACCTCAATGGTTTTGAGCTAACGAGTTTAGAACAAAAACATGATAAATTGCTCCAACGACACGAGTGTTGACTAGTGAAAAAGCATACTTTTACAGCAATTATCTTGTAGTGATGTGCAGAACAATGCTGGTGGGGAGAGCGTCGTGAGAACAGGCCACGAGGCCATGCAACATGACGAATCACGAGGAGTTGATCTTACTTCTGTTTCCTTGTAATTACGTAACAATTAATATTTGACGTGGGGTGTTAAGTACAATACCAGTTTATCGTAGTTCCGGGTTTAGAGTATTGGTGAATTTAGATGTCAATTTTGTAGGTTTGTGTTCTTGTGTGATCTGTGAATATGTGTGCCTATCTGTCGACACATAGAATCCTCGCTCGTGTAAAGTTGCAAATGCTAATGCTGTGTGCGCTTTTACGATAATTTCTAAGTTACTCTAAAAATCCGAATAATATGAAAAGTACATAAACGACGTTAATTCTGTAATTTCCAAAATAAGCCAATAAATGAGCAAATTAATCAAGTATTTCTATTCTGATAAATAAGCATAAGTTATGCTTAAAATATACAAATTCATTTGCAATTACAAAACTTTTCAGTTCTTTTATTTCTAATACAAACTTTCGAAGTACTTACGTAGTCAGAAATTTCATGTGAACCAATCTGCCTTACTTTCACAGTTCGGCGAATGATCCAATCGATTGTTTTGTGCGAAAGATATTATGTAACCCTTTAAGATTTGCTTTACGCTTCTTCGTGGGAAACTTGATGAACAGTTAACAATCGTAATAATATTTGTTTTGTCATAAACTTTTTACGAGTAAGGAAGTGATAGGTTTGTTTTTCGTAGATAAAGAGTAGTTTTTGTGAATTCTAGCGCGACTCTAGGTTTTTGTTCACTCTAAAATAAAAAATTCTCAGGATTCAAATTGCGTAGATTGAAATTCCTTCCTCTTTAATTACGTAAATTTGAGTACTTACGTACGTTTGAGATTTTGAACGGGGTTTACACCCCGTTCAAAACAGCACAAATGGCAGTCTACATTAGTCCGTAGATGTGACAACAAACTTATTGCCAATTTCTAGCAAAACTCCTGAAGCTCTTTGTATAACTCAATTACCTTACAAACCAGAATACAGCTTTTAACATTACATCAGATAGAACTTGAGATTGGTGCCTCCGGATATCAGCCACAATTTTTTCTCCTTCGATATTTATCGATTTTAATAACCATTGAACAGTGGACCGCTTGCTAGTTAAGACAATAACAATTATTTTTAAATTAGCAATAAAAAAGTGAAAACATTGATAACAATTTAAATTCCAAATCATTTCCTAATACCTGTTGCAACGTCCTATCATAACCATTACGTACATTACCCGCTTCCCTTGTTGCAAAATTCCCTTTAGATAATCGCACGTAACAGAAAATCAACTTTGCTATTATTTATCACTTATTTATTAATTATAACGTTTATTTTCTCGAGTATTGACCTAAGTTTATTGTAATTTAAAAACTTTTAAAATGTGTACAATTTACAAAGTGTAGTGTAGAACGGCGGGTAATGTGTTTCAAGCAAATGTATGTCAATCTTTGGCATCTTACTGCCTAAACGGCTTAACGGATTATAATACTAGTTTTTGCCCGCGGCTTCGCCCGCGTTTAAAATAAAATATATTAACATACTAACATACATAAAACTGAAAATTCGTACCTTCAACTTTGCAAAAGATCCTCAGTTGATCAAATGCATAGTTTACGATTCAATCCTTACTAATATCGATTAAAATAATCGATGTTTGGGTCCAAAAGATCGATTCTTCGATTAATCGATCTTAGATCGCCATCCCTAATTCCCGTGGGATTTCCGGGATAAAAACTATCCTATGTCCTTTCTCAGATCTCAGACTATCTTTGTACAAAATTTCATTAAAATCGGTTTAGTGGTTTGGGCGTGAAGAAGAGACAACCAGACAGACAGACAGACAGACAGACAGACAGAGTTACTTTCGGATTTATAATATTAGTTAGGATTAGGATTAGGATCTACTATATTATAATATATCTACTCGTAACTTCATGTATCGCTCGATTCGTCTGAATTATGGGAGTGAATATAGCCTATGATATTTTTAAGCAGTCAGGTATTTTTTTATAATAATTCGTTATTAGATACGGTACGATTTCGCTATACTTAATATATATAATTAGGCCCGAGTGATTACTTCCTCCTATGCCCTGTTAAACTAGTTATTATCAATAAATTTCCGACTGTTATTCGATTATATTATACCATTAACATGCCTGTAAATGTCATGTAATACCCTTTAATCTGGAACAGCAATAAGTTACTGCTGCTGGAAAAGATAAATTAGTATGCTTGGGGTGCCGCAGCGCTGAAGTCAATTCACAAAGATCTTTACAGATACCATAGATAATTATAGATATCCCACCGCCTTGTAATTGAAGGAAGCCATTAAATGGCTTAAACGGCTGACAAATCTGTCAGTCGTTTAATGGCTGTCATCTGTAATTTACGCGGAACAATGCCGACATGCGCAGTTAAGTGGTGAAAAAACACGAAATCCAAGAAAAAGTGCGAAGAAATATCGTTTCATTCGTAAATGATCTAAAAACTACATTTTTTAATATTTTTCAAACACGAAAATAGATGACAGTTACTTTTTCAATTGTCAAAACTGGTTACATTTTCTTGTTAGGAGTGAGTAATCTTTACTAATCTATGACAGATACATACATAGCAAGTAAGTAGTTTACCAAAAATTATAGTAGAAAATATATTTCCATTTAGTGTGGACACAATTGAGGGACTCAAACAATATTTGAACAGTTAACAAAGCTAACAATACCTACATAACTTAGTAGTTAAACCGGCTTTTAACTACATACATATCACTATTATAAGGATAACATTTACACTACCATGTATTATGAAGTCATCAGTATTATTTGTTTTAATATCCTTTATATTATTACGGTCATTATATTTATTGATTCATTTTAGATCTTATTAAGATTAAAACATTATTAAATAGGAATAATCCGTCATGAATATAAAATAATAAAAACATACGCAAGAATTAATGCAAGTAATAAAAGCAAACATTTTATCGTTTCTACAAATTTCTCACGAATTTTAAATGTCAGATTTTATTCATCTGGAAGTTATTGATCTACATACGTTATTATGTAACATTTAAATGCACTAGTAGCTATACGTTACACATAAACTTTTTCGATTATTAAATTCGAAAAGTTTACTAAAGTATAAGAAAATATTATGGCATTGTTGGTTGTGGCTACACCACGAAAGTTTTTGTGCCAAATAACAAAGTAATAAGTTATACATGACCTTCCTTTAAAAACATTACACAGGTAATGACGGTTTGTCCCTGTAGTTCCGGGACTAGAATAGGGCTACGGTATCCCCTGCCTGTCGTACGAGGCGACTAAAAGGGAGCTTCCGGGGTTGCGGGCGGCAGATTGGGAGGTCGAACCGTCCGGCAAGCAACTCCGGGAAGGACGGCGGTGTGTGTGGTCGCATATCGTCGTAAATACCAGACGGTGTGGCGAGTCCTGAAGCTCACCTGGGCGGAGCCCGAAGGGGCAACGCGTTCAGAGGACTCCGGTTGCGTTCCGTTGGAGATCCCGGAGTCCTCTTGGCAACGCCGAGGTCGGCCACCGGCGGGGTTTTAGTGCGGAAAGAATCCCACATAACCCTGTGTCGCTCCCACGGCAAGGGGTACCTTTTGAAAAAAAAAAAAAAAAAGGTAATGACGGTTATGACTGTTCTCTCCTGCTTTAAAGCCTTTTGCTAGAGAGGGACACAACATTAAACTTAGACACAAGTAAGGGAGGGAAAATGTAAGGGACTATCCCCTTTATTATACCTTTGTATAATTGAGGCAAAAACAGTAGTTACTCGCACCTTTTTTCTGGTTAAACATAACCGCAAACTTTTCTCGACACTAATAAAAATCTTGAACAATCGCAAACGCAAGTTAAAATTAATTTTAAACACAAAGGAACGTGCACATTATGAATACCTGATTTTAAAAGGGTATTTCCGACAATTATAATCTTCAATATTATTGCCCAATCCCGCAAAAGCGGGCATAGGCCTGACTAAGGTGGAACTCCGGTGAAGTCGGTGACTTACCACGTTCTTAAAACCAGAACACAGCAGCGCTTATCACTGCGGTTATTACAGAGAAATAGATATAGCGATGATGCTCCTGGAGTCGAACCACTAATGGATTAACCATTTTCTAAACGGTGTTGCAAGAAGCGTCATAAAACATATTAATTATTCATACATATAAAACCTAAGTCAATCAGTGAGTTGCAGCTTGCAACATTATTTCCTCTATCGTCTTGCTAAGTTCGCGACCGAAACCTGTTTGACCCAACATGATATCATCATGAAGAATGTTACTTCAATGCAAGCGAATCGTTAAGGCGATGAGGTCAAACAAAATAAACGTTACGCCATTTGTAAGACATTTGAACTTAATGCTGGGTTTTGAAAATACTTTATTTAGTAAAGTGCTAAAAATTATAGTAGCTTAGATTATTTATTGAAGCTTAAGGAACTTCAATATATACTTTGGCTTCAGCATAAATTTCGCGTTCATATATATTTATCCAGAAATCCTGAAAGTTAGATAGTTAATTGATTCACTTGAAACTTTTATTTACACATCGCTGCATTTCTAATTTTCTCTATAATATAATGTGTTTTTTCATCTCAAAGTTTCCAAGGGAAATAACAGACTGTAACATACACAAACTAAGCATGGCCGTTTTTAACATGTTTACAAATAAATTTTATTAAAAAAATACGTGCCTTACTTTATTAATTAGTTATCTGTCCTTTTATTTAGCTAATTTTTCTAATCATTAACATTCAAAATATCTGTAGCAATAGTGAACAATACATTATTTAGCAATAGAGAAATCATAGTTAATCAAAGCATGTCCTCCAAGTGCGGTTTAAGAAATAAAAAATCTTATGAATGTAATAATCATTCTGACTTTTGATTGGTAATGCGAAAGCATTGATCGAGTAGTGATAATCGCGAAATAAAAATAATCGTGTATATTTTCTGTCTAAGAACGTTTTATTTCTATTTTAGTTTTATTTCAAACTCGAACCACAAAGCTACAATCTAAAGTACAATCAGTATTTCACAAAAAAACTTGTATTAAATTTTAACATGTGTGTTTTGACGTTTGAAATATGAACAAATAAAGAAAGAAATAAATGTATTGAAGTCTTTTTGTACGATTTCTAAATGCATATCGTGATCTAAGCTGTATAATATCTTATAGATAGATACTGGTAGGTGATCTAACATTAATACACATTACGTCACATTAATCTACATTGATATTATAAAAAGATTCGCTTCGTCGTCAAACCATTACTGTTCCACTGCTGTGCACGTGTCTGCTCTCAGAGTGTGTCATCTCAGGGTTTGGTTCATCTTCTACCACGCTGGCCAAAGGCGAATTGGTAAACTTCACACAACCTTGTGAACTTTATTTTGTTAAAGAACTCTTAGTGGTACAGTACCCGTAGTATGAGTTTTTTCGTTTGCTCTAAAACGTTCAACGTTTACGAATTCGCTCACACAGCGCTCCTGTGGACCTTATCGGAACTAAAATTTCTTATTATGAGTTTTACAAAACTGAATAGTCAATTGTAACGACATTTAATTTTACAAATATAAATAGAAAGCATTTCTTTACATTTTTACTTTAATTTTGATGGCGCGTTATTGTTCCATTTTTGAAACTTTTACTGCGGAATTTTAGTTCCGATAAGGTCCACGGGAGCGCTGTAGTAGCGAATTCGTGAACGTTGAACGTTTTCGAGCAAACGTAAAACTCGTACTAAGGGTACAGATTTTCGTCTTGGAGAGCATTTAACAAACAATATATATTAAGTTCGCCAGTCACATACCCATGAATGCGAGAAAATATTGCTTAACACTGCATAAAATTCAGACATTCCCGAAAAATATTCTGACGAGGCCTCATACTAAAAGTAAAACCGCAAAAATAACTCCATTCCATTGCGCTTCAGCCGAAAGAGAATTCAGATTATGTTCATAAAATAGCGTTGTTGTATTAAACTTTATTGAGGAATGAAAACAATTCAGCAATTAATAAAATACACAAAGTACGAACACAATATGTAGGTACTTTTGAAGGGTAGAACCCTTTATGGTTCGACTTAGGAGGAGCAACGCAGCTGTGGCCGACATAAGACAGGGCTGTAATCTTATATGGGGTTGATTACAGATGTCCTACAGCAGTTACCACTTTCCATCAGGTGAACTGCATGCTCGTTTGCTAGTTCTATGTTATAAAAAATGTAAAAATCAGGGCCTTAGGCGATACTTCTCATGTGATGCCTTCCAAATATATCGGCAACATAATTTAGATGTATGATAAGGCGAATTTCTAAAAGATAATAAAACTAACGGCAGTTAGGTCATAACATTAACGTTTTATCCCCTGTGAAGTATATGGAGCAGTCTCTAATATAAAGATAACGTTGGGAACAGTGACTTAAAGTAGCTACTTTCTCCGCAAAGAGTGTCATTCAGAATTGATGAGTAGCTGTATCTTGCGCCAGCGGCTTGTGTAACAATATAGAGATAAAATAATTGGCCAAGTACGAGTCAAATTCGTATAAAGGGGGTTCTGTACTAGATTTTTTTTAATATTTCTTCATTTTGTTATTATAGCAGACATAGTAAATGCATTGTGAAACAATAAACAGTAGGCATTCCTATGAAATGCCGGAAAAATACCGGTTTCTTGTTGGGACCCCCTTTTAGTATATTTGTCATAAGCAATAAATATTCGGTGAAAATTCAAGTTTCTATCTATTATGGTTAAGAAATACAGCCCTGTGAGAAAGACGTATCGGAGGATAGACAGTACAGGCTTTCCATTTCCCCTTTAATAATAAAAAGGAATAATAGGTTTCCCTTTTCGCCTTTTGTGTACGGAACCCTAAGAATGTTCATAGCCATATAACTCGCACAACGTAAGGCTTCCGTCTTGAAGAAAACTAAAATATTATGTTTCGTTTCGCAGATTTACGATGCTGATAAGGTGTCGGGCGACACTGAGTGTCGTCGCGCTCCTTTTCCTCGCCGCCACACCCACCAGCTCGGAGGTAAGCCTACAGTGTAATGTTAACACTCAACTATACACACACACACACACATAAACACACACATGCACTTACATGCACAAACAAATAAAAAGCATACGCATCATACCAAAAAACATACACACAATCATACATATATCATACACATGTTCACATTTCATTTACATTACGCTTACACGATTCCGGACACAGCTTTATTTTGTTAAGTATTAACTTTTCTTATTTTAACAATCATTGACCTTGTCGTAGTAGTATGTAGTTTGAGAAAATAAATATTTTTAAACCCAAGAATAAGCTCTCTGTATAAGTATGTAGTCTGGATTTCATTTTGAAATAGAGAGAATTAACCTATATACCTAAGTAATACTACCTACATATTAGCCTATTGTAATTTACCATATCGATTTTACTCATGAGCATAGATATAGCTTTATTAGAGGGTCGAAAAGCAGTGGTGTGATAGACGTAGTAGTAGGATAAACGGCCGGCTAGCTATACACCCATGACTGTACTGTATATTCAATTGATAACATATATGTCGTTATATACTCTTGTGTTACGATGAAGCAATAAAGCGTTAAAATAGATTTTATATTTTAACGCTTTATGTGATTGTATGTGCATGAATATTTAGATACATATACATTATATAATTAATATTACATAGTTCATTAATTATTATAGTTCATTAATTATAGTTCATTAATTATGTTATCATTGTGTGTTACTATCGAAATAATTTCAAATAGTGTAGGTACGAGTATTTTGAGGACAACAAATAGCACGCTTTGAACACTCATAAACATATCTAGGATTTCCTATGTTGTACATGATGAATAGACGAGCATGTAATCAATTAAATATATAGTCGTAGATCATAAATCTAAATACAATGTTCGAATATCTGCCCATCCGAGCATCGAACCTGGATCCCTCTGAGTGTACCAGACCAATATGATACAGATCGCTTCGAAAGACAAGTCTTCAAAATACAAAAGAGTAAACATTTTATTCATTCTTCTTTTATTTGAAGAAAGATCGCAGAATTTTAAGCATATTTCACTTATTTTACAAACTTATTTTACGAGATTCGGAGTGAGTTGGTACGTACGGGACAATTTCGCCCCGACTGCTCCCTTGGCTGCCTTTTATAGTTTTTGATGAAAAATTTAATACTCCACTGTGTCGTGTATCTTAAAATGGTTATATCTTGGAAACTCCAGTTTCGTCAAGTACTGAACTATTTTACTACAGCAGAAAAATTGTTTTGGAGCAAGACGAATTTTAATTGAATTAATATATTTTATTGAATTAGTACAATCCACGTGATGGACAGTACCGTTCATGAACATGGGTAATCAGCCCCAGATAGGATTTGAGTCCAACCTAAGGTAGGCCACAGATGCTACCCCTGAGGACTAAGTTGGAACGCTTCAGATATCTTCCTGATCACACTCTTTAAAGCGGTACATAGCAGCGCTTAACACTACTGTTATTAGGCAGAAATGGGTATGGCAGTGGTGCATCCGCAGGCGTACCACAAAAAATTTTACCACCATAAGATCATAAATTAGGTATTAAAATGTTCATTGTTGATTCATATTTTGGGTGTTGCAAATCTTGCCATTGATATGCCTTTCTTACTAATCAAATAATCTCTTTTGTGAAGAACAAACAATTATTATTTGTTACAGCAATAGAAAACAATACCATCCATTTAAAAAATTATATCAATTCTTAATAATCTACCAAACACAAACGAAATTCAACAAACCGTAACTAAGTGTGTGACCAACTAAACTGTTCTCTAAGGACATGTCCTGTATAACAGACTCTTTACGTCAGAAAAGGATATGTCTTTAGACTATGACTCTTTACTTTAGGAATTAATTCCTTTATGTCACAACGCTAAACATGTAATTTATAAAATACCATTATTATTGTGCCGTTGACATAAAATTTGTGCGTTGTCCTATTTATTCTTTATTGAATGTGAAATACATTCACAAAATCATAAAACATAATAAAAAATATTCAACATTCGGACATTTATTCAATTCATATATTTTCGTAAAGATAATTCCATGCTCTACATAATTTAAATCAAGGGAATTCGATTCGAAAATAGAATAAATTACAGTTTATATCAGTCCTGACTTTTACCTGTGAAATTTGGTTACGATAACCAAGCGGAAATTAACTCGTTGTTTTGGTCCAAAGATGGCATTGTATGGTAAACAAACCATTATTTTGTAATTAATACATACATTGATATGAATTTCATATACAATTTTTGGGATTTACTATTTTAAATGTATTCTCAGCTGAATGCATTTTAAAGTCTCAAATTATTTTGCTGTATTGAAATTTTAATTTAAGAGTCTACATTAACTATGTATTCTGCTTTCAAAAAAATCCTAAGATGAAGTAAGAAAGTTTCTACAGAATAAACTTACGATTTAATAATTAAGATTTACGTTTTAATAATTAAAACTAAGGAAAAAGATAGTTACTTTTGAAGGATCACACCTATATAATAAGATACAGGCAATGTAAAAACTTACACCCATTCAACGCTTTCAAGAGCAAATTAGCTGAGTACATAATAAAACATGAAACAATCACTTAAATTTGAAAGGCTTGAATGGGTATCTGATAATACTGTGTGTGAATTGATGATACCTTAAATTAATTTAATGAAAATCTCTGTTCTCATAGAAGTGACGTATTTGTCTTATTCTAATATATAAAATTCTCGTGTCACAGTTTTCGTTGCCATACTCCTCCGAAACGGCTTGACCGATTTTGATGAAATTTTTTGTGCTTATCCGGTATCTATGAGAATCGGCCAACATCTATTTTTCATTCCCCTAAATGTTAGGGGTAGTACAACCCTAATTTTTTTTTTATTTATATGGCAATACAACGATTGCTGGTGCAGCTAGTTTGAGAATAAAATTCTTTAAACCTAAGATTTTCCTTAATTTAATATGGCTGTTTTTATGTGCATTTAATCAAAGTTTTGATGACTTTAACGTGTATGATATTGAAGTCATAATTTTGTTTTAATGCTCTCATAACCGCCGCTAATGCATATATTGTGTCCTTTTAATAACTGAATTACAAAAGTTCCACGCATGAATTCGCAACATTTACGAGGCTTTAGCGACACATTTTGAGCAAAATATAGTGGATTTATTGTTCCTAGCGTCGTGATTAAAATAAATGCGGCCAAAGCGATATATCAATGCCATAGTTTCCCGCTACATCATACTGTAAAATTTATAGGATAACTTCAACTATAAATGGGAAAGCTTATATACATACATTTAGCTTGCCACAGAAAAATTAAAATATAGACATTACTGTTCTGAAATTAAAAGTGAGAATGGTTATAATATAAATGAAATGATTTATAACGTAATGCGTAATTGTATCTGTGAAGTAACAGGCACAACCATAATATGTAATATCTACTTACTTTGCTTGGTAAGCGCTCACTGTAACACATATTGGTTCGAGTTATTATCGAAAAACAAAAGTAGGTACATAAAAAATAACGTAATTTTTTAAACTTAACAGAAATATTGTGTATCTAATATTAATTATATGTCGGTATCTGCTGTTTATCGAATATATTATAATTTTATTTGAGAATATGTTATTAACTGAAAGTGTCTGCAATATGTGGAGAAAAAAAACACAAACAGTCGAGATCAAATCAAAACAGTCAAATCAAATCAATCAAATCAAATTTTTTATTCAAAATAGGTTCTTTACAGAGCACTTTTTGAATGTCAAACTACCACCACTTCACAAGGTGTTTCGTTATGGAGAAGAAGCGGCGAAAGAAACTCCATAACACACATCTTTTAAAAAAAATGGATTTTACAATGTTAAACTTAACCTAATGGTACATGTGGAGCTGGAACTACTTCAGACCACACTGTTTTGACAGTCAAATAATCACTTAGTTTATAGTACGTTTTTTTACATAGCGTTTGTTTAACGACATGTTTGAACTTTTTTTCTGTGAGATTCAAAATGTGGTCGGGTATTTTATCTTTATCGAGAGAAAACCATTAAAAATCAATTTTCTCTTCGCAGTCACCCGTGTGCCTACATAAACCGATCACTTAGTATTGGACTTAAATACTCGCAATTCATGAACGCACATAGACCAAAAGCACATCTTAACACCAATATATCAAGGATAAACCACATACGCTTCGCTTGTAGAACCCAGAACAAAGATTCGAATCTAAACAACTTTCATCTGCGTGCCAATGTAAATAGTTATTCTGTAACTGGTTAGATAAACCGCGGCCGGCGCACTTTCAACGACTGTTTGATTTAGTAAAAGCACTGGCGTTGCACTGTTGACAATAGCCACGCAAACATTAGCTAGGTGCTGATCGAGTTCAAATGCAATTAACGGATCGATTTGCATAGATGTCAACGGAATAAAGCTGTAGATTCGCATTACCGTAATTGAGGTTATTGTAAGTGGAAACTTTCGGAGATCGACTCCGGAGACTCCATCGCTACAGTTATTAGCGCAGTATTAAGCACGGTTGTGTTCTGATTTAAAGGTATGGTAAAAAAACACAGTGCTTCCCAACTTAGTCCTCAGATCGATTTGACATGTGTCAACGTATTAAAGCTGTAGATTCGCATTACCATAATTGAGGTGATTGTAAGTAAAACCCTTCGTGGATCGACTCCGGAGAAATCGTACGGAGACTCCGCTACAGTTATTCTGCCGATAACAGGAGTGTTAAGCACTGTTGTGTTCTGATTCAAAGAAACGCATTTGTAAATAATCTCCAGATTTCCAATCCTAACATGTATACATGTATTTGCTTGACAATTGCCATTTAGTAATAGTAGAATAGATATTCCTTAAAGTATACTGTTCAGATTATTTTACATATCAGTCAATTTTGGCTCATATTTGCGTATCAATAATAATCCTTTTCCATCAGTTATCCTTCGTACTATCATTATTTATTTTGTAAACAAGATACCGTAGGTGAAATGTACAAAAAGTATACATTTGAATTGAATGTTATGAAGGTGTTAATTTAAGCTTGAAATGAAAGTGCTTTTAGAATTAAGAATAAATTTATTTATTTGCATACATCTATAACATGTACTTAACATTGTTATGCTTACCCGATTATCTTAGTTTCGGAAAAAAGTATATGGTGCATTCGTAAGCTGCCTCTAGAACAAGGTTTGAATTCTGAAAATTCTTCGTTTGAAATCCAAAAGTTTGCTCATAAAGAACGCTTACAACGAAAACCGATTTTTATATCGCACTATGCTAATGTGTAGACTTTTATTAATTAATTTATTATAGCCATTCTTTCCTTTGTACAGCACACTTGTATTGCATAGTATTTTTCATGATCAGATCTGAGTACGATACTTGTCAACAAATATAGCTAATGTCGAACAAATTGGGTATTGAATTGGATCAATTTATCAATTGTTCTGTGCGGTCGGTCACGGGTGGCGGGTGCCCTCGCACCCACTTTCCCCTATGTGCCAACCAGCTGCGAATGTTGTTTTGGGAAACAAAAAATAATTTATTTATAGGCCAATCTATGAACTAGGTCTCCTGGTAAATACTCAATTTATTTTTGTAATGTATAGCAACGCATCTCGCCCGATCTGGGAACTTTTATTTTGGATTCATATTAATCTTCAAACGAGCGCACAGACCATAAGGTGGATTACATACTGTTGTTTTTTTTTTGTTTTAAAGCAGCCTTGGCGCCGTCCCCCCTTTAAATAACCTGTACCTCCAAGAAAGACCAGTCTTAACTGTGTTGGGGGGTATATCCAATGAAAGACTTGAATCCAGCTAGTTATTTTTAATTAATTCCAAGACCTCCACAAACATCGTCCTTGACATCTGCCGTTTCCCGTCATAATCCCCTTTTGTTTTCTTTTTTTTTAAATCACGAATACAGCGTTACAGCCAATTAAATATGTGGCCGGCATTATTTTTCGAGTGAAAGGTTTTTTACTATTTTTAATTTTGTTTATTTTTATAATGTTAAACTAACGCAGTAAGTTATAACAATAAATGTAACCTTACAACTGCAAATAGAAAAGAACGTGTTTGAATTTTTTTAACGGATACATTATTAACATTAGTACTATGTAAGAAAGCCACATATGAGCACGCACGTTTTACTGCCCCTTAAATTTCAACTCTCTTGATAATCGCTTTCTAACAGTGAAAGCTACCTATACACTGTGAGTTATTAAAAATCAAAGATCAGTTAAGTAAAGCTTGAAAGAAAATATGAAAAGTATATGCTATAATGAACACCAATTTTCTACATTCATATTATCTATAATATTGGTAACAAACAGTTATATAGAAATCTTTAATGAAAAATGAGTTCTACATTTGGTAAAGTACCTATAAGTAAATTAAACGTGGTAGAACCTTTCATAGTACGATTCCGAAGGCACACCCGTTTCATATACATCGGCCTAGTTTAAAGTGCGTGCTAAACAGATACTAGTCCTTCCAACTTAGACTTTAAGGGAAGCAACGTATCTGTGGACTAGGACTCGAATGCAACTTGAGGTTGATTATAACGTTCAGTAGCCAATTATCATCAAATGGACTGCAAGCTTCTAAATAAAATAAAATCTTCAATAAGTTTCTTGTTAATATATTAAGTTAATTGCATGAATACTTTTCTCACAAGAACAAACTTAATTTAAGGTATTTTAACAACATTTTTCTAATGTCTTTTTTTTATTTCCAGGGCAACATCTTCACATGTCCAAATGGTGAGTAAAGAACAATACTTGCATATTCAAACAACTGCAGTGAACATAACAGTCAGTGTGAAATGTGAATTCATTTTCTCATGCGTGAAACATGTGAAAATTTGGTGAACACGCCAAAATAAACGGTGGCTACAACTGACATAGAATTCGTGTATAAAATCAAATGGGAGTATTCATTTTTAAATAGAAAAAAGTTTTATAGAACGAGAAATTAACTGGGTAAATAATTATGTGTTATAATTTAATAATAGTTTTTGACGACCCACGTGGCGGAGCGGCCACCATACCGGTCTGACGCGCACAGGGTCCCGGGTTCGATCCCCGGCCAGACAGATATCTAAATGATGAATTTAGATTTCTGTTTCTGGGTCTGGGTGTTTGTGTATTTGTCTATATGTGTATCCATGGCACCCACGACACAGGGAATCCTGGTGTGGGGCTGTGAGTGTAGAAAGTGTTTATTTATTTATTTAATTATGTCGCAACGAAGAAAACAAATTAAGAAGTCCTTTTGATTTTGTGAAAATGTATGCAACGAAGTGACACTCTCGCTAACAAAAGGAGTCTAACGACATTTCATATGTTAAAATGTAGTACGCTCCAAGTAGTTACAGCCCATATTATAGAAATAGGCATACACAAATACACTTATATATGCATATTTTTTTTTATTTTATAATATAAGAGTAGCAGACGAGCATGCAGTCCACCTGATGGTAAGTGGCTACTGCCGCCCATGGACATCTGTAATAAACCCCAGATAGGATTAGATATTCCTTCCTGAGGTCGGCCACAGATGCGCCGCTACCCCTGAGGACTAAGGTGGAACACCTCGGAAAAGTCTTTCTCCCTTACCACACCCTTCAAACCGGAACACAGCAGCGCCTAACACTGCAGTTATTAGGTAGAAATAGGTGTGGCGGTGGTGCCGCCGGAGTCGAACCACAAAGGGTTTTACCACCTTCAAAAATCGCATATACGCGCATCACCTTCCTTTTGTCGTGAAAACAAAAACCATGTCACATGGATAGATTAATGATAATTTATCTTGAATACCAGTAGTTGGCACCTCAGACCCACATTAAACTAAACTAGCAATTATTATAAATACAAAATACCCGACTGCTTAAAGATAAAGTCCATGTTACTCCCATCATTTAGACGAATCCAACGACACCTCATTTGTTAAAATCCGTCAAGCCGTTTGATCTACATACGCTCGAAATCATTACCGTCTGCATTCGGGTTAAAAAATATCCACTAATTACTAATTAAGTATCTATTTCATTATCATTATGAACGCAAAGTTTTATTTACACAATAACAATAATTAAATGTAGAGCAAGCATTTCGACGCCGTGCTCTAGTTTCTCATCATAGAGTTCTCATACTCTTAATTCGCCTAAAACAATGTAAAGTGTACTAAAACAGAGAGACAAACATACCGCGAGGCAACAATGGCCGAATCATATTTAATTTATGTTTTAGTTTTCATTAACGTAACATACTTTGCAGTGAACTTGGCAAACAATGCTAGATGGAACCCGCTTCAATTTTAAAGCCGTGATCACATTATTAGCCTTTTGCGAATATTATCATACTTACTAAATATTCGTTTCACGTTATTATTATTTTTATAAAGGCTACCCTGACGGTAAGCGCTCACTGGTACCCCTAGACATATTTATGTTATTAACCCTAATTAGGATGGACCATACATTTCACATGATAAAGACTTTTTACTCCCCTAATGTAATTGTAATAGGGGTATAGGATTGTAATTGTGGTAGGTTAGGATTATTGGGTCTTGAAAATAACATATTAGGTTGTAGGAAGTCAATACTCTCGATTTAAAAAATATACTTATCTTAAAGGACTTTTCATGCCCCACTACTGAACCTGGACGGAGGAGACCTGGAACAAACTCCATAAATCTGCTCACATGTAGATTAGGAAAAGTGCTGTATAATAAATTTAATATTAGCCAACACCACTTTTTGGTATTCACTTACGGCCCCGCTATCGTAAATCTCTACGTAATGTAGCCACACCGCAAGTAGACTTCGTCTGCCTCTAATGTGTTTATTAATTTAAACTACCCACCCTAATGTCACATCGCACTAAGAGCACCATTATTTATGAGCACATTCATTCACAGGATTAAATTTTGCCTTAATATGCGCAGTGCAGTTCTTTGTGTGGATATGACCCTGCCTTACCCAAGCTTTTGCTCTGCAACCTTAAAAGGTTAACTTAAACAAAGTAAAGTGCAGCTTTTTGTAAGATACTTTCCACGCGTACCTCAATTGTATTATACATGAGGTTATAAAATGTATGAAAGTAAAACTTGTTGGATATAAAATGAAGTTTGATTTAATTTTTCGAGGAATAGGTAGTAAAGCCAGACACAGTTTTACCATCGCCACAACCAATTCTAGTGTGGAGCAGTTTCGCGATGGGACGGGTGTGGATCCCAGCTGACTTACATATGAGGCAACCACATTAAGAACATTCTTCGAAACAAAGCGTCTCCGACTCATTCGTACGTCTTAACTTTTAATTCGTATGTCCTTCTATTTCTAAGAACCCATTAGTTATTTGGAGAGGCAAAGTATCTATAACTTTAAATGGAACCTACATAGAATATTGGTCACAGATATCCTTGAGCGATGGTAACCACTTACCATTAGATGTACTGCAAAAATATCTTGATTGTTTTACATAATAGTAATACGTAATCTTTACCTTCACCTGTACTTAGTACTTGAAGTGACTGATGTGTAACCAGGTCGAAGTGGAAGGTTACTGAATCATACGATACCCGTTTATGTTAATGATATCAATAAACGAGCTTTGCCCGCGGTTTCGCCTGCTTTAAAAATATTAATACTCGGGACATTAAAATAAAATAAAATAAAAATAAATAAAATATATTCATAGGTTTTGTACAGAACCCTAATTCTTTTGCTAAAATAAAAACAACCTTATTTAATCTTTATAACATCAACTAACCGCCAATTATAGTCATGTCTATGGAAACTGCCTATAGAAGTCAGGTCAAAACCGGTCTAGCCGTTTCGGAGATTTGCAAAATCAATCAGACAAACAGACAAACAAAAAATTTAAAAATAGTTTTTTATTATTAAGTACCGTATAAACTTTCACATACATTAAGTAAAAACTGTTATTTGGACATTACAAACAGACACTTCAATATTATTTATGTATAGACGTATAAATCTGCATTGATATGCACGATGATGCATTACAGACTTATCTCTTAGATGTAGTAGTTAATATCTATATTAGGTATCTAAAAAGATCTTATCTCTCTTCAGTACTTTATATGTTTTTCTTTTATAAAATGAGGGTAGCAGACGATAATGCAGTCCACCTGATGTTAAGTGGATACTACCGCCCATGGACATCTGTAACCAACCCCAGATAGGATTAGATATTCCTACCTGGAGTCGGCCACAGGTGCGCCGCTACCCCTGAGGACTAAGCTGGAACGCCTCGGAAAAGTATGTGTCCCTTACCACACCCTTCAAACCACAACAGAGCTCGACACTGCTGTTGTGAGGCAGAAATAGTCGCCGGAGTCTAACCATCAAGGGTTCTACCACCTTAAATTTTTTAGTGATTCATTTCTTAGTTATGTATTTGATAACTAGGAAATGAATCAATAATAAATCACTTAACTCTTTATTTTACAACAATTTAAATAAGTATGCTACTGACCATACAGAGAGGTGTAAATATTATTTAAGAAAATGCATTAGCATAATGAAAGTTGTCAAGATTTTTACATGTTTGTCTGTTATGTGGGAATATATAATTACTAATTTACACGAATCTAATGTTAAGTGTTGAAGAGCAATAAAATGAAAGTTTTTGGTGTTTCGATTAGTCTTATCGATTTGTATATCGTGGTTTGTTATGGTCTAATCTTATATAAGCGCTTTTTCTTTTCTTTCGATTTAATTATAAGCAAAAGTCTGAATAGTATTAATATACTGCACGTATAATATAAAAATATAATATAAGTAATACTATAACGTAAAGAATATTTTACCCAATTCTGCATCCCTGAGCAATACATAAAAAAATCAGACTAAACATCATAAATAAGTATTTATATATGAAGTTATCAGAGCCGACAGCCAGGTTATTATACAATTATTTATACATGCATACAATTATTATAATTATATGCTTTGTAATGACTTCTACTGTAATAATATGCAATAAGAAATATTTTATTTTATATAATGGACCAGGGGATTATATTATGCTCGTTAGCTACTTACACATAATAATACAACGTTTGCATATTTCGATTAAAATAAATGTGATTAAAACGGATTTTTAAATTACTCAGTCTTATCTCCTCTTGTGGATATTTGACAGGTCATAACTCTCAGGTCTTTAATTAAAATCCTATTTCATTTATTTCACCTAAGGACGGTAAATCCTCTTCCATACAATCCTTGAAACCTTTGGCGTTTGAAGTCGAAGCATTGCTGGAGGATTTTGAGTCTTGTCAAACATTGCTAGAGTTTTATCTTAGTCAGCAATTGTAAATTGTGTCACAAGGTACAGTGAATGTAGGCTTCCTATGTAGTAGGACTAGCACGAACATGTATCGATGGCGTTACATCAATGTATGTTACAACGGTACCCATAATTATATTCTGTGTTCGTTGAATCGAAATTATTTGCTTGTAATGGCTCGTGGGAAGCGCTGGTGAAAATGATTGAGTAGGTACTAACTACTAACATACCAACGATTTTTTGCTGCAACCCTTTTATGCCCAATTGCTGGTGACTCCCTACTCCCTAAGGTGACCTAAAGTAGTACTCTAACAACATGACTGTAAGGAAAATTAGTTCAGGCGGTACGGGTTTATGCCGAACACGTGTCACATTTTTTCAATCCACGCATAAAACATCCGACAAAGTTAACTGCTATCCAATGGTAACAACCAAAACCGACAGCATAACATGAGCTCCGAAGCACAGTAACAATTATTATATTATAATATATCTTTTATTTGAAACCGATCACAAAATATCATAATTATTTAATGAACAACTCAAATACATCGTAATATCATTTAAACTAATTAATTGCCAATTGGACACGACACAAATATTAATTTGTTCTAAATTATCCGATATTGATATTAACACAAATAACTATGTTAAAAGACATATTTCGATACACAAAACTAATAAAGGTAAAAGTGATTAAATTTTTTAAAAGTGTATTTAACGACTTAAAGTTTTGTTTTAGCAATAATAGGCATAACACTTGTATAGTTTACAAACATTTTGTAACAGACAACAAATTCTCTATCGACAGGTATTCGTGCTCTCGCTAAGAACCGTACACTCAGACATGTGGAACACTTAAGTGTAGCGTACATAGTGTGAACATATACGGTCTAAACGAATTAGGCGGGCCACCGGGTTCGGTAATCTTCATCAACCACATAATTAATGCCGGGGAATTGCCTCTAGACACACGTATAGACATAGTGTCTATATCAACAACCTATGCAGTATAAAACAGAAAGATAGTTACGAAGAAATTTCATTTACCAGTCGTAAATTTCGTCTAGACCGACATATTCCGAGATTTATGGATTACTGCATTTTGAAAACTTTTATTAATCACTTTAGTTTGATTTCAGTTCGTTTTAATGTAATTTGAAAGCTGCAAATGGATACAAAATTAAATCAAATCAAACAACGATATAAACTTCGACGAAATGCGATACCAGCGCTAAATGATTTTATCGAAAGCGTTATCGAATGAAATGCTTATTGAAACATGGAATATCTAATTCCCACCCCAACGAAAAAATATGAAACGGGAATTTTAGCAAACACTTATTTTCTAGAGGCACTCCTGTAATATTAGCTGAAGTTTTTATAGGTATCTACACATTTTTTAATGACAGCCAGACTTACAGAAAACAATTCTTACCCTAACTCTAGCATTAAGGATCCAGCCTCCATCATTCTCCGTCAGCGAAGAGTTAATTCATCTGCCATACTCATGTTTGAAATATAACACTTCAATTTTATGAGATTTCTGAAACTCTCAGATAACAAACTCATTCATCTTTCGTAAGTGACTTTAAAATTTAAATTCACGCAAAATCTACTCGTGATACCAAAGTCTGACATCTAAGCGCAATCAATCTTAGAACTTGAGCAGTAACTAAAATGCTACACTGCTGAGAGGGTGAAATTGCTTCAGGATATTAAAGGTGCAGTCAATCTTTGAGTAGTGTAGGGGGAAGATTAAGTCAATTTGACGTCGGAATTAACACTTTCGTCTGATAAAGCTATGTCGTCTTCACTTTAGCGAACAACACTTCCTGTCTTCACGGTAACAAATGAACATGTTTGAGCACTTTAAGCATTCGTCGTAATTTCTCACGTTCGTCGTATCTTCGATTCGTCGTAATGTGGTGTCGTGTATCGTTTCTTGGTCTGGTCTGGTTCTTCTAATCCTGTTCCATGTCTGGATGTAGGCCTCCATTCAAATTGAGAACCTATAATAAGGCCAAGGCTAAGGCTTTATAAATATTCGAGACCATTTCAGTCGTTTTCTCATCAACAATGTTTAGTAATTATTTAATTAAGCAATACGCACATGCGTCAATTGGCTCCTGATTTAGCACTTAATATTGCTATCGGAAATACTGGAACCAAATAAGCGAAATGTAAAAGGTCAACAGGTAATCAGTCCACCTTTTGTTTGTTTCGTAATATCATCAACGGTTATGGCAGCCCGCCTACATCGGATATTTGGTATGACGTGTGGGTGGACTCATTATTCGGTGTCAAATCATAAACAAACCACTTGAGAATAGGAAGGCTTTGCTATACACTTCTAAACTTAATCAGCTTCTGATGTGCTCTTAACGTCCCTTAAGTCCCAACTCGTTGAGTACATATTTATGTCGTTCGTTATAATTTAGCCTCTCGAAATTTTGCGATAACTACGGCAATTCAGATTACACGTTTCGTCAAATTCGTAGTAAACAGATCGATACTGTTAATAGGAATACTAAACATAAACGAATCCTGACGATGTTTTCCTTTCGACGTTAAGTACTCTTTAAATACAAAAAACCTGAAAATGCAATACAGAAAGCTTGGAAATGGAAATGGCTTAAAATATGAGAGTTGATTTTGTACCGCCTGCAGGCGAATGTACGTTTAAATTTAATTTTTATGTGTAAATAGAATGGGTAGACCTTATAGAGAATGGTTCATTATAATTGACAATTAAATTATTATCTAGTACTAAAACAGTTTTGAAATTAAAGGTATAGGTGCATATTATGTTACATAAGAATAACATTAGAAACGATTACATGATTTCTACGTATATGTGATTTTAAATAAAAGAAATATAAAATGCTACGGTTTATTGCCATTTAGATATAAAATCCGCACAAATAATTTTCTCTTTTAGTTTAACAATTGTCTGTAAGAAATCAAGTTTGATTAAAATCGTTGAGTATAGTTATCACGCATTCAGATTTCATAGTTAGTTAAGCAATAGCGTAGGTCCCTATTTCGCAAATAAATCATTCCAACTACACATCTATAGTGCCTCTAGCGTGACACATTCGCTAACATTAGAAAATGATATGCTGAACGAATTGTGAATGCAGGTGCGCTTATAATGTATTTATTACACCAATACATATCAACCAATATATATGAAGACCCCTTGTATTCGTTCTTACTGGGTGACACATTTATGCTAGAGACATTCCCATTATGATCACGGAGGGATAACACATGTACCTATATTATATACAATAGCGCGGTACGTGCTACGTAGATATGTTAGGTTTCATCCGCATTTATAGTAACGTGTCATACAAGTAACATAGATTCTACCCCCATCAATAACGACCATTTTAATAGATCTCTCTTATGTATGATACTCTGTACTTCAAGGTCTAGCTAGCTCTTAAAATATAGATAACCGTTTTTTACCTTGTACCTACTTCTTCTCTTTAGCATTACATGTAAAGCACCGGTTTACGAAAACCAGGAGATGAGTTAAAGGTGATCAATAAATAAATTGTTGTATAAAATCATAGATAACTATAGATGTCTCACCGCCTTGTAATTGAAGGAAGACACAAATAGCTGACACATACTTAAAATGGCTGACTGCTTTCCCATTATGTCTCCGACTGTCATGGTGTAATTTACGCGGAACAATGCCGACATGAGCAGATAAATGGTGCAACACTTACACGAAATTGAAGAAAAAGTGCAGAGCAATATAGTTTCATTCGTAAATGCTCTTAAAACTAATTTTTTTTAATATTTTTCAAACACCGAAATTGATGACAGTGACAATTTCAATTGTCAAAACTGGTTACATTTTCTTGTTAGGAGTGAGTAATCTTTAGTAATCTATGTACAAAACTAATAATAAAATACACAAAGATTTAAAATACCTTCACGTACTGTTACGTATGAATCCATCTTCGCTGCACTACATGTCATTCCAATCACGTTAGGCCCCCGGCTACATCTAGATACAGCTGGGATTTAATTTCCCGGAAAACAATTGCCTTGTCTTTGGGTGGATTGAAGGCAAGCCTGACATCTACATTCATACCAGCCCTTTGTCTCTATATCTGACATCGCTCGGTATACCAATAGATCTTATTTGCTAGATAAAGCAAATAGTGGACGTATGTACACAGCCTGTATGGAGGGTAAAATGTCTTAATTCGAAGTTTAATACGACGGAATCGTCAAAATTTTGTTAGGAAAATTAAACTTCTGTTGATAGATAGAGATTTTAGATTGCTACGGAAGAATATTTGCACCTTAAAGAAAAGAAAAGAGATGTAAAAGGTCTTCTAAATCTAATTTTAATCTTCAATGACATGTTTTTCTCACGCATTTTTAGCAAAAAATCTTATCGTTGTATAAAAAAATCGAGTCATTCCATCGACATTTTTGAGTTTTGCGGATAAACTGCATACTTACATTTAAAAGAATCTTTACATGTAAAGATAACACTAAATAACAAGAACAAATCCAACTAAAGAATTGCATATGGATGGTTAATACCAGCTTAGAGCAGCAAAGTAAATAGACCTCGATTGCTTCTGTTAATCCCTTAATGCTTCAAAATAGTTAACTATAGACTGCGGTATACTACGGAAGCAACTATAAATGCGTATACATAGTATGATTGACTTAACTAATATGTACTTATATTTTTAGACTAGGTCGACTAGTTTCCGGCATAGGAATGGTCGAGGTTCTTCCTTATAAGCCTTCGTTTAAACGAGACTAAGTCGTTTAATATCAACAGTGTTTTCTTTAAATATATTGATTGTAAAATAATCCCACGGGAAAAATAAAAGATTAACTTTTTGTAAAATCAATAAATTAAATATGTGTATCCGGTATTTACATTGTACAATATTACGCTTATAAAGTAAATTCATTATAGTGAAATTATAATAACATAATAGTTAAATCGCAACTTTTGGATTACCTATTTTAGGCGGTTGTTACTTATGAATGAAAAATAAAACCAATGTATTGGGTACGCATATTATCGAACATACACAAAAAAATATAGTGAAATCATAATGATTTTAGGTTTAGCTTTAAGAATCTTTATTTCCCATAAGACTTTTAAAAGTTAGTTTTTAAATTATTTGAAACTTAAAAATAAATATAATTTTATATGGTCCGGTATGCCTATGTGTGTGTGTGTGTGTGTGTGTGTGAGTGTGTGTTTGTTTGTGCGTGTGTGTGTGCGTGTGTATGTGTGCGTGTGTGTGCGTGCGCGCATGTCTGGGTTTATCTGTTTTGTTTTTATGTGTTTACGTTCAGACTTCTGTATCCGTATATGCATTTATTTCCGTTACATTTATTCGCAATCTCCCACTCGGTTGTAAACAAACCAGACTAAATAAGTCGAAGCTTAGACGAGATAAATTAATGTTTGTTCAGCCACGAAAGCGCTTTGGACATTTGCATTGTTATTGGCACTCAAATCAGCTTTAGGTTTTAATCTGCAATACATTTGTGTTGCAAACTGCGACAATAGGCCTAAACAGATCTTGTATAGCCATTATTAATACATGTAATTATCTGTTATATCTGTTATATTTGGATATTACAGTATTACCAGCTGTTTTCATGAGGATTTTATACTCTCATTGTATAAAGAAGTTGCATTTGTATAAAAATATAATTAGGTAAGGTCCAGCTTAGTCCTCAGGGGTAGTAACGCATAGGTGACTGATCCAGAGATCGGTCACCTATGCGTTCGTACCAGAGTACGAATCTAATCTTATCTAGGATTTATTACAGATGTCCATGGGTGGCAGTAGCCACTTACCATACTTCATGTTCGTCTGCTACTCCTTTGTTTAAAAAAAAAGGATACCTACCCGACAATCATGGAAGCAACGAAGAGACTAAGTAAATGTCATTTTTTTCCCAACCCTATAATTATTACTATAAAGCCGTACTGTTCCTCTGCTACGAACAAGTCTCTCAAAATGACAAGGGTTTATGCCATAAACCATCAGGAACGACGATAATTTTTTTCTACCAAATTACTACTACGCGGAAAACTCAATATTTCCACGGGCAAGTCTTCGAAAAATTGGCAGACTTTTAAAATCATTATTTTTATTTAGTTAATTAGTCCAGTAAAATTCCTAGGATTGCTAGAATCGAACGGTCAAAGAAAGCTATTCCCGAGTGTTATCCAAACGAACGTGGCTATTGTCCATTAAGAGGCAAGAAATTCCATCGCTTTCACCGACCGGCCCGAGTTATGAAGCCCCAAGATACTTGCTATACGTCAGTGCTTCTCAAACTTATAGACGCATCGAAAAGTGCAAATATTCAAATCGACTATGACTTTGTCGGTTTTTTCTGTTAGAATATTCACACGGTGATCACTAATCAATATGTATTTTTGCCTGACTGCATCTTTTGCAGGTGTGTAATAACTGTATTTCCATACATGTTTTTACATAAATTCTGATACAGTGCAGCTCGCTACTCTCGTCTACAACTAGTTAGGTAACTTTAAGAAAATCCTGATGCTTATTGACGCTATTAATTAAATTATAATAAATAAGTTATACAATGATACAGTCTTTCGCTGCATGGTTATGAGACAATAAATCGGAAGTTATTTACATTTTGTATAGCATTTAGTTTAGTTTTGTATATTATTAGGTAAATCTTAATTAACACTTGTTTAAAGGTGTTAGAGGTAACTAAATGCAACAAAGCGATTAAAGACCTAATAAATACCTAAATAGATCCTCAGTGCTATAAGTTTAAGTCTAATAGCTCGAAGTTGAGAAACACTATCGTAGATAAATGCAATTGACAGGGCGCGTTCTTGCACGCCGATGCTTCCGTCTTTTAGCTTGCGACGGCTTATTTAGAAAGAAAAATATTTTCCTTGTATGTTTTTTAGTATCGGTTTATAAAATACTCATATAAATGATTAGTTGAGCTGACTTTAAATTTTGCCTTCTTTTGAATAATTTTAAAAACACACATCATCAGATATTTATACCACAGTTGTAATATATAAATAGCTTTTTTTTAATATAGAAGTAGCAAACGAGCAGCACCACCTGATGGTGTGATGATATGGTTAAACCAGAACACAGCAGCGCTTAACACTGCTGTTAATAGGCAGAAATAGGTCAGGCGGTAATACTGCAGAGTAGAACCACAAAGGGTTCTACCACCTTCAAGGTGTAGCGGTAATGCTGCTACAGTCAAACCACGAAGAGAGCAACCATTACCTTTTAATATTTATGCAGTGTATATTTATAGAGTTCTCTTTGAATGCTAAGCTACAACCGCTTCAAAATGACCATAAATAAGAAACGCCACAAGAATCTAATGATTACATACAAAATATGCAAAATAGCGAACGTGTAACGATAAAGTGCCCCATAAAATGCTCTACATTATGTAAAATTACCGAGCAAACCTGTAATATCTAAGCGTTTTATACGTAAATAGGAAGATAATGCAAATTATAGAGTTCGCCGTTTTCTTACAAGTTTCTTATATAATCGTGAAGCAAGCGAATTCGCGCGGCTCATAAAATATATGATAGCATCTTAATTAGTATGTGATACGAGATCAAGTATTTCGAATTAAGATATATTCATAATATACAATGTTTAGAAATACGCTGAACTTAAGTAATTTTGAGTTATGAATAAAATTTTCGTTCACACAAGGTTTCATTACTTTAGTGTCCAATTTTTCCAAAACCAAATTCTTGCTGTTTCTATTCATGGGTTTAATTTTAAACTATGCACTGTCGATCGATATGACAATAATCAATATACGAATAGATAAAGATGGTTCACATCTGAAGTGTGCAATAAGGCCGTATGCAATACTCATATACTTGTATCCACTCCTACCCAAATGGATACGCATTACGCATCAGAACTCCAGAGATAATTTGATTCAATCCAGAATTAACAATAAACTGCAATGTGTAAGCTATTAACATCAGATAGACTACTTGCTATCTATAGCTATAAGAGCAGTGATAGCCTAGTGGTTAAGAAACGCGGCCTCTCGATCGAGGGGTCCGAGGTTCAAATCCCAGGCACGCACCTCTGATTTTCAAATTTATGTGCGTATTAGAAATTAATTATCACTTGCTTAAACGGTGAAGGAAAACATCGTGAGGAAACCTGCATACCTGAGAGATTTATAAAACAAAATCTTAAAGGTATGTGAAGTCTACCAATACGAACTTGGCCAGCGCGGTGGACTATGGCCTAAACCTTCTCATTCTGAGAAGAGACCCGTGCCCAGGAGTGGGACAGTAATGGGTTGATGATGATGATGAGAGTGATGAGACTACTTGCTTATCTAATATCCATCTGAAACTTGTAAAATGAGCGCAGCTCATTTCCATCTATATATAATTTGTTGCGCGAAAATTGCTAGCATCGAGTTTCAAAATATATTTCACTACCTGGAAGTACGTCTGTTATAACGTATAGTTTAGGCAGTTTCAATGCTATTTTGAATATTGAAATATAATCTTCAAACCACCCTAGCGTACCAGACGTCAAGAATATTCTCTACTGACATATTGAAATCCCTGAGTTCCTGATAGAATATATAAAGTAGAATTGTAAAATTTGCCGTATTGATTAATTTTATGATCTAGGCAAATCGCTGGCAAAACCTAATCTATACTAATATTATAAAGAGGAAAACTTTGTTTGTTTGTTTGTTTGATTGTAATGAATAGGCTCAAAAACTACTGGACCGATTTTAAAAATTCTTTCACCATTCGAATGCTACATTATACGAACATAGGCGAACGAACGAGTAGCATAGGCTATATTTTATATGAAATATATTTGATAAATAGATTTTGAGGCGCTACAAAGTTTGCCGGGTCAGCTAGTCTATTATATACTACGAGTAATTAAAATCTATTTTAGTTTTGTTTCTTTGAACATAATGCAACAATTCTTGCATTACTGTGAACGGGCCTAAACCGGACACTCTGAAAGATGACCTGTACAGTAGAACAACATGTCATCCACGACATAAATTATTGCAAAAATCAAGTAAATATACAGATTAAAAAAAATTAATGATATAACACAGATAAATAAATTAACTACAATACATTCCGCAGCAGTAGCAAGGTTATCGATTTATCGCAACCGAACCTACTTTCCATGGGAACATGTTTTCCGTTAGTTTCTGGTCCACAGCAACTCAACCACAACTCAGTATAATAACTGGTAGATATCAACGTTTTATAACATTAACTACCGCTAGAACCGGACTGCTCGATTACTTGAATGCAAAGTAATGAATGCTAACCTAAATAGCAACTAAAACCTCAAATACCAGTACATTTTAACGTAGCGTTTTATCTACTTAGTATAATGTTTAGAGTTATATAAAAAGCACAATGCTCATGCTTGGTACGGAAATATAAGAACCCCTTTATAATTTTCTATCTAATTTTAATAACAAGTTAAGCTCTTTGAAATGAAGATATTACGGGGAGCTTTTGACGAAAATATTTTACGTTTCTGAGTAAAAATTGAAAATTTAGTAGTGCTGCTGAGATTTTAATAATTATATCTTTAAAATGGTCGTATATTTGCTTAGAAAATTATGACAAAAATGTGAAAGAATATTAAAAAAGTCTAAATATTTAATTAAAAGCTCCGTATAGTAAAATATATTTATTGTTGCATTACATTTAAATCATGCAATATATGTAGTTTCGAAGCTTTCGCTTGCAATGCAAGATGGGATGTTACTGGTACAGTGTTCAACGGCTAATATTTCTCAATATTCGCCCGACAGTCACATTGTACGTCACACACGCAACAATGCATTGTGTCGCCTACGAAGCGTATGAATATCATATACATACCAATCATGCAGCCCTGACTTTATTCAAATATCCACATAGGGTTCAGGCATAAATGCATAACTCTTTGATTGTAACAACAGAGTTAATTAAAACGCATTGTATCAATGCTCACTCAACAACACATGACATTATCTGGCAGAGTCAAATATCTAATAAGTAATACGAGGCGACTGATTTAATCCTCAGGAGTAGCGTATCTGTGATTGGCTTCGGGTAGAACCCCTACTCGTATATGGGAGTTAGTTACAATGGTGGACGGGCGGCAATGACCACTAATCATTATTTGGATTTCAAATTTGTCTTAGGCAGTGATATAGCCTAATGGTTGAAACGTGGCCTCTCGATGGAGCGATCTAAAATTCAAATCCCAAGCACGAACTTCTGATTTTTTGATGTTATGTTAGAAATTAATTATCATTTGCTTTAACGGTGAAGAAAAACATTGTGAGGAAACCTGAATATTTGAGAGATCTCTAAGAAAAAAAGTTCTCAAACCAACCTCAACTTGGCCAGCGCGGTGGACTATGGGCTAATCCTTCGAATTCTGAGAGGAGACCTGAACCCAGCAGGGTTGACGATGATGTCTATAACGCTTAAAGAAATTATGTTAGACAATTTCTTCTTATCTATAGATCAAAGATATTCTGCATAATAAGTATTTGAAGATAATATATTTTTTTCCCAATGTAACTTTGGATATTATTCAAATACTAAAAGGTCGATAACATTCGTATTCAAATGACTTGAGACCTTTTCTAGTAGTTTTATGAAAAGTATTCATTATTCAAATTCATTCAACTATGCTTTCAAAGTAATGCCTTTATTAAATTTTGACGTTGGTTCTCATACTAAAATCGTCTGAAAAGCACATGTTGTCTGCTTTATCATAACTATTAATGTAGTGAAGACGATAACGTTGTTTATTTGATTAATATTATGATAATATCATTAAATGTCACAAAACAAATACAGGTCTTTGATATGGATTTAGTAAACTTGTCACGGCTTGCCTAGAAAATGAAAATTAGAGACTCGTTTTTTATTTCGAAATCTTGGTACTTGTACTCATCACTCGTGCTCCAAGACGAATCTACTCGTAATAAAATTGCATATTAGAATCCATCAAGCCGTTTGTAGAGTTTTCCCAAAGTGGGACATTGGTACGGTCAGCTCCATAAGTAAATGAACATATTCAGGTTTCAAAAATAACTATACACTCAAGGACTTCGCTTTCATAAAGAGCTAAACACAACTAGCACCATAATTAGATAAACGTGATACAGTTCCAAAAGTAGATGTACAATGACTGTCATTTTTGTGACGTTAACCACTGCACATGCAGTGTTCAGCTATTTTTGATGCGTTAGTTCATCTAATTTTGACGCTTTATGACGTTTACCTAATTATGATGCCAGGGATGTTTAGCTATTTATGTACGCCTGGATGTATAGGTATTTTTGAACCTTAACCTGAAACGGACTGTACATATGCTCGAAATTACCCTCCTTCTGGCGCGGGTAAAAACCGTTTTCCCTTCAAACACCGCGAATCTTAAACTAATCTGGACTTGCTAAAACAATGAGTGAGGTCGACAGGAGCAACCCATTACATTGTTTGCTACAAACTTGGCATGCATCTCCTGTGATTTGGAGCATCACAATCTGGGTCAGTTGCTTAGTGGGCGGACTTGATGCTCGTTCATCAAGGTAACAATAGCAACTCAGAATGTCCAATTACCACCAAACATGAACTATCTCCATAATAACAGTGCGTACCGTGTTACAATGATTACACCTGTAAATCTGTGTAGCACTTCTATTATTATACGTACCTTGAGATTAGGTTTCGTTGCTATACTCTCTAATTAACCAGGTTAATAGCATTTTCACAATATATCAGTCACATATCGTGCGAAAAAGTTTAGAATTTTGCCACTGATTGTAATTTAACGCTAGGTGAACTACCACTAGTCAATGTGCTTATAACATTTATTTTTGATCACATAAGTGTTGTTATATATGGGATTTATGTTTTAAAGAAAGATGGATGGTAGATGAATTTCATGAAACAAACAGTAGAGGACATGCTGTCCACCTGACGGTAAGTGTACATAGAAATGTTAAAAACCTAAAATTTTAATTTTGACGGTGGCAGAACTCTTTCGGATTCGACTCCGGAGGCGCCACCGACACACCTTCTTCTACCTAATCACATTTTTAAACGCTGTCTTCCGCTTTGGAAGGTGTGTTAAGGGATACATACTTATCCAAGAGTCTTTACTTATTCCAATTATAGTAGATTACTAAGTTTAGTAAACATCATGTATAGGTTATCTCGTCCATCCCAACACACGTCTCCCGCGTAATTGAATCAGTCGCATCGCAATGTCAGCTGCATGTAGATCTGGAATGGAGATGCTGATGCACATTCGATTTGAATTTAATCATGGGCTGCAGTTGACTGCAATTTTCATGCGCCATGGATGGACACGGGTCTTATTTATATAATATTGAAGTTGTAAACGAGCATGCAGTTCACCTGATTAGTGGCTACTGAACGCCCATGGACGTCTGTAATCAACCCCAAATTAAATTCCTACGTGAGACCACAGTGCGTTGTTATTTCAGAGGACTAAGTTGGAGTCTCGCAGATAAGACTCCCTTACGCCACAGTTCAAAGTGGTACATGGCAGATCCTAATATTGCTGTTATTAGGCAGATATAAATTTGACATAAAGTGTTCTAACAACAGCACTACTAGAAAAGGTTACAAACATAAGAGGCCTGGGACCTAATCCATGCCATGCCGTGCCGTGCGAATTGGTAGAGGAAGGAACCGAGTGACTAACCCCTATTAGGTGTTTCAATATTCGACTCTTACGTTCAATACCTAAAAGTATTATTTTTGGCAGGATTATTCATTAAAATACATGATTGATGAACACTGGGCCCGCCAAAAATCAATCTCGCAAAATTAAATACTATGACTATGTGATAAAATGCCGCGCTACATAAAATAGCGCTATGTTGTAAGTTTGTGTGAGGTATTTAACGTTTATATTGCGTTTTTTCTGTACATTATTGTGAAATATTTATTTAAACCCTTCTAAAATAAACTTGGTATATCATTTGTATAACCTTCCATCCTGCATATCCAAAATACAGATGTGGTTGCAACCGGTAATTTAATTCAAGCTTCAGTCGACTGAACCACGCTGCGCAACGCAATCTAACTCAAAGTCACTCCTTAACACGCTGAAACGTCGGGACCAAAGCCGTACATTATTTCCTATTCCTAATGAACAGCTTAGAGCCTGACTGATCTTCTTACTACACTTTTATTATCACCTGTATCTGTATGCCAGATACAGACGGAATATAACGGAAGCTTTAAACTCAATTTTTATCCACCATGGACGGCCAAGATAATTTAAATTTTGAATAATTTTCATGTACCTATGACAATACACGATTTTAATAATTTTATCCCATTCTTTTCATCAAGTTTGTCAGGTTTAACGATCACCCTCGTATGGTTTTAGCGTAGTTTTTTTAAGTAAGTATAATGTTTTATAAGTAAGAATAATAAAACACGAGATGTTGTACTTTTCTACAACTCTTAAAAATCGATAGTCCTAACTGAAATTTGTTACAGATTACTAGAATATAAAGTTAGGAGGTCATATTGACTAGTATATTTATATTACCATACCTATTAAACCAGGGAACCACAGCGATAATCTACTCTACTGTTTTAGGAAGGCGGTGATGAGAACTACATTAAAATCTCTATATATTTATACCATATCTATAAATAATATATCCGTATAGATGGCCGTATCCGTATAGAGTATATTCGTAATAATCGAAGAGTCGTAAAATGATTTTACGAGTAATAAAACTCAATTGTAGGTTACGTATGCTGTTCTTGAGGTTACAAACAGATTGTAAATATGAACGAAAGTTTCATATTGACTTTTTTCAACGTAAGAGTCAATGAAGTGTTTCTTCGCGTCTAGGTCTAGGTATTTAGGTTACGTCTCACTGAGATCATTCATATGAATGATATGAACTAGTTGTGTTTTAGCCAGTAGCATAAAATAACATGTACGTCATCAATTTGTGACGTCATTAATACCAATACTAGGAGATAAACTGAGAGTGTGAGTAAACCTACAATGAACAATCTAGAGAGTTTATCTATAACAATAAAGGTCAGAATGTTCTTTTATTATCCCTAACACGATGTGAAATGGGACAAAAACTGAAATTTATCGTCCAGCTCAATAGGCGGGTTTAGTTCGTCGGAAGAGGACAAAAACTGGAAATTTATTGTCTAGCACGCCAATGACTGTTGTCTAAGGCGTTAGAGTCGATTGGGCGTCAAACGGGTGTTCAGCCTTGAAGCTCACATTCGTAATGAGTGAAAGGCGGTTCGAGCACACATTATGCGTACCAACGTGACTCACTAGTGACTTTTAACGTGATACACTATCGTGACACAGCGGCCTTAGAAAATACTGTCTATAATACATTTGTTCTCAATTACGCAATCGGAATACAGTTGTAAATTTGAATAACGAAAGCTATGAACCGGTTTTTATAACCGTTACACTTGCGAACACAATAATGGAGTCGCTTTAATTAAGATTCAATTAGCTGAAAGGACTTAAATCAACAGATGGAAATTTCGGATTCAGACAATAGTTGCAACTCCACAAAGCTTTCGAACTGCTCGCACATGTAACTCAATCTCCGGATGAACGCATATCGGTCTCCGACAAGTCAAAGGTTCGTTCTATAGTCACACTTTGGAAACTACGTTCAGCAGATATTAATGCAGTTGAAATGCTACATGCCTAGTTATAATAACTACTTTACATTAAGTGAATAAAGTACCAGTCGCATGAAATCCATTTAAAAACAATAGCATTAGTTCAAATACGAGATGCGTTAACTGAAGGTGATCACTGATGCGTTGTCATCCATGGGAAAACAATTGAAACACCACATCCAAGCGTTGGTGGTTTACCACACCCTTCGAACAAGAAAACAATAATACTACATATTGTTGCTATGAAGTTGTAGAAACAGAACTTTTACTACCTTTACATTCCAATGTAGTTAATGTTCAAAAGATGTGTTTTTTTTTTTTTTTTTTTTATCGTTTAACCTAACGATTAGGCAGACGTGCTACCTGATGGAAAGTAGTCAACGCCACCTATGGACATTTGCAACACCAGAGGAGTCGCCAATGCATCGCCGGCTTTGTATGAGAGCTCTTTTTGCACCTTTTTTAAAGAGCCCCATGTCATAGCGCTCCGGGAATACCTCAGGAGGAAGTTCATTCCACATCTTACACGTCCGCGGCAAGAACGTCCGTGCAAACCGAACCGTGGAGGACCGCCACGAGTCCAGTTGGTGTGGATGGAACTTCATCCTTCGGCGAGTGGTGCGATGGAGGAATGGTGACGTAGGCACCAGGTCAAATAGTTCCTCGGAACACCCACCATTGTAAAGCCGGTAGAACACACAGAGGGAACCTATGTCCCTCCGCAAACTCAAAGGTTCTAACCGATCGGAGATCACCGGGTCGTTGACGATTCGGACCGCGCGTTTCTGCACGGAGTCAAGTGGGTTAAGTTGGTATTGGGGCGCCCCTGCCCAGAGATGTGAGCAGTACTCCATGTGGGGTCTCACTTGCGCCTTATAAAGCAGAAGGAGTTGCCCCGCGCTGAAGTACCGCTTCGCTCTGTTCAAGACGCCCAGTGTTCTTGACACTTCTACCGTTCGTTGACACATATACCTAATCATGCGAATACCACATCACAGTCATACAAAAAAGTATGAACAGGATATGGAAAAAATAAATGATATGTTTTTATCATAATAAGTACCTATCAACTTCGACCACAAGATAGGAATGTCAAATCTTTTCTATTTTATCACAACGTTGCTCACAAATCTATTAAACTATGTATAATCATTTTTTGTTATTCATTTATTAGTTATAAGAACAAAATGTTATATCCGTATACCGACTCACCAACCAGTGAGTCAACCAAGTGAGGATACTAAAATAAATAAAATATATTCGAAATTATTCTGAGTAATGTCAAAAATATTCCACAACAGAAAAATTAACACCATGATTGAAACTCGCGCATAATAAACGCATAATCGCGTTAACGGAACTTGACCTTAAGGATGCACTTGAGTCGATTGATTCTCAGGCACCGTGTCGGTGACCGGGCGCCGGATCGAAACCGGACCGGACTCGACAGTTACAACCCCAGTCGACCGAGACCGGTGACATGGGAGCTGGGTGTGTGAAGATTCCTTAATGCTAATTATAATGCTACTAATTAATAAACATTCACTAATACAAATCTTCCTTTGAGTTAGGTTCAAAGCGTAGAGAAGACTTAGGTTCGAACAATGTGGGAAGGGTGCGCTTAATCATCTGTGGCCGACTTCAGGTAGGACCTCAATATAGAGTTGATTACAGAATACAGATGTTAAATGTCTACGCACGGTACTTTTCCCATTTACTATCCATTACACTGCATTATTGTTTGTTACTCCTATAACATATTAAAAAAAATATATATATTGCACCATAGTTCCCTCAAAATAATCAACCATTTCTCCAAATATCAGAAATTCATATACTGCTATGCAAATCCAAAATAATAGTATTATTTGCAGTCATAATTTAATTGCTATTCTTGAACAAGCGAGAGGAGTAAACTTACTAGAAGGGCGCCCACTAACGATATTACAGGCTTGATATTGAGCTAAGCAGTCTTTGCAAGTTTGTCGAACGTGTGCGATTTACATTATCGATAACATTGAAATTTGCTTGAGCTTTGCAGATTGCGGGTTTAGTAAAGTTTGCTGCGAAGAAAATGTCGCATCGTGATAGTAAAATTTCATAACGGCATTTTATAGACTGGTTTTCTTTAGACTTAAAAATATGGTGAAAGACGTATTTTATGCTCAAAATTCTCACTTTTATCTTTAGTTATGGAGAATTTTTGATGCTAGATAAGTATGTGGTTTATAAATACAGTAAGGATATTTTCTTGCGATGAAAATTAACATATAAAGTAAATAATAATATATAGGTACACTGAAACTTAGTTAAAACGTTTAAAATCACGTAAGAAGTTACACTTCTTTTGCGTAATTAGTAACATATTTTCTATGCATTTTAATAAATACAGAATAAAATATCAATAAATGAAAGAAAATACTAAAAAATGTTTTACAACGTGGCGCACAGCTTCTATCCACGCTATTTCCAAATCTGCCAAAAGAAGTAGAACTTCAAAACTGCCATTTGGACTGCCACCTATATTGAAATAAATTCTATATTAGTACACTCTATAAACAATGTATTGTGACTATTGTATGCAGACTAGGATCTCGAGCCAATGTTGTGGCAGCTCTGCTGATATTTATACAGGCACGCTAACCTGGCTTGTTCACCCGCCAACCCAAACAAGAACCATTTATTGTAGATAACTAACACTGCTCAGCTGTGCGCCCGGGATATAACGCATGTATTATAATTGTATGAGATATGAATAAGTCTAGTAAGATATCTATCTTAGTTCAAACGCCACCTCTCAATCGAGCAATCCGCGGTTCAAATCCCTGACACACCCTGTAATTTTCTCTAAACTAAATTAATAATTGCTTTAACGGCGAAAAAGAAACATCAAGAAAGCTTTATAACCCCTGCTTTAAAATTACCTAGAAGAAAAGTTATATTACTAATAATATGACATACCACAGTGATTACAAATTGAAACGATATTCAAATCACCCTTTAACTGATTTGAAATAACCTTCAATTCAATGTGTTCTACAAACTGCCTTACGCTGTCTAAGCACGTAGAATGTTAAGTCAATGTTTTGACAGCTCAACTGATATTATTGCAAGCGTTTGCGCCAGCTAGTCGAAACTTTACATTACTAATAATAGGACATAGGATATTCAAATCAATCTTAAACAAATGCTGTGGTATAGGTGCTGTCTAATTGTCTGTCTGTGTAATTGCCTTATGCTGTCTAAGCGGGTAGAATCTTGAGTCAATGTTTTGACAGCCCAACTACAAAGGTTTACTCCAGTGTTAGACAAGATTACATTATAGACTGGAACCGTGTTCTATGTGTTTAAATAATGATCCGTTATCTAAGGAACATGTAAACAATATTTACATTGAAATGTTTTTTCCCAAGAATACTTCTCCTGCTGTTAGAATATGAAATGATTTTTTTAACGTAATTTAATAACTAAAAACTGTTTCCCTTTAAAAAAAGCTATATTTTTTATCACTTCATATTTTTATACACATACATATTTATAAGTTGTTAACATTCGGAACGCACCTATCTAACAATAGCACTTCTAAGTTATAGATCAAATTATCCAAAGTACCGAAATCGATTAAGAGGTATGAAATTCTGATCATTTTTGAGTATAACGGTATTCTAATTATCAAATTATATTTTTAGTAAGTTTCTCGTTTTCAAATCGTTACTTGCTGTTCGTAGCAAACTGTTTCTATCTTACATATTTATACATTTCTTTATAATAAAGAGTAGCAGACGAGCTTGCAGTCCACCTGATGGTAAACGACTACTGCCGCCCATGAAAATACGTAACAACCCCCAGATTACTTTTATCTTACCTGAGGTCAACCACAGATGCGTCTCGAATATCATTGCCGCTGTCTTCATTATGTTTCTCATACCATAGCCCTCAAATAGACACAGCAGCACATAACACTGTTGTTATAAGGCAGAAATAGGTTTGAAGTCCAACCAACAAAGGATTCCTTCGCAATTCCTTAAACTTATAGTATTTAATACTGAACAGCCAATGTACATCAACGTTTTAACAAGTGGGTCAAGCATTGCACTGAGTCGCGAGCTCCGGTGAAGCGTGTAGTGAACGCGATACGCGGTCTCGCGATCGGTCGCCAAACTCGCACGCTCTATTTGTGCTTGTTTGTTTTTTTGCGTTTACTACACGCACGGAAGTATTCCATAATTGCAATGTGCGCGTGCGATTTCGAAATTGGATTTTCGATTCCTTTGGAGTTTGGGTATTGTGTCGATTGCGACATATTGTTGCTTATCAGTTTTTGGATGTAACAAGTTATTTATTTTAATTTATAAAGCGATTTTTTCGCTGGGTGAACATATCATCCCTTAAATACAAAAATACAATAAATCCATCCATCATAAATAAAGTTATAATAAGTTGTATAGTAATTTGTACTGTAATATTTAAATAAATTGAGTTACTGCTACGAGTATAACAGAAAATGTCTCAGAAAACCTATTTTTACCCGACTGTTAAACTAATTTTAAACAAAATACAATAATTGTACCAATGTAGTTATTCAGAACGCCTTTGAAACAATTTATTATAATTATATTTAATTCATCATTCTGACCCTTCAATGACGACTTTACAATAAGCTTCAGTTTGTTTACAAACCATGACACAAACATGTTACGTAGACACATACCTAAGTTTAGAATGAAACATTTTCTAATGTTTTCACCGCAAGCCCTTTGTGAAGTGAAAGCCACACGTATTATGACTATTTGCACAGTTAATTCACAAAGTTAACAAGTTGCGCGCACAAAATATGCAAAGTTTTCCTTTCACCGCCTACTTGAAATACATAAATTATTCCTTTCCGCACTTACAGTAGTCATCATACGTTTAAGAAAAAGAAGAAAGGTAATTTTGTAACACAATCACGTTACTAGACTGACGAACTTGGTTCAATCAGTTCCATATCAATAGAAACACGTAAATAAAGTGTACTTTATATGGAATTAGTTTTTACCCGCGGTTTTACTCGCAGTTGAAACTCAAGAGCAGATTTTTTTGGTATAAAAGATATGTCTTTACCTAGACTTCTCCCAACGTGTGTCAAAAATTTCATCGGTTACGTAGTTAAAGCGTGAAAGTCTACAACAGACAAAACAAACTCACATTGGCATTTGTAATATTAGTTAGAATTAGGTACGTCTAAATAAATAAATAACTGCATCATGTAACACATAAACAGCTTTAGAGTGTACGAAACTACATAAGTATATTAGACTCACAAATATGAACCAGAATTGGTTATTGTTATAATATGAAATATAATACAATTATTCAGTATTTTAATAAAAGGTATTTCATTTTTTCAGGCTGGGAGCTCAAGGGCTTACACTGTTACAAATTCTTCAATATCAGACATTCATGGGAGAAAGCGGCGGAATTATGTCGAAGGTACCTAATTTCTTTTATGCTTGCTAACGATTTTTACTTGGAATGACTGAAATTTCATTTTAACCTTTTGTGTAAGAATATTTGGTACGCTTTTTATTATAAATTTTATCGGAGAAAATATTTATTTTTACTATGATATTTCATTTGTAGGTATGGAAGCGAGCTGATGGTCGTCGACAGCTACACGGAAAACAATATGACATCGAGCATGGTGCCCTCATCTCCAAGCAATAACCACTATTGGCTTGGACTCGCGACCGTCGATGACCTTCGAACAAACACACTGGAGTCAGCTGCTGGTGCCCTTGTGTCCCAGTACGCTGGCTACTGGGACCTAAGACAACCAAACCCGAAAGATGGAGAGTGTGTGGACGTTCACGTCACAACTGACAACCAATCCTGGGAACTTACCACTTGCGAAACACTACTCCCATTTATGTGTAAAGCTAATGCCTGTCCTGCGGGTATGTATTTTTCTTTTATAATGTAATTTAGTCTTTATATCTTCAATTACTTGGCCCTCATGCTTAAACAACTAGATCCTTTGTTTAATTAATTGATTACCTACTGTTTTTACGGTTAACGAAAACAATAGCTTAAAGCTCGATTTGATTTTAGGAACCTTCCATTGTTCAAACGGAAGATGTATAAACGCAGCCTTTAAGTGCGATAAGCAAGACGATTGTGGCGATGCTTCCGACGAAATGGACTGCGCTTCCGAATGTCACTTCTACATGGCTAGCAGTGGAGATGTTGTGGAAAGCCCCAACTACCCTCATAAATATCCACCATTCAGTGAATGCAAATGGACACTTGAGGGACCACAAGGCCAAAATATCGTTTTACAGTTCCAAGATTTTGAAACTGAAAAGTCTTTTGACACTGTTCAAATCCTAGTAGGCGGCAGAACCGAAGATAAATCAGTCAACTTAGCGACACTATCAGGAAAACAAGATTTATCTAACAAACTTTACGTTTCCGCTTCGAATTTCATGATTATTAAGTTTAGTTCAGACGGGTCGGTGGAGAGAAAGGGTTTCCGTGCTTCATGGAAAACTGAATCCTCTAACTGTGGCGGTATCCTTAGAGCCACTCCGCAAGGCCAGGTGTTGACTTCTCCTGGATATCCAAACAACTATCCCGGTGGCTTAGAATGCATGTACATAATCGAAGCCCAGCCAGGAAGAATCGTTTCTTTAGAGATCGAGGACTTAGAATTAGAAATGAACAGAGACTATATCGTAATAAAGGATGGAAATACACCCTCTAGTCCAGTATTGGCTAGATTAACAGGACCCGGCGATGAAAATGACAAAATGGTTATATCTACTACCAACCATCTTTACATGTACTTCCGAACGAGTCTTGGTGATTCTAAAAAGGGTTTCAATATGAGATATTCTCAGGGATGCAGGGCAACTGTTATCGCAGCAAATGGAACAATAAACTCACCTGCTTACGGTTTAAGTAACTACCCAAATAATCAAGAGTGTATGTATAGAATTAAAAATCCCAACGGCGGCCCACTATCACTGAAGTTTGACGAATTTAATATTCACCCCTCCGACGTGGTACAAGTTTTCGATGGATCGAGCACAAGTGGACTTAGGCTGCATTCTGAGAATGGATTTACAGTTAAGCCTAGAATAACACTCACTGCCTCAAGTGGGGAAATGTTAATACGGTTCGTGTCTGATGCACTGCATAATGGAATAGGATGGAAAGCGACGTTCTCAGCAGGTATTGAAATTTTAAGAGTCGAAAAAACTATTTATAAGGAATAATGCAACGTATTCAAATTCGTTTTAAACGTATTCTTATTGAACGTATTTCTACTACTATAAATTCATTTTTCAGATTGCCCACCTCTTAAATCGGGAATCGGGGCTTTGGCGTCGAACAGAGATACTGCTTTTGGAACAGTTATTACGTTTTCATGTCCAATCGGTCAAGAGTTTGCTACAGGAAAATCTCGTATTACGACTAAATGCTTAGATGGAGGAAAATGGTCGACTACATACATTCCTAGTTGTCAAGGTAAAGATAATCGTTATGATTCATAATTTTTATTATATTCTTTACAGGTGATTATTATTTATTGTCATTTAATGTCATTAAGGTCAGGTATTTACATAGAGATTTATTATACTTTGCAGAGGTTTACTGCGGACCAGTACCACAAATTGATAATGGCTTCTCTATTGGCTCTACAAATGTAACATATCGAGGTGTTGCCACATATCAATGTTACGCTGGATTTGCTTTTCCAACTGGCCAGCCAATCGAAAGAATATCCTGTTTAGCTGACGGAAGATGGGAAAGGACACCAACATGCCTTGGTACGTATTTGAATTAAATATTACTTCTAATAAAAAATATAAAGACAAACACTTTATAAAATATTCCAATCAAAATATTTCGACAAATCGATTCCATTTATATATTTAATACTTAAAATTGTTACTCAACCCTCAAAAATATTTCTGACTTGTGTTTAAACCTACATCAAATCCCCCACAATAAACATAAAAAACATAATTCCAAAATAACTGATAATACTTATTCTTTACTTACAGCATCACAGTGTGTTGCGCTTCCGGATGTTCCACATGCTAACGTGACCATACTAAACGGTGGTGGCAGGAGCTACGGTACAATCGTTCGGTATGAATGTGAGCCTGGTTACGTTCGATCTGGTCAACCAGTGCTCCTCTGCATGAGTAACGGCACGTGGTCTGGAGATGTACCCACATGCTCAAAAGCTATCTGCCCTAAATTCCCTGAGATCAAAAACGGATTCATTGTTGACCAGACGAGGGTTTATATGTTTGGAGATGAAGCGCGTGTTCAATGTTATAAAGGTATTTGACTTCTAAATAAAATGAGCACATACTGTGAGTATTGAAGAAAATAATATGTAAATGTTATTTTTCTCATATTTTCAGGATACAAGCTGAATGGTCCCAGTGTTTTGAAATGTGGGCCAAACCAAGCTTTCGATGCCGCACCAACATGCGAAGACATCAATGAGTGCATAAGTAGTCAATGTGATTCGGCGTCAACGGAATGTAAAAATACTCAGGGAGGTTTCTTCTGTCCTTGTAAATCTGGTTTCGCTCCGAGCTTAGACTGCAGACCTGTTGGAGACCTTGGATTAATCAATGGTGCTATTCCTGATGAGTCCATTACGACATCCACACCAGAATCTGGATATCACAAAGGCGTAAGTCATTAATACTATACTGCTACACGAATAATAAATGACACTTATTTTTAAATTACAGACCCTATTAAATTTATTTTTATACCAATTTGTTTTTTTACATATTAGATGATCCGATTGAACAACGGAGGTGGTTGGTGTGGAAATAACTTAGAAGCTGGAGCAAATTGGATTCTTGTGGACTTAAGAGCACCAACAATAATCAGAGGCTTCCGTACCACGAGCGTCATGCGAGCTGATGGCAATATTGCATTTACATCAGCTATTAGAATACAATACACCAACAACTTGACAGATGTATTCAAAGATTATACAAATCCAGACGGTACTGCTGTTGAGTTCCGAATTTTGGAACCTACTCTATCTGTTTTGAACTTACCAATGCCAATCGAAGCCCAGTTTGTTAAATTTAAGATTCAAGATTACGTTGGAGCCCCGTGTCTGAAGCTGGAAATAATGGGTTGTGCCAGACTTGACTGTGCTGATATTAATGAGTGTAGCGAAAATAACGGTGGATGTGATCAGAAATGTATTAATACGTAAGTAGACATACACATAACATTGTTAAGAGGAACCATAAACGTATATTTAGTAAGTGAAATGTACGTATTAACTCTTTTCTTGCAGCCCTGGCAACTTTTCATGCAGCTGTAATATTGGATATGAACTCTACGCTACAAATGGTACAGCTGGTTTCTCTATTGAAAGATCTGAAACTGGTGAACGAGATGGTGATACATACCAAAGAAATAAATCATGTGTACCTGTCATGTGCCCACCACTAGCGCCCCCAGAAAACGGACAACTCTTATCAACGAAGGCCTCGTACCACTTCGGAGACATTGTTCAATTCCAGTGTGACTTTGGCTATGTTATGTCAGGTTTCACTTCTCTTCTTTGCACTTCAAGTGGTACCTGGAACGGCACTGCACCCGAATGTCAATGTAAGATTAATATAATTATAAATTTTATAATATTTTATTTTCAGAATTTATTATAACAAATATTGATTGAAAATATTATTTTCAGATGCTCGTTGTGTTACTTTGTCTGATGATAAAAACGATGGTTTGAGGGTTATTAGAGATGATCCTGAAAGTGTACTGGTACCATACAGAGACAATGTTACTATTACTTGCACATCACCTGGACGCCAGTTAAGAAATACAGTAACATCTCCATTCCGACAATGTGTTTATGATCCAAAACCGGTAAATAATTAATCAATTCCTTATTTATTTCTTCAAAAACTTACATGATTCCTTATATGTCATTAATATTAAAAGATACATTACATATTTTAATGCTTTCAGGGTCTTCCTGACTACTGGCTCTCTGGGGCTCAACCGCAATGTCCGCGAAAAGATTGTGGTGTTCCTATGCCTACTCCTGGTGCTGAATACGGTCAATACCTTGATACGCGGTATCAGAGTTCTTTCTTCTTTGGATGTCAAAACACGTTTAAACTCGCTGGACAAACGAGTAAACATGATAATGTAGTCAGGTGTCAAGCAAATGGTATTTGGGACTTTGGAGATTTACGATGCGAGGGACCAGTGTGTGATGATCCAGGCAGACCCGCAGATGGATATCAGATCGCTAGAAGCTATGAACAAGGATCAGAAGTTCTATTTGGCTGCTCTAGACCTGGTTATATATTAATCAATCCCAGACCCATAACTTGTATTCGTGAGCCTGAATGCAAAGTAATCCGACCACTTGGTTTGGCTTCTGGACGAATTCCGGATTCAGCAATTAATGCAACATCTGAACGACCAAACTATGAAGCGAAAAATATCAGGCTTAATTCAGTAACAGGATGGTGTGGAAAAACAGAAGCATTTACTTATGTTAGTGTCGACTTAGGAAAAGTTTACAGAGTTAAAGCCATTCTAGTCAAAGGTGTTGTGACGTCCGACATCGTTGGTCGCCCAACAGAAATTAGGTTCTTCTATAAGCAAGCTGAAAACGAAAACTATGTTGTTTATTTCCCCAACTTTAACTTAACAATGAGGGACCCAGGAAATTATGGAGAGCTGGCAATGATAACCCTACCTAAATATGTTCAAGCTAGATTCGTTATTCTGGGTATCGTAAGCTTCATGGACAACGCATGTCTCAAGTTTGAATTGATGGGATGCGATGAACCTTCGGCAGAACCATTGTTAGGTTATGATTATGGATACTCCCCTTGTGTCGGTAAGTAAATACCAAACATAAAACTTTTTATCAATCTTCAATTTCTAAAGTACGAAAACCTTTTTTTAATTTCTTAACTAACGCTTTATCTTTTTATCTTTCAGATAATGAGCCACCAGTATTCCAAAACTGCCCGCAACAACCAATTGTTGTTCAAACCGATGTTAACGGAGGCTTATTGCCTGTAAACTTCACTGAACCAACTGCAATTGACAACTCAGGCGCTATTGCAAGATTAGATGTAACTCCTAAGCATTTCAGAACTCCGATTCAAGTATTCCACAACATGGTAGTTAGATATGTAGCATTTGACTTTGATGGAAATGTTGCTATTTGTGAAGTAAACATCACTGTACCAGATTATACTCCTCCAAGACTGAACTGTCCTCAAAGCTACGTTATTGAGTTAGTAGACAAGCAAGACAGCTACGCTGTTAACTTTAATGAAACGAGGAGGCGCATTAACGCAACGGACGCATCAGGTGAAGTCTTTTTGAAATTCATCCCAGAAAGAGCAGTAATTCCTATACGAGGTTATGAAAATGTAACAGTGGTTGCTTCAGATAAATACGGCAATAAGGCTCAATGTCACTTCCAAGTAAGTAAACAGAATAATCGTAAATATTTAAAACATCAATGAATATTTGCATGCTTAAAAAATATATTTACTCCTCAGGTATCGGTACAAGCAACGCCATGTGTAGACTGGGAACTTATGCCTCCAGCAAATGGTGCTATGAACTGCCTTCCAGGTGATAGAGGAATCCAGTGTATCGCAACGTGTAGTCCAGGATTCCGCTTTACTGATGGAGAACCAGTTAAGACATTTGTATGCGAAACCAAACGCCAATGGGTGCCTACGGCAGTAGTACCGGATTGTGTCTCAGAAAGTAAGTTTATAATTACTCTATTTCCATTATTTGTTTTGTCTCGTAAGAAGTATTTTAAATAATCCAATTTCTAACCCAATGTTTCTTTTTTTAGATACTCAGCAAGCAGCATACCATGTTGTAGCAAGTGTACAATATCGTGCTTTGGGAGCGGTATCAAATGCTTGTTTGCCGCAATATAAGGATCTTCTTGCGCAATACGATAATATATTAAATGAAAGACTATCACAGCGTTGTTCAGCAGTCAACGTGAACATCAATGTTACTTTCATAAAGGCCATGCCAAGTCTACTAGACGAGAATGTCGTCAAGATGGATTTCATTTTAGCTATTACTCCTGCTATTAGACAAACTCAACTTTATGACCTCTGTGGCTCAACCCTGAATCTCATATTTGATCTGTCCGTCCCATATGCCAGTGCCCTTATTGAACCGGTTCTCAATGTATCGTCTATTGGAAATCAGTGCCCACCCTTAAGAGCAATCAGAAGTTCTATTTCAAGAGGATTTACTTGCAGTGTTGGTGAAGTACTGAATATGGACACGAACGATGTTCCCAGATGCTGTATGTATTAATTTTGGATATTTTTATTATCTTAAGAATAAATGCAAAATATATAAACAATAATTGAATTTCTTTTTGTTACAGTGCATTGCCCTGCTGGTACCTTTGCAGGAGAAAAACAAAAGAGTTGTACAATGTGTCCACGAGGTTACTTCCAAAATCAAGCGCGACAGGGCTCTTGTCTGAAATGTCCACAGGGAACCTTTACAAGAGAAGAAGGATCAAAAGATATTTCAGACTGTATACCAGTCTGTGGCTACGGAACATATTCGCCAACCGGTTTAGTACCATGTTTGGAATGTCCCAGAAACAGTTACACAGGGGAACCACCAGTCGGTGGATTTAAGGACTGCCAAGCTTGTCCCGTTAATACTTTCACTTACCAACCTGCGGCTCCTGGAAGAGATAAATGTAGATCTAAATGTGCACCGGGAACATACTCACCTACAGGTCTAGCACCTTGTTCACAATGTCCAAGAAACTTTTACCAAAACCTAGTAGGACAAAACTTATGTATGGAGTGCCCAACAAACATGAAAACTGTAGGCACTGGCGCTACTGGATTAGAGGATTGTTTACCTGTTGAATGTTCAAACAGCGCTTGCCAACACGGTGGTTTGTGCGTACCTAAAGGCCATGGTATCCAGTGTTACTGCCCAGCTGGATTCTCGGGACGTCGATGTGAAATTGATATCGACGAGTGTGAAAGTCAACCTTGTTATAACGGTGGAACCTGTATAGACTTACCACAAGGATATAGATGTTCCTGCCCTACAGGATACGGGGGTATCAATTGTCAAGAAGAAAGGTCTGATTGCAGGAATGATACATGTCCCGAACGTGCTATGTGCAAAGATGAGCCTGGATATAACAACTTTACATGTTTATGTAGATCTGGATACACTGGAATTGATTGTGACGTTACGGTAAACTATATCTTGACAATTTAATTATATCTAATAAGTTATACTTAAAAAATATGAATTTTACTTCATTACCGTACCTTTACTTTTACAGATTGACCCTTGCTCCGCAAATGGAAATCCTTGTAACAATGGGGCTTCTTGTATTGCTTTACAACAAGGCAGATTTAAATGTGAATGTTTGCCGGGATGGGAAGGTCAACTATGTGAAATGAATACAGACGACTGTATTGAGAAACCTTGTCTACTTGGCGCACCTTGTACTGATCTAGTTAACGACTTCAGCTGCAACTGTCCACCTGGATTCACCGGAAAACGCTGCCATGAAAAAATAGACCTATGCTCAAACGGACCATGCAGGCATGGTATTTGTGTCGACAAACTATTTACCCACCAATGTATTTGTGACCCTGGTTGGTCTGGACCTTCTTGTGATATCAATATTAATGAATGTGTTATTTCTCCTTGTGAAAATGGTGGTCGTTGTATTGATGGCATTGACGATTTCACTTGCAACTGTGAAGCTGGATATACAGGAAAGAGATGTCAACATACGATTGACGATTGTGCCTCAAATCCCTGCCAAAATGGTGCTACATGTGCTGATCAAATAGATGGATTTATTTGCAAATGTCGTCCAGGCTTTATAGGACTACAATGTGAAACAGCAATCGATGAATGCCTCAACGAGCCTTGCAATCCAGTAGGCACTGAGCAGTGTATAGATCTGGATAACAAATATCAATGTGTATGTCGTGAAGGCTTTACAGGAGAGATGTGTGAGACAAACATTGATGATTGTGCTTCTAACCCGTGCTATAATAGTGGTTCCTGTAAGGATGAGATTGGGGATTACAAATGTGTTTGTCAACCAGGATGGACGGGCAAGCGTTGTGAAAGAGATATAGGAAATTGTATGAATAGACCATGCCAAAATAACGCCAACTGCATCGACCTCTTCCAAGATTATTTCTGCGTGTAAGTATATATCGATCGTAACTACTTAATTGAAATATAATAACATTATCATTTTTATTGCAGATACTTATAACATGATTATCCTTCCTGCTTTTACAGATGCCCAAGTGGAACAGATGGAAAACAATGTGAAACAGCACCTGAAAGATGCATTGGCAGCCCGTGCATGCATGGAGGCAAATGTCAAGACTTTGGTTCTGGTCTAAACTGTACTTGCTCTCAAGATTATACTGGAATCGGGTGCCAATACGAATTTGATGCTTGTGAAGCTGGACTTTGTCAAAATGGTGCTACTTGTGTCGATGAAGGAGAAGGATATTCCTGCATCTGCGCTCCAGGCTTCAAAGGAAAGAACTGTGATGAAGACATCGTAGATTGTAAAGAAAACTCATGCCCACCGTCTGCAACTTGTATCGATTTACCCGGCAGATTCTATTGTCAATGTCCATTTAATCTTACCGGAGATGACTGCAGAAAAAGTACGCAATAATTTCACAATATTTTTTTTTTATGATTTTCAGAAACGTTACTAATCTTTCTTTTTTGTTGCAGCAATAAGCGTTGATTACGACCTTTACTTTAGTGACCCATTACGTTCAAGTGCTGCTCAAGTGGTGCCATTCGATACTGTATCAGCTGATAGTTTGACCATCGCTATGTGGGTTCAATATACACAACAAGATGAAGGCGGCATCTTCTTCACAGCTTACGGCGTTAGGTAAAACAATTTAATCTGTTACAACTTTGATGTGACTATGTAATAAATCTACATAATGATACACAAAAGTACAAAGACAACTTCATATTTCAGTTTCATAAAATGCGCTTACAGAGAAAATATGTGAGGAAAGATATTTTTGTAACCATCACTCATAATTTTTGTAATTTTCGTTCTAGCAATTCACATATTGCCCTTAATAGAAGAACAATCATTCAGATGCACTCAAGTGGTGTCCAGGTTTCTCTGTTCCCCGAACTTCAAGACGTGTATTTAAGCTTCGGTGAATTCGCCACAGTAAATGATGGGCAATGGCATCACGTAGCCTTAGTATGGGATGGCAGCAACGGCGGCGAATTAACGCTTATCGCAGAAGGCTTAATAGCCAGCAAAATTGATGGCTATGGCAGCGGAAAATCATTGCCACAATAGTAAGTTTTTCCTTTATTTTACTTACTTGTTATTATCCCTTAATTAAATGATCTTGATAAATTAAAAAGAAAAATGATGAGCTTTAATCACGAATTTAAAATCATGCACTAAAAATGTCAAATCTCTTTGCAGCGTCTGGGTAACATTAGGAAAGCCACAGTCTGATAACCCCAAGGCTTACACCGAATCTGGCTTCCAAGGCCACTTAACCAAAGTACAAATATGGAACCGCGCATTAGACGTAACGAATGAAATCCAGAAACAAGTCCGTGACTGCAGAACTGAGCCTGTTCTATACAGCGGTTTAGTTCTTACTTGGGCTGGATACGAAGATGTTATTGGAGGAGTAGAAAGAATTGTGCCATCTCATTGCGGCCAAAGAGTATGTCCAAATGGTTACACCGGTGCTAAATGTCAACAGTTACAAGTAGACAAAGAAGCTCCACGAGTTGATCGCTGCCCTGGAGACTTGTGGATTATTGGAAAGAACGGATCCTCGGTTGTGAACTGGGACATGCCTGTATTTAGTGACAACGTAGCAGTCGTGAAAGTAGTAGAGAAATCTGGTCATAAACCAGGACAAAATCTTGCATGGGGAGCGTATGATATTGCGTATGTCGCGTACGATGCTGCAGGAAATGCTGCGACGTGTACTTTCAAAGCTACTGTTCTATGTAAGTAAGAAAATTTATATTCCAAATTCAAAACCTATTAAATGGAAAAACAATACTAATTTTAATTAAATATTTTACAGCTGAATTCTGCCCATCTCTCCCTGATCCACTTGGTGGTTACCAGTCATGTCGGGATTGGGGCGCGGGTGGTCAGTTCAAGGTCTGCGAGATCGCTTGTCGCGACGGTCTCAGATTCTCGCAGCCGGTACCACCCTTCTACACATGTGGCGCTGAAGGTTTCTGGCGACCAACAGTAGACCCCAGCCTGCCGCTCGTTTACCCCGCTTGTTCACGTAAGTATCAGCATGTAGAACTTTACCTAGTGTATTTATACATAGCAACACAGCCATGTTACAAATGTGCAATTTACTCACTATCCACATACACATTACTAGTTTCATAATAATTTAATCGCGTCAAATCAATAATCTTTGCTGAACAATTCATTATACTATTATTTTATTTTGCAGCTGCCTCTCCAGCACAACGTGTCTTCAAAATCTCAATGCTGTTCCCAAGCTCGGTACTTTGCAATGATGCCGGCCAAGCAGTATTACGTCAGAAAGTGCGAGGAGCCATCAATCAGCTCAATAGAGACTGGAACTTCTGCTCATATGCTGTTGACGGTAAGGAAGTGGCAACAACTTTGAACAAAATTACGACCTGAAAAAAGTACGATCTGCGAAACAGTTTAAAAATATACTTGTTTATAATGATTTTTGTATATTTATTACCAGGTACTCGCGAGTGCAAAGAATTGGACATCAACGTTAAATGCGACCATCGTGCTAACGTTCGACAAACAAGACAAGTTTCGTCTCTACCGACAGCTAAAGCAGCAGACACCTATGTTCTCGACGCCATCATACCTGTCGAAGAGTGAGTATCCATTGTCTGTCCGCACCCGTAAATTACCCATCAGTAGATAGTTATGTATAAAACAATATGTGTTACGGAGTAGACGGTGAAGGAGTAAGGATTTACCTTATTCTTGTAGATGCACATCACGAAATTATTAAAAAGCATTTTAATACAAATCACCTTTGGAAATACCTGAACTTTCTGTTCAGTAGCACCGATTCTATAGATATTATGCAACATGGCATGTTCCTCTTTTAACACATTGCATGTATTTCATATTGCACCTAGGACACGAAGCAATCGAGAGGGTCGACAAGCGGGAGACACGTACAACGTAGAGATCGCGTTCCCGGCAGTCAAGTAAGTTGTTTGCGTGCACAAGAGCACTTCAGCACTACATGTTAATTAATATTCATTATTTGTATTCTACAGACCTTGTACTGCGTTCATATTGGTGTGAATTCGCAGCTCCTCTCTCTATATTAAAAATTACTAAAATTTATTGAACAGATGTAGATCTTTACCCACGTGTTTCTAAATTGAAACTACGATTCTTTAAAATACTAAAATACCCGTAGAAATAGATTAAAAAAACTGATTGACTGACATCGACAGTAGCCCAGCCAGAAACAAATAGTACCTGCAACCTTATCCTTTCAAACAAAAATATTTTCAAAACCTATAACGTACATAAAAATACCCGTGAATGGGGACCGTCCCTTGATTTCGAATTCGATTAAAATGAAGACGTAGCTTACTGAAATAATCTCGTCGCTTCTAAATGTTCGTTACATCGGCACGAATTTAATTAAAACATATGCATGCTAATGAGGATTACCGTTACAGCGACCCAGTGATCCACGGCGGGAACAACGAGCGTTCCACCGTACAGCGATTACTGGAGAAACTTATTCTTGAGGACGAACAATTCGACGTGCGAAACATTTTGCCGAACACCGTACCTGATCCAGCCAGCTTACAACTGGTTTCTGACTACGCGTGTCCAATGGGACAAGTTGTTATGGCACCTGACTGTGGTAAGCATTGGAGCTAGATACTATTTTATTTATCTAACAAGAGTCCATATTTAATACTATATGAATTATCTAGGGACTAAAACACATGCGTACACGATATCGCGTCCTTTTTTTTTTTTGTTGACGAGGGGGAAACCTTCAAAAGGTACCCGACGCCATGGGAGTGACGCCGGGTTATATGGGATTTTTACCGCACCAAAACCCCCCCGGTGGCCGTCCTCAGCGTTTGGTGAACTCCGGGATCTCCAACGGAACACAACCGGAGTCCTCCTAACGCGATGCCCTTCTATCGGGCTCTGCCCTGGGGGAGCAATTTATGCTCCTCTCACATCCCCTGGTGATTACAGCGATATGCGACCACACAAACCGCTGTCCTTCCCGGGGTCGCTTGCTGGACGGTTTGAGCTCCCACTCTTGCCGCCCGCAACCCACGATATCGCGTCTTATTGTGACATTTTATGCGACATGAGACTCTACAAACATTATTGAACTCTGGGTCTTTGTCTGTATAGTTTAATATTTAAAAAAAACTGAACCACTTTAAATAACACTTCCACTTAATGAGGAACATCTTTTCCTGGAAGTAACATAATATGTTACCCCCAAAAATGTATAAGATTTCTAGATAAAAGTTGTACAACTGACATTAATTATTTTTCTATAGTTTCTTGCGCGGTGGGTACCTTCCTCGACGTGGCCAGTGACTCCTGCAAGCCGTGTCCAGCAGGCACGTATCAATCGGAAGCTGGTCAGCTACAGTGCACACCGTGCCCAGCGATTGCAGGTCAACCTGGCGTCACTCAAACCACCGGAGCGAGGAGTGCAGCTGATTGTAAAGGTAAGCAAAATTTTGAGTTCGGCCACATATGTGTGAATCATTTTTTATCTTACCGCATTATTTGAATCAAAACACAGTACCGCTTCATAATGTTATAACACTTGACTCTAAAGGGATACATAGAATGATTCTTCAATAGATTTCTGTTCCGGGTATGTGTGTATACACCCTCATGGCCGTATATGGCGTAAATGATGACGATAGCACTTAGAGAATCATAACTCTCTTAACGATTATTATAATAGTATAACAAGCGTTATTCGTCATATTTCAGAGAGGTGTGCTGCCGGCAAGTACTACGACGCTGAAGCAGAGCTATGCAGACCTTGTGGACATGGATCCTACCAGCCGCGAGAGGGCGCCTTCGGCTGCATCGCCTGCGCGAGAGGCCAGACCACCCGCGCCACTGAGGCCGTGTCAGCGGCTGAGTGCAGAGACGATTGTCCATCAGGTAAATAGAAAGATAAACGAATTATTATGTTTATCATACACCCCACTTCATTTAAATCTATTATTATGTAATTTATCTTTGTGACCAAAAATGCTTATTTCAAAATTTGGACAGGTTTTAATTCTTTATGAAACTAAGGAAAATAATCCATACTTATTCGTCCGTTTTAAAAATGTGGTTTATTAAAAACTTCACTTTTATTCAATAAATATTTTCTGCTTCGAGTGCATGAAGCCGAGTTTGTTCAAAATTTATAATGTGTTCATGGGAAAGTTAGTTTGAAATCGATTACGAAATTCCACCCGAGCTGACTACTCTCAAAGCTAGTTGTACGTGGTGGAATACGAAGAAAAATTTTATAATTAAGTTTTATTAGAATAGTTTTATAAAAGTTGTAGCTGTGATATCCTAGTGGTTTCAAATTCGGACTCTCACGGGGTCCGGTCCAAATTAATCATAATTTGCTTTAACAGCGCAGGAAAAAAAACGTAAGGAAACGCCTGAGAGTTGTGTAAAAACAAATTGTCAAATGTGTGTGAAGTTTACCAATTCTTAATTTTGTAGCGCGTTGAATGAATAGAACATACTACATACATCCATACCTAAACATCGTGGGGTAAACGCATCCATCTATGAGTCTCCATATATGATTTTTTCTTTAATTCAAATGGATGATAAGGCATGATTATGTAGTGTAATCATTCTAACTTCGATATGGTGGATGGAAGAAATGTAGACAAATTATTTTTTGTGCAACCCCACGATATAAGTACGCATCCATCCATTCCTACATACGCTTAAAAAACATTACCCTCCTAACGCAGTCGGTAATTCTAATATTATGTTGTACCAGGCGAGCAGCTAAGCACAGACGGTGGTTGCGAGGCGTGTCCGCGCGGTACGTGGCGCGCCACCGGAGCGGGAGCCGCGTGCGCGCCGTGCCCGCCCGGCACCACCACCCCGCAACCCGGCGCCTCCTCGCCCGACCAGTGCTCTTTACCTGTCTGCAGGCCTGGTAAGTTACTTTACTTTTTAACTATATTGAAGTTGTAAATTGACATGCAGTCCAGGTGATAGTGACTACTGCCGCCCATGGACATCGACCAGATAGAATTTAAGTAATTCTTGAGGTCAACTCAGATTCTTGATACACTTGAAAACTAAATTGCCTCTCACTTAACACAGCCTTGAAAGATATCAAGATGTCAAGTTTTCACCTTGTTGTCTCTATCTTAACTTTAAAAGCGAGTGCCAAAATCAACTTACCTTTGTTGTTATACTTTATGACTACGATGCCAATGGACTATTCAATCCATCTCAATAAATACAACCCGTTAAACTTAACCTATCTTTATGTGTTTACCATTGAAAATATATTTCACTTTAAAGTTAACTAAATAAAAATAACGTCAAACAATTTCAGGTTCGTACCTCAACGTGACGCTCAATACGTGTATAACGTGCAAGAAGGGCACGTACCAATCCGAAGCGCAGCAAACATTGTGCATCGCCTGTCCTATTAACACCAGTACGAGGGAAGCTGGTGCTGTAAGTATACATTTATTTATTGCTTATTCATTCGTGTGAATTTGTCTAGTCTTGTATCTGAATTGTAAACTAGTTAATCCCAGGCATGATTATGTAGTGACATCTTTGTTTCTTCAACAAGGGTGGGTAGAAGAAAACAAACCATTTATTTTATTACGCCCCTTATGGTTGGGTGTCAAATGCAAGGGTTTTCTAAGAAGAATATTAAAAACACAATCCAATTAATAAAAAAATTGTTATTTAAAGCTTTGTGAATACAAATTGATATAATATTTCATATATACTGTCATTTCATATATTGACAAAATTAAACATGAAACGATAAATTTAGTCAGTTTTACAACGTGTATCTTTCTAAATCCAATTTTTGAATATCCATGACCACTTTCTTGACATACCAATACCATGACGTTGCAATAAAATTTATCCAATTGACAAAGCTCGTAAAATAGGTCACCTTTAAATTCACAAAGTTGGCTCGAATTTGTCCAACTGATTTATGTGGAACAGTCCAATATGTATATTTTATAGAGTGGTTTTAGTAGTAAAGCGTTTTCCTTTTCTTTTATACAAAATGTCTTTCCTATAAAACTTTCACCATTACGAAATTTATTGGATTGCCCTAGTTTAACGGGTCAAATTAGATGATTTATACACCGTGAAATGTGATTATGACGCTTGATTTATAACGATCTTTATCCGCCTTTAAACGTTAACCATAAATCATTCTAATCAAAAAAAGACGTAATAAAAAGTTACCTGGTGTAATTCTCTATCTAACCCACTCTTCTAATTATGCTAATTTGTTATCCTGAAATGTTCTGAATAATGAAGTACATTTTACAGGTTTCAGCGGGAGTGAAATTCCGATACCTTTTACTGTACAATTTTATAACATATTTGATACATATAAAATACACTTATTATAGAAATAAGTACGTTGGTGATATTATGATTATAAAAAGTAATAGTCAAACATATAATAATAATAATAAAGTAATTCTTAAACACAATGAATAATACAATATTTAAATATCAAAATACATCTGTACCAACAGACCTCCGAGGCCGACTGTACAAACCCATGTGAGATGAGCGGTCCGGAGATGCACTGCGACAGCAATGCATACTGCCTCCTCATACCAGAAACTAGCGAGTTCAAATGTCAGTGCAAACCTGGATTCAATGGTACCGGGAAAGCCTGTATTGGTAAGTAATTTTTATAAAAATATTTGTGGCCCATAAATGTTTCTTACCATCCTATTAAAATAATAGTTCCATTTGAGGCTATTCTATATCGGCAGCAACTAAATTATTATAAAATTCAAGTGAACTTTAAATCAGTAGTCTATCCAATTATAGATTATACTCAGACCCTCTGGAATAGATTATGCCTCATTTTATTGTTTTTACTTATCATTATCTTAAAGAAGACGCAACACTGAAAACTGGTGTCATAAAAACAGATGAAACATAGATGCTGTAGGAATGATACCGCTGCAATTAAACCACTAAGACCACCACTTTTAATACTATCCTATTTCTACCACAGTACTACACTACGACTACTATATTTAAGACAGATTGTAGTGTTAACATATACTCTGTTTTTATGTAAGTTTTCCTTTGAAATTAATAATTTTCCACAACTAAAATTCTTACTTCTTGAGACATCTCAACTACCATTAGGTACTTAAAAATGTACCGTGAATTATTTCTAGATGTGTGCGTGGACTTCTGCGACAACGGCGGCGAGTGCGTGAAGGACGCGCGCGGGGAGCCGTCCTGCCGCTGCACCGGCTCCTTCACGGGCCGCCACTGCCGCGACAAGAGCGAGTTCGCGTACATCGCCAGCGGCGTCGCCGGCGGAGTCATCTTCATCATCTTCCTCGTGCTGCTCGTTTGGATGATCTGCGCTAGGTTTGTAACTGTTTTGCGTTTTATTGTGTGGTTGATGAAACAAAATTTCTTTGTCTCAACAGTCGTAATTCACAATCAATTTCTAGAAGTCGTGCCAAATTGCCTCAAGTAACTTTTATGATCCATGATACTTTTATTAAAGTATCATGGATTAAGGCTGAAAAATATCACGACATTAATTTGAGAGACACCATTTTATCGTGGACTGTGAAGTGACGTTCTTATTTCTTATATTCATTTTGAGTATTCTTATATTCCCTGAACTTTTTGGCGCGTCGACGACTTAAATTAACTTTTCAAATAAAATATAGCAGGTGGATAGATTATCCATTGAATTTCAAGCATAATTACAACGTCGCTTAATAAAAAAAAACACTAGTTATTACTCTAACCATAAAGAAAAGTTCTCTCAACTATTTTCAAAAGGATCGTATTTTCCTCGACCAATGCAGCTGCGGTTCATTGAAACAGATTAATGGCGCATTCCCAACCGTACTGTATGCTGCGGGTAGCTTTCATTAACTAATTCTTTCCGTTCAAATAAAGTTCGTTGGTTAATAGAAGATGAAAAATCATGAATGTGGGTAGAGGCTTTCATATCTACGTATTAGCTTAGAAATAAAAGCAATATGCCTTCAAAGCACTGATGCCGATTGATTAAAAATATCAAAGTATTATCAATAGCAAATTTTCCTTTCAAGAGAATTTGTGGCACATATGTAGCACCTTATTATATCGTATTATACCATTCTATACATATAATTACAAACACACTAATGATATTTGTTCATTACGTTCAATATAGCTAACTCCACCGCCTATTAAATTGAGTCAATTTAACCTAATTGGGTATTGAAACCTATTCATCATTACATTGTTTAGTTTATTATCGTGGCTTTAGATAATCATAGTTTAGTTAAGATATTAGCCTTACATAACATCGAAGTTTCTATTTTCTTATTTTCATATTTATTTCTATCTCTTCTCTCCTTGTTGTGTTTACTGTCATTTTGTCTACAAATATTTAAAAATATTTTCCCATAGGTCGACAAAGAAGAAGGAACCAAAGAAGACGCTAACGCCAGCTATCGACCAAAACGGATCTCAAGTGAACTTCTACTACGGAGCGCATACACCTTACGCGGAATCCATCGCACCATCACATCACTCAACGTACGCGCATTATTATGACGACGAGGAAGACGGCTGGGAGATGCCGAACTTTTACAACGAAACGTACATGAAGGAGAGTTTGCATAACGGTATGAATGGAAAAATGAACAGCCTAGCGAGGTCGAACGCAAGCATATACGGCACGAAAGAAGACCTCTATGACAGATTAAAGAGACACGCATACCCGGGTAAGAAAGGTCAGTAGTTCGCAGCACTTAGTTAGTGCGCACTTTTCTATTTCGATCGCAGCTTTCCATCATGACGCTGTTTCTAACGGTTGCATGCATGCGGCATTATCGATTGCATCGCATATTGTTTTGACCAAACGATCGAACATGGTATCATGTTTTGAAATATAACAACGATTTTATTAAGATTTGTAATAATCACATACAAAGTTAAGTTAAGCAAGGTCTATTCGTAAGTCTAATATATCGTATATAGTACTATATTATTTAATATCGGATACTCTAAAACTCTGTAGTGTAGTTCAATGAAGATAGTTGTTTAGTGGCTTCGGTTAGTTTATGGACTAGGGACAAACTATCGGAAGGTTTTGAACCGCCTTAAGGCTACACGGTTTAACGATTATTATGTACTGACAAACACGATGTTAGGCGATTGTTATTAAAGCAATATAACAGGGGACATCACGAACATTAATAGAAATATGTAGGCAGAGTAAGTTTCAAATTTAGGCTTGACGAGGTATTTTACAAAAATAAGAATATATATATTATATTCTTTAGTATATTTTACATCAAAACTCGTAGTCATGTGCCTACTATTTTCACTTTTCCCAATGTTATTTAGTATAGTTAATTATAAAAATATCTATTAGGACTTATTTGTATAATACTATACATATTATTATAGAAAGTTAACAATATTTCCAGATCATAATCAGAATCGATTATTAACATCAGCAGTTATTATGATGAAATACCTACGTTTGCTCGTTTGGTCTAAATACGTCCTTACACAAGTGTTTTATTGCTTTGCTAACTACAGTACACTTTTGCCTTCTCTTGTAAATATACGCTTACTGACTCATCACTTTTAAGACGTCCTTTGACACCTTCATTTAGATGAAGTGTGTAGAAAACCGACTTTCCCCAGACGCCATCTTTGAAACATCCCGGTCAAAAGCAACCCTATTAATGAAAATAAAAAAACGTGCGAAGATTTTGTTTAAACAGATCTTTGCTTTGTTGATTAACTTCAATCAAATGTAAACGAATAAGGTTTACCTATAAATATAATTACGATTATCATCTTTTTATTGAACGATATTAAAGTAATTATATGACGCAAATACATCAACTCACTTTGTAAATTTGCCTACTGTTACCAATTACTGATAACCCACAAATAAAAGTCGAGTGATTTACGTAATTCCATGTCTTCCTACTCAAATATTATATTTACTTGGTGTTCTTCTTGAGTATAAAAAAGTCACAACTATTTTTTGTAACACAATTTGTCACAAATTTATTATGGCGTCGTGTATGCCAAGATAAACATATTATTGTGTTTATCTTTCAATAATCGCTTACTTGGCCTGAATAAATAGCATGCTTGATATTATAATAGCACTTAGATATTATAATATAATAACAATATAAAGCGGTCCACACACGTAACCACGCAAAATCATGCATAATATGTTGCATTGGTGCTTCTGCATTAAGTCTGCTTCTGCGTAGATTTGACGAGAATGGTCCCGAAAAGCAAAGGATTGGTAATTAATGACTCAGACCAGAAAATATAGACAAAGCCTCGTGAAACATCTCAGTAGAACACAACTTTTAATATTGTAAATGCCTTAAATGGCAAGATAAAATACGTGAGTTTCTCGAATGAGTACTGTTTTATGGGATGTCGAATTTTACATACTTAAAATATATAATAGTATGCACTTTTTTGTTGAGATTCTTTGCTAATTGCTATCGGCAGTATTGAGTTTATTCAAATATTTGTTTCAAACGGCTTTACGTCTTTTGTCTGGGAGTAGTGAATAGTAAAATATACTCAGATATATTTTATACGTAGTTTTTGCTTTATAAAAGCACTATATTACATTTAAACAATTATATAAGTTGTTGTTACGGTATTTTCCATCACTGTATTCTTATCAGAAAAATAATACTTATTGGATTTATCTTATGAAATGCTTGAATATATTGTTTTGCATATAAAAGCACGAAATGTAGAAAATAACACTTGTGTATTTATTTTCTAATACATAATCTATGTAGTTTAATAAAAAATATTAAACACGTATTGGCATTAATATTCAAAAATCCCAAGCATCAAGTAAAATACAAAGCAAATTATTTTGTGTGGAAACGTGTGTGAGTCGCCTAAGTTATGACACAATCCTCATACACATTTCTCATTTTCAGATAAGAGTGACAGCGACAGTGAAGGTCAGTAAATAAATAATAAAGTAATGGAGGACTGCGTTTTGTCGTATTCTGGTCAAACTTACATAATACTTAATCGTATTAGTTTCAATTATCGGTAATTTAAGTACCGGGACTTTAATAGTCATAAATGTAATGTCTACTCTATTTATTTTGGGTATAATTAAGTACTAAACGCTTCGCTACTATAAAACTGTACCTACATAATCTCTAGCAGTATAATATACAGGATTCAGCATAATTATAAACACAATAACATATTTTTAAACAACATAAATAATAATATACCTAACCTTACTTACGAAACTACATAAGATACCAGCTACAAACGGTTTAATTTTAACCCTGCATGTTTATTTCTATATCCTGGTAAATAAATGATAAATATAATTATTGAACATTATAATTACGTTTCTAACTTAAAGATTCCTGATTACAGAAATCATTATGTAAATAGAGTAGACAACAAAGGCAAGTTGCATCACTCAATTACTGAGGAAAAATAATTATTATTTGTAGAATTGTGTACTCTACTAGCTTTATAATTAGTTTTAATTTTAAAGAATGTGTATTAACACACTCACTGTTTAATAGTTACAGCCCCACCAAATATATTTTTATGTCACAAAATAAATACATTGACGCAATAGGTAACTTTTAACATATCATTTTATTAATTGTTATAACAAAACAGTGAATGTGTTGATGTTCTGAATTTGTAATCAACGAACAAAATGCTCAAATAAGTATTTTATTAGGCGCACTGCCATAACAAAAGCAGGGCTTTTAAAAATGTTTTTGCAATGAAAATCATTCCAGCATCATTCCAATTTTTTCGATAAATATAGTGTAAATATATTTTATTAAATTGTTTGTATATTTATGATAGACCTCAGATATTCGTGGTGTTAGTTTTAATGATTTATTGAATTATTAATTGATACATAGTAGGTATGATTATTAAATACCTACGATAGGTGGTTATACATATGAAATCACTAATAATGATGTATATGTTGATATTTTTATAAGTCAACTGTTTATGTTTTGTATTATAAACTGGACTGTATTTTACAAGTGAATGTGTGGATGTATATTAGTGGGTTGTATTGTATAGAATGTTTTATATTATTGCGAGAGTAAATAGATGAATAATGTAATGTATAAATACTTTACAGTAGAGACGACGTTGTTTATATTTTAGATGAATCTACGTATTAGGTGACGATTAACTTGTACTTACTGAATTTATTAGTCCCCATATAGTTCGGTACTGCCGTCCAAATGTAACAATACTCATAACTCCGTGAGTGGTTTGTATTCCATCACAATTTATTACCACATTAGTGATTACGTTAACAGTAATATTTTTTACAAAAAAATAAATTTTAATATGTATTTAATCGTTTTTTTTATTTCCCACCATAGTCAGTTTTTTTATATTAATGTATGTTGTAGCCTGCATGTTTGCGCATGACGCAATTGTGCTGTGTAATCTAACCAGTGTCCTACGAAGATGACAGCGGATTCGAACCCGAGCTAAGCAAACGTCTCAACGAATTATGAACCACGACATATATACACCAAATTTGGAAGGTGGTGAAACCCTTTACAAAGCGTTGAGTGTGGTATTTAAGCGAGACATACAGTAGCCACTTACTATATGATGGATACATGTTCGTTTGCAATATCAGTATTCTAAAAACCAAGCGATGATTGTTAATAGCGATGTTATAATATTTAAAGGTGGTAGAACCCTTTGTGGTTCGACTCCGGCGGCACCACCAGCACACCTATTTCTACGTAATAACAGCAGTGTTAAGCGTTGCTGTGTTCCGGTTTGAAGGGTGTGGTAAGGGAGACAGACTTTTCCGAGGCGTTCCAGCTTAGTCCTCAGGGGTAGCGGCGCATCTGCGGCCGACCTCAGGTAGGAATATCTAATCCTATCTGGGGTTGATTACAGATGTCCATGGGCGGCAGTAGCCACTTACCATCAGGTGGACTGCATGCTCGTCTGCTACTCTTATATTATAAAAAAAATATATATGCCAATCAGTAACAAGCTATGGGTGTATCACATTTGAATATTTAAGAAATTAATAAATATAAAGCTGTATACATAGTTCAATGTATTAGAATTGCAAAGAGATTAAATACATAAATATAATAGAGATGTCTTTGTGTAGTAGTAACAATGTATGTCATACATAGCAGATAAGAGCGACACTTGACATCTCTCACATGACACACCCTCAGCGAAAACGATGCTCGACAAGCACTTTAGGCTTAAGAGGCATTATATTATCTTTGTTTATTATATAGTATTATATTATTATTATACAAAACTCTTTGTAATCGTTGACTAAATTATTATTTTAGAGGACTTGGTTATATATTTTTTAAATAAGATTAATCTTCCTCATTTATAGACGTATAAAATAGTAATTATTCATATTCATATAATAGTCATTAAACATATATAGGTCGTGTTAAGTTACTCAAAAAGTTATTATTTTTTCCTTATTTTATCATTATTATTTTTTATATTTAGGACGCTTTAAATGAGCCAGTGTGGGTCCCCGTGTGTTTAAAGTAATAGAATATAGTAGTATAAATAAAGTAATAGAATATTTTTATACTAAAAATATGTAATACTTTTATAATTCAATTTTGAAACAATTCGAGCATGCTTAAAACAAACAGCGTCAACCATCTCGAAAATTTTAGTCCACTTAGGTATGCAGTCCTCAAAGATTATCAGCACCTTGAAGTATGGTCCATTCAGGTATACTTTCATTAGACCCAAATTCATAGCCCTAGTCAATGTAGTATATCGATGGCCCTAGTCTACCATACACATAAGAAAGTTAGAAGGGTCAAAATAATTATCCATTTAAATAAAAAAAATACAATTTATTTGTATATAGTTTTCAATGAAATATTATCCATTTTTGATTTATTTAAGACACAGCCAAATGTAAGACGATTTTTAAACCTTATAATTAATATAAAAATGTATTTTATGCTTAAAATTATTTCAAAAGCTTAAAAAGTGCAGTTCAATTAGAGTGCTTCGAGTAGAATTTTTTCATGTAGGCGACTAGAGCTTCCACTTCTTCCACTGTCACCGCGTTGTATGTAGATGCTCGGATACCACCAACATCTCTGAAAACATTTACAAAATTTATCATTTAATTCAAAATACCTTCCGTTGGAAAATCCTTTATTATATCAATAAATAATTATTGAAAATAGTAGGTATATGAACATTCCACCTGATTATTGACTAGCGCAGATAGAATAATTTTGGCTATATCCACGTTTTATGTCCCATTGATGGGCATTGGGCAAGGTGGTCATTGCTGTCCATTGTCTACAACTGACCCCAAATATTTTCTGCGATAAGTGACTCGGCTGCAAAGCGACGACGTCATATAGTCGTTCTATCTATTTGATAATTAGTCGATTGGTGTGGTAAGGGAGACATATTTATTCGCGGCTTTCCAACTTAGTCCTCAGGGGTATCAATACATCTGTATCCGACATTACGTAGGAAACTTATCTTATCCGAAGTCGATTACAGATGTCCATGTGCGGCAATAGCCTCTTACCATCAGGTGGACTGCTCGTTTGTTACTTCGATATTATAAAAAATAAAATAGTACATACCTGTGTCCTTTAAGCTGAATTAGTCCCAAAGCATCAGCTCCCTTCAGGAACTCTTTCTCCAGCGCATCATTCCCAGGAGAACCAATCCTGAACGGTATGTTCATCTTGCTCCTCACATTCTTCGCCACTGGTGCGTAATAGAAACCATTTGACTGCTCAATAACATCGTAAATCAGGGAGGATTTCTTAGTGGCTAGCTCTTCCATTTTGTCTAGGCCACCCTTCCTTTCGATCCATTGGAGAACTCTGCCCATGATGTAAATTCTGTAAAAAAAAGGTAACTAAGTCACTTATTCCTAGGATTGAGTATGCATTGCTAATGATCGATCTATCGAATGTTTTGCCTACCAAAGAAAAATTGTCAAATTGTCCAAAATTGGTACGAAAAAATATATAAATTTATTAATTTATTACCTACAAGTAATGAGGCCACAGACCTTCGGTACAAAACAAATATAGGTCTTTGAATGAGGCATTCCAGGCTCCGCCAGGTTAGAATGCCAACAACAACAACGCAAGGGTACCTATAGGTATGTGTATAAGGGACCGGACCCAAAAACATATTGGTTCTACTTTTATTCATTTCAATAACTTACCATTTTTTTATCAATTGAATGGGTCTTATTGAGATATATTAACATTTTTAATCAAATGTACTGTTGATTGATATCATAAGTCATGTATTTACATCGAACATTATACTTACGCGAACATGGGTGGTGTGTTAAGTATGGAGTCCGCTTTTACATTTACTGTCCAATCCAAAATTGAAGGGCATATGGGCAGAGCGCTATTAAGCAAATCTTCTCTCACGATTACTAACGCCACTCCTGAAGTACCTATATTCTTTTGAGCGCCTCCGTAGATAACACCAAACTAAATAAAAGAAAGGGAATAGTAAGACTTTTGCACGAAGTCAAAACTCATTATAATCTTAAAAAAATAGATATGTACCAAAATTAGTTAATAGTTGAAACCGGTTCTCTTAATCGATTATTCAAAATTGTGCGCGTATTAAAACTTAATTATTACTTGTTTTATCGATGAACGAAAACTTCGTAAGGAAACCTTCATGCCTAATTATTATTTTAAAAATCTGAAAGGCGTATGGAATCTACCGATTCGCACTTGGCCAGCCTGTGTTCCTTGACTTATAGGTTACCTTTCTCACTCTAAGAGGAAACTTATGCCCAGCAGTAGAGCAAATCTAAAACTAGTAGAGTCTGCTACACATCAATAAAATCTATCACTGTGTTTAAGTAATTTTATTTTTTATTAATATGTACAATATTTCATCTTTCTGACCACCTCATTCATAAATTCATACTCAAAACATTCGACATGAGCTCTCCAAAGTAGCGTCTTATTTGTTACCAATCTCTACTCGATTATACTCGTTAGTACTACGAGTAAATGCTAATATACATGTACAATTATAAATAACTAAAAGTTGTAGTAAAATAATGTAAAATACTGATTACATGTATCTACCATAATCTAATCATCTAAAACATTATTTTTATCTTTATAAACCGAGATACTTATTACGTGCCGTTCATTCCCTATTATCTGCGGCACATCATCTACGACTATGATATCTATATAAAACATATATAAAATATATTCTATATTTCCTAGTTACCTTAGAAACATCAACACTTTTGGACATAAAGTTTGATGACATGTCTGCCACTAGGGGAACCCCTTTAGTATCAGGGATGAAGTCAAATTCGACCCCTGAAACAAACAAGATAATATTTCAATACATTGTTATATTAAGTATGTTTTTATTTGAAACGATTGCAGTGCCTTTATATGACAAATTATTCATGTGAAAATACTTATAATACAAATAAAGCAAAGCTATATAATATATAATAAAATATATAATAAAAAAGTTATGCTTGTAACATAAATAAACAAAACCAAATCAAATAATTTATTACAAAGCACGGAGTGCTTTTCCAAATTCCGGCAACGCACGCAGTAGGTACTGCTTTCTTTTTTATTAGTGCATAGGTACGCCTTTATACTACTGTTACTAGACGAAAGGTCTCAGCGTTATATTTACCACCATTCGAGAATACTCAAATTAGCTTTTAGTTCCCACATTAGGAATATTTACTTATTAAAAAAAAGTTAAATTATATATAAAAATAGATGTAAACTTAATCAAAATAAAACTGGACCATGTATAAATGGGACAACTCAATTTTAGTGGGTTGCGCATTATAATTGAGTGTACCTACCCACAAATTAATTTCAATTGTACATAAACTAGATAATTACCGTGGATTGTTTCGTTTGTGCAGATGTGGACGTATGAGGCGTTGGGGTCCAGGTTCCATTTAGACTGGTCAGGAATGTCTACGTATTTGTCAGTGGGAGGGAGGACTAAGTTCACTTTTCCATACTTTTTGGCCTCCTTCGCCGCTTTCGCTGACCACGCACCTGTAATATGACAAATAAAAATAAAACCTTAATATTATTTGTAATTTGAATAATGAATACAAATTGAAAAGAGTGTGAGGTCCCTAAATATTAAGGTTCAAATAGGTACTACAACGATTATCTACCTATTTGAAATGTTACTGAGTCATAACGTAAAAATCTTGTTGTGAACGTCATAAATATTAAGTGGCCTAAATATTAAATTCTCAACCCAGAGCAGATACCTACACTACATTCACAATTATTTATATGTTGTCTGCAATCAAGAATCAAACCCGGAACACTGAAAAAACTAGTCGTATCAAACTGATATAAGTATATATAAGTCGTATCAAACAGTCGTATCAATAAGATTTTTTTACAATGACAGGCAAAAAATAAACATGTATTAGCGTGTTAGATAATATGAAATACATAACAGTAAAACGTGCTATAAAAGCTGAATAATGACATGACAAGAAGTAATAGTGCCACAATAATAAATAAAACATAAATATTCCACGAGCGCGCCTTATCAATTGATAATTTAGGTAATTTTCGTCAATTGAACATCAGCGATCGCTCGTAAATTTGTGTAGTCATTGCATGGAACTGACACAGTTGCAAATAAATATTTTTGTTGAATCATTGGATATTATCTGATATAGACACTTACTGAAATATAACATTACTTATGACATGACTTTTAGAATTTTATTTCCAACTAAGATACAATATATATATGTATGGAGATAGAGTTTCGTATCGGTGATGACGTAAAAGAATTCGATTGTTCAATATACCGCTGTTACTTGTATAGTACATTCAGAGATCCAGGAGAACGTGTTAAGATATATTTTACTATTATGCCTACTTAGAGTATAAATACCATGCTCAAATTTAAATGTGTGTAATTTTAATTTACCAATCCGCACTTGTTGAACATGACGTTCTCTCATCTCATTCTACTAAATCGAGAATGCAGCGGAAAACTAATGGATTGATGATGATACCGATGACTGAGTAGGTAAAATAATTATAGTTTAAAAACTAAAAATCACGCAAAAATCGCACAAGGAAATTCGTTAATCATGATTCCTGACGATCCTGATGGGGAGAATGGGATAAAATTATTAAAATCGTGTATTGTCTACGTTTCTTGATAATTATTCAAAATTTCAAATTAATCAGACCGTTCAAAATGGGTAAAAATCGAGCTCAAAGATTCCCTTAAATACATAGATACAGGTCAAGCTAATAAAAGCGTGGTAAAAATTGATCAGCGAAGTAAAGATCTCTTTAATTACTAACCAGTAACGACATAGTCTGCGGTACCAGTCCTCCCAATGAGATTCAGAGCTACCGCAGCAAATTGCCCTTGCCCGCCGCCCGCTAAGAAAATTATTTTGTAGTTGCTTGGGACGTTTCTGAAATTATTATAAAATAAGATAAAAATTATAGGCTAAGTAAATTGGCAATAAAGCTTCAAAAATAAAATAGGTTATCTGAAGTTCGGAATAAGTAATTAATTATTTTCATATGCCGTCGGACTGACATTAGTAGGTAATTCGGGCTTCCCCTAACGAATGAGCCTGTAAATAATTTTCTACTCGTAAAATAGAAACAAATATATTTTCAGTATTAATCATTAAGAAAATTATTTTATAGTTGCTTGGAACGTTTCTGAAATTATTATAAAATGAGATAAAAAATATAGGTTAAGTAAAGTTTTGGCAAAAAAATATGTAAACATAATAGGTTATCAGATCTTTGGAATGAATAATGAGTGTTTTTCAATATGACTTCGGAATGGCACATGTAATTCGGACTTCCCCTATCGGATGAGCCTGTGAATGATTTCCCCCCCTTAAAATAGAAGCAAGTATATTTTCACTATTAATCATTTAATAATAGTAGTTAATCAGATTTTTTTATTCTAGAAGTAAAGATACCTACCTAATTATATATCTGCTGTAGAATTAGTGACCTACAAATAAAATTGAGTAGAATAATATTACAACACAGCCAATTCCACTTCAAAACAGCCTACTTAAAAACCTGTTAGGATAATCTGTTTTACCCAAAATAAAGATCCGTTCACATTATAACATTCCGATCAACTGCTTATGCTGTATAGGCGTATAAAGGTTCTAGAATACTAATCCACTGAAAATGTATTCCAGAAATAACGGAATATTACTATATTTTTTATTTCTTTCTTTTTGATTAAAATCATTTTTCGTATCTTTTAGATCACATAATATTTTTTATATAAATCGGCGGCATTCGTGCTTTATCGTACCCGATGATACGAGATTTTCTTATATAAATTATTTTAACAACAGATTATTTCATAAAAAAGATTAGGTTAGTGATATTTTAGCGATGGTAAAACGTAAAAGCTAAACTAAAGCTAGATGTGGTATTAATTTTGTTATTATCATATGATGTTAGCCTGTTGTTATCTATCAAAGTTTCACAATTTCCAATGGAATGGTTAGACATTCTATTCCATTCCCACTTTTTAAGGCCAAAACAGTTACTGGAATATTGAAGCACTAACATATTGAATTAAATATTGTCGGTTACCTATACCAGTTTTATAAAAATATGTAAATGTAAATAATGCGCATTTGACTTTGACTTAACACAAATTATCATAACATCTGCAGGTCGTTGCACTGACTTTATCTATCGGCAATTTTATCATTGTTTGTTCACATAAATAAGTACTATACTAAAGTAATATCTAGAACGTAATATTACACATTGATGTTTTTCTTTTCATGCATTTGTATGATGAAATATAAACGTGTATGTAATGTTATACACCAATAAATCGGTATAATAATTTGTTTCGTCATAGTGATTTAATAGATCCTATAGGTGCATATATAATTTTATTTAACCATAAACCAGTTTCAAGATTTTAGGTGATTGTAAATATAATAAAATCGGATAGTATTACGAACTACGTTTAAGATAGCATTAGGTATAATAATTATCTATTTATTTTGTCACGACTTCACCAACGTTTGTTTGTAACATAATAATGACCTCTTACGTAATATTGATTTGAATTGGAACCTTAGCTTTATTACTTGAGTTAGACTGCTTATATAATTCAGCGCACCCAGTTTTCCTGTCTTTACTACAAACAAGGTAAAAATATAAATTATTAAGTTAGTACTACTACTACTAACTTACTTTACAATAAGCATAAAAGTATCAATTTTGCAAATTTCGTATTCCAAATTTAAAAAAATACATTAATTTTATGTGATCAAATCAAAACACGGCCTAAAAAAATATAACAATGTCCTACAATATTTTATTTATCCCATTTAATTTTGTAAAAAATAAATTAATCCTCGTTTTAATGCTTTTTTGTTTTTACAAAATCTCAACTGGAAAAGCAGTTCTTAAATTGTAACTAAGGTTAAGTAGCGTCCATATTAATTCAAATCTACGTCGTCGTCGTTAAAACAAGTTTAGAACTAAGTCTCTGGCTTCACTAGGTTGAATTTTAATGCTTAATCCTAAATGCATTCTTAATAGCGTTTTACTTACAATAGTCGTCTCACTACATCTTGTACTTCTGTGTTCAACTTGAAGTAAGTGGGGCTACGGTGGCTTGTTTCCAACAAACTGATTCCTGTGCCTTCGAAGTCTGTCAACTCTTTCCTAATTATTTCGTATACCTGTAACAAACATGACTCGTAAACATATGTGGAAGTAATGCATGTAACAATAGGTGTTATGAAAGAATATCACTTACTTCTTCGGGTAGTTTAGCCGGTCCGGCACCAAAATTGTGGATTTTAGGCATGATTTACTTTAAAGAATAAATGCAAAACAACCGTTCAAATCTGCGGGGCGTGCGCGACTGACTGGCGGCTGGCTGCTGACCTGACTGTTGATAGTGTTGATTCACTTGAATTGAACAGCTTGAGCTGTGCAGACGACACGCTTAATATTCCTTACATCTTAAGTCCGTTTTGCACGCGAGTTTTGCCATTATCTTTCGCGAAATAAATACGTATATTATTTACCAACTTATCTACAGAAATAATTTATAAAAGTCATTCAAATGATAGTCGAAGCATATTTCGACATTCAATATTATATTTGTGTTGTGATCGTTTGATTAGATGATATCATTATAAATAGGAAATGTTACTAGTCGTATAGGGATTATACACTTTCCTCCTTCAAATGTTTACTATTATTTTGCATTTTCAAAACCTTGGACCCTATAAACAAATAACTCAACCATAGAAACTAAATTTACTTACTATTTTGCCTACAAGATACTAGGAACTATTATAGGATAGCTAGGAATACGAATTATTATAGTATTTTCATTATTAAAGTTCGGTCCTATAATCCGATTCATAATTAGGTGTCTAAAATGTAAACAGAGGTACTACTAGAAACTAGGGGTACTGGACACTTTTACAACTACCCTTATTACGAGTTTTTACGTTTCCTCGAAATCGTTCAACGTTTACGAATTTGCTCATTCATACAAGCACCCTCGTGGACCGTATCTAAACTAAAATTCCGCAGTACGGAAGTATAACGCTATCAAAATTAAATTAGAATTAGATTAAAATTAAAAATTTATTCGGTTTTTTAAAACTCAAAGTGCGAAATTTTAGTTCCGATAAGGTCCACGGGGGCGCTGTAAGACCGTATAAACTTATACTAACGGTCTTATTCATAAAAAATGCTTATAGAAGGTTTTAAGCACTCATTAGTTAAAGTGTTCAATAAGCTTATAAAACGTTCTATAAAATTGCTTATTCATAAACGTTCCATAAACCTTCTATAACTAATGTGTCGCTAAAGTCAACTATAAATGAAAATGTTGCCATTATAGTGAAGTTCGGCGAACAAATTGACGAATATCCATAGATAAACATCATTAAATGACATTGTTTCGTACTAAAAAATATTCTGTCTTGACATTCTTGTCAATGGGTTGTCGATAAAACCAAATCACATGTCAGTGTCATTGTATTTGTAAATACCGCGAATTTAAAAATATTTTATTTGTTAAAATGGGATGTGAAGCAAAAGTTGTTAAAAGATAAAGGAGTGAAAATTGGTTGGATATTAATGTTTTATGTAATATTGATATAATTATATAAAGTTAAATTCAATTAAGTTTCGTTTTGTAAACATTCGCAATATCTTATAGCCATTATGGCAGTAAACTCTGTATTTCAGAAGGTGTACCAGGACCTCTGCGATCTAATTTACGATCATTACGTACGAGATCAATTATAAAATTTACTGTCGATTTATTAAAGCGATAACGCTTCCTCTGTTCCTCTGTTGTCTAATGAAAACAGATCACTCTTTGGTGCAATGTTCTTCGAAGTGGACGGTTTTCTAGATTTTTAATAATCTAAGCTTTGTAAAATTTGCATTGTAATTTAAAATAGTGATATAATAATGTTATTTATCGGATATTAAAATAAATTATTTCAAGTTTGTATACAAAATGGACATTGACATAATTTATTAAAAACGTATTGTCAAATTAGGTTAGTAATCACGAATCAGCTGTTGAGAGTCGGCCATATTTGCCTTATAGCACTGTTATAGTAGGGTTCTGGCCTCTTATAAGTTATAGAAGGTTTATAGAACGGTTTAGTGCCTAAAATGCGTTTATGAATAACACTTTTTGACAATCGTACTATAGCAACGTTATAAGTGTGCTATAACTTTTTATGAATAAGACCGTAAGGGTATATAGTTCGCGCCAAACTGCTGGTCCGCTCTGAAGTTGCTGCGAGCAGGTGTAGTCGTACATTTTGCTATAGCGACGACATTCATTTCTATATTCAGAGTGGACAAGTAGTTTTACTGAGTACCCTTAAGTGATGTTACTGCTTAAGTCTACCATCCATAACACAAAAGTACGCTTTCACAAATTCGCTATCAAAATATCGATAATATCCATAAAAAAGATAAAATAACGTCGATATGTTTTTCTGATTTCCATATATAATCAATATATCACTGTCTATATATAGCTGTATATAGTTGCTTTTGTGTGACTTACTTTAATATAATATTTACTCTATAAATACTTATGTGTATAATTTCGTCCGACTAGCTGTGTCATATCATAAAAACAATAATCTAAAAGGAAATACGACGCCTTATTTGTTACATGATTTATATTGCTTTCGAATTTTCCTTCTTTTATTTTTCATATTACTCTATTGCATAGTAACTAAAGTAATAATTAAAATCTTTTTCACCGATGGATATCGATATGGTTTAAATATCGATTCATTTCTTAATTGGCATCCCTAACTGTCAATGTCAAATGTCAGTGGGAAGTGGAAACTGCATTGGAGTGGAAGTGGAAGTTTAATTCATTTTTCGCGCGAACTGTTTCAATTTTCAACTCAATTTAAATTTTAACCAATCCGTAACTGCTATCTTTACCCTAAATAAATCCTAGAGTACCTGTATACCTATCATCCAATATTGTTTGACTCGTCTGTTGCATGCGTAAACAATCTCAGCTCAAGACTCCGGCTGCAAACTACCGTTTGTTATAAAATCATTATGATATTTTCTAGTGATAGTGAGAGCGATCTAGAAGTCCTAGTTGATCTAGCTCAATTATCTGATTGGGATAGCTCTGAGGAAGAGTCACGACGGCCTCGAAAAATCAAAAGGGTAAATTACATGCAGAGCCTCGATGACGCCGAATTCACTTTTACCTTTAGATTATCCAAATCCGCTGTAGAATCTTTATTAAAAGAAGTTATGCCTTGGGTCCTGGTAAATTCATCAAGGTAATGTATGCAAAACCAATATATTTTATAAATTTCTTTAGAGACTATAATTTATCTAGATAGATATAAGCTTATGTTACTGAAATATATTTTCAGGAATAATGGAGTACCACCGCTTCATCAACTCTTGATAACACTGCGGTTTTATGCAATAGGAACCATGCTAGTGTCAGCAGCCGACTATTTTGGTATATCAGTATCAACTGCAGGAAGAATAGTTCGAAACATTTCATCTGCAATTGCTAGATTGTACGATAAATACATTTATGTTCACAAGGAAGGAACAGAAAATTTTTATAAGATAGCTGGATTTCCACAGGTTCTTGCAACAATTGATTGCACACATATCAGAATCCAATGTCCAAGTCTGTATATTATAATGCTATACTTAATAATAATAATATCTTTGGTACACAATAAAATAGTATTTCTTTCTAGCAAAAGCCACAATAAAGGACAATGAGTTTAAAAATAATAAGGGTTACTTCTCTATAAATGTCCAAGCTGCCTGTGATGCCGATTTCAAGTTTATGAATGTGGTAGCGCACTGGCCAGGTTCCACAGATGACATAACTATTTTCAACAACTCAATTTTGAAAGGTACATCTACAGACCTGTATTCTATCTGATATATTTTTGAAGTTGTTAATGTGTTTCTTTTTAATTCAATGATCTGTTGCAGTTCAGTGTGAGACTGGCCAGTTTGGTAACCGCTGGTTACTTGGTGATAACGCTTATCCAAATAGGCCTTATCTATTAACACCTGTTGTTAGTCCAGTTACAATACCTGAACAGAGGTATAATGATGCTCACATTCAGACCCACCATACAATTGAAAGGTAATAAAATCAATACATAACCATGAAACATAGGTAAGATATATTGTGTCAATTTTTTTTTTATAATATAGGAGTAGCAGACGAGCATGCAGTCCACCTGATGGTAAGTGGCTACTGCCGCCCATGGACATCTGTAATCAATCCCAGATAGAATTAGATATTCCTACCTGAGGTCAGCCACAGATGCGCCGCTACCCCTGAGGACTAAGCTGGAACGCCTTGGAAAAGTCTGTCTCCCTTACCACACCCTTCAAACCGGAACACAGAAGCGCCTAACACTGCTGTTATTAGGTAGAAATAGGTGTGGCGGTGGTGCCACCGGAATCGAACCACAAAGGGTTCTACCACCTTCACTCACTCACTTCACTTCAAGTAAGTTTTTTTTTCAGAACTTTTGCAATGTGGAAGCAACGGTTTCCAGTTGTTGCACAGACATTTAGGTTGTCACTTCCAGTGATTCAGACGGTTATAATATCTACTGCAGTTTTGCATAATATTTGTAAAATACATAATTTAGAGGAACTTGCATCAGAAGTTGACCTGTCTCCTGCTGATGAAGATGATGAAGATGATGAAGATATCTGCCAAAGCATGGAAGTTGAAGATGTTAGAGAAAGGGATAAACTTATAGCAAATTATTTTTGTTCTTAATTTTATAAAAATATATTTTTACTCATGTTTTCTTATTTAATAGTTCTTTAAGCTACACAATATATAATTTATTAGAATATAATGAAATAAAAAGAAGATTATCAGTCTATAAATATAATCTTTTCACTTATATTTATTACTTGAATGAGATCAGATTAGAATAGTAAAACAAAATATAGAAAGACGAAATAAATCCCATAGCAGAAGCTATGTACTGTTGACATGCAGTCCTCCTTGCATCTGCATTCAAACCTAGAAAAGACAAGTACCTAACGTCAGATAGTGATTCACTGCTACTCCCGAAGACCTTATGGAATGCCTTATGTATCTTTGCCATATTACTCTTCAAAACCAGAACACAACAGCACTATACTGTTACTTATAAACATCGAAACACCTTGTCAGAAATGGGTGTGACAATTATGTCTCCATGTTAAAACTATTAAGAGTTCTCTCTCCTTTTTTAATCCTGGAACTCCATGTAGAAAATTAGCACTTATGTAATAGCTTAAAAATTAAAATTATGGTTGTTTGGCTCTTAAAACAGAAATGACACTGCATTATAAAATAATTACTTAAATCAATACATTTTTCAATATAACAGTTGCACATTTAAAATTTAAATTTACGCTTTTAACTTCTCTATTTCTAACTTCAATTTTATATTTTGTAATTTCAACATTTCTTTTTCAGATTTTAAATTTTCATTTTTTAATATAACATTTTCCATTTTCGCTTCCAAACACTGTTTCTTTGCTATAAAATATTCTGCTATGGCTTGATTCCTTGCGATTCTGGACTTGCTTGATTGGAGTTCTGTTGTCATCCTCCTATTAACTGAAAAACAAATTGAATGTTAATGAATAATAATTTTAAGTTTATTTTCATACTACAATAGTTTGTATGATATATTATTTTGAATTTAATTTAAATAATTTCTTTACTAATTATTAATTATGGCAATATATATGCATGTAGATGAGCCATAAAGAATATGACTTAAAAATAAAAAATAAGTGTTAAGTATGTAAAACAAGGACTATCTGAAATATTCAAAGAACAGTAAAAGTAACTATTACCCCTTCTAGATGTGTCAAAATTAAGTGCCTCAGGTGTTTTATCAAATGTCTGTTCTTCATCTTGCGGTTCAGGGCAATCCATAATTAAAACTTTGTCTGTACAGTCGGATCCTTCATGGTCATTTGGGTTGCTATCCACAGATAGCATTCTAACTTCAGGATATTGGATACAACCCTCATCGTCATCAGGAGGAACACCATTATGGCTATCATCACTACCGTCTTCAACAATTCCTTCTGATTTCTTATCGTCTCCCAAAGGGTCATCATTTCTACTGCTTGAGTGTCGTGGCACCAATAACTTAGAAACCCGGTCTAATATGTCATCTGGAGGTATATATTCTGGAGTAATCTGCAAAAAAATATTGGCAATATCAATAATTTAACAAATAAGACAATATCAATAATTTACGTAGATAAAATCATAATAAAAACATATAATTTTAGTTTAAAAACTATAAAACCACTAAAATTGCACAAGGAAAATCATTAATCCTGATTCCTGACAATCCTGATGAGGTGAATGGGATATAATTATTTAAATTGTGTATTGTCATCCGTTCTTGATAATTGTTCAAAATTTTAAATTAATCGGACCATTCAAATTGGGTAAAAATCGAGTTCAAAGTTTCTGTTACATACATACATAAAGGTCAAGCCAATAAAAGCGTGGTAAAAATTGCAAATGTATTACCTATATAAAAATCATTTCTAAAACTAACCTGGAGCCCATTCATCATTATTCTGGCGCTACGTCTGCGTGCGTTTTTTTTTAAATTCTCCCACTTCAATCGAAGCTGTTGTGGCGTCCTTGGAGTGATGGCAATTGTTGTATTAAATGTTCGGGTCAACTTCTTCCATGCCGCATTTTTCAATTTGTTGAGATGGGCATTGGTTCCTCTAGTGGTGATAACTTTATTGGCTTCAATTAGTTTCAACAGCGTCTTTATTTCTTGTTTAGAAAGAGGTTTTCCTTTTACCTAACACAAAACAATTAAAATGTGGGTAACTCACATCAATATGTATCTCTAGATCAAAATAAATTCACTGTAATAGCATACATATCAAAAAGTTTGGATAGATCGCTTTCCAATCTGTCGTAGGTAACGAGGACGGCAGAAAACTGCTAGAAACTGCTGTTCAGAAAGCACTCAATCGGACTTAATTGGAGTAACATCGTCTAAGTCCAGCATTGAACATAAAAAACAATAAACTCTTACCAATTCTGAATTCATGTTATTTATATTATTGGGTCAAGTTGCCGTAATAAAGTATGGTAATTAAAGTAATTTATTAAAAATAAACAGCAATATTTTATTTACTCAAAATGTCAGAATTGTCATTTGTCAATCAACAGATAGCGCGAAACTATACTCTTTGGATTGCAGCGCTTTTCAATCTTTCCATTTCATGGAAAACAATTTTAATAGTTAATCATATTAACATTTATCCGACTCTCACAATCAAAGCAGTTATGATTTATCAATATTCAATACGTATTATTCTATAAGAATTTATATTTTACTCTACATAATATATAGGAACGTAAAGGGGTCTGTCGTAGTGTTAATAATCAATCTATCCAATGTTTTGCCAACCAGAGATCGACATTTGACAATTTCTTCATACTAGTATAGTCCGCGTAAAACTGCTAGTCCGCTCTGAATATAGAAATAAACCGCGTCGCCATAACAAATTGTATGACTACACCTGCTCGCAACAACTTCAGAGCGGACTTTATAGGTAGAAATTGTCAAATGTAGATTTTGGTCCTTGGCAAAAACATTGGAAAGATTGATTGTCAATTACGGGAATATGTCAAGCAAATTCAACTAGATAAACGAGTAGAAGACCCTGATATACTCAACTTTATTTTTCAATCTATAATCTAAAATTGTTAGCAATGTAGCAATCTGAGATTACAATATTAAATTATACATAAAAAAAAACTTGAATATTACCAAATATTACTTTGTAATCAGCGTGTGCAAATACTTATAAACTCTTTAACAGCTATTATTAATAATCACTGAATGTGAGCATTGTAGAAATTGACAAATTTCGATCTTTGGTAGACAAAATCTGATGGATTGAATATTAATATTAGACGTTAATCTATAGTCCGACGCACTTTTCTGCTCATATGGCTGTTTTCGCAATCAGTAATTTGTTGCCACCTTCATGAACTTCAATTTCCCCAGGTAAAAAGTTTTATAATATTCATTTAATAAAATACGTTCTAAATAACTAGAGCTTATATTATTCGTAAATAAAATGAACATTTTAATATTATTATCAATAGCCATAAATACGTATTAATAACAATAATACTGTCGAAAAATCAGTTCCACTTCCATTCCACCTGTCAGATAATATTCTATAATAATCTGTGATGCCGTCAATTCATTTTGTATTTTTGTAATCTGTAATTCTGTAGAGTCGGTACTCGGTTTTAGCAGCTACCTAAAGAGCATTTCATTTCGATTTTCACATTCGCGGACGAGATTGTCGTTTACGGTTTGAATCAAATTATGATTATATTTCCTGTGTGATGGTTTTTTCTGTGTAAAGTAGCTGGAAAGTCGGATATTAAATAAAAGCTAACCGCAGAAGGTTTTGTATTGGTATTTGTGTGAAGGATATGCCTCCTGTAAAAGATGAAACGATAAGAGAAATCAATTGTTTGGAAATAATACCCGAGAAGAGTCCCGCAAAGAATAGCGCGCTTGTGGATGTTAGAGCGTGTAATAAACCTGCGACTAAGGTAAGGTTTTGTGAAGTAAGTATTTGCGAATGTACCAATTATGTCACTTTGTAGTTCAAAATATCGATCGGCAATTTTATAGCTCACTAAGATTTCTCTTCTGCACTCCACGAAGACAAAGTAAATTTTATTTATCTCTGGCGTGTTATTTTATCGAAGCATGGATTGTTTATTTTGAACACTTAGCGGATTACTTTTAATTAATTATACTATTATTTTTTGCTACCGTAGTGGTCATTGCATTGCTTTATTTGCTTTTTATTTATTTCGCAAATATATATATGCCGGGATATCTACAGCATGAGTTTGTGAAATTGTAATAGTTCATACATTGTCTATTTTAATTTAAGAACTGGTACCAGTTTTCATTTATAAACTTGTTTTATATGCATAAAAAGGAATATCGTACGTATTTATTTCTTGAATATGATGGTATGTTTATTACTTTACGTCAACCTCATGATTTCTAAAGTTGTACCAAGTATTTTTATTATTTTAAATTATCAATAAATATAATATATACATATTTATAATCACTATACAAACAATGAGCAATGTATTTCTGAACATATTTATAAATGTCCCACTAAGGTACAGTAGTGTGTTAAAGTTAACTTCATGTCATGGATGGCCACATGAGTAGAGAGTTCCAGGAAGTAAAGAAAGATTAGTAGATCCTGAAAATAATTACATATACCTAATGTTGAAAGTTTTTCGAGATATATTACTTTTCCCATCAGATGGACTGCAAGCTCGTTTACTACTCCAATGTTAAAACAAAACCTGATTTCAGTATTTCACTCTCAATATTTAAAAGTTAGTATGTAGAAAAGAAAAGTACTAAGTAAGATATGTTTGGTCACAACTGAAGGTACGTGAATTGGCTAAGAAGTTTTCATTATTACTGATGAAAGAACCTGATTTTTCCTGAAATAATAAGTAATAAGAATGTTATGTAACACTTCATTGGGGTTTATTCCTTAGTGTTCAACCTCATGGGATCCATAAGATAAAAAATATAATAAAATACTGAACTACTTAAAAAAATAAATAAATAGTGAGTGGGACAGTGGAGGAATGTCATACAGACCCTAGAAAAGAATTCTGTCTTAAGGTATATTAATTTTTATTAAGCTACTATATACTAATGAAAAATGAGTGAGATGAAAAACATATCTAGAAAAACTTTAAGGCTCAGTGATAATTTTCGTGAGAATAAGTAATACTAAGGAATAGTCTTTCTTTATTTTCTAGTAAACTCATACTATACAATAAATGTATTTGATTTCTTTGTCAACTGCAACATTGCAAGTTGCTTTCTTCTGTATTAAAAACTATTTTCACTTCTCAGAATAACTCCTGCTCTATATTTATAACTTTCAATAGGATATCGATATGATGAACACTTTAGGACAGATGGGCTTCAAGTCTATTTACTAAAAATGACTGTTCAAGACCTCATAATGTAACCTATACATTATTTATCTTAAATTACAGCCAGCAAGTTCCAATCTACCTATACAGGATTTTTATTTAATAAAGCTATACTATTAAAGTATCAATAGTACTGGTAGTAACCAGTTCAATTGTCTAAAATTAAGAAGATTCTTTTCTTTCTTTTAGTTAATTGTTTGTAGAGTTTAGTTATTTAGTACTATCTACTGTTAAGTTTTTAATGGGGTCCTGCTTAAGATAATAAACAAGCATGAAATTTAAACAATCTGTACCGTTTGAATTTACGCAAGTTTTCTTTTCCTCTCTATCTACAATGAGTTGTACAATATTTACGGCAGAACCTCGTATTTTACCAGAACCAGGTATTTTCGTATTAAAAATATCGTGTCATAGTTTTCCAATTTTAGAATAAGCAAAAAAAGTTTTTATGTGTTTTGTGAAATGCCCTTAAAAATTGTCGGTTATATTAAACTTCGCGCAAACATTACACAATCATCAAATGCCGCGGATAAATTAAAAAATTACTACGATGTCCAGTCATTACTTTTATTCGATAAAACCCTCGGCTCTACTGTTAAACGCCTGTCTTCATACTTCACGAGCAGTAATTATATCATATCTGTCGGTGACGCAACATCAGCGGCCGTATCTGGACTCCTGCGAACAATTAGAAGCTCTTGCATTGTTGTTTCTTTCTGTTACGCTCCGTGATCAACATGTAACACTCTTACTGGAGCATGCAACGAAAATGCCTAAATGTTTACGTTATTGCTTAATGAATTCTATATGATTCGATTGTTTCACGTATTTTTTCGGTTAACAAAAGTAATAATTAAAAAGAGCTGAGAAGGAATTTGTGAAACAAATTAATTACGATTATTGAAAAAAGCCGCTAAAACGTGTTAACATTATTTAGATATTAATGGATTTTTAATTAATCGTAATAAATAATAACGCAATACATACATCATCTAACTTCATTTGTCTACACTGAATAATCAAACAGCATGATGAATACAATATGTATGGTCAAGATGATGTTCTAATATGTGAATAACGGGCAATTAGAGCCACTGTAAATAAAATTTTCTATTCATCAAACAATCATCATCAGTGAAATGCTAATTTATGAATTATGAAGTCAAGAGCCATGTAATCTGATGCATCATTCGGCAAAACATTCGTTTTATATAATGCCCACGGACTAGAAAGTAACTAATATTTAAATTTTGTTACGTAATTTCGTCACACGTTTTATTTCAGTTCATGTTCAATTGATATTTATCTCTTTATCTCTATAAATTACTTTTTACTTCTCATAGAGTCAGCGGCGGCGCAGCATTTTAATGTATCATTTCTCTTTTTTTCTGCTCGAGACACGCGCCAATTCTGTCATAATAACTGACAATTACCATTTCATACGGCCAAGCACAGATCGTCAGTGATGTAGTGACCACTATGTGTAATAGTCCAAATAGTTACTATTATTTGCACATCTATTTTCATTTCACTGTTATGTTCAAAGTTGTTTGTTTCTTTGCAACTTTCAGTGTTTATTTTGCAGTTCGTGATGTTGTGGGCGCCTGAGTTTTATGTTACTTGTGTACATGGTTATATTTTGTAAGATGCACAGACTGTATACATAGTTTTGGAGTGCGACTCTAATGTAGTGCATGCCTTGATATCGCACCAGGTAGAGACGGCGACATGACTAATTCACAGGTATTGTTTTAAACTTTATTTGCACTTTTTACTTTTAAGTTCGCGCTTAGTAAATAAGGATATTTATGCGAAGTCCAGGTTCTTTGTGTTTGGCAAGAAGATTCTAGAAGATAATAGTAAAACAATTAATTTTGTTATAATATTTTTGTAGTCTATAAAATATGTCATATATGTTATTATTTCCATTTTATTTTGTTTTTTACAAGGTGTACATTTAGTATACAATATATCGCAGTTAAACATTCGTATAATTGTGAATATAGCGTTACATAATGTAGTAAGAATTTAGTTAATTGGGCTCTATTCTCATGAGTACATTGTTTCACCGCCCAAGTGTATGTGGCATGCAAATAAACGAATGAGGTCAGTGGCCGACACTATTTAATATAAGTAGCAAATGACCATAATAGTTTAAATTAAACATTAAAAGGACATATTATCAGTTGATTCTTCACTTGCCTAAATTAGCAAGAGATAGTCGCTATGTGAATGAGCCTTCATTTAAGATCTTACCACAAATTGTTCTCACGATCCACTAGAAAGAGTAGTGCAGTAATTAGTATCTTCGTCTTTAGTTTTCGTAATTGTATGCACAAGAAGAATATGTCTCAGTTTTCTCTCTTAGTGTGGTTTTGTGAAGTTTCGAAATGCTTTCTCAAAATCTATTAAATTGGTGTTTTGGTTTCCCAATAAATTGCAATGTTCCATAGATATGATTGGAGGCTTGAATAAAATGTAAAAGGTTTATTGAAATGAGTTACGCTTGTTAGGACTTATGACCGTTTAAGGTCTAGTCCTCCTACTTCGTAAAAAAACAAATTTAACAATTTACTTAAATTAATTTTGTTAATTAAACAATTGAATTCCATACTATAGATATACATACTACAATTACATACCTATTGTCATAGTTTATAAAGTAAATAATTAAACATTTACTAATAAATGTATCAATCAGTTGTATGTAGGTTACTTTTGCAATAAAAATATACAATTACTTATGGGCACTATCTCTAGTGTTTCGTTTGTTTTCACCTGGCTACTATTCACATTCAGCAGCGATCATAATATCCAACGACATTTCAGGTATGGTTCCGTGGCGTCAGGAGCTCCAAATTCCGCCATGTGTACGGCGTCTCCTTCAAACGGGAGAGATGCTACGACAATATAAAGATAACGAGGAACGCACATGATTCCAACTTCTGCGCGGTGAACCCCAAATTCGTGGCTATTGTCACCGAAGTCGCTGGTGGTGGTGCTTTCCTTGTTCTACCCTTGGATCATGTAAGTATCTTTGTATATTTTATATATGTTATTTTTATGGTAAGGCTTTTTACAATAATCAACGATTGATATCCAATGATAACAGGGTACGATGGCTTAACGTGCCCTTCAAACAGAAAATCGTATGAAATTTACTATAAGTCATCCATTTAAATCCCAACTGCGCTTTAATTTTGTATGTAGATATACTCGTACAAGTCCCAGGATAATTTGCGTTTTGTGAGATGATAATATAAAATTAATATTTTTAACGTCAGGCGCACAGATTTTCGTAGTTACATTCGTATTAACAAATTGCATTAATAATTATTTACTTTAACGTTGAGGGAAAATATCCGTGTGCGTGTAAAAGATTATGAAAAAATTATAAACACTCTTCGGCAAATGTACGCAAAATCCGAAAGATCAGAAAGAACAAATTACATTTTATCGTATAAACTTTTTATAGGTACTTCATAAGTTACAGTTTGATAGCTACTTTCGTCACATTTTCATGAAACTCCGTTTTGAACACTGTACGTACGGAAAACAGCTGGAATACGCAAACTAGTACCGAACAATAATGGACAATAAATTCCGTAAGTGGATTGTTTGGCCGATGTCGACTTGTCCTAATTCCATATTCGCTGGAAGCGGGACACCAACATCGTTAACCCAATACACTAAGTGAGTTTGTTCTCATGAATAAACCAATGAGCGTGCCTAAACTCGTACACGACGTCTGTCTTTACATCAACGTATTGTTTTATGCGCTGATGTGACGTTTTCATTATTATTTTCTATTGTAGACTTTTCTCTTCTTTCTTGAGGATTTCATGAGAATAGTTTACTAATATGTACTGACTTGTTACGTATGTTAGAAGATAGTTTTTTTCAATAATTAAGCTATTGTCATAATTATTGTTCATTGGACCAAAAATCTTTCAAATTAATAGATTAAATAATTAATTTATGTTTTGTAGCATTAGCGTTCTTAATAGAGGTTTTACGATTTGTCAGCGGCTAATTATCAAAGACTTTTGAATTCAGTTTGTGTTGTAGCCCAAAAAGGAATTGAAATTTAATTTGAATCCCTTTGGAATTAGTCTAAAGAGAATCTTGCACTATGTTCAGGCTCTTCATATCACAAGCTTTAAAGTTGTTTTTAACAATATACCTATAATAACTATCAATTTAATCTTCATCTCTTAAAATATACTTAAAATCGGCTTACAACTTAATAACCAATGTAGTCAACGCATAGCAGTTTGCTAAGTTTTCTACATAACAAACGAACACAAAAGCGTAAAGTGTACGTTTACATCATTGTACGATATTTGTGCCTTACAAGTGTTTGTATACACGTATTACCGTCCATTCGCGACATCGTAATCAAATATCGGTATACTTATAAGGTTCTTAAAGAGGTTTGTAAGCAATAACATGATCTCACCCATGACTTCATACTCTGGACCTATGGTTTCTCTATCATGTAGAATAAAATTGCAGAAATCATTTATCTTGTATCTTTCGACCATTATGTCGACCTGTGGTTACATATTGTGCCCTACCTTTAAATAACAGATCATCAATAATAATCAATCCAAAAGCTATGTACACGTCATGTACCAATGATTATGAATTATGATATACCTAAATGTGATCCGTGTAATCTACACTGTTTTATTTTCCGGACCGTCTCTTTGGTACATGTCTGTTTGGTATTCTGGTCGGGAAGTATTCCTTTGGGCTTTTCCACTAACTATAAGTATAATTATATTAACAGTCTCCAAAACGAATCAACCTAAAAAATACTACGCATACAGAATTGTGAATAAGGAGGTCGGCTTAACAACGACTCTCAATTTGGCAATATTTTATGGAATGTAGTAATAACCAGGATTAATGGCTATTCATATACTTATTCTTGTTATATTTAAAAGATTTTATACTCACAGTGTTGCCATAAAATTGCGTGCAGCCCTGACGGTCCAAAAAGTTGTAAGGCTCAAAAAATCTTTTATTTAATTCGTGATTGTTAGACAACAGTTAAAATACCAGTAAGTTTAACCTGGAATATGTTTTATATAATTATGTATCCTTCCATGGATCCTTCATATAAATTCTTTTTATATGGAAGTTCTGCCTAAATTGCTTCAGTTGGTATTAGAATTTATAACATTAGTACAATTACAACATTAGAACTTAACAATATTTTTTTAGGTTTTTCTAGCGTTAATATAACAAACGTTAGATTATTGCATTATTCGACATTACAGACAGGAAGGTCCTGTCAATGCTCATTTATGCAGATTATATGAAAATTCTCAACAGACAGTAGACGTAGGGAAAGTGAGGTCGCTGTGAACATAATAATTAAAATGCATTTAAATGATTTATTACGCGCCGCCCAGAAAAAGCGTATGCATTTATATGCAGTGTGAAACTCTCATCATAAAAGTAACAATAAAATCTATAATCGACCTTGTCTGAACTGCGTCATTAGGCATTCATCATGGCCAATTGATTAGCATATCACAGTGGGGCGACGTGTCACTTTTAGCACGTATTGTTCGCATCTGCCTTGCATCTCTAATGTTATTAAATTCTAATCGGATTGTTTCTTAAATCGAAAATAATCTCTCTAATATTAGAGATATCGACATGCTACATAACTTTTCTTTCTTGTGAGGAATAAAACAATTTCTTGAATTTACAACTTTATTATTCCCGCGCAAAATACAACTCAAACATCAATATCGTTTTTTTTCTTTTTTAATGTTAACTCGTATAATCGTACCAGCCAGTGACTATATAAATAAAAACTTATCATTATAAAAATAATACATCATGAAAATAACACAAAATAATTAATTCAATAGTGCTATAATAAAATAATTTGATATATTTCTAACACTTGTATGAAAGCCGGACGTGGACCAATAGACCACAGTAAATATTACAAATAATTACCTATGTGACACTTCAGCACGCGCAACTCCATCCTATGCTAAAAAATATGTTACATCGGTGCGCCTATTAAAAAAATACTGTGCTATTTTTATTTGACTATTGACGGAGGTATTAGTTTATTATCTGTGAATTAAAGTCATTAAACAATAAAGCAGCATTCTTATACCACTGTTATTAAGGTGTGATTGTTGCCATGCGGCATTTTAACCACAACCATATCAAAAGCTGTAATACCTATCTACTTAATATTCCGTATTATAATAGTAACAATTCAAAGCACATACTAGGGAAATAAAGCAAATTTGAATTTAATTGCTTATATATCTAATTAATCATACTTATAAGTGACGTGACGAGTATATAATTTTATCTATTGTAGACGTGATCTTGAACTCAAACATCAATTGTTGAACTTGTGTACGGAAATATAAATAAAGAACATTAGGTATACTTTAATGAATTTACGTAACCTTACAATATCAATATAGATACGAATATATGGATTGAACTATTTAACAGACACATTTATGGACATAAATAAGGTTTTATCGACTTTGGAACTTAATTAAATGTTTGTGTTTTATTTACATAATTATAATTTACTAGCTATTACCCGCGGCTTCGCCCGCGTTAAAAAGAAAATAATATGACATACTAAAATACATAAAACTGAAAATTCGTACCTGCATTGGAATAAAAGGTGTGCCATCTGTCGAAAATTGGTCTAACCAACTCCCAAACCCTCGTGGGCTCTTGGACAACAACTTTGCTAAAGATCATCACTTGATCAAATACATAGTTTCCGATTCTATAACTACTTACGTATTAAAAAATAATTAAAAAAACCTTTTCCCACGGACTAAATTGTGAATCTAAACCATTCTCAAGTACCGTTGAACACACACAACAAATTTAATCAAAATCAGTCCATTCGTTTAGGAGGAGTTCAGTGACATACACACGCACATAAGGAATATATATATACAGATAATATGATATTCGAGCCCTACCCAATAAGTCTCTCATTTTAAGACAACTATCAATCTTAGCGAGCTCTATCTAACGAGCCGTTTAATTTTGTTGTTATTGTTGCAACGATTTTAAACCGTTGCTCGTATCGAATCGCAGGGTAATTACACGCTGTAATTGATCTAAAATAAGCTTCGCGATGTAAGACAGAGGTATGATACCGTTTTAAAATAGCTCGGGTTATATTTTACTGTAATTGATTTGATAAAGCTATCAACCTGTAACTTCAATTACATTATATTAAGTTTTTCGTTTATGTCTGTTTCACGTTCCAAATGTAACACAACTATGTGTTACGTAGATGTATTACAGATAAAACATTTCATTTCATACAAACTCTATCTTTTCGCAAATGCCCCTATTAATCGATTCATTCATTTTCAAATTTTAATCAGTACCTTTTTTCAAATACACAATATATTTCATCACTACTTCAATGTGACTGCTTCAAAGGTAACATGGATATCTCTAAAATGTACAAAAATATACGGTTAAAGAAATTTTGCCTCGACATTCAACAACAAAAGACATTCATAAAAGTTATAAGGTCTTACTCGACATAGGTTACTTTTTACACTAAAATGAAAATTAAAACAACTTCACGGCATTGCACGCGAGTAATTATGTAAATTATGGTGAATGTTTGCAGCAGCCTACTAGTGTCCCATTTCTAGGCTCGTGTCTTCTCTTGGACGTCTTACACAGGCCATAGTCGATACACATACTTTTGAAAACAGTACGTACATTTCTCCAGCATATATGTTTTCTCACGATTTTTTTCTTCGCCGATAAATCAAATAATAATTTTAATATGTACACGACGTTGAAAAATCAGAGGTGATGTCTATAGGTGAAAGTAACCGTAAAGTATGGCGTTAAATCGCCATGTTTCCTGCGAACATGTTTGTTGCTACAATAACGTAATAAAAATCATCCATCCAGCATTTTGAGGTCCAGTGCCGGACATAGACTTACTCTAATTAACGCTAGTTTAACCCACCTTAGTTTTCTGAATCAAACGGCATCTCACTGTCTTGATTAGGCAATCTTTTGCCTAAACGTAGTCGCCATTCGAGGACCTTTTCCCCATCGATTAATTATCAATTATCCGAGTGCAAAAATAAAGAAGCATGGTTACAATGTTTTTTTTCTTTTAGACGATTTAATTTTACCATTGTTCCTTTTATAAACAGTTTACTTGTCATTTCAGACGGGCCGCCTAGATTTCAACGCGAGCCGTGTGACCGGACACAAGGGCCCGGTGCTCGACATCAAATGGAACCCGTTCAATGACAACATCATCGCCTCATGTTCCGACGACTGCACGGTAACGGACTTGTTTTGAACTCTTACTGTTGCTAGGGTGATTTGTGAAGAAAATTGTTTGGCAGTTAACTGCCGGTTTTAATTCCTAATATTCGCACATGGTAGTTAAAAATATGTGTTATGGCTGTAAATAAGCTTATAGCATAAGATTCGAGTCTATAGAAGTAAGAATATTCTTTGTTGAACTTGGGTATAGTAGAATATTTTATTATTGTAAATATTTTTTTCTCAAAAAAACATTACTAGAATATTGTGTTGATTACATTTTTAACATAGTTATTTATAAATATCTGTTGTACTATTAAAAATGAGAGACAGTTACTACTTATAGAACTAAAAGAAAAGAAAATAATAATTTACTTTGCATAACTTATAGTCAGAAAATAGTATTAGGAAATTTACATTGTCATATCCTTGATCGCGTTTAAATTACAGTCTAATGATCGCTATGAGATAACAGGTGATAAATTTAACCTGATATATGACTTGACTTACTGCCAGAGACCAATGTGACATATCAATGAGAGTTCTTAGGTCAATTCGGCCTAGCAGATTTTCAAATGAATAATTGATAGTCTCATGGAATCTATACTTGTACATTATTTACGCTTATAAAGTGGAAGAGCCAGAGCAGTTTAACCTGGAGGTACCACCGCCACATCTGTTACTAACATGTTTTTCTTTTGGTGATCGGGTGTGGATGCCGGCTGATTTACATATGAGGCGATCAACTTATTGTCCGCAATGGCAAAGAATTTTCGATAGGTTTCATGTAGGACCAGTTCTATATACATTAGTTTCAGGTGTCCACAGACGGAAACCATTTACCATCATATGGGCTAAAGGATCATTTGCTATTTTGATGAAAAAAATATTCAATATAATTTAGATATCTATCGTGAATGTGGTGTATTTCATATCCAATTATGAGTTCACGTTACCTACGATTATTATGCTTTAACAAATCCCTCATGCGTGTTATGCGCGTTTAAGTAGGTACGTGATACAGAGACGACATGCCCGATTGTCGCTTTATTTCCATAAACATGTGCAGAAATTTTGTTACCAAGAACGCTATGTTCGGTTTTTTATGAAATTTAAGTTGCAAATGAACATGCAGTCCACCTGTAGTAAGTGGTCACTTGCGTCCATAGAAATCTATAGTCAACAACAAATAGAATTGGTGTTCGATCACCTGGGATCGGGCACAGATGCGTCTCTGAGGACGTAGTTGGAAAGGTATAGAACAATTATTTGTTTGTCCTCTTGTCACTCTAGAACCACTGATCCAATTTAGATTTGTTTTTACCGACTGTAGAGGGTAATGTATTTTCGAGCGTATGTATGTCTCATTCTTTAGAAAGTCTTACATCCCAAACGGCTTGATGGATTTTAATATATGAGATGTCGTGGGATTCGTCGGTGGTCGTTGGTTCGTATTGTGGGAGTGATTAAGGTTATTTAAGCAAACAGTAATCGCAAAATACTGCGTTTTTTAACAAAATAGCTATTATACGAAAACGTTCCATGAATACTCACTTTATATCAGGGTGACTCTACAATACTATTGCCTATCTAATAAAAACGCGTACTCGAGTGGTACCGTGACTGATAAGTCGCAGGTCGATACTGATTAAAAGTAGTAATGGTTTGCACATATCACGTACACTCAAACTCAATGTATGGATTAACAACACTTTTGTATGTAAATTACGTTCAATGTAAAAGTTCATATATAAAATTGTCTTTTTAATGGTTAAGTGACTACAAATACATCAGTTAAGCAGAAAAAAAAAACAGCGCTCCTATGTAAAATGAAACAGATGTGTTGATTTATATTATTTCTGGGATCTAAATTGGTAGCCACATGTGTTAGTGTTGCTAAAAATTAAAAATACTTTCCGATGTTACTGAGCTATTAACCGTTATGTAGGTCTATCACATGTTATCTACATGCCATTAATTTATTTTTAACCCTTATTTTATGGGTAAAACAAAAAAATAAGTATAAATGCCTGCTATAAGACAGCAACAGTTGGTGAAGCTAATAATATGGTATGTGTTACTTTAAAAAGCATAATTCTCTTTTTAGAGCAACCATAAACAAATTTGTGAGAATACTTTAAAGTTAAATATTTTATACGATGTGGCAATGATGTGTGTTAATAGACTACTTACAACATTATGAGGAAGGTGTGTTAATTGTTTTTTTATTGACTGACAACATGCTATAATTTTACTTTATATGATCGTTTTACGTAACAAATAAATAATATAATTATGTTACTCTGTACCTTATGAATATAAAATTTTAATTACCTGTAACAAAATTAATAAATGTAACTATGTTGAGAACAATAAAAATATAATGTAATATAATAATTAATAATCTCTTCCTTTTGGGAAGTCGAATACCAAACTCTATTAGTATTTTTAAAAGTACAATAAACACGTGAAATATATAAGTGCATAATATCTGCTTAGGTCTAGGAAGACTTAGTACCTATAGATCTAAAATATATTGTTTTATTCTTAAAGTTCAGCGCAGGTTATAATAGTACCTGTATGTCACATAGCAATAAGTCTTAACTTAAGCATCCGAAATCTCTTCAAAGACAGGCAACAAATAGGTAAAACCGGTACAAAAATAAATACGTAATACACTAATATTGTCAATTTAAAATCTGGGATTGAACACTGTTCACTATGACAGGCGACTGACGTCAACTATGTCACATTGGTTCCAGGTGAAGCTATGGCACATCCCGGACGGTGGGTTGTCCATGCACCTCACGGACTGGCTGGTGGAGCTGCACGGCCACAAGCGGCGAGTGGCTTATGTGGAGTGGCACCCCACCGCCGAGAACATCCTGCTCAGCGCCGGGTTCGATTACTTGGTATGTTAAATTCAAGATATAGGGTCTTCTTACTACAAAGTCACAGATATTCATGTAAAGAAGTTTGTGGTCTGCCTTACATTTAACCCAATTTACTTTTTACTTTTGACCGAATTTTAAAATACTTGTTCCTCCCTTTACCGGAGAATGAGGAAGAACTAAGACTATGTTAGGAAGAACTAAGACTATGTAAGTAAATTTAATATTGACATAGTCATTGTATATGTTAGTTGGGAAGATTAATTTAGAATTTACTCAATAATCGTATTAACTGAATGTTAGTTGTAACGCGCTATAATTTCATTCCTTATACAATAACAAAAAATAATTGAAGTTATATAAAATAATCGTTAATATAACATACTCACACAAACTACTTTTTTTGGCCAAATGTAGAGTAACATTCTGGAACTAGTTTTGTATAACTATAATTTACCAAATAATGTAAAATTAAAGATCATAATAAAAAAGTAAATTTCGTAGGGTTTCCTCACTTACATTATTGTTAAGCGGGATAGTAAGAGAAATTCCAAAAATTCAAGATTTAAAAAAAATACGTTTTATTAACGCCTACTATTAATATTATCAATTTATCCATTTTTTCTGTACTAAGAATCAAAAATTGACATAGATTGATTGAGAATTGATTGTTAAATATCGTTCTTTACTAGGCAAAAAATAGATATATCGATTTTAATGAAACGTACTTATTTAACGAACCTAGATATAGAAATCGCACATTATGTATGATAAAATATCCCTATGCCTACCTAACGCCCTTTAGTTACTTAAATACATCAAAAACACAGTTTTGAGATAACACCGATCTCGATCAATGTCAGGCGTTATCGTATCAGCGTGTAACGGTCACCAACGGACGGTGGATAGCCACGCGAGTCCGCACTAAGTGTTCCGACATGACCGATTTCATGCTCCACAGTGCGTGCTCTATTGAAATTATAGTCTTGTCCGTTCCGCATGTTGGGATTCATGATTTTTTTATACACATTATAATACTACACTTGAAGCATGGTCTCAACTTGCTACTCAGTAGTGTGTCGTTGGTAGAGATCTTAAACTAGAAACATGACCTGTAAAACCGAAAACCGGGGAAAAATGCGTTAGGTTAGGTTATTTAAAAATTAAAAAGTAGTTAAAAATCATAATATCAGTTCATAGGTTCAAATTTTATACAGGAATCCTACAGAAGTATGTTTCTTACCTAATAGTATTACTCATAATAAATACATATGCTGCAAGTTGTATGTATTTATGTAATATTAAATACATGTGCAAAAAATTGTGTGAGTCGCCTTGTTTTTCTATTGTTTAAACAAGCATTTTTTTTGTTTGGAACCGGTAATTTTATAGAAATGATGGACAGACATTCCACGTTTATTCGTCTATAAATGTATAACAAACCTTTATTGCTTTCATGTTTAGCTTATGACGATATGCACGCGTCGATAACTGTATGAATATAACTGTTTGAGTTCAATACGTGGACATCAAATAAACACTACTCAAATCCTTCTTATAGCTAGCCAATGTTTTTCCTTTCCATTAACCTATCTTTAACTAGAATTGAATACGGTCAGAAACCCTTTAAATGTAAAAAATATTTTTGGAATAATTTTATCTATTTTATACAACTCTACTTGTAGATCTTCCAAAAAAGGCGTTGTAGGTGGATTATCCTGCTTTGTTAAAGGCAGTCAGTGTTTTTCCATTCCATTTTCACTCGTCAATTACAAATTAATACACGCAGAAATCTTTTACATGTAAATTCGTTTTTGAAATAAATATATCCGTTTTACATTAACATATTACAAACTTGTAAGATCTTCCCAAAAAAGTGCTTTCTACACTCACAGCCCCAAATACACAAACACCTAAACCCAGAAACCTACATTCATCATATATGTCCGGCCGGGGATCGAAGCCGAGACCCTCTGCGCGTCAGGTATAGTGACCGCTCCGCCACGCGGATCGTTAGAAAGGTGATGCAGGTGGATTATCCCGATTTGTCTAATGCAGTCAGTGTTTTTCTAGCTCTTTTGACAATCGCCAACTACTTTTTTAATGCGCTCAGAAACCCTGTAAATGTAAATTTGTTTTTGGAATAAATTTATCCATTTTACAACGCTCTAAACTTGTATAACTTCCCAATAAGGCATTGTAGTTGGATTATCCCGATTTGTCACAGGCAGTCAGTGTTTTTCCATCCCATTTGACATTCGCCAATTACAAGCTTAGAAACCCGTTAAATGTAATTTGTTTTTGAAATAGATTTATCCATTTTAAATTACTTTAAACTTGTAGATCTTCTCAATGGGGCATTGTTGGCGGATTATCTAGATTACGTTTGCACAAATAAGTAGATTAATTGGATTATCTCAGCGGATTCAATCACATTAATGACGTAATGTAAACATTAGCAAAGCTATAATTATATCATGTCTGTGTTTTCACTTTTTACTAGTAACCAACTGAGAGTTCGGTTTCGGCTGAAAACCCTTTTTCGGTCGGACACTACTTTTTACACAAGAAATAATTATGGAAATATTATATGAAATGAAATATGTACGGGACGTTATCCATTCAATATAAAATATCACATAAACCTTGGTAGTTCAATGCGGAACCCTTTATAAATCATGACCTGACTATCTGTACATTACATATCAATCATAATCTCAAAGTGACTACTAAGCTCAGAAGAAATCAGTGTGTGGCGATAGAGCCGCCAAAAAATACCACCTTTAACATTAGTTCTAAAAAATTATATCCGTTATGTCGTTTGCAGATCTTCGTATGGGACGTGGGCAAGGGCGAGGCGGTGAAGGTGATCGACTGCCACAGCGACGTGATCTACTGCATGTCGTTCAACCGCGACGGCTCGCTGCTGGCCACCACGTGCAAGGACAAGAAGCTGCGCGTCATCGAGCCCAGGCGTGGGATCGTGCTCTCGGTGAGTAGTAGTCCTTGTCGTTATTGCAATTATTGCAAAATGTGTGAAATGAGACTGAAAAACGAAGAAGTGGCCGAAAAAAATCTTAGGATTTATTAACCTTGTAGCTTTTTTAAGTAAATAAGTAATTACTTATTCTCAGCTTGAATTTAAGATGTCTATGGTTTTCTTTTGCAAATGGCGTATAAAAAATTCAATAAATTTGACTTTAACCAGTGATTTGAGTTTGATAGTTTTTGTATATATGACGTGTATTTGTTTGTTTCTATCTTTATGTATGACTGTGAATACAGCCCAATTAATGTTATGTCACAATAGACATGTTATTCATAATGTTACATAATAAAGACTTTTTTGTCAACATATGTAAATTGTTTTGTAATCTTCTCATAGATGAAGACATTATACAACCATTTTTCTTAATGTTTTCTTAATTTCCCAGGAGGGTCCCTGTCACACGGGCACCAAAGCGTCCAAATGCACGTTCCTTGGCAGTCAAGGCCGGGTGCTCACCACGGGCTTCTCGCGGTACAGCGACCGTCAGTACGCGGTGTGGGACCAGCATGACCTGACGAAACCGCTCGTCTGCGAAACCATCGATAGCTCGTCGGGAGTCGTGTTCCCGTACTACGATTATGATACCAATATGGTAAGCGGATCTATACATTTGTAAGAAACAAATTTTGTGCACCTATTTGTACCTTACTTAATTTTAAATTATACCGTATAATGTGTTATACTCTTAAGTCATATTATATGATGATAATAATTGTGTACTCTGGGTCTAAGCCATCTCACTTCCAGAGGAGATCCGACATAACCTGGAAATATCGAAAATAAATTATTTAAACTGATTACCTCTCACATTGATGGCTGAAAATACTGACAAAAGAAAACTCCGCTGTCACTGTTTATAATTAGTATTATGTGGAATTAATAAATTTTAATATACTCCTAGGTATATCTCGCCGGCAAAGGCGATGGGAACATTCGATACTACGAAGTGGTCGACGAGCAGCCTTACGTTCATTTTCTCAACCAGTTCCTCTCAGGCAATCCACAGGTAAGATCTTCCCTAATTTAATGCATTTACATTTATTATCACTACACTATTTAGATCATTTTCATTAAACTAACTTTAGAAGCAAGATTAGTCCTTATCGCATACATGTGCACTAGTTGGAGTACAACAATTTTACCTTACAAAAATACATAGTTAATATGTAAGATTTACTTTCTTTTTATTCCAATTAATTTTATAAATCAATCTAATGACCTTAATCACCAACTTTATTCATATCCGACTCAGACTGATGCGCACACACACGCAAGCGCGCACACTCGTACAGTTGACTTTGTAAATAATGATATGGATTGCAATAATAATTGGCCTAGTGTAAGTCGAACTCGCACACGGACCCGTACCACAAATATTTTTTTTTTTTTAATTTTTTGTATTTTTTTTTATTATGGTAGCCACTAAGATAAATACAATGTGAAAATTTGAACTGTCTACCTATTACGGTTCAATAGATAAAACGAAAAACATCGAGAAATATCGGTTTCTTGTATGGTGACACCCATTTATTTTTCAACCTATTTTTTATTTGTTGTTGTAGCGGCCACCGTTATACATCCTCTGTCAAAATTTCACCTGTCTATCTATTACGGTTCCAGAGATAGAGCCCTATCACAGACGGACAGACTCACAGACAGACAGCAAAGTCTCAGTAATAGGGTTCCGTTTTTACCCATTGGAATCGAAACCCTAAAACATGCTTACATTAAGATTTGTTTATATTAAGGCAAATTTTAAATATTATTTTAAATCCAGTCAGTGTATCTAGTGTACTCATAGTGTACATTTGTCGCAGCGCGGGCTGGGCTTCATGCCCAAGCGTGGGGTGAACACGGCGGTGTGCGAGGTGTTCCGATTCTACAAGTTGCACACTTCACGAGGCTTATGCGAACCTATCTCGATGATTGTGCCGCGAAAGTCTGATTGTTTTCAGGTAAGCTTTTATTTATTAAAAATATGCAATATATAGCATCATGTATGGTCTAAATAAGTGATTATTGCGTATTAGACATGACTTAAAAAATATTGAGCTACTCACGTAAATGGATGTTGAGTATAGTACTAAATTCGCAAAGTAAAAAATGTAAACTTTATTCGTATGAACTTTGTATGAAAAGTTTAAAACACTAATTTTTGAAGTTATGTAACTTCCACGGCGTATTTAAAATTTTATTGCATGAAACTTTGAAATTTTATTGTTGACGTTCATTCTGTTGTTTTTAGTAGAACCTTATAATTTTTGAGTTTTGAGCACTAAGCTAATTATACATTCGTAGATAGCTTGAAAATTATAAAATTTATCTGTATTTTATTAAAAAAATATTGCAGGAAGATCTCTACCCCGATACAGCAGCGCCTCTGCCAGCTCTCAGCGCTAAGGATTGGTTGAGTGGAATGAACTCCCCTCCTTTGCTTATTAGTATGAAAACAGGTAAGTGTCTAATATAAAACCACTTCGTAAATGTACTTACTATATGTAATCGTGTTTATGATTTTTTTCTATTATATTTATTTTTACATTATATATTTTTTGCCGAGAGGTATTTTCTCAAGACCCCTGTTTCATCAGACTGTCACTCAGTTCTCTCTCTATCGTCTCCTCTATCAGTATTATGGACGTACGTATGGATTTTTATAGCTATATGTGTGTATTTATTTAATTTAAAATAAAAAATAACGTACTAAATTTATGTTTGCTTTAAAAAGTCCGACTTATTTGAGATTTCATCGTTTTATTGTTGTAATTAGTAGTATTCGCATATTTTCATGTTAAACCTAACAATATTAACCTACCACTTCAAGTAAAATGTGGCCTTTTTTACCATAGAATAATTATTCTATGGTAAAAAAGGCCACAAATCAATTGATTAGTATATATAAGATGTAAATAATAAGATATTAATCACCTTAAATATAACTCCTATAATTTTATTCTGCTAACAATGAGATAGAACGCATATTAAAAAAGTGGCCATAAAAATATAACAGACAAAAATATTAACAACAAAATTTAAATACTCATATATTTACAAAATCCACTGCAAATTTATTTATGATTAAGCCAAAACACGATTTTATATTTTACGTTATAGATAAAGTACAGTCACTAATCGTGTGAGTGTGTGTGCATGTTGTTTTCGAAAAGTTATATAATAATATATTATTTTTTAGATATTTTTATATAGGTAAACAAAAAAGAAATTTAACATTATAAGAACTTACTATTTTTTTTATAATATTAGAGTAGCAGACAAGAATGCATTCCACCTGATGGTAAGTGGCTACTGCCGCCCATGGACATCTGTAATCAAACCCAGATAGGATTAGATATTCCTAACTGAGGTTGGACATAGATGCGCCGCTACCCCTGAGGACTAAGCTGGAATGCCTTGGAGAAGTATGTCTTCCTTACCACACCCTTCAAACCAGAACTTAACACTGGCGTTAGTAGCAGCGCCTAACACTGCTGTTATGAGGTAGAAATAGGTGTGGCGGTGGTGCCGCCGGAGTCGAACCACAAAGGGTTCTACCAACTTAAAAAAATAGTAAATAATGTATATAAAAATCCAGGTGTAACGATATCTACTCACAAGCCGCGCACGAACCGCGACGCGCCCGCGCTGCAGCCGCAGGACGCCAACAACCGCAAGAAGTTCGCCTTCCTCTCGCGCGAGACCACGCCCGACTACCGCCCGCTCGCCACCTGGGCCAACGACAACGGCGACAGCGATGCGCCACAGGTACTTGTAGTAATAGCTAATGATACTCCTCCGATCTCCTCCGGCGACAATCCTGATGACTACTGCCGCCCTTGGATATCGATAATCGACCGAAGTCAAATTATAGTCTCAACTAAGGTTATTACGTTTTGCGGTGATGCCTCCAGAGCCAAACCATAGAAGGCTAGTTCAACATTCAAATTTCAAGGTATCGTCTTCATAATTTCGGCGTTGTAACTAGGTTCCTAAGCGCCCTAGTAAGATTTTGTATTTGCGCTATTTACGACACACGGCCAAAATGATTTTTCTTTGACATCATGTGGAAAAGTTCATTAATATTTCAGTAAATTCATTTCATTTTAAAATACAGTATTCTTTGTATGAATGGGTAAGTATAAGTAGAGTTTAGTTAACATTTGTAGCTTAATAAAATGTTAGTAAACACAATGACATCTCCATAGGTACAAGTGACCGAAAAGTCGCAGAAGACGAGCGCGAACCAGACGACAAAGTTCCACCAGCTGCAGCGCATGTTCGGCAAGCACGCGAGCGACGCGGAGCCCGTGCCGCTCTACAAGCAGATCAACCAGGGCGACGTGTTCGCTACTGAACACGAGGTCTGGGAACACGACTTACACTTACACATAATATGCTCTTTACATACATTGCTAGACTCACTGCAAATAAAAATCCTATCGATTTAATAATAAATTTCACATAATTTAGAAAAAGTTACCGTTACATCTTGTATAAATACGCAAGCATGCGTTTAGCGATCATTACATTTAAAATCTATTATTATAAACTAGAGTAGGTCCTATGTAAGATTTGCATATGTTGATTATTAAATCTATACCTTATTTTTAAGCATGGTCTAGGAGGCAAATGCTTAGACCCGATTACAGACTTTACAGATCAATGTCTTTTAATTTGCTGACGACACTAATTTTTCAAATTCCAGTTGCGCCTCGCATTCAACCGGCAAGGCGAGGAGCTTCGGATCGTGAAGCGACAGCTACAGAACAGTCAGCAGCGAGTACGCGAACTAGAGCAGCATGTAGCGTCGCTGCAAGCGCGACTGACGCGCGAGAACTCCGCGTAAGCCGCTTACACCCGCTTATACGTGCCCTGCTCGTTTGGCTTATACACGGTCGCACTGACTTAGGTCGTTTGTCCACAGCGATCGCCACAGAGCCGATACTGATAATTAATGACGGCGCCGAAGTAGCGTAAATACATTTACTGTAGCCGCTTGTCCACCGCACGCCCGTCACCCGAGCACCTTCAACCCGGCCGCCGATATTTCGGCACCGAGATATTGACGGGCCGATGTGCCGGCAATATACAATGTGTCCCGGCATGTAGTAATAAAACTTTAACACTGGTATCTATGATCCATTTCATCGACGAAAATACCTCATATAGGGGGTCCATTCCAAAACACCACCAAACTACAGTATTATTTGTTTTTAACTTATCAAAAGTAACCTTAACTCAAAAAAATTACGGCGGGATGTGATCTACCTCTCGTAGGGACTTACTTTTGATGTTATTTCAAAGGCAAATGTGTAAAGTAACTAACCAAAATAAAAAAATCCTAGCAAATATTGTTTTTCTTCTATTACTGTGGGGAGAAAGTATTTTTTTTACTATATTTTTGCGTATCCAGACGATTTATACAAAAATAGCGCACAAACGAGTGCGTTGACCTACTAATTTTTTATAATTTAATAATAATATTTGAGTTACTCAACAAATTGATATATCAATCACTACTCTAGGACTATTACTTTAAGAGTTATTGTTGACCGAACAGACCTCTTCGCTCGCAGGCGCACGCGTACCTCGTTCGATGACTATGAAGCAGGTAACACAATGTTTTGTTTTTTTTTTCGGTCGGTTCAAATACTTTAGTTTATAAGTTCAGTGATGAAATAAAACAAAAATTACAATGTTTAATACCAATTTACTTTAATAATAAATTGAGCTTAAGACAGAAAACGATCTACTGACGCTACTGATTATGCTTTAAACAATCGATGGGGACCAATTAATTCCTATGTTTGTCTAACTCTATCACACAAAAAATCATATTTCCTTACCTGCTCAAACAATACAATAAAGGACGAAGGTCGCCTAACTGCGCGTGCGCCTGCGAGCGAAGGGGTCTGTTCGGTCAACAATAACTTTTAAAGTAATAGACCTAGAGTAGTGATTGATATATCAATTTGTTTAGTAACTCAAATACTATTATTAAATTATAAAAAATTAGTAGGTCAACGCACTCGTTTGTGCGCTATTTTTGAATAAATCGTCTGGATACGCAAAAATATAGTAAAAAAAATACTTTCTCCCCACAGTAATAGAAGAAAAACAATATTTGCTAGGATTTTTTTATTTTGGTTAGTTACTTTACACATTTGCCTTTGAAATAACATCAAAAGTAAGTCCCTACGAGAGGTAGATCACATCCCGCCGTAATTTTTTTGAGTTAAGGTTACTTTTGATAAGTTAAAAACAAATAATACTGTAGTTTGGTGGTGTTTTGGAATGGACCCCCTATATGAGGTATTTTCGTCGATGAAATGGATCATAGATACCAGTGTTAAAGTTTTATTACTACATGCCGGGACACATTGTATAACACGTTGGAACTTGTCCTTACACTGCCGTCACACGCGTGATATCTGGAACAAAATAAACCGTCGATATCGGTCGCGATGGACAAACTATCGCCGTCACGTCATAATAAAATCGGCCCGAAATAATCTCATTCTCGGTATCGGCTCGATGACGGTGGCGCTGGACAAACGGCCTTACGACGCGTCTCGGCTTCAGTCCACTTGCGACCTTGAGTGTGCGCTTTAAGATTACATGGCGTACGCAGATACTAAACCCTATTCGGAGTTCGTCCTACCAATCAAAAAATATCGAAGGTGAACTGTTGCTTCGTATTCTTATTGTGTACTTCGATATTCTCGCAACACGGAATAGGATGCGTGAATGAAATTTGTCGATACTTAAGAGAGACGAACTACAAAATGTTTTTATTACTGCCATTGAGTTGTATAAAGATCGGAAAATCAGATTTGTATAATGTTTGAGTGATAATGAGAAGCGGGGATAAGGCAGTTGTTTCATTCATATATAAAATGCTTTATATCTACATGATATGTATAGCCTATTCTATTCTGTGAGAACTTAAGATCGAAATCAACCTTAAGACTCGCCTGAAACCCCTGAAATTATGTGATTTTGAACGTGTATTATAAAGGTTTTAAAAGCAATAGATTTGCTTGAGCGAATGCTGCGCATTTGTTTCCTTTGAGGATGCTTAGTAATGAGATGTTTTTGTCAAATCTAACTGCATTTGTGTAACATGCAATATCATAAAGTCATTATTGCAATCTTGTCATCATAAGAGTAAGTTTGCGGTTGGTATTGTCCTGACTTCTCTGTATAGTCTGCTGCACAATTGCAATTATATGATGTACAAAAACTAATTTATTTACGAGCACCATAAATGTGTTTGGTATAAAAAATATGGCTTAATTAGTTTCTTTTAAATTAAATTTTCGATCTCATAATCTGCAAGATTTTTTATTAAGAACAAAAACAGAGGTTGTGTGTCCTTGCGATCTTATACTTACTTTAATGTCATTTTAACGAAAAATAAAAGATGGGAACACATCTTTATTCCTAATAAAGTCACAAACCGACATAAGTAACTATAATATTAAGTTTATCAAGAGATAAGTGAAAATATTAATTAGGTTCTAAACCTATTGGAGACACAATAATATCCTATCTGGATTTATTTCTAAAAACATTTTATAAATACATAGTAAATAACGACAATAAATATCAACGATATAATTGTTTCGTAACATACCAAATATATTTGAGTTCAGAAAGGATACATTGATTAACATAGATTTTACCTATTGGGGGTTAACAGACCACATTATTATATTCATAATGTTATTGCATTATTCATTATATATATGTATATTGCATGAATTGCTCAAATTTGAGTCACATTGCATAAATATATCAATATTTGACATAAAACCGACAATTAGCGTAAGTATAAAGTGCATAAGCCAGTGATTGTTTTGTCACAAAAAGCTTGTTTTGTAGTAGCGCTAGAATTTTAAAATATTTTAAGTGTTTGCTAATAGCATAATGTCTTAAGTATGTACCGCTTATTTTTGTAATTATATTTTTATAGGAAAATGAAATCGAGGCTATTCTCTCATTATTTTTATGCAGTATTAAACCAAAAAATATGGGATCAAAATTAAAGCATTCCGTTTTAAAAACAATTTATCATTGCCTAAAATATTCTAAATTTTGACATACATTTATGGAGTGAGAATATATGACATACTAAACATCCTGATTTTCTTGAGTATTATTATATTTTAGTCTCCTTTAGGCCTATAAGCTTAATACTTTAGAATATTTAAAATAAGAATCGTTTGAAATAATGGCCTTTACAATTTGCTATAGAATTTAATATTTTTTCTTGTGCAAGTCCATGATATAATATTTTCAGATTGTATACAATTATTTTTAAATCCTTGATAAATCAAAAAGCAATCATGTGCAATCAAGTTATAATTAACCTATCAGGGTTTTGCCTTTTTAAGAATTTATTTAATTTTTCATTTTGTGAGTCCATTCTAGCACTGTTTTGACAAGCACTTACAAAGTCTATTATTCCAAGTGTTAGTTATTATGTTTGCCTATTGTTAGGTATTTTATTAGTCTGATTTACATTTGTTTTTGTTACCTGTTTATTTTTAATTAATAATTATGTTCGTGATTCTTCTGTGACTATGCATTGTAATATGTAGAATTTCATATATTTAAGAACAAATCATTTTTTCTTGTAATAATAATGTAATAAATTTAAATATCAATATAAGAGAACACGAGTTATTGTTTCATATGGACATAAAGAATGTGAATGATGTATTGCTATAAGTACCGTATATATTTTGTATTATAGGGATACACTATTGGAAATATCGAGGCACTGCCAAACAGTTCTGAAAGAGCAAATAAGTTGTACAAAAAAGTTACCTGAACTTTTCGGTGTACATACATTTTACTACCATTTAGGTATGAGTATAGGTGCTAGACACTTTCGAGTTTTGCCTTAATCGCTGTTTAGTTTTTAAATACAAATACGATTCGGATTTATGGAAGCGGCAGGAAGGGCTTTGGCCTTGCGGTGTGGCGTATTTCGACTGCTTACGGCAATAATTCAATGTTTATCGTTAATGTTGTAAGATTTACTGTGACGGTATATAATAAACATTACAGAACTTTCTAAAAATGTAGCGTTTTATAGGAAATACATTTACATTCCATTTATTCAATATAACATCGATTACTGTAAGTTCGAAGCAAAGTATTAAAGCATTAGCATTAAATAATTTAGTTACGTGGCTAAGTCGACGTTGATATTTATTGTGTATTTTTATATCATGCTTGTGTAGCACAAATTTCAATAAATGTTTGATCAATCAAATTGGGGTTTTATTCAGATTTTTCCCTTCTAAATTCTGGCTGATATTTTGGAATGTCCAAGATATGAACTAGGTTGGCTTGGATTTACAAATTTGTTGTTTAATTTATGTAATATTTACTTACATTCAACTATTACAAATATTAGGGTATAAAATAAAACCAAGAATTGTGATGTCCTTGTCTGTATTTTATTTATTCCAAAAAGAAATGGTCAAAATACTGAATATTTCTTTATGATAAAGTACAAAATTATTTTAAAAAATAGTAATAACATAATTATACAATATGTCAAAGGATAATTATTTTAAATGGACGGATAGTTTACAATAGTCGGTTAAACTTATAAAATAATATAGAAATATGTATACAATATACAAACAAGTCTTGCTTACAAGAGGTAGATATCTATAGCTTAAGTTTAAAACCTTTGAGATTCACACTTCTTTTTTCCTAGTACTCTTAAAAATGGAATGTAAATAATTACTTAATGACTACTTCATAAATGTAAAAAATCTTTTAAAATATACACTTTAACACTAATAAAATTGACATGATGAGTACAGAAGATATTCGTATATCTGCAGCTGCATTACATCCATCGGTTCCACAAGTGTATATACATGTCCGGTACTCCAGTTTGTCTCCAGGTTGTTGAACATAATTGCAATAGTTCCCGAGGTCTAATGATGAGCAAAATCTCTTTGTACTAATCCCACCTAGAATATTTTAAGATATTAGTTTCATTTCATATTTTACAATAAATGTAAATATTACTGGTATTAGTTAGATAAATTACATTATTTACAATTAATATGTTACCGACAATACTATTACTTTAGGAATCTATTGATGAAAATATCTAAGAATACTACTACTGTACATTTACAAACATGGTCATCAGATCTAAAATCTCAAAATTGGTTAAAGATATATTTTTGATCCTTAGATAACAAAATATAAGGAATATCATTTTTAAGCATCTGAATTAGATAGATATCAATGAAATTATGTCTTAATTTATGGAGTGATTTTTTATTATTATTTTGCAGTGTAAGAGTCAGATGAACATATCTACATTTTGTCAATTTTACAGGAGAGCAAAAATAGTGTGAAAATTCATCACTTCAAACTTTACCAGATCATTAACAGAGATAATATACAGTAGTTGAAATAAAAATATTGAATATAGCGTTACGTCATTTTGCCATTTCATAAAAGACTACATTGTGGACCATTTTGTGAAAAAGAAACCAATTTTTTATTTTTTGTACATATGTTCATCTGACTCTTACACCTCAATTTAATAATAACAATACCCTGACATCCAATCTAATAGGTCAATGTACAGATGATATTATAATACTTACAACAGTATCATCCATTTAGGCTCAGATAAAAAGATAAAGCATTTTAGATTGTGTGCTGCAAAACTTAACAAAAACAGTGCAGTGGTAACTTAAAAATAAGTCAGTCATTTTAACACTATTATTTAGAATTATGAGCCAGAAGCTCTATTGGTGGCATATGCTGGTGATATTTAACAGCGTCACAACCAAAACAGGTGCGAGGTGATTTTTATACAGAGATCTTAGTAACCTATTTGTTTAATGCAGAATCGTGCATCATACACATGACTGCAAGATGTGGCAACTAGTGCCCCATTATCTAAGGTCATTAGCCCATCACCACATTCCATAGTCGAGGAAGAGTTACACTGATAACAATCTATGCCTTCACCTGTTAAATGTGTTAGTAGTTAATAATTATTAAAGTATCCAGTAACAAAGAGAGAAACAGTAGTAATAAACTTAAAATAATCACAAGTTAACAGAATAACCTACTGTAAAATAGTATTTATCCACTATCTCAAGTCGTTTTTATTAGAGCCGTTAGTTAGTATATGAAAATGAAAATTATTTTCAGTTATGACAGGTTAGTTCCCGATATACACTAGAAACAATACAATGAATTATATTTGATATAATTCATTATATTCTCTAAGAATTAGTAGAACCGCTACACCCCTTCACCAACGTTCCCTTGCGGCTCTCACCTTCAAATCTCCCTACATGTTTGATACAGAACTGAGCGTCGTGTATGGTTTCACAATCAATTGGCGCTAAATCTGTATCGCTTTCTAAGAACTCATTGCACTCAAATGGGTTGTTCGAATCAGTCCCCGAACACTGATAACAGTTTATCGAATAAACTAAAACAATAAAATAAAAATGAAACCAAAACAATATAAATGGGCGTTGTTTCTGTAAATCAACAAAAATGTATTACCTGATTTTAAACCTAATGCTACCAATAATACACTCAGCAAAACATTTTTTGTTAACTTTTCCATTGTTAGATGTTTTACTTTATTCAAAATCTTTGTTAAATAGGTAGTTGTTTGAAATTTAATTCAAAAACGATACATAGTACACAGACGCGAATCAAATCAAAATCGATCTGACGTTTCATATTTTGATTAAAATAACATGACACTTTATTTTTTTAAAACGGTTTAATAGACTTGAATTCTGTTCTTTTGGTCTACTAATTGCAGATAACATTTTAGCAGTCATAGACAAAATAGATAAGATAAACACAGACTAAAATACCTTTGCGTGTCTTACATCCATCACAGTGTTGCTATAACATACACAAAAATTCATACCATTTTTTTTATTCCTAATATTTATATTACATTATTATATTACCTATAATAAAATATTTCACTCGCCGTCCGTCCCCCTTTTGCCAGTTTTGCTGCCGTTTCTTTTATAACGCCATCCCACCGTTGGAAATACTATAAAGAGCGCCCAAAGTGACGCAAGGTATGTAAAGACAATTTTAGCCCGAAGAATCATTAAAGTTCATGGCAAGGGATGTAAGAAAATATATAAAAACCTTGTATATTGGACTCCGGACGGATGACTAAATTTGGGAGAACGCTTTCGTAGTCGCAGTAGTAGCGTAGGTAAAGGTGCGACAATATGGATTGAATAACACTGCTTTACAATGTTTATTTTTCAATTATTCTATAGACCCGTTAGGACAAAAAATGAATGAAAATTATAGATGTGTACGCATTTTTTAGAAAGAAAGATGTATTGGTTTAATTTATTTGAATTTATTTATCTAAAGAGTATGATTCTACAATCTTCTTAAAGTATCTAGGTAGGGTATCGTGGATGAATCCAGAAACTTATATACATGGTATGTACAAGCTTGCGTAGAAACTTATGGGAAGATAGAAATTATTAAAACTCTCAAAAACTGTTGCAAATATTTATTCGATCGTTTCATAATAACTTTACAATATTATTTATATAAAAATAGTTATAAAATAATGCTGCACTTATATTAAGTAGCTGTTACAGATAATATATATTTTGTAACTACAATGGACGTTTCATTAACACAGAAGGAAATGTCATAAATATTGCAGTACTCACAAGGATTCTTATTTAATTTCTAGATACAATAGAACACACTTAACGATTCGTTTAGAAAGTATCAACTTAACCAAAATCACAATATGCATGAGCAAACTTAAATCGGCGCCCATGTGAACTTAAATTTGTACATAATAAACCTAATTTAAATGCGTTACCTTGTCTAATTACTGCTAGACACTTATCAAGTATAGGCAGTTATACCAAAACTATATTATTGTCATATAATTAAATCTTAACATAACTAAATACCCTAAGAAGTAAGAATTAAGTTTTATCGCACAACTGGAATGTTGTTAGAGAATAGATTACTTTACGAAGTGAGTAGTGTAAATAAGAAGATTTAGTATTAAAAATAGTAAGTATAAAAATACCCTTATTTTAATTCTATGTCCAGAAAGTACCCAATTTATAAATACATGTATATTTCCATACCAAGATTTAAAATATGATTTCAATTTGATATTACATATCTTGGCACATTACGTAAATCCGAAAAATTAAGGAAAACATAATTATTACCATGCGAGTTCTTATAACATCAAACCAAATAGCATATGTAAAAGTAAAATATCTACAAGTACCTACAATTCAGAATACATAAAGGTAAATTTATTTAATAAGATTCCAATCAACAAAATGTTACGTACACAAATATTTCGCAATAAGATTTATTTTAGAATGGAAATGATCTAGCGACTTTGGCTAGTATCTGTAAAATAACGTTTCAAACGTTGGCACATGCTAGTAAATGTATCCTTAATTAATTTACTATCACCATCCTCCACCAGAGTCATTGATCTTTAATCTGAGGCACTCTTTAACCCTCCATTTACGTGGATATTTCCCAGTGAGCTTTGTATTATTATAACAGACGACGCGTGTTGATATATTACATTTATCTTCTGACGTGCAATGATATTATCTGATTTAAATTGTGTTTAACATGTTTCGTTATGACTACTCCAATCAGTTGGCCAGTGTGCCTTTTTTTAAACATCTCGCCAGAAATTTAGAAAAAGGTAAGGAGAAATACAAAGATGTACCCTAAACAGTATCATTTCCGTATATACAATATACACCAATGTGATCAGTTGTTGAGCTGAGGCCTTAAGGGCAGGGAGCCCTCCACCCACAAGGTCGGGCTCTGCAGCATGGCCTGCCACAGGGCGACTTCTTTGCCCATGCTGTCCATCCAGTTGACGCTCGCTCCCATGTATGTTCCTGAAAAATATTGATTTTATTAGTTACTTTATAGTTTGTTTCAACTAAGAATTTAGGTCAGGTTTTGATAAGTAACAAAATAATCACGAGGAAACATTAATAGCTTGTCAGTTTTATATGCTTTCGAATATAATATAGCTGAATTTGATGAATACGAAAGAACCTATAGCTCTTAAAATTAATATATTGAAAAGGTGATTGATCAGTAGTATAATGTTTATAAAGTTGAAAGCGTAAGGTGTAGTGTGCACTTGTTTCTTGGTGTGCGCGGATCATGAAGGGCTCTATATAAAGGTCTTAGTACCGGAGTTAACATAACCATCAGTGTCAAACGACTGCGTTACGGCGCTTATGAGGTAGTTGGAGGTAGTCATAGTCTCAAAGACTCAAGTATAGGTTCGGCGGTAAATGAAAGAAAGGGTTTCACGTTGAAACGTTACATGGGGAGATATTCACAAGGAATTAGATACAATCCTAGAGGTAGAGTTCGGGAGCAAGTTCGTATTATCACCTCGTTTTCAGCTAGCCCACATATTGTGGAGGTACCCACCAGTGCCGAGCGAGAGTCACACGGCGCCCATGAAGTAGTTGGTACTAGTCAGAGTACCAGAATCTGACGTATAGATTCGGTGGTAAACGAAGGAAAGGGGTTTCACGTTCAAACGTTACAAAAAAACATAATCCTTAGGAGACAAACAAACCCAGAGGTTGAGCTCGAGCTCAAGTTACGTGCAGCTAGCTCACGATTCTATGTATATTTAAACGTCAAGAGATACTGACCGGTGCCGAGCGAGAGGCGCACGGCGCCCATGAAGTCGTTGGAGGCGAGGCGGTCGCGGTCCCACAGGCTGAGCTCGAGCGCGCGCGCGGCCAGCTCGTGCGGCGCCAGCGCGCGGTACGTGAAGGTGTGCTCCCAGCGCGGGCTCAGCGAGCGCCGCGACACGCTCGTCTTCTGCTTGGCCAGCCGCCCGCGCTCCGGCAGCAGGTAGCTGCGGACACGTTACGATACTAATTGTTATTTTGACTTTCATAGAAAAAAGATTTATGGATATGATATGTGTAGTCCGTGCCAAACTGCTAGTCCGCCCTGAAGTTGTTGCGAGCAGATGTAGTCACACAATTTGCTATGGTGATGCGATTCATTTCTATATTCAGAGCGGACTAGCAGTTTTACAAAGACTATATGATATGCTAGTGGTATACGTTTCGGTATCGAGTTTTAATAATAATGTAATGTTTAGTTTTAATGTCTCAGGAATCCCTGATTTTCCAACTTGTAGAACATTTAAATTAATTTCATATGATATCTTAGCGACATAAGAAAAATCATGAAACTACCTGTAGAGCTAAAAATTTTCTCAAAAGTATTTTGAATTATGCTATTTGCCAATTCGGACTTAACAAGTGAATTATGATCTAAGTAATTCCTATTCTGAAATGACAGTGATTCCACCGCGGTGGCCAAGTGCGTATTGGTAGACTTCACATACCTTTGAGATTTTATTATAAATCCCCAAGGTATGCAGGTTTCCGCGCGATGTTTTCATTAACCGTTTAGCAAGTGATAATTAATTTGTAATACGCACATAACTTTGAAATATCAGAGGTCCGTGCCTGGGATATGAGCCTAGGACCCCTCGAAAGAGAGGCCGAGTTTCTTAACCACTAGGCTATCACTCCTATAGAACAATAATGAGTCAATATTGAACAATAAGGATAAACAAGCACAGTAATCACCTCTTGCAAAAGACATCAGCGAGTCCATTGGGCTTGGTGGCGACGAGGTTCTTGGCCTCCTTGACGAGCACGTGCAGCGTGCCCTTGCCGCGCCCGTCCGGCTCATACTTCAGCCCCACCACCAGGTCGCCGCGCGTGCCCTGGTGCTCGTCGAATTGTTCTGTCTGTAACCAAAATGTTTTTATCTTGTTTATTTATTTAATAAGTTTTTGTACACAGATCTTAAGAACAGAAATATTATAGATTTAAAGTATAAAGGATTGCTTATTTCGCAATTAAATGTCATGTACTTTTACGACTTTTTATACGAGTAGATAGACAGACCCTATGTTAATGTTAACAGTGGTAATTTGAATAAAGTATGGACTTTGGTTGTCTGGTTCGTAAAATATTCAGGCATATAGATACTGTAAACAGTTTGCCTGCATGCATCAAACAACACTAAAATTAAATTTTCTTGATAGTTACATTTTATATTCCACTTACTTTTTAATAGATTGAACATAATACAACAATACATTTAATTGCCAACATAAATATTTCATTTATTTGCAAACTAATTTTTAAAACGATGTATATTTTAATGTCAATAACATATTTTAAGCATTGTTAACTGCGTTATTTCATAAGATCTATTTGACTGATGTTTTCTTGAAAAAACATTTTGATTGGATTTGGTTACTTCGTTTATGAATAATGTATAACAATAATAAAGTAGTAGACTTTGAAGGCATTCTTATTTAAACATTTGATAAAATAATAGTAATAAAAGGATTCATTGAGATAAACATGTTCAGTGTTAGATAAGTTAACCTTATTCGTGCATGCCACCATGAGCAGTCGTGGCCGAGTGGTTAAGGCGTCTGACTCGAAATCAGATTCCCTCTGGGAGCGTAGGTTCGAATCCTACCGGCTGCGAATTTATTTTTACAATACAATCAATAATCATATTTTCGAGGATGTTCCAAATGCTTTTCGATTTGTTGTTGTACCGCATATGCTGGAGATTTATTTTAATCCTTATGACCAATTTGCAAAATGCACCTTTTTAATTTTTGAGGTTCAGATTACTGATCACTACTTTTATCTTAATGATTTATTCATCATAAATTCACGAGTAAACTATTTATTTTTATAGTCAATAAATATTGGACGTTATTGATGTTTAGTAAGGTATAAGTAGTTATATTGAATATTGGTGTATCAAAGAATGTTTGCAACTAATCCATTCGTGGCGAACACCTTTTACTATCTACGTAAATTCAAAAGTATGTGTTATGTGTGTATGATCTTTTAGAGCATCTAACACTTATCTTGCAGGTATATAAAAGTGTTAGCAACTGACCCGTTCGAGCAGCTTGGGCCATATGGGCGCAGGGTCGTCGAACACGACCTCGGCCAGTGGCACCGTGACCTGGCCGAGGAAGGAAGACGGCAGACTACTCGATGTAAAGGATACCTAACTGTCTGCATAATAACTAGAGTTCCGACAGCGATCTGTTTCCCTAGTAGTGATGTTTCTAACAATATCAAAAAGTGTTTGCAAATAACCCGTTCGTGGCTTGCAACTTGTACCTTACACGCAACTTCAAAAACGCGTAATTGACCCCTTGGTGCATCATATTATGCATATAGGTGAAGGTGTTTCATAACATATTTTGATACAGGTTGGGAAGTGGTGGTAGTTGTATTGACATTCAAAAAGTGTTCTGTAAAGAGTCTATTTTGAATAAAAAAAATATTTGATTTGATTTAGCAACTGACCCGTTCGTGCAGCTTGTACCACATGGGCGCGGGGTCGTCGAACACGACGTCGGCCAGCGGCAGCGTGACCTCGCCGAGGAAGTCGTTCCGCCCGAACATGTCCGCGTGCCACGCGCTGAGCCACAGTGTCCGCGAGGACAGCGAGGCCAGCGGCTGCACGAAGCTCAGCGTCTCCTCGAACACCGGGTTCAGCGTGTTCTTCTTCACCTTGGTCTTCCTCTTGCCAGCTTTCGACTTGTCGGGCAACAAGTACACCTGGAATGCGGACATTGATTTACTGGTATGCGGTATCATTTATCTACAGACATGTTAGATACGCCCCTTGGCAGATAAAATAATATCTTCAGGTCCATTACATATTTTGGGTGTTTGTTATATGTGTACATATACTTATAGTGGTAAAGACGAAGAGTGTTGTCAGTAAATCCAATTTTTAACCACGATATATGTATCACATATCACAAGGAAGCTCGCCTGTAAAGCTTGGTTATTTTTTTAAATACTGGCCCTATCGTAATTATTGATTAAAGTTCAATAACTAAATCATTTTTGTACATCTACATAAGTTATTGTATAGTAGTAGAAAGTTACAATATTTTAGGTGTAGTCCTATTATTTCACCCATTTAACATCCATTATATAAACGTGACTAACGTAAAACAGTAGTCATTACCTAAACGATGTAGTAATTTATTTTATGCAATAAGTATTTTAATTACATACATTCCTGTGGTTTTGCGGGTGTCTGTCGTTGAGGGAATGTAATATTATAGGCAATCATGAGCCTTATTGTGGTTTATATTTATGTCGTTCTCAGATTCCAAACACAATATTAAATTAATTAGTTGATGTAAAATAATAAACTGATTGTATGCTTTCGTCCAACCTTTATGTGGAAATGCGCATAGTTAAGGTGTCCCGTGTAATGCCATTATTATTAATCAATCTATCCATTGTTTACCTATCAACGATCGATATTAGACAATTTGTGCGTTCTGTATAGAAATTGTCAAATTCCTATCTTTGGTACCTAGGCAAAGTTTGGATACGTTGAGTATTAATAACGTATTTATCACCAGTTTACAGTAAAGTATACAAAAATAAATATAATTACACACCTTGACGTAAGGATCCGATCGGTTGCGTTTGACGTCGATGGGCGCCAGGTCGCGGCACCGCTTGACGCCCACCTCCAGGGCACCGAGCCGGTAGTTGTACAGCAGCGAGAACTGCACCTCCCCGCGGATGGTCACATTGCCCCGCATGCCCTCGCCCGCGCCGGAGTACACCGACGCCATCGACTCGGAACGGGCCTGGAAACAAAAGCAATTTATGATCAGCGTGAGCTTAAATATACTCGTAGGTTTGTTATTGTGGAGGTCCAAAGCAGTGGTGTCGTCGATGTCGGCAAAAAAGACTTTGTAGTCTACCTCTAACTTTTTTCTTACTTTTCGGAACAGTCCTTAAATTTTGTTGGCAAAAAACAAAAAAATAGTTCGTCCTGTGTGAAGATTTTTTATTTTTAGCCTATGCTAAGAGCGAACCCGTTACAACCCCTTCCCTGCCCCTCATTTACGCCATATATGTGGGTACCTAAGTATCAGTTAAAATTTTATTACAATAAATATTTTCGTTGCATTATTACATTAATAAGATATAAATTTATACATATAAAGACTATAAACAATTAATATGTTTTCTATATTAGTCCTTGAAACTTATTTTGGTCGTCAAGCCCATTAAACAAATTGGATTATTTGAGGATCAGACTAAACTGCTGAAGATAATTAATCCTCTTAGTAGTTAGTTACATTAACGACTATAATCGTGTAATAGTTATCCTCGAAAAATCTTTTGTAGATATAATACCTGTTTAATGGTCGAAGGTAGCGACAAAGTTCGCTTAGTTCTCGCTTTCATTTTTAATCCAAATGTTATCTAGTCATACAACAAACACATTTCACAATTAATTTAATTGAAATAAACAGTGTTGTCCCACATTATTCATTCGCAACTGTACCGATCGTACTAATGTCTGTTTACCTGCTTTATCTCTCGCCATTTGATATCTTACAGACTTAGCGCGGATACACACTGCGATTTTTTTGCAGCGATTCAGTAGCGCGTTTCGTGTACCTTGTTCCTAGGAGGGTAACACATCAGCGATATTCCTCATCAACCACGCAGACGCTGGCGACAGGCAGCAATGACGGTAGATGTCGCTCGTATAATAGCTCCCTAACGGTTCCGGACGACATGAGCTCGGTCGCCGACGATGGGCCGTGGCAGCCGCTTGCCGTGGCCTGTCACAGTCGCTAGCGACAGGAGGCGACTGCCGTCAGCAAACCCTGGCGTCAGCCGCCGACCGTCGTCGTCTGTCGTTCCTAAATCATCTCCCTAACGCGGAACTGTTGTTATCTACATGGGGTAGAGTCGTGTAACGCGACATCATCGCGACTGTATCACGATCTTTCTGAGATAATATCACTACTAAATCACTGCAAAAAGTCATTGTGTGTAAGCGCGCTTAGGTATGTCTGTTGTACGTATAATATGAGAAATATCAACTATTCGAAGGCTATGTAACTCGTTCTGCTTCATTTTTCTACATTAGTGCTTACATAACAATCAAGATACTTGATCAATAACTTTTGAATACGTATGAGGTATTAATTCAAATGAACTTAATGTGATGTGAAGGACAGTGAAACTTTATGAGTTTCCATATCCAGTACACGGATATTTTCAACTCGTTTATATGGATATTTTATTTACATACTTACCCACTAACATACATTAAAAGATGTCATTTACAACAAGGAAGGCAGGCTAGTTTAACTTGTATATTGATATTTTAATCTTTATATTCAATAATATTTATAGGTGCTAAGTCTAACTTTGTTCTATTTTTCTCCATTATTGCGTAATTACACCTTTACAGACTCAGGTAGTCATTGTTTATTTACATAAAGATTAAACAAGTTACTTTATGTTTAAAATAATATTTACAAAACAATCTACAAAACAATTTATATTATTTTTTTGTTAAAAGTAAAACTATGTAGTTTTAAGCACTAACCACAGTATTTTTATACAGAGCTTATGTTTTTTTTATATTTGTAATTACTTATATTTTATTATGTTGCTGCAATAAACATTAATTTACTCAAATGAAAAATATCTATGCGTAACAGTAACCGGTTTAAAATACGTTTACTAATGATTTATTAATGACTGGGTCATTTCATTACGACGCAAAAAAACAGAGACTAATAATAATTACTACATGCGTCATATAATCTTTTTTTTTCTGGTAATAACTGTACATTTGTGGCGGTAGTAACTACTTACGCCAATTTATAAGTGTACCATTACATAGGTGTTCTTGTAAATGACCTAATTTATAAATGATTTGAAAAAATATAATATAACATAAAGTAAAGCAAAAGTATTTAATATTTATTTTGAACAAAGGGGAGACCTACATATAAAAAGCGTTCCAAATTAGTTTTCAGTATTAGTGACGCTAGTGACCGACTTCAAGTACAACTGCCATTTCTATCCTAGAGCGCCAGTGAATATACCAGGTAGACCGTCTAACTGACTAGTTTGTTTGTCTGACTAGTTTGCCAATTCAATTGAAATCAATAATAAAAAATAAACTAAAACACACTGTAAAGTGCATTTGACGTGCTCACATTCATCAAGTACCATGCAAGTACAAGTGCCATGCAAGTTGCATCACATACAATCACATGTGAAACGGGCCATACGCCGCGTATGGCATTGAGCAATAGTGTTTTATCGTGTCTGCCCACACAACCTCACTCTACAAGGGATTAATGTTACAACATTTCGTAAATAAACCCACAACATGCTAAATATGTAACGTTATGTAGAGATGAATATCAATTTACAGCTTCTATTTTTGGTGGTGGTTTGGACATTTTATTTCGACTGAGCGATAATGTTTTATCGCCCTAACATTGATTTCATTAGTTAATTCATACGTACGTGTAGTATTACATGGGAAATAAAGCAATACTGGTAAATAATGTTTAGTTAAATTGTTCTCAATATCCTTATTTATATTTACATTAATGTGGAAACCTAAAATAACCAGTAAAATATATTTTAGTATTATAGTAGTATTTTAGGCGTGTAATTTCCTCGTTGCATACATCCTCATGAAAATGTATGCACTCCAGTTTATAGATATATTTTTATACGTAATATGAAAATTATTGCACTGATTCTAACGAGACTCGAAAGCCTATCGGTATAATTAGCGACCCAGGCTACTTCATACCACGAAAGAGGTTAGGTTTCTCCAATACTTAAGTTCTATATTTTAAATTCTACATCCTTGTTTAATGTTTACATATAATATGAATGGATCTTTCCTTTTTTCTAACGAAGGTCAATTTAAAGTATTGCATTTGAGATCTGGGCATTGTTTTGTAAACTGTTACGATTACGACACGCGCAAGACGGCGTTCCCGACCAAACAATGGACGGTACGGCCTCCGATACAATACGGTGTTGTCACAAGCGTTTACACTTATACAAACTTGCCAAACTAAGCTAATTCCAACACTTTATTGCTTTACTGTTATATTTTATCAATTTAAACATATTATGTGTAGATATTTGATGTAATAAAACATCAATTACAAAAAAAAAAAACACTTTCTAGAAAGTCGCCTGCTAATTTAAGATTAGATTCCTACTGAAATAACTTATCTTCTATACTAATATTATAAAGAGGAAAACTTTGTTTGTTTGTTTGATTGAAATGAATAGGCTCAAAAACTACTGGACCGATTTTAAAAATTCTTTCACCATTCGAAAGCTACATTATCCACGAGTAACATAGGCTATATTTTATATGATATTTCATAAATAGATTTTGAGGCGGTACAAAGTTTGCCGGGTCAGCTAGTTGATAACTAAGGAATAGACATATTTATCCCGTTGTCGAATTTTAGAGTCCTAGAACTCATGGTTGGAAAGAAATAATACAGCTAGGCTAATGATATATTAGAGGTACAAACATTGGGTACAAAACACAATATACAAAAGTATAAAACCTAAAAGTAAAATGAGTAAATTATTTAAAACCGAATATTGTCACAGGATCGAATAAAAAATTTGTCTTTTCCCAACATTATGTAATGTAAATATTTTATAACTCGACCTTCCAAATTAATTAAGATTATTATCTTGTTGTGTTTTGTTTTTTATTTATTTAGTGGCCATTATGTGACCAGACGAACCAGATTGTACGATATTGTATAATTTTATTTAGATTAAAGATTTAAACAAGGTGACTATGGGGCACTTAATTCTTATAAATAAATTCCTTAGTTTTGGATACGTTTCTCGTTCGTTAAGGAATAAAAAAACATTACCTGTAATCCACTCCTGTTGAGCGGGAACCTATCTCTGTCCAGGTCCCTTTCGTGGGGTAGGGGTGAGTTGGACCGCCTCGGCAACGTGGCATGGCCGGGTGAGACCGCATCTGACATGTACACTTCATCTGAAACAAACAATATTATTCTTTAGTATTATTATATTTTTAAGACAAAGATGGCAACGAATTTGCAGTTATGCTGGACTTCATATGGAACAGAAGTTCTATCTGAAGCCGATCATAGTATTATTATTTTTTAAGACTACGGTTGCAAACGAATTTGCAGTCCACCTTATGCTGGACTTCATATGGAACAGAAGTGAAGTAGATCATAGATGCTTTGCCACTCCTGAGCATTAAGATGGACGCCTCTTACACCGAAACGCACGCTAAAAATAGATGTGGCGTCACGTATTATTTTCTTTTTCGAATATTTAAATTGTTAATATTACTAGAAATAAGCTACAAAAACTGTGCTATAAAATGGAAAAGGTGCCCGAGTCTGCTTTTTATTTTTGCTTATTTTAAAATTAGTTAGGTACGAAAAATGTGTTCGTTAAAACAAACGCATGCTGTTCCATTTATACCATATCAGTGCACTTGTTATTATTAGAACAGTTACGTCAGGAGCCCATGTACATAGTGCAGTGTTTTGATAACGCCGTGGATTTGTGTAACGTGCACCATAAGTGCTGGTTCAAACCATATTTGGCTTCGGGTACCCTCGCTTTTTAACTCTATCCAATCGTCTTGTTTCACGAATCGACACTTTTTGCCTCTCGTTAAAGAATTATCACACCATTCCAACGATTTCAGAAACGAATCCCGACACATCAGGACCTCGTAAATGAACGACTTTTTCTCACCAGTTCTCAATGTGCTGCAACTGCTGTGAATCGTCGAGTCATTGAGGGATATATTCTGCGACGATGTTTCCCCAGGATATTTAGACAAGCTGATAGAACTTGCTTCTTGCTCGTTAGATAGCAAGCGCTTTGTAGTTAATATGATACAATCGTCTTCAACCGGCCCTGTCACGGTTACCGTAGGAATTTGGGATTGATTTCTCTTCGGTTCTGCATTCAACGTGTAACTTCTTCCTACGTGGCCCACTAATGAAGTATTCGGGTCGTCAACAGGAGAATCGTGTTCATCTTTCGAGTAACAGTACGACCAACAACAACAACAAGAGAGGCACTTGCGCAAAAAAGAAGTTTGTTCATTTATATCCATCCCACGATTTGTACTATAAATATTCACTGGTTGATAAGGTGTACTAATACATTCGTCCGTAGTGGTAACACTTCTATTATCTATGGCTAAATAACGCGAATTTTCCGAACTGTTTTTGATTAACGCAGTCATTATTATTTAATACCATAAAACACTGCTGACACGTCCAAATTCAATGTTAAAACCACATGAAATCCGTATTTATCGCATCCAGTGTTGTTTCCTGTTACGTACGCACGTTTGCGATAGCATCCGCGCTCGAACACAATTCTAAACAAAACATTGGTACTAATATGGTTAGTGAGCAATTAGGAGTAAGCGCTGTATGAGATGAATGAGGCGAGAATAATGCGCGTTAAACTAGAACTACCAGCTTCTAAACTTAAGTGAGGCGGTGAAGTTGAAAAAAATGAATTTTAGTCTAATACGCAATAAGAAAATGCACCTTAAATAATTATAATAATTACCTTCAAAGCTGAAAGACCTGGATGGCATAGACATTGTATTCCAACGTAAAGATTTAAGTGGTGTCTTTTTTCCTGTATTGTTCATTCCACTAATCAAAGATGAAGTTTTTAATATAGTCCTTTTGTTAAGTGAGGATAAAGATGTATTGAAGTTTCTATCTTCAGAAAATTGATTAGTATTTTCTAAAGGTCGCAAGGTTTCTTCAGTAATTCCCAGTTTATTATCTATACTCTTGGCCTCATTAAGTAAATCTTGCACGTTTGCTGCAGACCCTGCATATCCAGATTCAGACCCATTAGAACTAGTATTATCTCCTTTATCGCTTAGTGCTGTTTCCTCTCTTCCGTCTAAAGATTTTTTAGTATTATTTTTATTCAACGAACTCCCAAATGGAGTTTTAGCTACATCTGTATCTTTATTAATAGGAGTTGAAGTTTCAATTTTAACTTTGTATAATACTTTAACATCATCTTCCTTTTCGGGGCTCTTTTCAATTTTATCCTCACGTATTAAATTCCATAAATTATCTGTCGCATTCGATAATTCTGTGCAGTCAACTTGAGTGCTAACAGACTCTTTAAGTAGTTGTGTTAGTGAAACAGTTTTTTCATCAGTCAATACCTTTGTTAGCTTTGTGCTATCGGGTAACGTTTCATCGGAAATTAAAGATATAGTTACAGAAGGATCGGGTAGATTTGTTTCACTGTCCAAATTTAAGTTTTTTTGTACCAATCCTACTTCTCCTTTATCGACTTGGTTCTCTTCACTAGCTTTTTGTTTAAACAACATTGGCTTCACTCTAGGAGTATTACGATCATCCGTTGATACTTTTACTGGTACATGTTCATTTATTTTTTCGTTAAGAGAAGTGGAAGATTTTCTAAATAGTCCAAATCTAATATCAGACAAAGGCTTGTTATTCCTGTCTAAACTCTTATTTTCTTGAATGATTGCTACTATTTTGGAATTATCTGGTGTATATGTCTTATAATTATTAGCGGTCTCAAAATTCATATCAACAAAGAATTCACCTGAATTTCGATTTTTACCTTTAGTGTCATCGGTTGAATCTAAATGCGATACGTTATGAGGTATGTTTTCAAATGATCCGTCGATTTGAACAGGTTCAATAGAAGAAATATTTTCAAGTATTTCATTTTTCCTCTCTTTCATGTACGAATCATATATTTTACTTCCAGAAGGATTCTCAATGACCTTCTTATAAACCATTTCCGTATCGATAGAATGAAAACCTGGATTTTTCTCATTAATTGCAATCGATGCTAAAGCATTTTGAGATACTGACTTTTTGTTCACAAAGTCAGTAGTATTCGTATTTGTCTGTTCATCGACAATTGTTTCATCGATTTCTTTTGATTCAAGTAATTCTTGACCTAAGTGAGTACTACTGAATGAACTTACAGAAGGCTTTTTATTCAAACCGAGATTTTTTGATTCCATGGGAGCCGAGGATTCTTTCACGAATACATCTGTAGTTGTTTTTGATGAGGTTATATTATTTCTTTCTAGTTCATCCTTTTGGCAAGTACATGGCACCTTCACTTTCGTCAAATTATCATCAAGTGTTTGAATATCTGATTTATGAATTATATTTTCTGTTTCATTTTTATCAATTACAGTCTCAGTTGCGAGTTTTTCATTAATCCGTTTGCCGATAATGTAATTTTCACTTATTTTCTGTTTAAATGGTAATGTATTTGGTTTTGATAGTTCAGATGCCAAAAATGAATAAAGTTTTAATTTTTTTCTTTGTTTTTCACGTACTTTTGGTAGTGGAATGGGTCCTGTGTCCTCGTCAACATCTTCCGTCGTCAAGCAATTCCAACACGACACATCTGCTTCCTTTTTCATTTCTTTTTTCGTATTCTCCTTTCCACTGGTTTTCACTTCCACTGCACTCATTATATAATGCAAATTTAATTAAATACCAACTTAAATTCACTTCGTTAATTAATTATAGCACTTATACAAAAATGTGTCTTGTTACCACTAATGTAAAGCGCGACTAAATCTATTTTAAGTCGACCATCACTTAAATAAGGTAGGTGGCAAGCAGGTATATCAATAATGTATTTTAAATTACTTTAATATTCATGAACTATCAAATGTCGTGGATAAAAAACATTATGAAATAATCATAGAACAACAATCTTGACTGCCGATTATTCTTATTTTTTCTAGAAAACTTTTATTGCGCAATGAGAGAGCTTTTTATTAATAGCATAATTGAACTATACTACAATCAATCTTGTTTGTTCTTAAACCTTTTTATTGTTGTAAATGGTGATCCTGCCGTTGTAGTTGTTAAGATCCAAAGAATCAAATTATCCTTAATTAGATCATACACTCATAGGTCAAATCGATTAGAGGAACTACAAGTATTTTAAGAATGTTGAATAGTAAAATCGGTTCTGATTATTATCACAATACGTGACTCTGGATTCTTTATTATTGCTTGGTAATTAACCCCGAAATAGGTCAGTCAGACAGTAAGACGACCTACTTGATGCTAATGAATCGAATGAGAGTTATCAGACCTAAAGGATCTGCATCTGAATAGTGACAACTGAAAAAATAGAGGCCTGACTGACTTCTCTCATAGGCGCTGACTCCCCAATAAATTATTACCTCTGTAGACTATGTTAATTATAATACTTCAAACCAGAATAATGCGACAATGATACCAAAGCAATAGAACTATAAAGCTATTAATTTTAATGAAATTTATTTAATTTGGTATATGAACTACTTTGCATTTATTAGATACCGTTATATTAATTAAAACTACAGGCTTCTTACGGTGAAGAGTTTGCATTAACATTTGATAACAAGTTTAACAAATTTGCAAAATTAGTAATGTGTATTTTATGTTATTTTAATTAACTTTTACTTATCTACTAAAGAATTTGAAGATAGTGAGTAAGTAAAATGATTGTATTTTACACAATTTTACTATCAATCAATACACTGTAAAGTTTAAGAAAAAATAATCTCAAGCTTCAGTTGAACTTGACATTTTACTTATGAATAAATAAATACATAAATTAATTTAAGTTTTTTATAAACATCCTAGTAAGTTACCTGAATGAAGTTGAAATTTAAAATACATATGAGACTTTGAAGACAATGCAATATAATATTATTGGGCTGATCTGATGGTGGAACCGGATGCTGGCCACAGCAAGGCCGCAACTAAACAAGATATTCTGGTCGTGTTTTGGCTTGTCCAGATTTTAACATATATATAAGGTGACGATGAATTCTTCTAAATTATGGGAGTGACACAGGCTATAATTTCAAGCAGTTAGGTTTTTTTTTGTTTTTAATATAATTTTCTATTAATGAAACTTTATTTATTTCGAATACTTTCGTCCATTATATCTACAATGGCACAATAATATATCACACAAAAGAGAGTCGACACAAAGTCACAAAGCATCCCAGAACAGTCTTGAACGAGCTAAAAGCGTGAAACAAAAGTGGATGTGTGAAAAGGACATCTAACACTATTCTTCTTAGGTTTAAACAAAAGCGGGCCATTGTCAAGCACGCTAGTTAACTCTCTCTGACCCAGTAAAGAGACAATATTTTTAATATTTGTCCATATTTAAATATCCATAATGATTATTATAGTTATTTATAAAAAAAGCCGCTTGATGATTCATCATGAAGCAACACTTAGTAATCAAAGTTCATGTTATCCAATTTATTGATTCACCACTAGATGGTGCTGCTGTTCATTAACTTCCATACCATTCAACGGATCGTCTAATAATGCTCTGTATGTATTTATGTACATAGGGATGTTTTAAGCACGATTAATATTTTCGTGTTATTAGGTTAAAGCTTACACAAAAATAAAATTTACTCTCATTACTCTAAAATTCTCAAACAACATCACAAATGATACGAGCACATTTTTTATACCGCGCTGTCATTCCGTGCGCCATATTGATTTGCCGACTGTCCATCCTCATAGATGGCGTTACTCATGCTATTAAAGGAAATTTGATTTTGATTAAAGTTTTGATGTGTTATTAATACAATTAAGACATTGGACTTTTTGATCTCTTCTCAATTTTAATACTTTTTACTAGATTATGCCTCCTTAAAGCAGAACTGTAGTGTATGTATCTATTAAATAGATATGTATGAACATTGTCTCACGTATGCCAGTAGAGAGGGTAGCTGTCAAAGTCAGTCTGGTGACGTACGAGATACGGATCGGACGTGCAGCCCTGCTCGGAGCTGGTGTAGTGGTGAGCCAGTGCATGTTAAATAGTCCTTGAGGTTCTTACAAACATTACAAGTGGCGACGAGGATAAAGGTTAAAGGCGTGTTAAAAAAATAAAAAGGTAAAGGAAGGTAGTGACCACTTCAATCTCGTAATGTGTATATTGTAACGAAAACAATAAGGTATGTATGATAGGACTTATAGATTTTATTGCAATGCGGCAAAACATTATAATGAAAGAATGTATTTATAAATTCGTAATATAGATGGAAATTCATTTAAATTGTGAGACTAAAATATATAAATGAAAGTTTAAACTAGGTAGGTACTAGCTTTTGTTAACATATAGCAACCATTTATTGAATGTAATACTTAGTGATTTAATGTTGTTATGGTACGGAACATACAGAAAATATGGTTCTTAAATTACGAAGCTCATTTTATAAAAAAAAAATCAATAACAATAATTTTAAAGTACTTATACAAAGTAGTAAAATATGATTAAGTGCGTAGTTTGTTTTATTGCGCATTATCAATTGTCAATTGTTTTTTTTTATGTTTATTAGGTCTTTATTATTCTTTTGTTTATTGCGTTGCGTGCATTATTTTTACATTATGCCAAGAATGTTGAAATACTAAATTAAAAATAAAAAAGTATAAAATTAAATTTTATAGATATTGCTATTTGCATATATTACAATTATAATAATTAAATATTAAAGCATAATGCAGTATTTGCAAGTTTACTTGATATTCATTTATTTAATAATATTAGTACGAGATTGCACTAGAGATATATTTTTACTGTTTTTAAATTTCCTTTGCTTAAAGTTTTATATTATTATCATTTTGAATAATAATTTATATATATAATGTAATGTTATAAATATAAGCAAATATAATAATTCATTCATAAATAAATAAATTACATATACATTTGTGTACGTGCGGTACATATACATATATATACATACATATACGTACATATACGTGCGATATATTAGAATGACAGAAAATAACGGTCTTAATTAATTAATTATAGATACCTATTGATTTCATTTTTATATTTCTAATAAAAATAGCTTGAGTATAAAGCTTATAATGTGTTAAAAGAAGTAACTTAGAAATCGATTGTGATGATAGATTAGAATTTCATATTTCGTTTTCGTTTAGTAAGTACCTACATTTAGATTTCCATTAAATTGGAATTGCTTCGGGATTCCATTAAATTGGAATTGCTTCGGGATTCCATTAAATTGGAATTGCTTCGGGATTCCATTAAATTGGAATTGCATCGGGATTCCATTAAATTGGAATTGCACCGGGATTCCATTAAATTGGAATTGCATCGGGATTCCATTAAATTGGAATTGTATTGAACGGCGGGATTCCATTAAATTGGAATTGTATTGAACTACGGGATTCCATTAAATTGGAATTGTATTGAACTGCGGGATTCCATTAAATTGGAATTGTATTGAACTGCGGGATTCCATTAAATTGGAATTGTATTGAACTGCGGGATTCCATTAAATTGGAATTGTATTAAACTACGGGATTCCATTAAATTGGAATTGTATTGAACTGCGGGATTCCATTAAATTGGAATTGTATTGAACTGCGGGATTCCATTAAATTGGAATTATATTGAACTACGGGATTCCATTAAATTGGAATTATATTGAACTACGGGATTCCATTAAATTGGAATTATATTGAATTACGGAATTCCATTAAATTGGAATTATATTAAATTACAGAATTGCATTAAATTTGAATTACCTACTGACAAGACTTCTATTAAATTGGAAGTAAATTTAGTAAAAATACCTAATTGAGTTCTTTTAAATGACAAGTCGTTTAATACAATCAATAATGACAAAACGCCTCTTGAGAAATTGAATTTTGAAGGCGATAATACGTCGGTGAACCTGAGATGGGAGAAATGGAAGCGATCACCGAGAATTTATTTCGAAACCGCTGATATCATGAATTCAGTCAATTCAGCCTAGTGTTTTTTAATTATATGTAAAAATGATGGCATTAAAAAAAGGAATAATTATTGTTATGGAAAGAAGACAAACACATTGAGTTTCTTACCAGATCTTTGCTGAGAGCTAAGGTCGTGTTCCGATCCAGTAGTAATTTAAGAAAAAATATTGTAACTGACAATTTGTAAGTACCACCGTAGGTTTATACAAAATAAATATATTTCATTTCAAAGAAACGGGCTACATTTTTATTCTTAGGTGAAGCTGTCCTACAAGAAATATATCTTCCTGGAGCAAACGCTGAGTTAGCAGAGAATGTTGATAAAATTACACTTGAAAAAGTGATTACAGTAGCTTATACTTTAGAAATTATAAATTGTCAGGTAGAAAGTTATGAACAAAAGGAAAAAACGAATGTAAATTAAGTGAATTTAATCAAAAGATGCAAAGATAATTTAGAATTTTCTAAGAAAGGAGGAAAGTCTGACAAAGAGGAAGGAGCTTTCTGCAAAAGAAAAGAAATGTAACGGTGGTGAAAATTTTGATCATTATCAAAGGAGTTAAAGGACTAAAATTTGTAAACGTTAATTAGAACGAAAAGAAGAAGAAACAAACAATATTATAAGCGGCAACAAAATAAAAGAACAGTTAATTCTCTCCAACGTGAAGATGATGATGAAGCAGTTGAATACATATTTAATTTGAATTTGATAATGTAACAATTAAATAGGAGATAGGAGGAATAAATTTAGAAATGCTGATTGATTCAGATTCTAAATGAAACTTAATATCTAATAAAGCATGGGAGTATTTAAAGAAAAAAATAAGATAGTTTGTAACAAGCAAGTAAAAGGACTGAATAAAGTATTATTACTAGCATATAAACATGAAACAGATTTAATGTTCATGGGTTTTAGAAGTGACTATAGCCTAAGGTAAAATAGAACGCAGAACTATTTATATTATTGAAAATGGCTCTCGAAATTTAGTGGTTCACATCAATGCAATTGGGCGTATTAAAATTATATAAATAACATTGATCAGACACCCTAGATCAAATTCCAATAAATACTGCAATAAAACCAGTTATGCAATACTATCGAGGATACCGATATCGAATATTAGAAGAAAGGACACAGGAAATTGAAAGAATTGCTAGATTTAGAGATAATAGGAGGAGTACATGAACTTCACCGTGGACTTCTCCAATAGTTCCGATTTTCAAGGACACTTCTTTACTAATAAGCGGAAGAGTTTTTTTATGTATGCGCTAATGTCTGGAAGTATTGGTTCAATTTCAATCAATATTTTAAAATAAGTTCTACTTTAAAATAGGCTCTACGCTATAAATAATTAGAATAGGTTTTTCTAAACGAAACGTCTTGCGCACCAATGTAACTTCTTCATTGACCTCCTTAAACCAGCAAGTTTGATAAATAAACGAAGTCTTTAAAGTGTTTCTTGGGGTGGTTCTAGGGCTAGTCAAAGATGTTAACATTTATTTTGGAAACGACTGACCTGAACATGGAATATAATGAGGTTTCCACTCATAGAGAGTGTTTTTATCTGGAAACATTTCTTTATTGTAATTTCAGTACATTTTGTGAAATTAATTACTAAATATCGACTAAATTGAAAAGGAATAATTCATCATATTCCTATCTTGGCGAACGCTGCAGTAATAGTTATAATTATGTAGAAGTCGTGTATGGCACTATTGAATATCACGAAAAGTTCTACAGGGTAGTCCGCGACAGCATATGTCTATCTTTTACGTGTAACCGCAATTACTCATTTTATGTTTTAAAAATTTTAACATTTTAAGTTGATGGTTCGAAGGGTTTAATAGATATCAAATATAATCTTTATTCAAATAAATTCTTTTAAAAGCTCATGCATCTAAAATAGATAACATTTGCTCTTTATACTTAGTATGTAATTTGGATTAATAGTTTGGAAGGGATTATGAGTATAACCTGAGCAAGATCATTAAAATGAAGTATGCACGATAACATTTTTGTTTTTAATGGGCTGACTAAAATACAAACCATAGCTAAAATTTGTAGGTAGTTATTCTGTTTCTATGTCTGTTGTAATCATAGGATAACATATTTTCCATATTTTAATTTGAAATATTTGACAATAAAATACTAACTTGTGATCTTAACGGGGAAGGTCAACGAATATGATTAGATACATGGATTTGTATAACAGACGAAAGCATAGAATGGAAAGAGTGGAGACGTGAAGTGGATGAGTGGAGATAGTGAGTTTCCTTGGTATATCATCAATCTTTTATCCACTATTCACCAATGTCGGAATTGAGTGTCAAAACCGAGATGTTTAAAACGACTTGAAATAATTTAGAAAAAAAGGGAAAGAATATGGAGACCGGAAAAGGAGAGCGTAAAAACCATAATTGGTGAAGGTAATAAAGTATAGCTAAAATAATAACACACCGCACATAATAAAATAATTTGTCGGACTGGATATAACAATAACGAATAAAGAAACTGGCTAAAGACTTCGAGAAACATAAGTCAATAAAAGCGTGCGAAAGGGCAATGGAAAGCGGTTGAAGATGAAGACTTGTCAATCGAAGAATCGACAGTTAAAGAATAAAATATACTTAAGTAATATTATTGATTTAATAAGATATTACTTAGATTGTAAATTATATATATATAAGTAAATAAAATTTGTTAAAAAGGAAGGGATGTAGTGTATGTATCTATTAAATAGATATGTATGAACATTGTCTCACGTATGCCAGTAGAGAGGGTAGCTGTCAAAGTCAGTCTGGTGACGTACGAGATACGGATCGGACGTGCAGCCCTGCTCGGAGCTGGTGTAGTGGTGAGCCAGTGCATGTTAAATAGTCCTTGAGGTTCTTACAAACATTACAAGAACATATATAAGTATGCGAAACCATAAAATCAAAGGCAATACTGGTCTGTGAGTGGTCAAGATTTATAGAACTAAACGATACCGGCTTACTTTGCCTTTGTATTGTAACATCGAGAAGTAAACATTACACTGTTCCACACATTGCAAACCGCGTATTGTTTGTGCAACTCCCACAGTTGGCAACTCTCGATACCCGATCGATCTCGCGGCCGTGGCCTCAAATCGCAATCAATCTATTAACGAGTACCGTAGGAAATTTTCTTAGACAATGCTTATTTTTGTAAGCTTGTAATACGTTACTGTTTATAAAATGCCCATATCTAGGTATATTTAACTGACTTAAAAAGGGCTGCTCTGGCAATCTGCGCTTGACCAGCATAGTGGACTGGTCTGAAGTCATCTTAATTCGACACGTGCCCACCAGTAGGAAAATAATGGGTTCTAGATGTATATATTATGTGTATTGCATAAAACTACTCATTTGAATAAGTCAGGTGATTAGAAGTTTTTATAGTAATCCATTAAGGGTCCGTCACACATTGAAATATAGATTACACAGTCAAAATTTACATATAAATTAAAATAAAAGAGTGTAATCGTAATGCATATTATTGCATATATTATTTGACAAAAAAAAAATTGCGCAAATAAACTCTGTAGTGTTTTAAATTACTATATTACTTAAACATTTTTTTTATATCTGAAAGATTTCAAAAAATATTTGTTCTCTGTCAATATTAAGAGACTTTCAAGGACTGTTGATACTTCATTTATCAGTAGTAATTATAAATAACTAATCTAGCTGTTGTGAAAGCAACGATAAATATCAGATAACTGATATTGCGATTAACTGTTTATATACTTACTTCCTTAATAAAACACCGGCATACTAACTTGGTTGATTGTATGATTAGGTAATTATCGTAAAATGGAATCTTTGAGGTACCTACAATATATATAAAAGGCAGTGATAGCCTAGTGGTTAAGAAACTCCGCCTCTCAATCGAGGGGTCCGAGGTTCAAATCCCAGGCACGCTCTGATTTTTCAAAGTTATGTGCGTATTAGAAATTAATTATCACTTGCTTAACGGTGAAAGAAAACATCGTGAGGAAACCTGCATACCTGAGAGATTTATAAAAAATATCTCAACGGTATGTGAGGTCTACCAATACGCACTTGGCCAGCGCGGTGGACTATGGCCTAATCCATTATCATCATGAGAGGAGACCCGTGTCCAGCAGTGGGACAGTAATGGGTTGATGATGATGAAAATATATAATAATCTACGATTAAGGTGAGTGACCTTAAGCCTCTGTATCCAATAGTTTTTATACTGGTTTATAATAAACCTATTTTTCTTTAGCGCTAATGTTTTCCACTTTGAAGGGTGACTTAAGGACTAGGTATATAGGAACTGAGCTGATAAATCAATCCTCATTGATATGCCAATTTTGGCTACAATTCTGGACAATACCTGTCCAAAATTCTTGTGAAAATTTTGTATTTTTAAATATTAATTTCGTTTCAACTAATTTTATTACACCCATTACCTTATATAACAAAACTTTAGTTCCATGACGACGGCGAGATCTATACTTCAGCTAGTCTCGCTATATATCGAGTTTTCGCGTGATGTTGAAGTTAAAGAATTTATTACATTAAACGCCTCAAACTTTTTACAGTAGGTATATTTTAAAGTCCTAATTATACTAATCATTTTGAAACACCTATTATAATCACATGTAAAAGGCATCACACTACTTGTATTTATTTATAGCGATCTCATTATTGTTAAGTTAGAAAATGACAACACAAAGGCAGTGCACATAAAACATACAAAAAACAGTGCTCATAGTGTTGAACATTTTTTTTGCAGTTTATACGTGTGAACTGTGAATACCAATTTGCAATGTTGTAAGAGCGAGAGGCAAATAGTAACGCCATCTTGTTTAAGATCGTTATTTAATTGGCCGAACTATAATTATTAGCTGAACATCATTATAGGTACAGGTGCATTATGCTTATTATTTTTAATATAGTAGCAAACGAGCAAGCAAGTCACCTGATGGGAAGTGGTTTCTGGTCACATGGCCGACCCATGGACATCTGGAATAAACTCCGGATAGGATTAGATTTCTACCGGGAGTTAACCACAGATGAGCCTCGGACAATTGTCTTCCTTACGCGCTTAATACTGCTATTGTTAATTTTTTAAACAGAAATAGTTGCGGTTGTGGTGCCTCCGAAGCATTAAGGGTTCGACCACCTTTAGAGTGCAAGACAAAAATACGTAAAAAAAATAAGAAAGTGACCGAGATTTGTTACTGTTTATGTGCTACTACCTGCAATGTGTAATTACTATCAACTACTTACAAGAGAAAGGTGGAAAACACAAGAAAAGAAAATTTCTACATATTATAATAACATGATCCTATACCTAAGTCAAGAAACTTAAGAAAGTAGATTGACGTTGATAGTAAACTAGAACAACTAGAGTAGTAAAGCTTAGCGCACATCAAACCGCGCCGCACCGCACTACGGTGCGTAGCAAAAATCCTAATATTGGTCACGTGGTAATGTATCTACAGTTTGCCTCGCAGACAAAACAAATATATAAATTACTAGAGGGCCCGAAAAGACTACTATGCGACAAAAATATCCCGACAAGACCAGTTATCGAAGCAAAATATTCTATAAGAAAAATGGATCTTTCAAGCTGAAACCAACCCGTACATTGGGAAAATACACATTCACATATTTTTATTCAAACCTGTGTTCACGCTAGGTGTTCGTAAATTTGTCCCTGTAGTTCCGGGACTAGAATAGGGCTATGGTATCCCCTGCCTGTCGTAAGAGGCGACTAAAAGGGGGCTTCCGGGGTTGCGGGCGGCAAGAGTGGGAGCTCGAACCGTCCAGTAACAGCGACCCCGGGAAGAACGGTGGTATGTGTGGTCGCATACCGTCACGACGGTATGCGATCAGATGGTGAGGGAGGAGCGAAAACTGCTCTCCCAGGGCAGAGTCCGATTGGGGCGTGGGGGGGTTTGGGGGTTTAGTGAGGTAAAAATACCACATAACCCGGCGTCGCTCCCACGTCATCGGGTGCCTTTTGAAGGTTTTCCCCTCGTTAAGAAAAATAAAAAGGTGTTCGTAAATTAGGGACATGTGGATTATACAAATTACGGCGAGTTTAGTTGTGTCAAAATTTAAGTTTGGGTACTTTGCATGTGACTATTCACAACACCGGGAAACAGCGGCGCGGTGCGCCCGTAATGTGCGAGCGCCTTTAATCTCCGCAGTAAAATGTAGTGGTTAGCGCGTTGACCTCCACGTATTTATAAACTCTAAAGGTTGTACGTCCAATTCCTTTTACTTGGAACTTCTAGTAACTTTAAAACATATACTTGTTACAAAATAAGCGATTGATTTCCATTATATTGTCCTTGTTATTAAATATTAAACAAAAAATGTTTTCTTGGTTGCGTTTTAGAAATCAAGAAAGTATATTAAAGTATCTATCTGTATCGGTAATTAAAGGTCGGTAGAGGGATAGGTTCGATGTCTTGTGCGTAGTAGAAATTAATTATCGCTTGCTTTAACGGTACAGGAAAACATCGTGAGGAAACCTACGTCCGTGAGAGTTACCTGAGAGTGTAATGTTCTAAAACGTTGTGTAAAGTCAACCGATACACATGTCGCTACTCTCCACAGAACTATAAGAACCTTTTACAGAATTTAAATATTTAAAGGTATATTTTCCATCACTCATTATATTAGTGATATCTTATACGAACATTAGAAGGTGGTAGAACCCTTTGTGGTTTAACTCCGACGGCACCACCGCCACACCTATTTCTGCCTAATAAAAGCAGTGTTAGGCGTTTTGAAGGGTTTGGTAAGGGAGACATACTATTCCGAGGCATTCCAGCTTAGTCCTCTAATATCTGATCCTATCTGGGTTTAATTACAGATGTCCATGGGCAGCAGTAGCCACTTACCATCAGGTGGACTGCATGCTCGTCTGCTACTCCTATATTATAAAATAAACATACGTAATACATAGATTTATTTAGGTAATATATATATAATACGTACATAATTACGGACCCTCTATGTAAAGGGTGAATTTCAAGACTCTCAACTGCCTCTCAACTGGCTTTGAAATAGATTTCAAAAATCAAAAAAATATTTAAACGAAAATGCCCTATCCTAATACTTATTGACTTGTCTGAAACATGAGATGATAAAGACATTAAAATAATTTTAATTTCCTTTATAATTTTTCTATGGCCAAACTACTTAGTGCGTTTAAAATCGTGTTTCTTAGCTTAGTTCGGTAACCAGTATCGAAACAAATCATGTTCGACCGGTTACAGAAGATTTGAACAAGGCCACGCTGATTAACATTGTGGTGTCCTTCGATTGCAAAATTACTTTGTTAACTTGGTAGAATAGATATAAAATAATGATTGACGTTTTATTACTCGCCTTTTAGAATATCGTTAGGAACGTGTAATGAATTATAGTGTGAAACTCGATGTACAATGATACCTTAGGTAGTTTGGTAATGAAGTGTTGTGATTCGAGTACTTATTTAAAACAAGTTACCTCTTTATATTACAGAAATAGCAAACGAACATTCGTTACACCAGATGTTAAGTGTCTATGGATAAAAGTATTAGAAGAAATGCGTGAGGCATTTAAGGAAATCAGATTGTCATTCCAATTACTAATAATGCATGTGATACTTCTTACCTTAGGGAGAGTAAAGAACATTTATGTTTAAAGACATTTATAGATTTTTAATCGACTTAAAAAAAGGAGGAGGCTTCTCAATTCGACCGTATATATATATGTATATTAATTATTATATACCAAATGTTTTACACACAATTATGTACGTACACAACTTTTAAGTGACTGTGAAATTGTATCATCTCGTACTGCTCCGTACCATCGCCGGTAGCTATTGTATTTGCACTACGTAATCCATCGTAGAAAGTGCTTCCAAAGGCGGAAAATAATCACAGTTTTAATGACAAATAAATTAACGTCCGCACATCAGCTCCATCACTTGGAGAAAGTTCTCATCTAGACGTGAACACAAACTTGAGTTTTCCCATGATGACGATAGAAAGTCGTTAAGCGAGTAACCTTTGGTTTTGTACTTGCTGTGTGATCCGCCGTTACACATGTTGAACACAAGTGCATGTCTAGTATTTACATTATCAAGCAATTATTGTCAAGTGTTAGATTTGTATCGCTCAGAATGTAAATGTCGAACCTTGCTAAATTTTCAAGAAATTGTAGAGACAAGTGAGCAGTCTATTTGACGAAAATTGGCTACAGACGTCTTGTGTGTACCCTTAAAAGAATGAAAATCTAGCCTTAGCTACTGAGCTAAGGCTAGATTTAGTAATGCATTTACTACTTATTACTAAGGACTTAGTAATGCATTTGCCACTGGGCAAATGCATTACTAAGTCCTTGAGAATGGTATTAAGTAGGAACGCCTCAAACGTCGCTGTCTTTCCGCACTCTTCAAATGAAAAGAGAATAGCGAGGTTAATGCCGCTGTTATATTACGAAGAATTTTACTACCCTTACACGTAAATTGCTGAATAGAGCAAATTCATATACTTAACAGAATATACGACTTAACAGAAGAATATCTTTTAACATAGAGCATGTAAACGTAAGAGCTACACAACATACACAACTCGTAATACCAATCCGAAGAACTAAATTAGGTACTAACTCTCCATTCGTTAAAATGTTTAAACTACTTAACAGCCTTAGCGAATTAGATATTAATCAAGATTCATTGACAAAGTTTCGTAATTCAGTAGAATTAAATTAATCAAAATCGTTATTATTACGTTGTCAAATTGTTTAGAGTTGCAGTGTACGATTAAATTGGTACGTCTTTCCGTTTCTGCATGATGAGTTTATCTGTAAGTAGCTGTACATTTTAGACTTTATAACTTTAGATGTATAGTTTGTAAGGAAGATGTTATTAATGTACAACTGTAGATAAACCTGAATAAATTAAAAAAAAAGAAAAAAAAAACATAGAGCACTGAAACTAAACTTACCATTGTTGCGATGTTATTTTTCCACATTATGTTCATTTTCAATTCAAATATCAACGCACATTATTTCGCAAAATTAGTAGTAAGTCGCTGTATATCAAATCACTTTTTCACTTGTGAATCTTGTGATTCTCTATGCCGCCGTAAGACCAATAAAGCTTTATTTGCCTAATACGATTGTCGCAAACAATCTTACAGTTTGCGAACCGAATCCAGGAAATGCTAGGCATCATATTTCAAAAAGTAATTAGCACCAATTTACATTTAAGTGCTATTCTACAACAAGGAAAATCGTTGATGTTAATTTATTCTGTGTCACGATTATGCGCGTTGCATTTATAATGTTTAGGCGTATTCTGATTTAGTTACATTAATAACTTCAATTAACGTTTAGAATAGTATTAATAGTATTCCGTGTAGCCTTGCTAGGGTCATGAGCGCTCCTTCCTCCTCCTATTATAATGATTTTGGCCTAAAAATCTTCGACCTTCTTTGCTGACGCAATGCAAGTACATATTATACATCTTTTTTTTAAATGGTCGGCAAAATAAGCCCTCCTGATGGGCAAAATATGCTGTTTTGAACATTAAATCCCCGGCAGCTCCTAATGCCAAAGTTACAGCGTCGATTACGTCAATATAGTATTGACTAGTGAATTCACACATTATAAGTGACTCAAGTAGTCCCTAAGAGAGTAAAAGGTGTAAAATAAACATTTCTATACCATTCCATCGATTTCAAGTCATAATTAATCAGTTGTGCCTACTACACTATCGATTATTGACTGTTTACTAGTTATAAGAAGTACATATAAGTATGTGAAGCTGTAAGCTTGCATAATACATGAGCTTACACTATCTCAAAGATTTACTCTTAGATAAGGTCAATGACTGTTGGATAACGTAAACATTACGAGCAGACGCCACAACCATACATAAGAAGCCATTTTGTATGCACACTTTAATTATTAATGTAAACGTAATGTCAGGCGCATGAATAAGTGAGAAAGTGTTATTAATTTATGGGAAGTGATACACACTTTTCCTTTTTTGTTTTTAGGCGTTAGGTTATATCACGCGACAAATAAAATTTTAATATACACAAATTTGTTAACTATTGTTTACTGTTACTTCCAATAAATACGATTTTTTATTCATTAGAGACTGTTACAGGTATTAATGACACTTAAAGTGCTGTAAGTAGGAATTCTTACTTATAATATGAGTTTATGAGATACCGTTATAGGTACGCCCTATTATTATCTGTAAGGGTGAATACCCAAACCATACATTTACCACTCATACATATTATTTGGTGGTTACATCCGTGACACTGTAAGTTCTTAAATAAATAAAGAGTATTATATGATTTTCTCTGTCATAAGAATTCTTGTAATACTAAAAACAGACATTACCTTTAAATTAGTTTTAAATAAGTTACATATAAATATTACTTAACGCGAGACTTGACCTTTAACACTTTTTGGTCTAATTTTCAAATTATATTAAAAAAGAGCTTCCATAAGTCCGTCATAATCGTGCTCTGAAGGTAACTTTATTGTTTAGAAATGAACTCATCCGAAGAGATGACGCAATTTTAAAGCAGGCTCTAGAGACCTTGGTCTCTTCTTGTATCTCTAGATTAAACAATATATGTACAACTTAGCCTCCTTTGAAATATATGATTTTATCTATTTCAATGGAGTTACAATGGTAAAGTTCTGCCATTAGCTTAAAACAAGTGTACTTAAAATAGCTTTGGTGCCCTTTATCATGTTTTAACAAATGAAACATACAAAAAAAAAATATAAAAATGTTTTATAATCTAAATGTCTTTCAAGTATTTAAATAGATCTCAGATAATATATATATATATAAATACGATTTTAGAACAACTAAATTATATTGAATTTATGAGAATCATTTAAGTATTTAGATTTTCTTTAAAAAAACATTCAGGTATATCTATCTATACTTGAATGTAAACATATCTACGTTTAATTATTTGTTTAAGTGGAATCAGCTTTATATTTATTTTACGAAGACAAAGGAAAGCAACAATAAACTAACTTCTAAACAAAATATAACAATGAAACACACTCTCTTTTTGCGCAACTAGTAACTCGCGTGCAAATTCTCAGTTGTTATTTTGCCAAACCACTATTTATAAGTTAATCATAATAGGAATCTGTTGTGGCTTGAAATACCCGGTGAGAATATTTCGATTGTCTAAACTTGAGCAGTTACTTCATCGGTTGTAACGTAAAGCGGCGCAGTCACGAGTTCACGACATTTCTTTGGAATGCTCAGTTACGTAGTTATAAAGTGAAACTAATAAATGCCTATGACACGCTTCGTATCTGTAACAAATGTCTATTAGATATGGACAATGAAAGAGATTATAATATTGAATGATTGTTTTTTTTTATAATATAAGAGTAGCAGACGAGCATGCTGTCCACCTGACGGAAAGTGGCTACTGCCGCCCATGGACATCTGTAATCAACCCAGATAGGATTAGATATTCCTATCTGAGGTCGGTCACAGATGCGCCGCTACCCTGAGGACTAAGCTGGAACGCCTCGGAAAAGTCTGTCTCCCTTACCACACCCTTCAAACCAGAACACAGCAGCTCCTAACACTGCTGTTCTTAGGCAGAAATAGGTGTGGCGGTGGTGCCGCCGGAGTCGAACCACAAAGGGTTCTACCACCTTCAAACCTGTTTTATTGAGAACAAAAATATTACCCACCAAGCTACCGCTTCTTAAAACGTTAAGGTTCATTTAATATTTACCTAATAAGTCTAATAATAATAATTCCGTGAACCAAGTATGGTTTTTATAATTACCAAAAAACCTTGGAACATAAATACAAAGTTAAATTGAACCTATTCCACTTATTGAAATAAAATCACCTAATTCCAAGATAAAATGTTCTTAAAATAGAGATTCTTGTTCATGTACATTGAAACACTTAAAAATGAATCATACACAGGCAATTTAATTTTATATACCTGTATTCAGTTTTATATACAATTATATAAAACCATGTTTATAGTTTACACCCACATTATGTAATACGGTATAAATAAATATATAATCGGACCAGGTGTTCGACTGCCATCTGTTCACATTTGCACCGTAACCCAAGACCTGCCTGACCTTTAATGCTTGATTCCGAGATCTGTTGGCATTTCTATTATTTTGCAATCTGTCACATGACAATGGACCGCAACGTCTTGATACTAGTGTAACGACCAAAACAACTTCTTCGTGCGAATCTGCGCAATGCTTGACGGGTATTGTTCCTCTAACATTATACGCATATTTGTTCCTCTAAAATTGTATAAAGTCAAAGGATTATACGTAGCGAAGGCATAACGAGTTACATATTAAATTCTTTAGCAATTATTGGTTGATTGATTATGTCATTAACATACATCGATATAGTGTTGGTTTGTATGTTTAAAATTTATAACTTTTCCTTTTAAGATTGAACTGTGTTTCTACTCGTACCTTTGTTCTTTAATAGACAAGTAGATACGTCTGTTTATTACAGATACAGAGTAGGTACACATTTGTGTATCAGGCATTCAACTTGGTTCTCAGAGTTGGCAAATGTGCTTTTGACGAAATTTCTTTTAATACTCCAATATTAAAGAAATACGTGGTGTATTTACAGATGGTAGAGCCTTTCATAATTCGACTTTGGAAGTAACACAAATATTTCGGCTATATAACTAGTCTTGTTTGAAGAGGGTGGTAAGTTTACATTTATACCAGACATTCCTACTTAGCTTTCAGATGATATAATGAATCCGTGACCGAACGACTGACTCCACAAGAATAAGGAGTTGACTACAGCTTATATGGGATGCCACACACATTCGCTACTCTAATTTGATACAAAATTTTATGAATATTCAGAATCCCTCTTATACAACAAACATTAGCTACTACAAAAATAGCTTGCTTAGAAATGTGGAGAGTGAAGTGAAAGCATTTAATAACACGTCGATAAACCAATCAATAGTTGAATGGAGAGCTGAGTGGATAAAAAATATCGCGACCATGAACAATGACTTCCGTTTCGTTTCTCTTCCCGTGAATAAATTGCATGGCCTTTTATACGCGACATTCGGAAGTACGTGTAGTTTAATTATTGTATGCGCAAATACAAAGTTTGAAAAGTAAAACCCAAATAGAACAAATAGTAGCTTCTTGCCTGACATTACTATTTACAAAGTAATCATAAATTATTTTCGATTAAGTAGGTAAGTTACAATACTATTTAATTTAATAGATAGACATGGGGATGTTTATTGTTTAGTCTTACAGTCAGTGCGCCATCTTGCTCTAAGCATAAACTCTTGGGGATAAAAGGGTTTCTAGGCAACACAAGTTCTTCATAAGTTGAATATTTTTATTTTAAATAAATTATTCATTACTGTGGTAAAATTTATATTTAGAATATTTTTGTAATAATAATGAAGACAAAGATAATTAAGAACTAATGTACCCATACCAGATTGTATTAAAATGAGTCGTTGTAATTTTTTACGTCAAAATTATTTTAAAGGAAACTTTCAATAAATAAAACAAAGGCGTAGTTACACATTCGTGACTTATCTATCACAGTTTGAACAGTAACCATGCATAATATTAATTCGTTTAATAAATTACTAATACATGTTGAGCTATGTCACCAATGAGGAAGCATTCCCTTTAAATTGACGTTATACCATATTCTTAAAAATAAATGATACAAAACAACTTTAGATTTATTGCATCGATAAAATATTTTTATAAAACCTTTAGATATTTAATTAAGCTATTAAACTATTAACAACTTTCCAATTTTACGGCACATTTTAAGACAACAAGTTGGCTCTGATGTAACATTTCTGTTGTAGCTTTAAATTCTGTTAAGTTACTATTTTATTTATACCTTAACTTCACTAATCATTACTGTACTTGAAGATTTGGAATAACTTACTAATCATAGCTACATATTTGCCTACTTTTGTAAAAAACGGTCATCTTTAATTAAATTTAGAAATATCATGAAGGCTATTAATGGAGTTTTAATTAGTCAATTAAAATAATTTCAAGTTTGCCTTGACACACAAATTGATTAACGATTTACACGGTAATGACTACATTGGCTTAATGGACAATCGTAGTCAACATCTAATGATGCTTGTTTATAACGTATCAAAAGAATGACATAATCTAGATTTTACTAATCGGTCCGAGCAACCCACCTTCACCGTCAAAAGCATGATATCTTTCAAACTGGAATCATCCTTACGCATATAACGTCATTGAAAGCAGTTTAGCGACTTTGTGGATTAGCATGTACGGATACAATTACATGTATGTTATACATATATTGACCCATATGAAAATAAAGTTATATAAAATATAAGTGTCAATCATGTAATTTAGAAATAATTGCCAACAAATCATAAAAAATGCACAGCATATAGTATATTTTTGTTTTAATGTATTTTATTTTATACAAAAAGTGGTTGAACAAAAAATAAATGCATAAAGGCAATTAATATACTTATTTACGAAACGAATAAACATGGGCAAATAAGCAATCGTAGGTATAGGTAGGTATTTATGCGATTTTTAAGAAGGTAATAAAATCAAATCTTACTTAAACTTATATTTGTAATAAATATCGGTGACGGAATATCTCGACACCTTAAACCAGTTAAACTTGTTCAAACTCTGTATTAGCAGTATTAGAGTCGTGGTGTGAATTTGGACCACACGCGGTGGAAATCTGAGATTCGACTCGCGTCTTTAATATTGGGACATTTTTTTATTTATTTATATATTTATTGTAACACTAACACTCAGTACAAGTACTCTTTATGCCTATTAAAAAATACTTGTCACTTGCTTCAACAGGGATTAAAATCTACATGTCGGATAGTCCCCCATATCCTCAGCAAAGTACATAATAATATGACCATTGTCCACACACACTTGGCTAGTGGTAACAAAGGTATTTTATCAAAGATAACCCTAAAAATGGAACAGTAATGATTCTTGATGATAAGCGAGTCAGTTATCACAAAAAAGTTCAACCACTTTTAAAAGTACCTGTTAAAATGAGTAATAGGTCTTCGAATTAATACAAACAATGAAGCTATTAGGTACTTCCATGTACCATAGATAGGGCTGAATGGTTGATTCAATTAGCAGCGCTCACTAAGGTTTCATAAGAAGGTCGATGCTCGTACACTGTACTTATGGGCGTTACGGAATTAAGAAATTGTGGTAATTAGTGCGTTATAGCAATACTATAATAGTATGCATTTGCATATATTGCGTTTAACATAAAGAAGGCATCAGTAGTCTTATATATAAAATTATTCTTATATATACAATTCTCGTGTCACAATGTTAGTTACCGTAGTCCTCCGAAAGGGCTGTACCAATTTTCACCAAATTTTATATGCATATTCAGTAGGTCTGAGAATCGGCTACTATCTATTTTTCATACCCCTAAGTGATAAGGGTTTAACCCTTAACATTTTTTTATTTATATGGCAACACAACGTTTGCCGGGTCAGCTAGTTATTTAAAAAATAAAGAGATACCTAGTACATTTGGAAATTCGCAAAGAGGTTTATAGATAGAAAAAGAAAGATTTCTGTAGATTATAATACCGTTTTTTTATCAAATTAGCTTTTAATGTGTTTGTTTGGTTGCATCAAATACAATCCAATAGGCTTACAGTCGTATACTATGCAAAATAAATTAAAAAATAATTCTTTAGTAGTAATCGTACTACTGTCTGTGCATAAATGCATTATTAATTTTCTGTTAATGCTGTTATTAGTTATGTCATTAGTTCATTCATTACTCATTATTAGTCAATTTGTTTACTTCTTTATATATCTTTATATAATGGAAGTTTTTGTTTCGTCTCCAGTTTATAAACTTTTAAACAAAAAATCTGTCATCAAATCGGTCTCAAATATTTCGTATCATGCAAAATTAAAAGCTTTCAAAAGTACTTTATAATAGTACAGAATAGTATTAATCGACATAGAAACACAATGACAGCGAAACAAAAGATCGGTCTTGCAATCACCTTATTAAGGAAACAGTCACCAGCTAGGCACAAGTACATCTGATTAACCGGAAACTTGACCAGACGACCGGTTTTTGAAAGGCGTTACGTGTACCAGACTTCGACAAGTGGTATCAAAATATGGTACGAACTTAACGTATTACGAAATGGATTTAGTAGGTTACAAACTTACGAATAAATTTTACCAATTCATTCTAAGTGAGTTGCTACATTAAAGATTCCGGCGCGATTGGCGAGTGTATAAGTAGCTTAAGGAACGAAATGAGAAGGCGTCTTATTATTGTAATGGGCTTATGTAAGTAAATTTAAATAGGTGTTATAATATATGGAATCTAGTACAGATTAGTCAATGTAGTTATAAATATGGTTTAATAGATCAATATGGTGAACCACACATTTATTTCTTAATTATAGGTAATGATTAAAAACTCAGCTTCCCTATAAAGGAGCCAGAGGTTCAAATCCATGTCATGCACCCTAAAGGAACCTGCTTCCTTGACAGTGTTATAATAAATTAAATATCATATTTATTATATATGTTATTCATGCCATATACTCATTGTTATAGTACATATTTTCATTTAATAATGCATAACATTTATATATATTTATTATCTATAAACATCAATTTCCTATTTTTAGTAAGATTCTTGTTAATGCACCTTTAATTGCTACGCATGTTGTGTTCATACGTAACTAAAATTACAAAAAGACTAACTTTAAGACTTAAATCTGTAAGAACTGTTGTATTTTGTAATTTTGTGTATGATCCTTAAATAAATAAATAAATAAATAAATAAATAAATAAAGTGTTTACAAGGGTATGTGAAGCCAATACGCATAGCGGCCAGCGCGTGGTCTAGGCCTAAAGTAACGTCATCCCAGTCTGAGTGGAGACCCCTGCCCAGCAGTGGGACAATAATGAGACAACGATATGTTAAACTTGCTACGACAAGCGGACCAAAGCGCTACCAAAATATTAGCGTCACGTTATTCGCATGACGCAGTTCAGTATATTCTTTGTATGCCATGTGTGTAACGTAAAGACATTAAGGTCGGTGTTTACAAAGGAATGTAGCCACGAACAAAGATATAGAAACGGCACAGTTAGGTCCACTTTTTAACCTGGTCAGCTGATCTAAATTGCGTGACGCCACGGAAATTGATAGCTTATTGAATAAATTAATGATGCATTAGCAAATAGTGTTAAATGAAACGTAAATAGTTGTACTACAAGATAACGTGATAACGTAATATTCGATAAATAATAATACTTTACAAGCTTTTATTTAACTTGCCTTGTTAGGTGCGCGCAAATCTTGCAAATGAATCCTTACTCAGGCAAAATAAAAAATATACAGTTAGGAATAAAAGTGACATGGATGATACGGCCCACAATTGTTCAAAAGCCAGGAAAATGGAAGCAGATGCGTGGTCCGTGACGTGACCGGTAACTGGCGCGCAGAGAGCATTTCGTCTTTGGTTCGTTGACCTGGCTTAGGAAACCTCACTTTTCTGGGCATATGGTACGTATGGTATGGTACGTATAAAATCAGATAAGTTATCTGAAGCTACATGTTATATAAACAGTGCTTATTTTAAGCATGGCAACTACTACACGGCGGTAGTTATTTAAGTACATTCGTTATTAATCCTTTGATCCGATTTAAATAAATTATCTGGGATATATATGTCACGTGTAACTAATTCGTGTAACAAAACCAGTGCTTATTTTAAGCACTGTAACTATTATAAGCCTGTTATTACTTAAGGACATTTCGTCATAAGTGCGTTGATCCATTTTAAATAACTTATTAGGAAGTATGGTACATTTAACATAAGGTAACTTATTCGAAGCATCGTGTACCATTACCAGAGCTTATTAAAAGCTCTGAGCCGATTAAGTAAATTATTTGGGAATATAGTACGCTTAAGAAATATCAGTTAACTTATTTAAAGCTCCGTAACTGTATTAGCCGGTGCTTATAAAAGCTTTGTAAAGCGGTTAATCGTTTGTTTCTTGCGCGTTATTATTGTTTACTCGTTATGTTAACTCGGCGAAGTATCAACAAAAAAGTTTTCCATTAAGTATAGAAGCGCCGTCGAATAATTCAAGGTAATTTTCAAAAAGCTTAACAAAGAAAGATGTTTTTGGAGGTTTCTATGAACTACTAGCTGACCCGGCAAACGTTGTGTTGCCATATAAATAAAAAAATGTTAAGGGTGAACAACCCTTATCACTTAGGGATATGAAAAATAGATAGTACTGAATATGCATATAAAATTTGGTGAAAATCGGTAAAGCCGTCTCGGAGGAGTACGGTAACTAACATTGTGACACGAATTTTATATATAAGATTAAGTTAGGTTAAGTTGTGCATAGTTTATTAAATATTCCGAATTCGGTATACCACGGTATGTACCCACCACAAGCGATTTGAATGGCGTCTTGATTCCATTGTAACCGGATGCGGGTTGCGGTCGGCAGGCAAATGGTTACTAGAACGCAACAAAGTCGGCGTCTATGCGTCTTATATTCACGTTTTGCTGATGCTTCTAACGGTTTGTACTTAAGTTTGGATGCAAGGATACGCTTCTGTTGCTACCGATGGTGGATCATACTTTATAGCTAGACATAGAACGACATAGAGCCTTTTTGTTTTAGAGCGAAGAATACATATTGACAATTGGACTCAGGGAATAATTAAATGCGTTAAAGTATCTCAGGCTCTGATATAATTAATATTTGCCTAATAGAGACTATAGAGATTCAATTATGGTGATAACATCGACTTCTGCTTCGTGTAAGTAACGATAGTTTTTGCCTTTTTTGGTTATAGTTAAAAGTTTATCCATTAAGCATTGAATCAAGATTGAGAAGATATGAGCAAAGAAGCGAAGACATCAGGCTTCTTACGAGTACTTAGCCCATGACTAGTAAATAGTAATGTTTCGTGCTTTACCCAAGATATTTCTGTTATATTTGATTTAATTTAAAAGTATCCGTCGGATACATTGACAATGTAACTCCAGGTAGTTTGCACGTCTCATATTGTTAGCTTCACAGAATATTAGGTTGAAAATGTGTGTGAACAGTTGGACAGTGAGTCATAGCGAACGGTGGTGTGCCGTGAAAAGGTTTCGCTCAGAAGGGCATTAAAGCCATAAATAAACGCGCGCCTCTATTCGACTATAATGTACCCCGTGTCTCTTTCTCCGAAATCATGGTTTTATTGTTAATGTTATTATTGCCATAAAACTGTGTACCTTATGCGCCGTGAAATTTACTGGAAGAAGTCCCATTAAAATAGGTTTAGTTGTTTCAAAAGTTGGCCCGGCCCGGATGGAACAAAATCATTGGTTTGTTTTTGTACTCGTAGCGCGAAAATAGGCCTAGCTATTAGCAGTTGAAATGGTAATTTTAAAATCAAAGGGCCATAGCCAAAGCCATTTTGTTTATTTGCATGTTTTTGATTCTTGTAGTTTTAAAAGTTATGGAATTAACTTGTAAAAATCGTTAACCATAAAGTTTTAAGAAGCCATAACGGTTTATACGCATTGTTTATTTTGTTTCGTAATAGTTCATTGTTTACGAACAGCGTTACAGAAACGTCCGTAAAAAGAAACTATTGTTGATATGAAAAACGAAGATTCGCTTGTAGACAAAGGATTTTGTTTCCTTATTTTTTGTGCATTTTACGCCATTGTGCAAAATAAGTACTTGTAGATAATTAATGATTTTTCTTATTTCAATTTATTTGCGGTTTCCTATTTAAACGTGTTGCGAATTATGCTTATTAACTGAAAAAAGCTTTTTAACAAAAACTACAATTACATATAACACGACAAAATAAGAATTATTTTATAGTTTTAACATAAATTACTTTAAAATTATATTTAAATAAGTTTTTAATGTGTTACTAACCAAGTTTTTTTGTTCTAAATATTAAGAATAAAGCATTTTTTAAGGTATAATAATCTTATCATTAAACCTACCTTGTAAACTAGGGGCAGAGGCTGGCGCGGCGGGAGTAGGCTGGTGTGGTGTGGGCGGCGGTCGTCTTCTTCTGGGTGGGTGGAGGCCTGGCGCTGATGCGGCCCTGGTGGCTGTACGGAACCCGGGCGCCCTGTATCTGGCTGACTTCACTGGACCCACGGGCGCAGTGTTGGTGCCAGTGATGGAGGGTAAGCGGGGTAGCGAGCCTGCCCTTTGCTCCTCCTCCGACTGAGAAATAAGAGGGTTGTTAGTATACATCATGCAGTGTATAAGTTGTGTTTATTAAATTCAAAATTACAATACTATTACTTAATTATCGAGTATTGAAAGCAATTACATAAATAACTCTAAAATAATCATCAATCTACGCGTGGTTTAATAAGCTTGTAAGATGAATGATAGTCTTTGTAAAGACATCAACGCACTCTCAATCACGACACTATTACCATACACCAAATAAACAAATAGAGTCCGATAGTGTCTGATATTACCACAAGCAATTAATTAAAGTGATCACAGAGTGGTTGATGTTCATCGTAATGGTCGTCAATTGGTAACAAATAAAAGGAATAAAAGAAACAAAACAACAAAAAATTGGTTGACAAATCAAAAAGTACAGTTTCTTCGTTAATATTTGCCTATTTGTATACTTATAAAATGTTCGTTATTATACAACCACCTTTGCAAATATTATTTCACTAGCAACATTGAGTCGACAGACTTATCGGTATAAAAATTACAAGCTATTAGGAATCTATTTAGCTTCTTCGGTTATAGCCGAAAATAACACAGAAAAATATGTATTCGTTATTTATGTGTTAAGACACGCAATTTTCGTGTAGTATCAATCAAACAAATCACTTACTTAGACACTTGTATTATAGGTAGCCAGTTGTAATTATGGTTATAGTGAGAAGAAAAAAAAATATGATTCTAATATTGTGTTATCAGAATTTAGGTATTATTTTTTAGAACTTTATACATAATGAAGAGTTATGTAGTCGGAATAAAAGTTATTATCCTAACAGTAAAAATAAATTTGTATCTATCAAAAGCAGTGAAAAACATAGTGGGATAATTAGTATAGCATTTTACAAATTATTTACAAATATTCTATAAAAAAAAAACAAATATATAAAAGGAGAATGCCCATTCTTGGTACTGATTTTTCTCATGCGTCAAAATAAAAGTAATATTAAAATTATTTTTTTATTTTTTTAGATAATTTGTCGGACAGAATAGTTTCTTTGAACAGGAGATTCCATTTAAGATAAAATAAGACGAAATGTTGATTGTTATTCTTAAAAATTAAAATGGTGGTATTTTATACTCGGAATTCAATAAGATCTATTAGTGTTTTGACTAATGATTTTTCTCATGGGTCAAAATGAAAGTAATATTAAAATTATTTTTTGATTTTTTTACTTAGTTTGTCGATCAGAATAGTTTCTTTGAACATGGGATTCCATTTAAGATAAAATAAGACGAAATGTTGATTGTTATTCTTAAAAATTAAAATGGCGGTATTTTATACTCGGAATTCATTATTTTAGGTTTTTAGGATTATTTTAGGTTTTTTTACCTAATACCTTTAAAAGTAAATGGAATATGTTAATAGAACTACATTATAGGTACCTACTATCAGTTAAAACCGACCATCAATCTATCGTCGGATATTTTAGATTTTGAGGTTATGTAACATTTCGGTAAATAACTTCAGAATCCGGGTGCTGATCTAAAAAATAATTATTGGTGGTAGTATTTGGTTAATTATACATCGTCCACAACAAGTTTCAATTTGATGCAACTCTGGACGGCGGTCCATACTTTCATGGGCATTGTCCTTTAATTTTGTCATTTCCTGTCCAACAATAAATATAATATTACAGCCACCTTACTTGGAGACTTCTGACTTAGACAAGTTTTAAAAAGTAGTGCAGATATAGGTACGGGCAGACACATAAGACAAACTTATAAGTATGAGTTCCAAAATTAGGAAGTATGAATAATTCAAGAAACACCAAAGATTTAGTTAATAATAGTTAGACACAAAATATTTAGTTAATATTTGCCGTACAATCAATTTAAACGCAAATTATCTTTTGTTTGCACTTAATACTGATAACTGTTTTCATTAGGCCATACCTTTTATCACTTTTTAATGGAGTTAAAACGGTTGAGTGAAAAACGAGGGCGGGTGAATTGTTCCGTATCTTATTATACTAATCAAATATTGCTAACGGAACCATCTAGATTACTGCAATGTAAGTAAACACTTAATAAATGCAGTTTGGTATGTGTTGGTTTAGTAATTAGGTATAGTGGTGACCACAAGATCTTCAACATATTTCTATAGAAAAACCTAATTTTCCGTTTGTTTTTACAGTCAGTTTGGTACAGTCAGCTCCAAAATTAATTTGACGCTTTACGACGTTCGTCTAATTATGGTGCTAGTTGTGTATTTGGGTGTATTGATATTTTTAAACCCTGGATGTGTTCATCTACTTCGCGTGCTAACTATACCTGACTTCTAAGCTTACGAACATACAAGGTTCTAACTGTAACGTACAAACTCAATATTTTTTTATGTTATAGGAGATTAACTTGGAAAACCGATATCCATCTTAATTTCACGGTACTATAAAAATAGTTATAGAAAATTACATAAAAAGATCGTATAAAATTGTATTCGTCGTGATGTTATTTGTTTTTGAAATAATCGTTTAGTGATAAATATAACTAGTATATGTCGGTATTTAACAAACATCGAAACCGGTTTCAAAAGGGCTTTAATTTAACAATACTAAATGTAAAGTAAGAACTGTATGGATATAACTCGATTTCTTGGATAAAACTAGTTTGAGCATAATTTTTGTTATTATGTTTATGTTTCTTGATATTTTTACGTGTTTCTGAGTATAATAGGTAGTGATGAAGTCACGGGTTCGATGCCCGGTCTTTATGGGTTTGGATATTGGGTAGGTATGTTCTTGTGTAAATACATACACGCTATGGTGTTATGTGTAAATAAATCATTTTATCATGTGTGTGATACGAGTAGCCTAGTGGTTAGAAACGCGGCCTTTCAATCGGGGATTCCGAGGTTCGAATCTCAGGCCACAGATTTACGAAATTTAAGCGTATTAGAGTTTAAAAATTACGTGCTTAAGGAAGGAAAATATCGTGACGGAACCTGCAGCGCTGAGAGTTCTTAAAAAAACAAGTTCTCAAGGGTGTTTGAAGTTTAGCACTTGGCCAGCGCGGTGGGCTATGGCTTAAACCCCTCTCACTGTATAGGTTGAAGACGTGTGTGTATACCTAAATACCATATACAAGTATGTGCGTACCATAGATTAGTAAAGATACTTCGCCGCCTTGAAATTGAATGAAGCCACAAATGGCTTATTATCGTAAGTTCTTTTTTTGAATTCTTGACAAATAAAAACATTTTTAGAGAAAATTTACGAATAAATAACTAATACTGCGTAATTTACATGAATTTACATAATAAATAAATAATAATTTCAAATACTTTAGGGGACATTTTAGCGCGGAGACGTGGCAAAACTTTTTTACGCAACTATTTCAATTCTCAAAACTGGGTACATTTTCTAGTTAGGAATGAGTAATCTTTACTAATCTATGGTGCGTACGTTAGTAATCGTCTTACTTTTGGTGTGTGTTATTTTACTTGCTTATCTGTTATGTTGCCCCTTTCCTTAGCTTGTATTTAGGGCATCGGTATAGAATCGTTACTAGGCGATAAGGGAAGACGTTTAGGCACTTTATTTGTTTGTTTATATTTTTATTACTTAATTCATTCAGTGATTTACTGTACACACGCTAGCGTAGTATGTACTAATATTTACGATAACGAGATTTCTAATCTTCTTATGACACACACAACTTATCTTTTATCTGTCCTTAGCATTTGATTTAAAAGTCTTGTTTTGTTATCAATTTAATGGGTTAAGTAAATGTGTAGTAAGTAGTTAAGTCTCCTTGTTTGTAAATAACTAACACAGATACCTGATATGTAGCTTGAATTGGAACTCGTATTAACCTTTTACGCATGATTCGTTTTGTGTTATAGAATGTGTTAGATTATCATACTACGAGGTATGTAAAGGAGAAATCTATTTAGATTTCAGTTACTAGGGTTACCACAAATATCTATTATGTTTACAATTATTGTTGTAAGATAAAATATAAAAAATTAAAGCAAACGTTATTGTTTGTTATTTGCATTTGGTAGTAATAATGATAAGCACATTACCTCAGCGTCAGGTGCTGAAGCACGTCGCCTTCCTCGCCATAATCTGTCCTCGCTACCGCCAATAGCGCCACAACTCCTCGAATGTGACCTTTGGGCAGCGAGGTCAGCTCCAGCGGGTGATCGCCTCGCTTCACATCCAGGGCCGCCTAAGGTACCCCGCGAATCAGCCGCTAATAGAGCAGATTCAAAGCTTCCACGCCACGAAAACCTCTCACAATCACTCGCGACACTACCCCGGCTCGCTGTAGCCTCGAGGATATCATGAGATCGACTACGAGCTAAAGCCCCCGGTTCGGACGCACTATCGTCGTCTGTGCTCGGTGACGCACCACCCGACACTTCATGCATCAATGCCACCAGTCTGCCTCCAATGTGCCGCATAACCTTGCCGAATAAAGGCGGTGATCCTTCACCCGCTCGGCCCAATGTCGCCGCCAACCTTTGATAAGCTCCAACGGCATCGCGTTCTAACGAGCCGGCCTCGCTAGTTCCTTTATCGAACTCGTCGATTATCTCGCGACAGCTCTCGGATATTTGTTTTCTTAAGGCGGATCTGTTGGCCGCCGTGCCCTCCAAGTCGGAACCGGCGTAGTCAGATGAATCGTAAGAGTCACTCCACGTGTCCTCGCTCGATAAATATTCAACAATTTCGCGCACTTCTTCGTCTCGTATACCCGGAACTGTTTTCATTAGTCGAGTTAACTCACTTTCAAAATATAATAGCTGCGGTGGTTTAGGCGGACGTGAACTTTCTGAATTAGACGACGCCGGTGTAGACGTTCTTACATTAGAAGTATTTATCATTTGTTTGAAAAATTGTCTCATTTTGGTCATCATTAAATTTGTTTCCTCGTCTGAGGACCAGTTATTAAAGCTATCTTTACGTGTAAGGGGACTGGGCGGCGGGCGTGATGAAGGCGGGCGTTCTACACGTTCGTCGATATCCGGGCGGACTTCCTCGATAATTTCTTCTAATTCCGTCTTGGGCTCATGGGATCTTGTGAAATCTGAACTCGAGTCGCCGTTCCTTAATAAGTCATCACAACTTCCAACAAAACCGCTATCTCTGCTTGTTTGTTTCTTGGATTCCGATAGTTCAGATCCGAGAGGTGGGAATTCAGGTCGAGGGGTTGATCGGCCATCTTCACCCTCTGACACAGACCTCGTATCATCTCTAGTTTCCTCTGAAAATTCAACAGACTGTCTACGTTCGTCTGCTGGCGAACCACGGGTCTTTTTACTTTGTTTTTTACGCTTAGATTCACACGGAATGTCGAGCCTTTCAAGGGACTCATGGCGGTCTTCAGTTTCAGTGCTTGACCCATCAGATACCTCCTGGGTATCTTGTGAGGGTTCGTCCCCAGTTAATAAGTTATCTAAAGACGAAGAATGTGACCGAGGTGTCCCTCGAGCGCGCACTAATTTTTTTCTTCTATGTTCGGGGCTTTGTTTACCTTCACTGTCACTCCCGACGCTTCCTGATCCGTCGGAATCACGCCTCTCTTGATTGAATCCCATGAACCCAGACAAAAAATACTTTTCCAACCGAGACGACACCAGTTCGTCACTGTCACCACTGCGTTTTGGCTGTTCATTATCCACAATAGACTCACCACCTTCACTACACACGCTCGACGTTTCCGAAACCGGATCTTCATCGTCGCGAACATTTCGGCCGTCGCCTAATCCAAAGAAAAAGTATTTCTCTAATTCGGTGGCAGATAAAGGACGCGGCTTTTTAGTTGTTTGTTCTGTTTCACTTTCCTCGCAACTTTCTTCGACTATTGTGTGTAAAGTAAAGTCTAAGGAACGTCTACAGTATGCAAAGTCCTCTCCTCGGGTGGGTAACGAGGCCTCGTCTCCCGAGTCGGAGTCGGAGATCGAGGTGCCCTCGTCGTCGTCATGGCTGACGTCCTCGACCCACGAGTCGTCGTCAGCTAGCCCCTCCTCGAGGCATACGACCGCCGAGAGAGTGTCGGCATTACTGACAACAGTCACTCCACCCGAAGGCTGCGGCGATTCGTCGTCGGATATTCGTTCGTTAATTTCGTTGTCTTGCACGTCAGCACTGGGTTCCGTTTCGTTTTGCGAGTTTGTATGATGCACTGTAATATCACGCATGAGCCGCGTCGTGTCTGACGTGACCACGGAGACACGATCGTGCGTTATCATAACGCGGCTAGTGAAACGCGCGGACCCGTCCGCACCGGCCGTGCGCGAGCGGCAAACTGTTGTCTCGGCAGGTGCGCCCGCGCCCCCCTCAGCGTCGGTAATGCAAACCGGCCGCGACCCGTGCATTTTCTCCTCCCCTTGGTCGTCTAATAATTCTTTCTTTAACAACTCACTAAGCGTACGTTCAATACCTTTGAACAAGTCTATTTTTTCAACAGACGGCAAACTGGGCTCTTGTTTTGGTTCTGGGGACGGTGATAGCATTGTTGAGTATACACGTGGCGATTCGGTCATCGTAAATTCCTCCTTATTGTAATTATCATTAGGCAACTCCACTGAGACTTTTACTTTCATATTGCTGTCTATATTAGAACTCGAGTTATCTAATGAGTCGTACTCGATGTTCTCGGACACACATAGGCTATGGTTATTATCTTTATCGACGTAGTAATCGACATTATCTAAATTGTCGCTGCAGGTTGCGTTAAAGCTATTAAAATTTTCACAGGTCTCACTTTGAAGCATATTCTCGTCGCAAAACTTAATAAAACTAGATCGTTTCATCGCACTTTCACTGCATCCTTCGTCCATATGAGAAAATTGAATCACAGGGCATTCTTCACTAAAACTAACCGATTCTAACAACACTACATCATTATTTTGTGATTGATTTTCATTTGATTCGGTATTTAAATTATTTTCATTTTGCATCACCATTTCTACGGCAATAATTTCTAAACTGTCTGATTTTTTGTCATACGAATCGTCGCAATCAATTCCGCTACTGTCCGCATTATCTTCTAAATCCGATGATGAGTCAGCTGGATTTACTACGAACACTCGAGAGAACTGTCCACCGCCGCCGCCGGAATCATCGGAGTCTTCATCGGAAGTCGCTGGCTCTTCTGGTGCGCCACTCCGTAAGTCGTAGCTCCTATGAGCCACTTCCGCTTCAGAATCACTGGAGTCGGCGGACTCATTTGAAGACGCAAACGCTTTTTCAGCGTCGAGGTGGTCGGGCATCGTGTCCGGTAATTCCGATACTACTGATAAACTGTCCTCCTCGGCAATCACTTTGATTTTGTCTGACGTGCCATGTTCCACTGAGCGTTCAATACTATTATCGTCCTTATCGTTATCGCGGGGCTCCGGCGCTTGAATTGATTCTGATTGTATAGCCTTATCGGTTCTTTCTACGGTCATCTCGAGTCTGTTTTGCGGCATCGTGGAGGCGGAAGCGGTGGCGGCGGCGGTGACGGCGACTGCTGCAGCCGTTGTGAGTCGAGCGAGTGCCGCGGCATCTAGAGGCGGGAAGCCTGGATATGTGTTCCAGTGCGGCGTCGGTGGCACTTGGGTGGGAAAGGCGAGAAGAGCGGGCCAAAGCGCGGCTGGTACTGGCACGGGCACGGGGACCGGGACTGCGACTATCCGTGGTTCAGCTCCACAGGAACACGCTCGCGGGCAAGCTTGCGGGATGTGTCTTGGCGGTGGTGGGGTAGGCTGCGCCGCCGCCGCGCCGGGTTCAAAGTAATCCCAGTCGCAGTCGTCGGGCGCGGGGGGCGCAGCTGAGGAAGCAGTCGACGAAGAGTCTTCAGTGTCCTCCCGGCACGATGAATCCGAACTGAGGAACACGAGGCGGTAATCTTCGGGACGCATACGACCGGCCTCCGGCTCGCTCGCCTCCCCAGGCTCACTGTTGACGCTCCGATCTGAAATTCAAAACAAATATTATTAGAGTGAGATATTCAAATGCAAATTTATTTTAATTATCTAACGATTACAATTAGTTATTGAGAAACACTTCTATATTTTTAGAAATATTAAATAGTGGTAAGCCTAAGCGACTCTAAAACCAAGCGCCTTGTATAAATCGTCGAGCAACAAAGTGCGAGTTGCGAAATGAAGGCGTCGGATCTGCCATGTATTTCACAAGAATGTTCTACAACAATAGAACAACTATATTTTGCAAAAGTTATTGTCACCAAATTATATTATACTCAAATTATGTAAAATGTACCATGTACAAACTTTGTATACAAAATGAACCTACTAGTACAAGCTACTATACGAAAAGTTACAACCAAGCCAAAGTATTAAATAAGGTACAATCAGTACTCTATGAGTAATTACGCTAATGTAATAAAAATATGAGTACAAAAACATAATGCACTCAACATTCGACGGTACCTACCAAGTATTTATTAAGACGCAGTTTAATTGGCGGTCAAACACTTGTACGTGTAATTTAAATCAGTTTTATATTCCGCGGCAGTACAGTGTTGCATAATAATATTCTTGACAAGTTTGCGTTCGGGTCTCGTAGCAAACTATTAATTGGAACTTGATGTTTTTGTGAGTGACATTGAATCTTATAATTAAATTTGCTTAGTGAAAATGCAATATAGTCAGACTTACTGTCCAAGTAATATCTTTGTACTCGTAAAATATTTTCATTAAATAGTATCTACCAATATATTGTAATGTATTTAGTAATAATAAATAATAATGAACGCTTTCTACTTTCACAGCCCCATACTGGGTTTCCCTGTATCGTGGATGCCATGGAAACACACAAAAACAAATACATAAACACCCAGACCCAGAACAGATATCTTAATTCATCATTCAGATATATATCTGGCCGGGGATCGAACCAGGGACCCTTTGCACTTAAGACCGGTATGGTAACCGCTCTGTCACGTAGGTCGTCAATAAAATAATATTTTTTAATAATGGATTCTTTTGAATTTGTTATTATATAACTGAATGGGATTAGCTAGACATATTTTTAATTTACCTAATCTTACATTTTAAATAGCTTTAAATACTACACGTAATACTGTATTTATTAAATCGTTTGGAGAATATAATAATTAATGTAATAGGAGAAACAATGGACCATCAATAAACTTAGTATACCTAAATACCTTGGGTTTACGAGTTGAGCTAATGCTAACTGGTCAGGGCGGCCCACGCATATTTATAACCAACCTAAGATACAACTGGCCTTTTCAGTTTTAACATTTATGTTGTATAATGTATGTATGTTGAGAACAATAGTGTTTAATCTTTTTTTTTTCTTTTCGAGAGGGAAACCTTCAAAAGGTACCCGGTGCCGTGGGAGCGACACGGGGTTATGTGGGACTTTAACCGCACTAAAACCCCCCTGGTGGCCGTCCTCGGCGCTGCGTAGAGGACTCCGGGATCTCCAAAGGAACGCGACCGGAGTCCTCTCAGCGCACTGCCCCGTCGGGCTCCGCCCAGGTGACTTTGTGTCACCACACCGTCTGGTGTATACGACGGAATGCGACCACACATAACGTTGTCCTTCCCGGGGTCGCTAGCCGGGCGGTTCGAGCTCCCACTCTTGCCGCCCGTAACCCCGAAAGCCCCTTTTAGTCGCCTCTTACGACAGGCAGGGGATACCGTAGCCCTATTCTGGTCCCGGAACTACAGGGACAAATAGTGTTTAATCTATTATGATATTAATGCCGCAACACTTTGACAGTTCAAAAGTTTGTTGAAGGTGTGTTATTATTGAGGTAAGTAGGTAACGTTTTGTCTAAAGAAAAGTAGGTACTTAGTAGTAAAAATATATTCAAGCATTTTAATAACATAATACCAATCACATAACATAAATTTATAACTTGATGCTCTTTCTCCAACAACTCATGACTTTGGAAAAGTTACAGATCATGTTGGTTAAGTACAGAATTTATAAATTTTTACAATTACTTAAGTTCCTTGTATATAGGCCTATCCTAAATAGAGCGTTTAGCAATTGTCAGTGCACTTAGGCGTGTGATCGGGATCTTTAACAAAAGGTGGAGTTGCTAATTCATTGAGGTTGTCTCTACTAGTCAACCCCGAGTTACGATGAACAAAGTGGGGAGACGGTGGTTTAACTCTACACAACGGCAACCCACAATTCATGCCACTGTAGTATCGCAGCTATAGCAAAGATGCAAAGTGGTTAATTAGATTTCAGTAGTAATCTCCGAGGAATGCCATGGTATGCTATCACGGATCGTTAGAAAGCAACACGGATGGCTGGAGGAGTCGAAAGCGTCACATTACGCCGCGCCACGACACGAACCTATCTCGATCAGTAGCATTGAATTGTGGAAGTAACTGTAATTAAATCTGATTGTCAGAATGCTACAATGTTGTTGTAGAATAGAGTCCCGCAGCCTACTATTAGGACCAGTACAACCGATGGACATCAATGTGAAATAAGAAAGGCGTCCTAATAGGCCGATCTTACCTGCGTCCTACCTCTGAGATTTGAAGGGTCAGTTAATCTAGATTAGGCAGCACGAACGTATACGGTCGCGTTTGAACTTAATAGTACATTATTATGCGGCTTAGTTATAATGACTAATTTTAAAAGTATAATGACTCAATTAAAATTTGGAGTTTATTACCAATGTCTACGAGGGGCAATGAGTTGACCAATCAATGACCCGTGAGCTGCTTTGCTACTTCAATTTTATGAAAAACAACAAAAGCGGTATGTGTCGCACACCGTCGTAAGCACCAGACGAAATGTCGAGCATCGTGCTCACCTGGGCGAAACCTGAAGGAGTAACGCGTTCAGAGGACTCCGGTTGCGTTCCGTTGGAGATTCCGGAGTACTCTTCGCAGTGCCGAGAACGGCCACCAGGGGAGGTTTAGTGCGGTTAGAATTCCACATAACCCTGAATCGCACCCACGGCACCGGGTAACTTTTGAAGGTCTCTCCCTCGTTAAGAAATAAAACGGTCGCCTTATTTAAGATACCGTCCTCTGTCACGTTCGGTATAGGGTCGTGAAATATACAAACATTTTTGTAACTATTTTATGACCTACATTAAAAAAATATAGGCATTATTGCCTAATTATTGAAGTATATTACGAATGAATTATGTTACGAATAAAATTTCTTAACCTTCGTTTTTAAATACCATACCTTTACGTTTTCATTCTGTAAAAAGATAGATCACGCAATAATGAACAAAAAGAACGAACGGAAAATAATAATTCGCACGTATACATTATTAATGTTAAATTATAAGTGAGGCCTGTTTTTTTTTCATTGGCGTAATAATTATTTATACATATAAAAATACACAACTGTAATAAATATGATAAAGCTTATGATTTTATCTCTGTTCTCTGTTATAATAGATATGTTTTTTTTTTAACACAGAATCATCGAATTTACCCATATATATTGAACTAAGTTTATATACAAACAGTCTAGTGTATATATGTATTATACCTACATATTTATGAAACACTTTTGAAAGTACATAATCATAAATAAAAGGAAATTTAACACATTTTGAATTCAGATTTAAACTGCTGACAACGGTCTTAAGTTAATTAATATATAAAAAGCTTTAAGCGGAAATTTTACCGACAATTCAATTATTTTTTTACAAAATATAATTAGTGTAGGCACGGCGTTAGGGTATTTATAAAATTCGTAGAAACGAATGCCATAATTTGATGGTTTTTCCGCTCGCCAGTTTTGTAATAGTTTCCGGGAAGTCGAAATCCCTTACGAAAGTGTATTAAGAATTATTATTCTAAACAGAACAAGTTAAGTCTAATTGGCTCAGTATTTATGGTGTTTTGTTACTTATTGTTATGAAATACACGGTACCAGATATGGCAATACAGGTAGATGCCGCTTCTCATTACTGCTGGAGCTGCTGAAGAATACCTGAACCCTTTAAAATATAATACCATTGTGCTTACCCACTTCTACTTTTAATAATTAAGTTTCAAATAAAAAATACATGTCTTTAAAAATAACTGACTATTAGATTATAGTGATATACACACATACAGTTTGTATTTTTTAAAATGCGTTTTTATTACGATTTCGTGCAATAGCGAGGATTTTAATCAAAGATATAAACTTCACAGGAAGCGAAATAGAGATATTTTTATTTAAAAGATTTTGTTTCAAAATGTAAAAGCTTTGCATGGAGATGCACGTAGGTTGAAGCCCGCGGAAGCTCGGATATAAACGTGTAGGCTGATCTGTTCATAATGGCTGTGGCCAGGGCATAAATTACCCACCTAATGTTTGTTTTTGCTTTGTTCTTGATATATTCCGATTGTAAAACAATGGATTAACGCTATGCGTCGTTGCGCCTCACAATTGGTTTAAAATTTTCTGTTGTTTGAGTACTAACAAATAAAAAGAGTCCATTGAAGCTTTTAACATTTACATTTAACATTTTAGGTTCTTTGTTGACAAAACTATTGTTAATAATTTTAATTAGTTTTAAACACTAATTTTTTATAAGAATGCCGTAGACGATGAGTATACATTCTACTTGATGGTTGTGAATAGTCACTGCTGCCCATGTGTAACTGTAACCAACAAAGAACAGGGGTTCTACATGACGCCGAACACGTTGCTACACCTGAGAACTAAGATATGCCTTTTATGTAAGTCAGCTGGCAGCGTGGCGCAGCGGTAACCATACCGGTCTGACGCGCAAAGGGTCCCGGGTTCGATCCCCGGCCAGACAGATTTCAAAATGATGAATTTAGGTCTAGGTGTTTGTGTATTCGTCTCTTTGTGTATCCATGGCACCCACGATACAGGGAATCCTAGTGTGGGGCTGTGATTGTAGAAAGCGTTATTATCTTATTCATGCTTTTCCATCGAAACGCAAGAACTGCTTCTCGCTACAGATACTCGTAGGTGTGATACAATATTCAAATAAAAAAATAATCGGATAATAATAAGTATCTGTTCATTTTACTATCAAGTCAGATTAAAGTTCACACAAAAAGTACACAATGGATAAATCGAACTAATTGATTGCATTTGGTATGAACAAAGGACTAACACTCAGTCAATGTACATAGTACACATTAGCACAAGCGTGTTACGTCACATGTCTGTAGAAGGGCATAATGGAGGTACCATTGTGATCAAGTAGTCGGACAATGAAAGTAAGAGTTAGATCACGTTGGCGCCGGCCCAAGGCTCCAGTTGCCCAAGTTGACGTGGGATGCGAGGAGGCAGCGAGGCCGAGCGGTTTTGGTGTCCTTTAAATTGAGTGGAATTAGGGCTGCCATCGTTGCTTCAGGGTTGCCATGAGCCGACGAAAAAATTGTTAAACTTAAGTTTTCGACTAAAAATTTATTTGTGATTTAAAACAAGTTCGCGTGAGATCGATCACTGATGAATTACTAAAAGTGTTCATTTCTCACACTTTTCAAACCAGAACTCAACAGTACTTAATATTGCACTTTTAAATGATTCTCGAAAGGTTCTATTTTTAAACTCTAACTTTTTTTTTTTATTTCATTGCACCTGTCCCTATCCATCTGTGTTCCGGTCACCGGCCTTACCTGGGGGCTTGCTCGCACTAAATCTACGCAGGTAGAAATACACCTGCCATTGATTTCAGGTAGGAATTTGTATTTTGTTTCAGTTTAGTAAACATACTAATAACTTCTACTTCAGGTAGAGAATTCGCTCTTTTGTTATGTAGATTAGACTTTTAAACAAAGAAGACGACTAGTACTGGTAAGTACTCTACATCCACATTATCCCCATAAATAACCCTTAATTCATAGACATAGCTTACAGAACGCACATAAACGTTAGATAAATCAAAAAAACACGAAATATCTCACCTTTTATGTCGTATACAAATTCGATAACAATGATCTCAATCTATTATTTATTGACCGATATTTAAGACAAAATATCAAGGTTTTCGACTAAAAATAAGTCTATTATTAATGACCTGACAGCCCTATTCAATTTAACGAGACGAATGATCTAAATGACCGTGATATATCAGCATTCAACATGTTAATATTAGATGACCTGAATTTTCTAATCAGCCATGGCTAGATTTTGGCTAGTATTCAAATGAGTTCATTAAATTACTATGATTTAATTCAGTACCGTAGCAATTCTCCATTTTGTGCGTATGTAAACATAGAACATTTTGAATCTCACAGAAAAAAGTTCAAACATGTCGTTAAACAAACGCTACGTAAAAAAGCGTACTATAAACCAAGTGATTAGTTGACTGACAAAACGGTGTGGTCTGAAGTAGTTCCAGCTCCACATGTACCATTAGGTTACGTTTAACATAGTAAAAACTTTTTAAATTTTAGTAAAAAAATTTTTTAAAGATGTTTTTTACAATGTAACAACTTATGGAGTTTCTTTCGCCGCTTCTTCTCCATAACGATACACGAAGTGGTGGTAGTTGTATTGACATTCAAAAAGTGATCTGTAAAGAACCTATTTTGAATAAAAAAAATGATTTAATTTGATTTGAACATTTTTCAACAATTTTGTATTTTAAGTCTTTTTCTATTTTAACACTTATTTAAGTTGTATAATATCGCGCAAAGTTTAGTAGGTACCATGTTTTTAAGTGCCTCTTAAGATTTCGTTTTTGAAAATAATTTTATTTGATAATAATAAGGTTATATACAATATTTGAAACAATAAAATTAAATACTAATTAATTCGTTTGGTACCACTTAACATATATTTCTTTTTGGCTATTAAGTTTTAGGACTCAATCAATCAGTATCCGTCAATTATTGAATTTATTTGTTGTTTTATTTGTTTCCAAAATCAGAGTAGGAGGATGTATTAATTAAAAAATAAAACTTAAGAATTTAAATAATAATAAGATAAGCTCTCAGACTTAGTCTATTGTTTCTGTAAAATTCATATTGTAGTGACATGCTCGTTTATAATAAAAAAGAAATCAAATTTTTCGTATCTACAAAAATTACAAAAAGCAAATTAGTGGTGAACGTAATCAGCGAATTGTAACACAATATATGTATACACTACATTTAAAGCCAGATAATACGTGGATACATATCGTGGATCTGGAAATATAGCCCACATAATGAGTGTACTTGTATATGGGTTAGATTAGGCGATAGTGACTTTCTAGCTGCAGATATCCACAATGGTTCAAACAGCGTAAGATGGCCGCGATTCTACTGAAATTAGTGAAGGAAACCATTACAACACGAGTCGAATGTAACTAAAAGAACGTGAAATTACTTTGATTTCAACAAACGCTTCGCAGCATGGTAAATTGTTATTGCGTCACGAACGAACTCTATGAGACGTACTTGACCACATAGAGTATTGAATGTTTTATTTTAAACTTAATAAAAAATGCCAATGTGTACGGCAGTGAATCCCCGTGTGATTTCCGGAATTAATCAAATATTTTTGTAGAGAGTTATCGTTTGTTTGAGCCCCAAAGTAATACTTAATTTTTAATAGAATAGAAATGAATTGAAATCTGCAAACTTCCACTCGTAGTAAACCTAGTGATGTCTATACCACGTATAGACGATACGACAAATTAATTTTTTATCTGAAGAAGATCACGAAGTCATGGTGGTCCTTTTGTACAAGATAACCTCTTTTCTTTGGAAAGTCAGTTAAAATTGAAGCGTGCAATACATCTACTGGTGATTGAGTACTACCGCCAAGACATTTTTCCTCTTCTATGAATAGGAACTCTAATCAGAGGTAGGCCATAGTCCACACATACATACGTATTTCGTTGATAAGTAACTTGGAATTCCCCATTGAAGTTTCTCCCTTACTCATAAAACTAGTATACAGAAAATAATAAATGTACATTTTTTCCACTATATTATTATACACGCCTGTTGTTAAATGAAAAATACAGTTACTAAGGCAATGAAAACACATGACGCAACATAATAATATCGACTGCAGAGCGTGTGAAATTTCCCCGATAACGTATCTTAACAACATGTCAGTTTGGCATGAGATCTCTACGTAGATAAACTGAATTTTAGTGTATTTTTGATACGACAGACTGTATACGTCACTGTCCCTATAAGGAGGGAAGACCAGAGAATATATAAACCACACACCAGTAATGTAGATTGTATAGGGGGACTGTATATAGGTATAGATTAAAAATGATCATAGTATAGAAAAAACTAATAACATCCTTATCAACTTATAAGGTATAAGGATATGCTTCAGTCATTACAATGTTCAATGGCATAAAATCCATTAGCATCGTTTAAATTTTGTAGCCGTAACTATTTTTTTACAAGCTAGCCTATGTGATCTATTCAAGAAAGAACCCGTCTGTGGCTGGCTAACCTTACGTCATCGTTCGAAGACCCGTGCCAAATTGATTTAGTAGTCGAAGGAGTTTATGAGTTGGGCTATCTATAAAACTGTCGGTGTTCTATGTGAAAGTTCATAGACAATATACCAAAATAGGTAGGTACGAGTTTTAAATGAAAAATGCTAATGATTTTTTTACACAGATTTTGTTTTTATAAGCTTGAGTTTAACAATTAAATGTTAATTGTTGCATAAGTTTTTTTTAACTATGAGTACAAAAATGAGGAGGTATAATTTACAATCGCCTTGTACTTTGAAATACATATTCAGTATTATATTTTCTATATTTCTCCATATGATAGATGATCGTATAAGATTCAAAAAATATATATTAAGGAGTTGAACACATTACAAAGGCGGACTAGACGTAGAGTTCTTATGTACGAGTGTCTACCCTATCTATCTGCTTATTGTTAAATATCACTGTGCATTTTACTTATATAACAATGTCTCAAAATTTACTTAAATGTAGCTTAAACCAGGGAAACATTACGTAGCGCCGTGGTATTTATATGATATCCAATTACTGCCTTGAAACTTGATACATTACTTAACTTACATTTCACTTGTTCCGAAAATACTTTTTATGTACGGCTTCATCGGAATCGTACAAGTCACAATATAGTAATAGTAAACTGAACTTGAGTAACACCAAAACGTGCATACACAACGAAATTGTCCGAATAAACTTTATTGTTTGGCTGCTATTGCTGTAACGGTCACAAATTCACACAAACCGGCACGTATTTTCAATTTCATTAACACTGTAACTGGCACAATATCACAAGCGCGGGAAATCGTTACTTATCTGCGGAGATAAGTTAGAGAAATAAAAAGTTCGATTTATGAATTGAAAAGTTGATAGTTTAGAGCGGCAGTAGGGCTCCGTGCGGGCGCGGGGCTGAACGCGCAAGCGGATGTGCGCAGGGAGCCGGCTTGCTGCGGCCTGCGCTTACCGTGCGCGCAGTGTTGAGCCCCTATCGACTGTTTACTATCGATAATTTTCAATTGTAACAAATAGTAAGGCAACTTATAACGTCGATGATCAATGAATTTAGATTACATTTTTATATTCAATTTTGTATAGTATTGTTTGAAGGATATTAGAATTCTTGTATTTATTTTATAATACCACAATGTTAATAGGCGTTTAATAATATGTAATAATTTAAAAAAATGTAGGGATGCTTATAAATCGATGATCGCATATTTTTATCTGAATATTATATGAATTGTTTTGAAGTTGGGTATCTTAGCAATGTAACCTATTTTATTTAATAAATAATATGTCGTTGAAAGGTTAGGTTTCAACAACATATTACTTAAATCAATATTTTATTGAATGATTGCATTTGTATACAGTGTTTTATTAATGGATGTCATCAAGTCACCATAAGAAAGGGCATAAACTACATATAAAGATTCTCTTTTTGTTGTTATCGATATACTATAATCGAATGATAGAGTTACATACGGTACTTTATTTTTCACTACGTAAGACTTTAGTACTAAAATATAATTTTAAAATAGCTTTCAAGATGTTTATTTAAGGTTTAATTATAATAACGTGATTCGACTCTAGTGGCACAAATAACACATTTTTTTCTTCTTTACAACAGCAGGGTATTGTGCTTTTGTGCTGGCTTAAAGACTTGAAGTCTCAAAGGATAAGGGAGAGACATAAGAGGCATTCGAAGTTCTTCAAAGTTCTTACTTTTCTTAAAAAAGCGAATGTTATTAAATTTTGTTTATCGATAAACATTATCGACTTTCCGTCAACTAACAACGTGACTCACCTCGCTTCTCAACGCCAACAACAAAACGTAGCGAAATAGTAAAAAGGCGTAAGTGACCGGTGACGACTCTACAAAAACGCTTTACCTCCACCGAGGGCCGAACTTGGCCACAAAAACACACAGCGTCTGGCGTTTACGTCCACTTGGAGTTTCGAGAGCTCGCAGAACAATGAACTTGCATTGGCGAACTAGACCAAACAGCGCGGTAAAACAGTTTTGTATATAGAGCGGCTCAAACTCCGAAACTAATGTTTGTCGGTGTGCAGGTAATGCACGTAGGACGACCGCCCACAGACATACATAACTGTTATCCCCTGTTATCCACTTACTTATATGACCTTCTCTTTCAGCACTACGTAGTTTTAGGTTTTCTTATTATGGACTTTAATGCCACAATAACTCGGGAACAAAGTAACTTGTCCCATCGGGGTAGTTTACACTGAAAGATTGGCTAAAGTCTCACTTAATCAATTTTCCAACAAACTGATTGCGTCAATTTACAATTTTGTGGGCATAATAAAAAATAAAGATACAACGGATGCTTCTCGGTTTAGCTGTGGTCATGCCGTGACCGTATCTTATTCACGTTTTATTGCCACAAAAACCTTTAATATACTCGATAATAAAAACGTACTTACAAGTCTAGTATTTTTTGTCGTCAACTGTTATAATCTCTGCAGCCTTCTTCAACTGAAGGTCGGTAATTATTGTTGAGGCGTCATTATTACCTATATTTGTAGGTAGACGCACAGGATGTAATTTATACATTAAATTATAATATTGTAATTACATCAAAATTAGACTCACTAATCAGCTGAGTAGATACGAAAACAACTCGAGGCAAATACAATCATAATAAATAAATAAAATATAAATGCAAGTGTATGTAGAACTAACGATTTTATATCATAAGATTTTTTTTCATCATAGATCTCCTCTGAAGATCTCCTCTGAAGTAGGTAATTACATCTAACGTTAAAGAAACAAAGTAATATTAAAATGTATACTTAGTAGGATTTAACTCTTGGATACAAACAAACAGTATGGAGAGCACAGAACAGGAAGACTTATACAAAAGACTTCAACGCTATCTGCACTATGGTTGGACCGTAACCGTCATAACTCGCTAACCACAGCTCGTAAAACTTATTTTATTATAAAATTTTACTTAATGCTTTGAATCTTTGTTTGCATTTGACTGATCTATATTTAAAGTAATATTAAACAGCTGAAGATAATGTTAAAAACATTTATATCTAGAAGATTTCGTCCTTAAAAAAATTAAATATTTTAATGATCTTTTTTTTTAATTTGGTAGGCTTGTTGATCGACTTGTATATTTATTGAAGAAAGTTACCCATTATTGAAGTAGTTAACCATTACATAGCAGGTTCGGTATCTACGTTTACGTATTATGCCATTCATCTTTAGAGTTGTACATAAAATGCAGCTAATATGACTATATTATGTGAAAACTATATTGTGAACGAATAAAAGATAAACGTTTGAATTTAAATGATTATTTCCAAATATCAACTTCTGAAAATTGGCATATTTGCCAAAATGTGTGACATTTGTTAATGGCTAATTATCAACTTCTAAAAGTTGGCAAATTTGTCAATATATGTGATGTCGTATGTTTTTGTGGTCGCGCATTTAATCCAAATCCAAAGGTTATTTTCTAATGACTTGGAAATTCAGCAATAAGTAATGTCTTGGTGCACATTTAAAGGAAAATATAATATAAAAACCACAAATATATCTTTGAATACAAAGAACAGCGTATATGTTTACTATTATAAACTGACTATTTGCGAAACTTATTAATATATTATCTTTATAGTTACGGAACCCTCAGTGCGCGACCCAACTCGCACTTGACAGGGTTTTTTCAATTATGACGAGCAAACGCCATGGCTCCCCACAACGCATGTTTCGTTAACCTTGCAACTACGTGTTACGTTATTGTGAATCTCCTTCAGTTAATAGGCTTCCACTATCGAAATAATACTTAATATTATGCAATCGGTTTCAACTTATAAGAGGTGGTGGTAAGATTTTTTAATTCACTATGAAATCTGCATTTGCACGTATCAGCGCTAAATAGTATTTTTAAAGTAGTATTTGAAAAACTTGTCCTATTTTTATCTTGCTTTTTCTAGTAGTAGACGAGCATGCAGTCCACCAGATGGTAAGTGACTACTGCCGCCCATGGACATCTGTAATCAACCCCAGATAGAAGTAGATATTCCTACCTGAGGTCGGCCACAGATGCGCCGCTACCCCTGAGGGTTAAGCTGAAACGCCTCGGAAAAGTATGTCTCCCTTATCACATCCTTCAAAGCGGAACACAGCAGCGCCTAACACTGATGTTATTAGGCAGAAATAGGTGTGGCGGTGGTGCCGCCGGAGTCGAACCACAAAGATAACCACCACCTTCAAATTTGTTGACACGATTAAGGTGTAATCAACTATGTATTTGGAATGACAATGACAAAAATATCACCACCTATCGCTTACATTTCTATTTACGTAAGTTCGTATAAAAATATAATTATTAAATTCTATACAAGGTTCCTTGAAAATAAAATAAAAACATTGCAAATAATGTAATTCAAATGTGTTATGTAAAAGTTGCCATTGAAATTTCAAAGGTTACTATAACAATGGACATTATCGAATAGCATGACCAAATTTTATCGTAATTATCTCGATGATGTTTTTATACGGTAAATGGGAAAGAAAACATAAATGCCATTTTACGAGTTACAACTTGTATATGATACACATAGATTAGTAAAGATACTTCGCCGCCTTGAAATTGAATAAAGCCGCAAATGGCTTATTATAGTAAGTTCTTTTTTTGAATTCTTGACATATAAAAACATTTTTAAAGAAAATTTACGAATAAATAACTAATACTGCGTAATTTTCATGATAATTAAATAATTTATAATAATAATTTAAAATATTTTAGGGACTTTTTAGCACGGACGCGTGGCAAAAATTTTTTACGCAACTGTTTCAAAACTGGGTACATTTTCTTGTTAGGAGTGAGTAATCTTTACTAATCTATGATGATACAGTTGAATTTATTTTAAATTGAGACACATAATAACAGTATATGTAGCAATACGCCATCTAGTGGCGCTTAGAAACATTACATGGTAGAAAGCCCGCGTACCATACTACAGCGAGTCTTAGTTCCTAATAACTCAATAGATGGCGGTGACAGCGACGCATGTTACTTTCGATGATAATAATAAGTATTGTGTAAAATATTATTATTGTTATTAATTATTAGATAAATCCTATACTTTTTGTACATAATGTATACTTTAGAATATGTATTTTATATTATTTTTATTATGTTGTATTTTATGTGGCACTGGCACAAAATAATTTAATTCTTATTTTCGTAAAAAGGAAACATTGTATGTAAATGGAACGTAAGAAAAAACAAATGAATGTGCATTGTACAACTATGTAGTATGGCTTTCTATTAGTAAAACTGTTTTTAATGCGTAAATTTAATGCGTAATTAGTCGGGAGTATTACAAACTGGTGAGTGTTTACCATAATTTGCATTTTAGTATTATTTATAGTTATATTTTACATTGAATAACATAAATCAGGCATATTATTTTAAGTTGTGCCGCGAAAAAATCAAATTAAATCACATAGAGTAAATCTTTGAGTAAATGCGTCATATTACTTAATGGCGAAAGAATATTTTCTTTGATCCCTTAATAATAGTTCATAACATATTTCTAATGAAAAAAATGGTTTTATTTTTTAATACTCGTACTTATTGCCATTTTCAATAATCGGAAGTAACATCGGTACCTTTATTATTTTATATTAGTTATATTACCTACCTATATTTTAAGCTGTTAAGTGTCGTTACCCGTTACTAATTTTGAAATTGTAATTAATGGTAATTCTAAGTTTATACCAATACGCCATTAGATAATGATCACCCGCTGGGTCGGCGCCGGCGGCATTAACCAAGCAACTGAATAAGATTGCCATAAGTTTGTTTCTTTCCGAACAAAAAGCTTTTGAGGTCAATTAACCAGAATAATAATTTGTAACAATTACAAATTAAATTAAAATATACATAAATTAATATAATTTACCTAGTATGCATATGCGTAATGTACGTACATAGTAGGTACATATGTTTTAGGTTTTTAAATAGGTATCTAACTGCGATTCAATTTCGGTACAATACATTCATAATCACTATTACTATATCTTATGAATGGTTTGACAGTCGTTACATTGTAGGCTCTAATAAATAATTATATTCACATAAATATGTGAATATAATTATTTATTATTATTTGAAGGTGGTAGAACCCTTTATGGTTCGACTCCGGCGGCACCACCGCCACACTTTATTTCTACCTAATAACAGCAGTGTTAGGCGCTGCTGTGTTCCGGTTTGAAGGGTGTGGTAAGGGAGACAGACTTTTCCGAGGCGTTCCAGCTTAGTCCTCAGGGGTAGCGGCGCATCTGTGGCCGACCTCAGGTGGGAATATCTAATCCTATCTGGGGTTGATTACAGATGTCCATGGGCGGCAGTAGCCACTTACCATCAGGTGGACTGCATGCTCGTCTGCTACTCTCATATTATAAAAAAAAATATATGTTTACATTAATTTGGAAGATCGTAGAATTCTTTGATATTTGCCTGCGACGGTAAACTACACTCTTATTTCTACGTTGTAGTTAGCAGCAGATTAGCGCTGTTGTATTCCGGTTTGAAGCGTGTGGTAAGGCAGATTAACCTTTTCGCAACGTTCCATCTTAGTTCTCAGAAGTACCTACCAAGGCATTTGTGATTGAGTTAGGACGTCTGTTCTATTTCCGAATTTACGATCGGTTTATTATACATTATACAATTATTTTTAACCGCAGGTTTACTCGTTTGCTGTTTATCGTAAAAAGTAAATACACCGATCCATACGATCCATCGGTCTATACGATGTACGCATATACCTAGGTAGATAGGTGTAGCGGTGTTGCAACAAAGAACCACGAGTTGTTATCTATCGAGATGTACGAAACGTAAGTCCTAAAATATATATTGACAAGCTTGGACCTAGAGTTATATAAACTGGAAAGTAGAGCAATATGGCCTGACATATTTATATATGCAAACGAACATGCATACCGATCTTTCGGCATTGACTTGTGATTGAAAGGTACTGTAACGTAATAACTATGCGATTATTGTAACTATGTGTCCGTGCACGCCACGGTTACACACGAGGACCATATTGTTTGATTATTAGTGTGGTAGTTACAGTTACAAGTTACATTTACTTCAGTAATACATTGCGTGTTATGGTTTAAAACCGCATGAGCCATGTGTTAAGCCCTCTGAGGACTAAGTTGGAATGCCTCGGGAAAATGTCTCCCTTATTCCGTTCAAACCAGATAACAGCAGCGTTAGGACTGCTGTAATTAGGCAGAAATAGGTGTGATGGTGGTACTGCTGGAGCCGAAGGTTTTACTACCTTCAAGGTAGGGCTCTATTTATCTTATGGATGTTTGAAGTATATCAGTCGAAAACTCCGAAGTGAACATAATAAAATTACTACTTTTATAGTTGAGCCATGTCAACGCTCTGATTTACATTTAAGACCGGTTGTGTTACGTTCCAGTACAAATTCAATACTGTTAAACAGATTATTAATAAATTCTGAATATTAATTAATAAGTACGTATACTCTTTATTATTCAGAATTAAAACCTTTTCTTGGAATACGTAAAGATCTCGCTAGAATAATTTACTACAGTAGCACTACCATGAGTTTACAAAAGTATTACTCGCTAGCGACTGCGTAAAATAAATGTATGAAAAATTGTACAGCGCCTCTGGTGGTTACTCGTAGAAGTAAAATCTGTAGTGGCGTAACTCGATACGTAAAAAACCTATCGAAATCAAATCGCTAGCGAATGTCATTATGATCTATTGCCATACAAATTCGGTCCCATGAGTCATTAATTTGACAGACGTTGTCAAGAAATACCGTAACGATAGTAGTTATATTACTCACTAGCAAAATGACAATAGTTTTCTATTTACAATTTCTATAGTGGCGTTTCTATGCCAACTCATGGTAGTGCTACAGGGCACGGATAGCAACGCACATAATCACAGTCGAGAGGCATACCTTCTCTACTTCAGTTAATTGAGTTTAAACTTGTCGTTTTTTTACTTTAATTTAAAAATTCGTTAAATGTATCGATTTCTTTAAGCCGGATTCTAATTTTGTGTCAATTTCAATTGGAGACATTATATTTTTCTTAAGTGATTCGCAAATGCGATATCCAATTCTCAAGTTAATAAAGTCATTTAATGAATATTCAGGAAAGATATATCTTACTGCGCACTTAATTCACTTGAGATTTAAAACAGTCATGTTTACAAATTAGGTACAAGAAGCATCTTGATGATTAGCGGCTCTCGTCTTAGCTTATCCTAAGTGCGATCTCCGCCATTTGAATCTGTAAGCGTCAAGTGGGGCAGTTTAATGGAACGCAATTCTCACCTTTATTTATAAAGATATAGATTCAATTACAATTTATTTATTATTTACATGGTGTTAAGTGGTCATTAATGTTCATATATGTATGTCTTTTTGCTGCACCTGTTTTATGTTTCAATCGTAGGTATGGGTCTCTTTTCGGAAGGAGTTTTTGATACCTAATCACATAGCTCTAACGTTAATTAACACGTATTTTACGTGTTACTGAAGTTATATTGGATATATTTTCAAACCGACTATAAGATAAAGTTTAACTATTTTTTCGAAGGTAAGAAGCGTGACCTAAGATTTAACATGCCTTACGTAGTATAGAAGCTTACACGCTTAGCCATGCAATTATCCATTCAATTTTCGCCTTTCCCCGAAGTTGATTAACTTAATAAATCGGTTAAAATCTACAATAAAGCCAAGGAACTACGTAAAATTCTTAGATATCTATAGCAAACTTTTTAATTGAAGTGGATCACACCATAATGCTGTTGAAACAGAAATAGCCGGATCGATACAAACGGATAGCTCTACCACCTTGTAGTTACAATAAAATAAAATAGGCCAGTGGATATTTATAAAGACTACCTAGTCTTTATAAATATCCACTGGCCTATTTTAACAGCTATTTATAAATGTAAGCACTTAGCTTAAATACTTAATCAAATAAAACTTTATATCTATGAAAATATTTTTAATGACTAAGTTTCGTTAATATAAATTATGGATCTTTAATATAAATTATATATTAAAATTTCACGTTATCTATGTAGGTATAACGTACCACGGAATCGGGAGACAAATAGTATTGCTTTTTCATTTAATCATACGCTTATTGCCGAATAACTATGATTTATGAAGTAATGCATGAGAATACGTGTATTGTATTGTCTTATTAACTGATTATTATTGGACAAAGTGTATCGTAGAAAGCAAAATTCGGAGAGCAAACCGCACTAAAACCGGCTGAGAGCGCCAACTTTACACATCTAAAACAAGAACTGGATCAGTATAATTTAATTAGATATTAATGTGTCGTCTCATGAATAAGTTATAAGGATTATATTATACAGTTGGATAAACTCACAAATTTCGATTTGTTTATTTTTATATCAAGCTTCAATGCAACTAATATAGCTACGAAAATAGAATCGTTCTTCTTACATGTATACTTATTACAGGTATTATTTAGTAAGTCACTTTTCTTATTTTGTTTCCATGTTAACTGATCGTAAATTTTACATGAAATAGGGCAGATAAAAATAAATTTGGATACCTATCTAGTTTGCTTAGTTCCCAAAATCGAGGGATTTCGGGACGGCAAAGTTTTAAGGAATACCGTTACTAGTCAAAATAACATAACTAAGCAAAGATAAAAGTACGCAAGCCGACCCACGATCGAAGGTGATTAAAATAATAGATAATTGAATTTAAAAATATAGGTACCTATATATATATCCGAGAGCGTGGGTGTCACGGTGTGTCACGCGGAAGTGCGTTAACGTACTACCGGTATCTTTCGTCATCTTTTGCTTATCCGTTCGCCATACTCGGCATGAAGTTTCGGGTCATGGATGAAATTTATAAGTCTTTAAAATTAATAAATATTTTGTATTGATAAAATAAAGTCATCTGTAATGTGATATATTTAAACACATAAACATACACAACACACATAAATAATGTGATATTTTATGAATAAAATCCGTAGTTATGTTCATAGTTAGAATATGATGAAATAATTACTATAGTTAGTCCCGCTACATATGATTGATTGCCACATTTTAATTTCATATGTAAAATATATTTTTATTCAATTTTCTTGGAATATTCTTATTCAATATTCCAAGAAAATTGAATAACAATAGACTCAACGTGAGCTTAGTAACCTCTAAGTATCATGAGTTAAAAGTTATTACCTAACGTTCACGTTAATAGTTTAATCCGCTTATTTATTTCTTAAGGCGATTTAAGCTTATGATTATGTACATATATATCTCCTTTTCACTTAGAATTTTGAAATATAACGTTTATTTACAATACAGGCGAAGCTTTTAAGTACGTATTTTTATAGTCCGTATAAAAATGGCAGCGATTCAAAGCTCTTTTCACAAAGTACTTCATTACCAGATCTTTATCCGACTACAAGTGGCAGCCTAATGCCAAAAGATGTCCATGGACGTAAGCGACTACATGTCATTTGCAAACTCACAAACCTACTATTAGTAGCTACTTTATTTTTTTTAAACCTAATTAGCGTACGTAAATCTTTCGTTTTACTAGTTCAACCATTCGCACTCCTAGACGTAGGGAAAATATTTGATTAAAACCTTATTCAAACCCAGAGCCTCATGTAAAATAGCTTAACACAACAAGTGTTCAGTATGGAAACATGACGATATTATGTAAACAAACTGCGTTGACAATGTTACTGGCAGACGAGCCGACTGGTCACGTGCTGTTACTAAGATGTAGTCTTTTTGTATGTTTTTGTTAAAAGAAACTCGTAAATTTTGTGTATTTCTCGACTTTAAATGAGTGTCACCTACATATGGTTGCAAAAAATACTATATTATTTGTCTGCCTATCTGTCTCTATTAGATTGATTTTGAAATAGGTTAAAACTATTTTTGTTAATAGTTTATAATGTCAGGATAATGATTTTCATCATAATAATTAATAATAAATACAAGAAAAGGAAATTTGAAGATCATATTAAAAGTATTTTAAATTCACCTTGTGGGTACCCGTATGAAATATTGCAGATGTTTAAAGCAAACATCGGAATACTAACCTAACAATGGTTTACGATACATCGTACTACGTAGGTACATTATATTTGGTCACGTGTAATGTAGTGTGTCTGATAATCTTTTATGTGCTAGTAATGTAAATTTGATATAAGAGGTAATATGCGTTATTTGAATCTGCTGGTAATAGAGTTATGTATAAAATGCACCGCCCCTATATTTATCGTTTATCGAAGTTTGTTATTGTAAATTGACACACACACAGAATTTATGGTATAGCCTTTATAATTTACACTTATATATTTTATAAATAGAGGTGGTTTCTATTCGGCTAAAGATTTAACTCCTCAAGTGATGTACTTACGTTTTATTATTATATCGTTCCTGTATAATACTAGAATGTTATACAAATTCATAGTTACTATTAGTGATAGAAGTAGTATGAAACACATTTTTTAATAAAGCAGGACGACGTTTGGGGTGGGTTCATATTCTATTATCCATTTTCAAATTAATTTCACAGTACTAAAATATTTATGTAGAGACGCCTTTCTGTGCAAAAATCCCTATCTAAGTTGATTAAGAAGTTCCATAAGATAAACTTACAGATATTCAACATATTAGTATATTGCAATTAAGAATATGAGCTTAGAAATTTCCAGTTATTCTTGATTTAATCACAAAGCATTATCATTTAGGTACTTGTATAATTGTAGCGCCAATATAGGTTTACATCTGTGTTAAGTGCCAACAATACAGTGCCTATGTGTCACTGAAGTGCAATGTCTGGCCACGTGCTATGACTGTCGGGCAATTACATATTATGTCGAGTTACGCCACCGATTGTTTGGTAACAGTGAATAGTACTGAATAGTCATCACATTAAATTTCATTTGTATATTTACTCGTGTGTGAAAAACTGCATGATTTTAATAAGTATTTAATTTAGCGTAACATTTTAATTGTTTGAAAATCGTTTTATACTTATTTCAAAATTATGATGCATATAAAGTATAATAATGCTTAATAATATTAATTATAAATGGTATGGTAGTCTGGCATTTACTTTCTACTTTTAGTCACGAGATTCTGTCCAATTTTATTTAAAGTCCAATGTATTAAATTTAACTTTTGTTCAGAGCTTAAATACTTTTATAGCTACGAATCTATATCTATCCGACCGGTATCTATAGTAAAGCAATATTAACGTTCTTGCCAGTACGTTCGCTCGGAATTCCAATATAAAGCTCCTCTATATCATCTTATTACAGTAGAGCCCGCTAATGTGACACATTCCGTAGCGCAAAACCCAGTAACGACCTCATATAAAAAGGGTTTGAGGTTGGCTAAGCAATGTGTTCGATGCTACTCATAGTATATTATGTGAATGTGAAAATATATATGATTTCTACAAATTCATGCATAGTCATATGTTACGAAATAATTTGTAGATTACAAAATGTTTCATGTATGCAATGTATATTATTTTAAAGTTCGAACAGTGAAATTTTCTCCATATTAATTGACGTCCAAAGCTTGCAACCCGAAGGGCCTCAAACGTTTAAAATTACGACACATTATTAGTACTGATGCACATTCCGAATCATTTTATAGGGGTTCGCAGAGTACATTTAAGTGGTTTAAGATTGAGTACTACCGTACGTACGTAGCTTTATCTTCCATTGAGTAAATTTACTCTAATTACACTGGATACTGAAAAAGTTTTAATTTGAATTGACACTTCGAGCTAAAATTTATTCTCATATTTGTCCTGTCAGTGAAAGTAAATGATAATACATAATTAAAGTTATACTAACCAAGGTTTGCTGGCGTCCTACGTCGCCTCGCTGCTTTCTTCACCGCTATGGAGACGAGCGAATCCATTTCACTCCCGGAATCCCACCGCGCTCTTTGGGGAACCGGCCGCGCCAACACACGCGCATCATCCTCCGTATCTCTATCACTGCTCGTCGGCGGCAGATTGGACTCATCGCTCTCAGGAGGAACGGCATCCACCTTCACTGCACTATTAAACACACCGATCATAGTCACATCGTGAATACCATCGGCACACGTGATTGGATGGGTCAAAGTCCTCTGAATATTACTTTTCCTGTGCCTAACTTTCACTGACCCCTCCGACAGAGATCTTTTGCCGTTTAACTTGCTGTCTGTTTTGATGTCCCCTCGAGCGCATTTTAAGTCTGAAGGAGATAAGGACTTCTTTCTGGAGTTCCTACGTTTGATGCTCCGTTTTTGCCTACTTGACTCTCGTGTAGTCTGCATCGTCGCTACATTGGCGTGGTCTGCAAAGAAACAATAGCGGTGTTAGCACATTTCCGCGTGTGTACTTAGTGTCTAGTGAGACAGTTAACTGTACCTACAACTCTTACGCAATATATCGTATATCAACTTGAGGCAGAAACAAAGTGAATGAATACAGACATTAACTTTATTTGCAAATTGTATTGCTTATATTTTCGTACTAATCGTTAGTTGAGTTGTCTATTCTTAGCATTAAAAATAATAATAGGTAGTAATTAGTTCATTCATTGCCAGCATAATTTAAAATCTGCAGAGTCTAACTGTTTCACAAGGATTGTTAAGAGAATAATTAAATAGTAAAGTCGACATAAACATTGGAAGTGCATTTTAATTTGAATTCCTTGCTGATTTTCTATTTGCATGTAGTTGTTTATCAAAACGGACACAACAAAGTTCTTGAGTTTGATTCTGCACGGTACGCTCAGTTGCACGTTTTTCATTAGATATAATTATGCAAAATAATATAATATCATGGTTATTTTGCCCGTTTTTGCGGCGTTTGTACGTCGTAGTAATTTAAATGGCTCTCAACACAAAATAAACTTATTCGTAATCATAAGGCATTTACATAATAAGTAAATAATAATGGAACACAACACAGCAAAGGGAAAAACAACACTTCACGAAGATTATATGAATACGATATACAATTAACATAAATAAGATCAAAGTTACGAGTTTAATAACTCACTACACAAGAGATGTGAACGCTATAATAAATGCCCTTAGCGAACGAATTCTATTCGGTATTGAAATCAAGATATTGCAATAAAAATACCTTTCCACAAACCGCAACCGCAAACCGAGAAAATTGAATGTTACCTACACTGCATGGTATCACTGACACAAAACAAACACACGTCACTATATTATCTGTGTAAATTAAAATGTAATCACGGAACAGATAAGCACAACATTTTTTGCACGATATCTTTGAAACGATTGGAGCGAGTAGTGGTGTTCACGTGAATAGTTCTGCTTGTAGTTTAAAGGTCGCTACCGACGCGACCGAAGCCAACGGTCACGAACGCCTAACTGCCGTTCCGACTGCATTTTAATGCCAGCTCCACACTCACCGCCTAACGTACGGCATTCCAATCCGAGACAAGCTAAGGATTACTAAGGATCGTCGGCTTCCTATTTAGTCACATGTCGCAAGTGAAGAGACACAAGATTTTTACTTAAGGCTACGAATGTTATTTAACGTTGGGCAAACATTAGGGTTATAAGTAAACATAGGTATATCGATATTTTACGAGTAGGAATATTGCAAAGCAAGACGAATATCAAACAAAGTAAAGAAGCAAATCTAAATATAACCAATTATTTGCAGTGTGGAGCTATAACGATCATTAATCTTTTTCGTTTTTGAATTCCCTTTGCACAAAAGAGCATATTTATTATATACCAACCTAATTGTATACTTATTTTTCACAGATATTATAATTATGTTTTTCGCTATTCGATACGTGGCCTTCTACGCTACGCTTCGGATCTATTTCTATTATTCTCATAATTTTGCTCTTACAGATATTCTGAACAGAAATAACATAATATACCTATTCTGCTGGGTTGTGAATATAAATGAGTGTAGGAAGCTAAGTGTGTAACGAGCATAATAAGGCACGCACTACGTGTATTGTTGCCCACAAGGCTTTCAGAGACGTCACTATTTATCTGAAAATGGAGAGTCAACTTACAGTAATTATTGTAACAAGATTCTAAGTAAGTGCAACACGTTTTATTCTGTCTTGATCACGTTTTCGCTCAATTGCTAAATTGTTCTGTTAATGGCGAAAATATTACGTTAACTCACCTTAATTACGTTAGGTTAATAAATGTCGGTTTCAAGAACGTAGCTAGAAAAAACGCGAAAAAAATAAGTCAACATTATACTTTTATTGTTTACTTATTTGTACCTATAATAATTTATACATTACGTATCTTAGAATCTCATTTCGCCTCTAATGAAATGAGACTACTGGTTTAGTAAGTGCTCACCAACTTTCAAAATACATGAGACGAGATTTACTATTTAAAATCTTGCACGACAAGTAATGTACAGAAACTAAGAGTAAATAATATTCGTGACGTACAATAATGCATACTAAGGGTGGGTTGCATCAAAAGCCCGTTTAAAGTTTGCGTTAAAGTTAAACATAACAGTAACTTTGACGGTAGCGGTGGAATGTAAAAATTTTGTGTTGCACCAATTTATTTGTCATTAACGTCGTTTATGTCGCTGTCACCACAATTTTTAGTCGACGTTGACAGATAAAGAACTTGAAAAATACTGTAACTTTAACCGTTCGAAATCGAGAGGTTAATTTTATGTGTAAGTTATGGTTAACTACAATGGTGCAACTAATTAATTTTTCAACCATAGATTTGACGGTTCGTTAGGCTTTTGTAAACGTTAAAGTTACATGATGCAACCGACCCTAAGTAATATATAAAGTGCGTAATTAATAAAATTTAATGATTGATTCCGCGTTACATTTATAGCAAAATGCGTAAAGGTAAAGAATGGAGTCCACCTTGGAAATGAAACGCAATAGTAAGAGTCGTCACACGCGATACATAGGTATGATACATGTGATCCAAAATTTAACTTTAGATAAGCTCTATATTTAAATTTATACCACGATTTTAAAGAGACATAGAAATTTGGAGACATAATTGGCTTTTAAGTAATTACGTATCGATGCAGGTGTTATTTAATTTAGTAGTACTTTTCCGAGGCTTTCCAGCTTAGTCCTCAAGGGTAGCGGCGCATCTGTGACCGACCTCAGAGATAGGAATATCTAATCCTATCTGGGGTTGGTTACAAATGTCCATGGGCAGCAGTGGCCACTTACCATCAGGTGGACTGCATGATGTTTGCTACTCCAATATTATAAAAAAAGTAATATTTTTAACAAGATATGTGAAGATTTAGTTTCGTAGCATCTTCGTATTGTGTGACTGCACTAACTGTTCTAGTTAAACCAACACAACTGCAAGGTGATGCGTTATCACCGAGAACATCAGATAAGGTAATGTTTATGCGGCTTGTGTTATAATAGTTTCCTTTCCGGCCATAATATGTAAACTATGCGTAATAACGCTTGGTCTCAAAGTCATAACATAGGATGCCCTAAATATTATTTAAACGTTTGCGTGGCGCAGTATGTTAGCGTATTTGCAACAGTTAAAGAAAAAAGATTTAGATTAACAGTATCTACTCAATAATTTGGATGAATTGTGTTTTTTCTAATAAAAATACGAGTAATAAATACTAGCTTTTGTGCGTGACTCCAACTGCGTGCATCCTCGTAAACGGCTTTTTTCAGCTATGCATTGCATGTTTTATATGTACATATTAGGTACTTCTCGGAAATATTTAGCTTAGTCGATTCCAAATCATCAGACAAATAACATTTAAAATCAGGTTTTCATCATGCAAATGTGTATACGAGCTTTGAAAATGACCGTTATTTTAAGATTACTAACATGCACACATAAACTCTTATATGCATTCACAGAAGACTTAAATTTCCATAGATATTATCGGTATCGACCTTTTAAGTGTGCCATAATTTTATTACGAGGCTTTTGTAAAAATCATTTTTATAATCGCTTAAGTCGCCATTGTTTTGTTTTATTTTTTTAATCCGTAATGTATTGTATTTGTGGTGTACCAAGAGAATATATATCTGCAAGTATTTGAAATAAAGCAAAGAATCGTGTGTATATTTTGCAAACCAATGCTCAATAATTATATCAGATTTGACAGGTAGGTCTAAAACCACATTTCTAAGTATAGATTAACGTAATCCTGATTAGTTGCCGCTTACAAACACCAATTACAGTTAAATAGCGCAGGTTTCATTGTTCTGTCACTGGAGGTGAACGTTTGATGTAAAAGGTTTAATCACAAATTATCGATGCATTTACAAAGCAATTAACTAAGCATCGATTAGCCAATATTATTATTACGAAAACTATGGATTAAGTTGCACCGTGCGAGAATTTCTGCGAAGTTTATTCCAGTAAGTACTTCAAGCCCATAGATTTTTTAAGGGTGTTGAAGATGTATTTGTATCAAGAACAATTGCACTATTGTAATATTCATTTTTACAAATAAATTTTGTAAATGGATTTTTTCATGAAAATTACCTATATGTTATGTGTTTACCTTATGGCTTAATCGTGATGACCATCGGTTAATATTGGCAAACTTAACTATTGGCAACTTCGTGAAGTCTATCAAAAAAGGTAAACTCTATCAAAAAATAACTATCCTATTTTTATCAAAGTGAACATTTATTTGTAACTGCATATAACTTCGTTAAGGAATAAAATCAAACATGTCGAAAATCTTAATAAACAATATCAAACGTGTAAAATGAAAACGATCATTTTTCCAAATAAAATGAGTTGTAATACGTTTAACTTGAACTCAATCAAGTGAACAATAAACAGTTATGATTACTGATGAGCAAGTACGACAAGTTCACCTTCCCATAAAACCGGGGTTACGCTGTTCCCATAGCCTCGAACAATGGGTAACACCGAACACGTGTTTGCTTGTTACGCCTTTGTGTGCAAGCCTTATCTTTAAATGTTACTGACAACACTTTCGAAGAAAACAGACAGAGCTGCGTAAAAAGGGCGATTAAGCTTAAGCCAAAAATAGACATATCAGTAAGTACAGAGATTGGATAAATTAAGATACCTTAAAAAGCGACAGTTTAACGAGTGTAAATTATTACGTTGTTAATATTATCATAACTTTGTTTTATTTTTAGACATCGAAAGTTTTATTAAATTAAATATGTAGATTTTTTTTATTTTCTTCCAATAACTTCAGTTTCACAATATAAATGTAACAGTTACCACAGAACATTTAATTACTATACTTAAACCAAACAATCGAATATCATAATCAAGTTTATTGTGCACTATTTGCACGGATACTTATCTGGTATTTAGGTATTAAAATGTTTGAAATTATTGGATTACTGAGCGAACTAAGGATTTTATAATATGCTCGGAATGTTATCACAGTAATGCTGATATTACCTAAAATTTTCTAGCTTCCTTGCTTTTATCGCACTTTGTTAATTTTATTCACTTTCAACGAACGTATTTTATTTAAAATTGATCTCAAAAGTCCTGAATTCATGTAGGTAAATTTATAGTCATGTAATTATGATGTCATATACATAGACGCAATTATGCTCGTAACTGTAATCTAATTTTTAAAAGTAGAATAAGCCAAAGACTTCAGAAAATTGTTCTAATAACAGATAACAAATATTTTACAATTTATTAATATGTCGATATACTAACTTTCAGCGTTATTAAATGCAGTTATTCCTATTATTAGAATAATGATAGGTATTAAAATACTAATCTTGTTATTAAATTAAATTTCATCTTTATTATTTTACAGATTAAGATCCAACGACCCTGCAGATATTAGGTAATATTTTTCTTTTCTTGTGCCCTCCTTTCACTCGAACCCAAACATGGCCATGTGGAGTACGTGGACTGTAACCTTATTTTTTCGTTATCAGAGAGGACGTTGAACTTTGGATTAATATTGGTAAGGATGGGAAATGAAAAGCCCTGGATTGTATTTTTTTAATATTCAAATTAACGCAATTGTTATGTAGATACACATTATAAAAAGCGGTTTACCAGTATATTTCGACAGCAGAGGCACCATCCTCACACCTGTTTCCAGCGTTAAGCAGTTCGAAGGTGTGGACTTCGGCTAACTCATATTTGAGTAGACCATTAGACAATAAGAGTGGCAACTCATGTTTGTTGGGCTATCCAATACCAGTATGAAGTTGGTCACAGATATCCATGAACGACTGTTGCCACTTACGATGAATTGGCCTGCGATCTCGTTTCTTACTTTAATCTTAACACTTATAATCATTAACGGCATTAGAATAACATTCAATGTTCAATCAAGCACGCTAATTAATATCTATTTACTAATTAAAATAGACACAAATTCTATTCAAGTCAACGAATCCAATTCTATAATTGTCCAGCTGGTTGACGTCACGGCTACTTAGCTCGGATTGCAACAATAAGAACACGTTATTGAAAGGATAAAAGTAGACCGGTTCGCGGACCAACTCAGACTACCTGTTCCTTACAAACATTCTCAGGTAGTAAAAGCAAACGAGAGCAAAATATGCGAAAATATATAAATCCGATGCTGTGTAAAGGAAAAGTTGTATTAATGAATTTAATGAGATATATATTGAAGAAAAGGTCTAGGAAAATGCACGGACTTCAAATTTCAAGTTATATGTTTTGAACGGGGAATGCATCTTAACCAAGTCAACTTGCCATAGATGTAAGATCATTTTTCATTTTGTTCCAGATTTTGCATTAAATTGGGTGTAGGCCGAAGGCGATAAGTGTCTATTGATGGGTTAAGTAAGGAAATGTGTAATTTTAAGAGGTATTTCAACTTAATAGCTCAAGTATATCGACTTGTCTGTAGCTGATCTCAGATAGGACTTTAATAGTACGAATATGATTATATACGTACGTCCATTGGCGATGGTGGCACTTATCACTAGGTGGTGAAAAATTAGAAGCAACTTTAATCTACAATGTTGTAACTATAAATATGATAGCGCTATTCAAGGGTAATCGGTAACTTCACATATTTTTGAACAGGTAGGTTAGGTTACTTAGGTATAATACATTATACATGTTAGTGACCATTAATTTAATTTAAAACAAATCATTAAATTAGTAATTGTCGAAAAGAAAAATAACAGATTTAAGATTTAGAGAATAATAGAGATACACTACTATGTGGTACATACATTTTATCGCGACCTCTTCACACAATATTTTGTACACTCCATTTTAGCATACTTAATTAACAACCACTAATTACCAATCTGGTTTGGCTACAGGATGTGGCAAGTAGCATTTATCAGTTTTTGTCGCCTACGTCTATTGCAAGGAATAATTTAACAACTAAAAAGATTGACAATTACAAAGAAGGAGAAGAAGAAGAATAAATGTCATTTCCATGATAATTTCTGTACATAACTATTTTAACGTCAATCACTGCTTCAGTAAGTTGGTGTTTTGCTGAAAAGGAGAAATGGATCCAGACTATGAATACGTTATATTAAGAATATGCATGCAATATTCCTTAACCAAGTTTAAAGGTTCTTGATTAAAAAGCAGTAGGTAAAATCCGAACTGTATTAGTAGATAACGAATTCATACTTAGAGAATGCGCAGCTGGCATACGGAGCCTGTATGTTGGTTAATGAAAAATAAACTTGACTATTTATAAAACAAGCTATTAACATTAGCAAAAAGGCGTTCAATATAGGCTGTACTCGACAGGATGTAGCGGTAATGTAACATAACGCAATCGGTCAGACAAGTTGGAACGTATCTGGGACAGCGAGCGGCCCAGTGCCACTTGTGAAAATGCTGACAGATAAATATCCCCCGGTAATGAGCACTAGCTATGATCGAGTGTATCTTTAACTGTGAACTGATAGCTGTAATTTTGAAATAGATATTCGATTGTATTTTTAATTATTGCTATTATAAAAATACTTCAGTCAAGCACTTAATAACTTCATTGCGTGATGAATCTAAAAAGAAACAGAAAAGATAAAATGTTAATATTAGTACAATAGATAATGTTCTTCTCTTCGGTACCATTCAACTCGCGAATTAATCAATTTTTGACGAATTAAAAGCCGCTCATGTCGTGACTGTAACATAAGTCAATAAATAATAATAATAATAGTAATAACATAATTCTTCAATTATACCAATTCAATGGCTGATACTTCAATGTGTAATAAGAATTAACGATTTTATATTCCTAAGCACTGTTTGTACCAAATAAATTGAATTTCCCTTCTAAATTATTACCAAACGATAATGACAACTCACCATCTTCTCTAACATTCTAATTATTTAAAATATATAATTACAATTGTATTACCATGAAGATTTTATTACTATTTTGGTAATAATATTTTGTTTCAAGAGCAGAAGAATATGTATTTTTGAGTTAACCTAACTAATCTTGTAAAAAGTAATGGTATGATATACCTATATTTGACTAGGGGACTCACAAAGGATTTAATAAACCGCCCCAAACTATATTTTCTTCAATAAAAGGTACGAAATATACATATACTTAAATAATCAATTAAAATTTATCTTTTACGTAAGCAGCGCGCAACGAACTAATTTGCACTTTTTGCATCTATGTGTTCATAACATATAAGCAAATAGTTGCGTGAGGCAATACACATTTATAATATAAAACTAAAAGTAGCCAATAATTGCATAATTTGTATGTAAAAGCCATGATTATACGTGCATATCTGTTGTTGCATATTAACATGCATAGGCCGACGTGCGGATAATATTGCAATATGTTATGTTGCAGTTTGCAACACTGGTTAATAGTCAGTTATGTAACTCGCCCGACTCCAATTATCTACTGATATTTAATAAGGAAGACTCCTGGTTATATACTAAATGATGAAACAGTTAAGATTCAGAATTATATTAGTACGTTTAACCACGAAAAAACACCTTCATTAATTTTTTTACGTAACCTTCCGAAAATTGTATACCTTAAGTTTGCTTATTAACCTATACATATTTAACATACTACAAATACTTCACCTTGTTTGCATTATTGTAAAAATTAACTATTGTCCTTAACCAGGGCCATAAATCACATTAAACGCTTTATTATTACAATACTTTCTTTAACAAATTACTTCCGTTTTAGTTAATTGATTTTCATTGGCATTGAGCTTTAATGAAGTGTGAAAACCGTAGACAATGAGAACAGCTACAAGACCGTTTGTTGCAAAAAGTAATTTATTTGAGGTTAGGGTATAATGCTATAGTTTTTATTAGGTAACGTTTGCGTCACGGAAGCTGAGCATGTCTTTTCCTACAGATGAGACGCAGTAAATCAGTGTAACCGGCTTTATATAAGCGAATTTCCTTATTGATTACATTGCCTAAGATTATTTTACTAGATATTATTTCTATTTCCTAGATGCCTTTTAACCTTTAATTAGAAGGGGCGATAGAATTATTTTTATATTTGTACACGGAATTTCCTTCTTTATTTCAATGTAAAGGAAAAAATAGGAAGAACAAACATCTTATTAACACTTTCAATTTCGCCATGATTTTAACCTTCCTACGTTTACTTCACTAGATGCAAAGTTCATCAGATTAAATGAATGTTAACCTCTGACAATAAATTATAGTTCAAATAAACATCCTTGTTGTCTATTTGAATAATGTTGACTTTTATTTCATTTAAGTTCAAAATAGACACAAACATTATAGCTAGTTTTGCTTAACATTGAAATAATGTAGTTCAACTACGGCGGCGCCGCAAATACATCTATATTTTATTTAGAGCAGTAGTGTTTTATATTACTATGTTCTAAAGGTGCTCTATATCTATAATTTCGTTTCAAACTTTGAGCAGTTCCTGTTCCAGATTATTTACAGAAGTCTGATTTCGGTTTCACCAAGCATTAGATATTAGTAATTTGACGGCTAATGGTTTCAAGTATACTCAGTATGACTCTAAAAAAAATTGCAATAATTTAACTTAATATAGCTGTCGAATAAACTTAATAACTTATCGGATAAACTAAGTAGACCCATGTAGAGTTGGTTGGAATTGCAAGAAATCTACATGCCTCTACTTTGTTTATCCGTTAACAAATCTATAGCTCTTCTGCTCTTTTTGGAGTAAAGTAACAGTATGAAATGTGTATGTGGACTTAACATGTGCACTTTCCGTCCGTCTTTTTTAAGTAGGGTTTTTATATAGGTAAATGCAGGAAGAGTTCAAAGCAAGAGTACGGGTAAGTAAGTAAGAATAAGCTCCATTTAGGATATCGCGGTCAGATGAAACGTTGATTGTGTGTATAATAAGTAGGTCCGTGCAATAAATATAATCGCTAGGTGGTGCCCACATGCATTGTTTTCTACTTTGTCACCTTGATAGAGTCGCCTCTCTCCAAATACAACTACAAGGTTATAAGCTTCATTAAAATTAATAATTACAATCAGTCACAAAAAATCACGACTCTAGTCCATCAGGTACGATAGACTAAGTTTTTTTGTGTCCCAATTGTATTATAATTTTACACTACAGTTATAGGGCTTATAAGTGTCTCAAGCTACAAAGAGCTCTACATGTATCGTATGCTTAGATCTCAAAAAAAATAAAAAAGTATAATTAAGTTTGTTATTCATGTTGTTATCCAGATGCCCAAACAGGAAATATCAGTCTGTAACTTTACGGTGTAAACATAAGTTTACAATGTTTATAAATATATGATAAAACAATGTTATCCATTAACTTTAGCTTTACAGTGGAAAAAATTAAACATTTTGAAGAAACAATTACAAACTAAGTTGTTTACTTACATTAAATATGCCAAATATAGAAAAGTTTAAGTAGACCATTTTTTTTCAGACGTCATGCATTCATTCATATATCAACACATATATTCGTCATATATTCACATAATATCTTAATTCCATACAATTTTACTACCAACAATAATATAACAATCGAGGAAGTCATTAAACAAATAAAAAATGGTAATAACGAAAGGCATTAAATAAGCAGTTAGATACATTATTATTATCATAAACTAAATAATTGTGTCCTTCAAAATGATGATTCTTAACACAGATGATTTTTACAAAATTAAGTAAAGGCGTAGATCAAAACAATTACCACAAGTAATAATAACGTTGACTAAAGTCATATCCATATACTTGAATATCTTGTCACGTAAGTAACGGAAATTTATAAATTAATCGTTTTAATGTAGTCGCGGATCGAATCCGGAAGACTATATTTAAGACCGAATACTGCGCTCCGCAGTTCGTCACTTAATTTTATTGCATTTTATTTATTGACGAGTATCCGACCTCAATGACATTTGTTTGACAGCATGAATTATGTTTTGCGAGATATAATCCGAATCTAGATCATGTTTGACCAGTCTACAAAGCATCAGACCGGCCTGGCCTTGAATTAAGGTTGATTGAAGTAACACAGATTTTTGTCAGGTTAAAATTCAAGCGAACATTACTTCTAATATGAATTCCATTAATTTATTTTCATAACATCTTAAGTATACTAATTGACAGTAGCTCGTAGAGAGACATAGTCGACATAAATTATTAGTATGATTAAATACTTTATTTTACACAACACAAAGTGAAAGCCTTCTCTGAGTTTTCCATAATTTTCTCCTAAAGTCACCAACATGCATTGTGCAACTGACTATATCTTATTTTTCATTTAATCACTTTGTTGCCATACGACCAGTTTACATAATGACTTAATCATACATATATTTAAAATATTTTTTAATACTTTATTGAAATCTAATACCAATTTATTACCTACATTCATTGATCTGTGTCAAATCAACACGTTACCTAGATATCGAATGATTGATCTAGTTTTAAACGTTCTTGAATATTATTGATTAAGTATTAACTTTATTAACAGAATGCAATATGCATAACAATAATGTATGTACTTAACATTTTGTCTTAATAACTTTTATATTACTTTGTACATTATACGTACGTACGTACGTATATTATTACGTATTATTATTAATAATATAATTTTAAAATTACCTATATAACAAAATTAAAATAAGTACATCTAGGTATTATGTATATGATATGGTACCTCTGTAGATATACCGCCGATATAAGATATAAGAATATTCTAGAGGGAAAATTTCCTAATTAAAAAAATATTTGACTTGGCGCAAGTACTTTGTCAATTGTTCCAAAAATATATGCATAGAGTGTAGATTCTTCTTAGTAAAACGCCGAACTACTTATTGTCATAAATAAATATACTCGTAGATATCTCACCGCTTTGTAATTGAAGGAAGCCTTTAAATGGCTTAAACGGCTGATATTTATGTCAGCCATTTAATGGCTGTCATGGTGTAATTTACGCGGAACAATGCCAACATGCGCAGTTAAGTGGTGCACAAACACGAAATCGAACAAAATGTGCGGAGAAATATCGTTTCATTTGTAAATAATCTAAAAACTACATTTTATAATATTTTTCAAGCACAAAAATAGATGACAGTGACAATTTCAATTGTCAAAAGTGGTTATATTTACTTGTTAGTAGTGAGTAATCTTTACTAATCTATGCTTATTGTTGTCACTTTTTTCATGTTTTCGGTCAATTAGTTCAAGTGCGTAATAAATATTTCTAATACAAAGATTACATGACTTCGGCACGTGTTTGTCGAACACGATTGTAAGTCACTTCGTCCTTCGTTTGTTTCTCCGTGTGGATATGTAGAAATACGTACCTACCCCGGAGGCTAATCTCATACCTTGCATAACCGTATCAAATACATTTGATACACGGTACTGTTATGCAAATAACCTGTCAGCCAGTTCATAGTGCACTTGAAATAGCTTTCTCTTCTGGTTTAATACGAGTAATTTCAAGTATTTACACGGTATGATAAGTGCAGTTGTTAATTATACAATTTGCACACCCATTAAGATTGCAGTAACTTATTACAATGGAAAGAAATAAAGCGAACTAAGTAAGTTTTATAATGTGAATTATAGTGTTCTAAGCGATATAATTTTACAGTGAAGTTAAAAAGCAAAATCCATGTGTGGACTTAAGTAAATAAAAAAGAAAAGTGAAAACATTAAATAGACATAAATTAATTCATAGCTAAATAATTTAATTATCATAACTTTACTATTCCTTATTATTATTAGGTACGCATTTTCTTCACACTCTCCAATTTGTTTCTCTCTCCAGTTTGTGTCCAATTAGATACTTAGGTAATTAAAAATATATTATCGCGTTTGAGTCAAAATATAATTATATGTATATTATATACGTACGTAAATTCAAATGATCTTAATTCGAATCGAGACGTGGAATCATTATGTACTGTAATTATTAGGTACCTTACTTACTAATATAATTAAAATTAATTGTCGCAAAAAAATAATCGCATCCTCCTTTTAATAGTGCCATTAGTATCATTTTACGTTCTATGCCCATAATATAGGTAATAACGGCTTACCTTATTCGATCAAAACATATCTTGACAAGAACTATGAATCATAGGAAATGTTAAATGTCAGTCATATCTCGAAAAGCTCTACTTTGTTTATTATATTTAGTAAGGATCAGCTGTAGTTTCTGAGTGACGACCAATTGGAATACTTGTACTAATACTTTCTAGTTGTCATTACCTTATTAACATTTTTTGTCATGTATGACAATGTAATATCTTTTTAAAATTTCGTAATCTTAAGTACTTAACTACAGTAAATTTGAACAATTAGTAGTTACAATCAACCACGATACATAATTGCGCAAAACACATTGACTTTTTGTCCTTTGTAAACCCTAAGTACACTAGCCAAATTAAAATAAATAGTCGATACTGGTTTCCGTTATCAAGATCCTTAAGATAGCCAGCCAACCACATTCTCGGATTCAAGTTTAGAATCGATTCTAGGATTTTGTCGAACAATTTATTTTTTGCTATAGCCAATCGGTTTTTATCAAATAGTCAGCCAATTAATGGCTTTAGAGATAAAAAGACATGTATACCCTTATGCATTTATTTTATTTATATTGAGCACGGTTACTTTGTCAATTATACGTTGAGTATTTACTAAATGACCAATTCTTTCGTGCAAATAATTAAGGGGCGTTCTTCTCCATACCCCAAAAATATATTTTTTTTAATATTTGTATTGGGTACTTCATTTGTAATTCCTAAAATTATGCCCAAGATAAAATTCTATAGTATTCCTGCGATAATGTCTGATGTTTAAACTTTTTTAAATATTAACCTTGACTGTGGACAAAATATTATTTCATAACAGCTTTTTGTTATAATCATGCGAATAAGTTTACAATAGGTTTGATATTATTTCGAAAGTATAGACTTATTTACATCACCCACTTTTGCTGGTCAAAAGGTACGGGTACTACCTACTTAGGACCTATTTCTTGACAATACTGGAGTCCTTAGGTACAAGTTGAAACTATTTCGTCGACTATGCGTCTATGGATAGAATAGATATAAATTTCCCGTAAAAGCGATAACGAACTTTGATTTGTCATCACAAAATTTACGATTTAATAAAGCCAAGTTCTACGGATATTTTATGGAAAATTGACCCGTATGTCTCAGGCCCTAAATGACGATATTTCCGTTACCGACTTTAGAGCACGTAAAACATTGTTAGTATGCGAGCCGATTTGTTAGAAATAACGGAACAGACCAGTTAGCACTCAGCTATCTCGACTCCGATTTATTGATTTATACTATGAATAAAACTTAACGTTATTTATGTTTGTTATCATGCAGGCCAAATTATTTTAAAACTGTACTCACGAGACTTCCAAGATTTTTAAGAGACTCATAACCGAATGTATATTTTTTCACGATATTCTTAAAATGTTGACGTTTTTATATTATTATCTTATTAATATAATTTATGTATTTCGGAAAATTTTAGTAAAACATTAAGCATCACTCTTGAATAGGAAGAGTGATGATTAATTTTTAATTATTAAAAATATTTGGTGCCTAGATTTGAAATAGAAAATGTTTACAATTGACTGTAGTTAACGAATATACCTACTTCTCTATTTAAACTATTTATTACATAACCGATTCTTTAAGTATAATATTCGATATAAAGATATTTCATTTTGAACCTAGGACGTTTCGACTGGTACCTATATGAAAATATATGAATGTACATATACCTTCATATTATAGTCCTAATTCTAACAATATTAATGCACCTATAAGCTGTAATTATGTTTACCCTATCATACCACGAGCCTTGTAATGCGGCTAATAGAAGGCCAAATCAATTGCGCTGAGATAAAAGTATAAAATATACATATTATTAAATGGTATTGGCATATTAAGTAGATATACCTGTCTATTAAATATCATTTATATATGGTATATTAAATGCCCATCTAGTGTACGTGAGGCCCTAAAATTACCATGTTCATCCGGTCACAGGTAATAAAAAGCTATTTGTTATGGACGTAACGCAAAGTTAAGTTTAGAGCTAAGACGATGACAGGTACTTGCGTCTGCGACCTGCGTCACTCATACACATTATATCTACACATTTAAGTTTTTTTAATTAGTATAAAAATATTTATTTATAAGAGTCTAACTTCGTCTCCACGCCCGCGCACGTTAAATTTATCATATTATAATTGTATTATAGCTTTCAACCAACAATATTTCGTCGATTTATATTTATTGTTATTTTTCAGAATTATGCCAGATTTAGAAATATAGACGGATGAATTAAAAATGGATACCTGGATTTTGATATGGTGCAAATAATTACAAAACAAAAAGATAACAGATAGGTTCGCTGCCTCATTCGCAGCTTCAATGGTTAAAGTAGCCATGATTAGTGTCAATTATTTTTTCAAGTTTTTTTTTATATATCTATTTATTGGTAGGCATATACAATCTAGTTGGAATTTACTTTATTTTGCGCTATTAAAATTTAAATATATGTTTAAAAGATACAGACATGTCAATATCGTCATTACAAACCGCGAGCTTAGTCGTCTTCGATTACTATGAAACATTAAAATATTCATACTACTGCCCCTCGACCTGAATCCTTGATGAGCCCGCCATCCTCACGTACGATTGACTGTTATAATAAATATATTTGGCACATTGATTGGCCCCAAACGGCACAAATGTTAATGTGGACAAAACACACGCGTTCCCAATCAGTATTGAATGTATGTTAGTTAAGTTTGGGTCCAATATTATGTATTTGTATGTCAATTATGAAGGAGGTCAGCGTTTCATATTTTTAAGCGCACTGTACAATTTTATGGTAGCACTGTACCTATAAGCAGAGACTACTTTCAGACCAGACATAATCATATAAACATTTTTGATACATAAACATTTATACCTTAGTTACAAACTAGATTGGAATATTAATGACATATTATTGTAGCAAAGTGAAGTTTATTTGATAAGAAATCATTACACACATTTTTACATACGTACGTAGGTAATTCAGCGTTACATCCGTATAACATACTTCATTATAAGCACTCATTATTTCCCATTGTATATATTCCGTTATTCTTATAAAAAGAACAAATATTATAGCCATCAGTGCGTACTACCTTTGTTTAACATTAAGCATTTTATATCTTACTTATTACTTATTGTTGATAAGAAAGACGTTAATATTAAATAGGATGACGATGTCCTGCCAGAAAAAAAATGATTTTGGCAACATGTCACGGTAGGCCTTCTGCGCCATGGCCTATAACTGACATAGAATACCTACAATTGAGATGTAGAGGGACTCTAAGGGACCCGGCAGTTGATTATAGAAACATTGTATATAAGTATTTTCGATATATAAAAAGTTTCACCCCTCTTGACATTAAGTTGTTGTAACACATTAACATATATTGCCAACCTTAACTTTAATAGGATTAAAGTCGCATCTATTGGTACGGGTCATTTTTAATCTTTTAATACTAAGCATTGACATTGAACACAGTAGGTTTCGCTGCATTGTATTAAATAATCCGTAGTAGGATATTTTATATATAAATTTAATACCAATTATTTTAAGCCATTGTACGTTTACAGTCAACAAAAGTCAAGGGCCTATGAGAAGGTTGAAGTATTCTTTACTGAACAACTTTGCTCTGTATTTTTAACGTAATAGAAATAACAAATCATCGGAAATAATTCGGCTAACAATTATTTAAGTTTATCTGTATAAGACTCTGTAATATTTATAGGCAAAATCATCAAAATATAAATGCATAATTAATAAGTATTATGTGGGATACCAGGTTCGTGATACCATTAACCATTGAGAAGATACCAATAATATCAGTAGTATTTTCATTCGTAAGTCATAGTTCTATTATTAAATCGCCATAATACCTATACCTACCGATACCTACTATACAGTTAAATAAATTAATAATAAACATCATAATGAATAGTGTGACTCTACCTCATATTTACGTGAAGACCCGAGACATACCAATTTAGTCCTCAGGGTAGCAATGCTATTTAGGTACTTACTATAATATAGGTAGAAAATTTTATTTCAAGCAGGATTCCAGGGTTATTTGGTGTTGGACACTAACATTTATGAACGGTGTTGGCAACACAACTATTATGTAATAAAATATTTATGTGGCAACCCTGAGGGTCTCTCGTCCCTTCGCCACCATTAAACTGCATGAACGTGTCTACTGTCTCAAGACATAAAACACAAGTTTCTGCCTTCAAACTACACGTTGCAATCAATACAGTCCACAAGAAACCCCAACGGTAGTGACCGCTGACCACTTAACACTGGTAGGCTCCATGCTCGTTTGCTACTTCGTATATAAATAAAATATCGTGATCAGTTTGAACTATGTTTTTTGTGCAATATAAGTAATTTAATCGAATTACTCCGACCCATTTGCTCCACTACTTTCACGTGTTCAAGTAACAATGGAAAACGTGCATTAGATGGCTACAACTACGACATTATGATTTCTCTTTCAAAATCCCAAATTGGTGAACATACTCGTAAGTTAAGTATACGTACGTACCAAACTCTATCTTTACAAATAAATTTGTTTGTCTGCAGTTTTAAAATTGTGCTCTTATCTCTACCTAAGTTATACTCCTACTACTACTACTCCTAAGTATTTTTTTATAATATAGGAGTAGCAGACGAGCATGCAGTCCTCCTGGTGGTAAGTAGCTACTGCCGCCCATACACATCTGTAATCAGCCTCAGAGAAGTAAGGGCAACCAAGTAACCTTATCACACCCTTCAAACCAGAACACAGCAGCGCTTAACACTGCTGTTATGAGGCAGAAATAGATTATATGATAGCAACGTAAAATAACTGCTTCTATTGTATTTTTAATAATTGTAGTTATGAACGATATTTTCACCTAAAGAAGTTTCCTTTACAGTAAGTTGTATGGTTACATGCTTTTTAACCCGAAGATATTTAGGGTGCCTTTATTGCTACCTATTTAACAAACCCAACCTACTACTAATAAACATAATTAAGCTATCTTAAAGAAATTTTAAAATATTCGTGCTACAACACTGCACAACTTTAAACGTTTTATAAAATTAAATCTAAAAAGTTGTATAAACATCAAACATGCGAATTAATTCGCATATGTAAAGTTGCGATCAGACCATAATTTCAATAACAAATAACATAACTCGGGGTTATTACTCTCAGGGTATCTGATTTTCAACGGCAAAGAAAGGTAAGTCACAATAGAGACTGCACTAAGGTTACCAGAATTTCCTTTCTTAATTTAGGACACGAGTTTATGTGTTATACTTTAGGTATTGATATACACCTGCAAAGTATAAAATGATTGTTTACTTTTTATTATTCGCTCTCATGGAAAGCGTACAAATATTCAATTTGTTTTATTGTATTGTACTTGTATGTGTTTTAAGGAGCTAATAAACTAGTATCATCGTACGCAGAAGTAATATTTGTTTTATGTGACATTTATTAAATTAGTGTAGTTATTACTATAATATTATTAGTGTAGTTATAACAATAATAAATTATTGTTGGGTGTTTAGAGCATACCTTGCCACGTCCTATTAAGCGGGTTTTTTCAAGTTCGGGAATGTCTCTTAAAGTACAGATAGTTTGGTGACCGCACAACAGGCTAGTGGAGGAAGGGGCTGCGGGTCCGCGGGTGCAACGTCCTGCGTCCATGCTGCGCGCTGCATACGTAATGCGCACGAGCCGGTATCGATATTAAAACTAATACAAACTTAGCTCTACGTGCAGGCAGTTAACGCTTTCCACATAACCAAGAAAGATGAATAGCGTGAGATCGAATTGAATAAAGAAGTATACAGATTTACAGACTAAGGCGATAGGCTGAAGGGGAAGTTGTTGAACCTTCTATCTGTTAGCATTTAGTTAAATCTACTAGACCTAGAACACCTCACAAAGAGAAATCTGGCATAGCCAGTGCGCGTGGCTGTCTTATTGGTTACCGCAACAGATGGATAATTGAGCAGACAAAGTTAACCTCTACTTAATCGTTACTCCTTAATCCTTACCCACCTCAATCCTTATGCTTTTTTAATCCTGTATTCTCCTAAGCAGAACATACTTAGTAATTAGTATAAAACGTCGAATACATTTTTAAATATGAAATAACCACTCATGAACATTTCTACCCAACTTCAAAAAGTAAATAACACGTTGCTTTTTACTACTTGAGAAGTAGTGACTGAAACATCTCTTGTCCCACCTTGCAACTTTAAACCAGAACACAGCGACAAAACACTATTTCTATCGGCGAATAGAGAGGTCTCTCAGTGCATAAATAAAAAGTGCGTAACCGGATCGGTGAACATTTGTTTTTGTGGTCTGTCACTCAGGCTTACTTTACAGTGAGAGATCGTTGGAGATCATGTCATGGACTTGACAAACTTGACATATCATGAGATGATCGGATTAGTTTTTATATTTTTACAGCTGGCAAGCACTCAGTGATATTCAAGTGCTTTTACTTGCTGTCCTAGTTGCATGATGTATTGATACAATTAGAATTTAGGATACATAAAACCGGAGAGTCCCCACCTGACATGATCTCACTATCGCCATTGGACATCTGTAATCCAAGTAAGTATAATAGATATTATGCCTAAATCTTTCATAGGTGAATCAGCAGATAGTCTTTCTCCTTCTGCGAACTATTCTGGTATATCTCATAATACGAACTTTAATATAGAAATCAATTAAAGTATAAAAACTTAAGCTTTTGTCCTTTTAACTCCTTATACACTTTTGATATAAGGTTTACATAATATGGTGATGCTGGTTGCAGGTATAATCTTTCTGCTATAGTTATCGAATAGCGATTTGAAAACCTTGCCGAATATCGAACCAGAAGATCAAGGAAGCCCAGAAGCAGTATTAAATCCGCCTCCGCCACTCATTAATTGGACGATTTGGACGTGAAATCATTGCTGCCCTAAAATGTAATATTTCTCTTACAGTACTCCATTGGAATTATTTCCACTAAATTCACATTGCAAGTTTATTTTCCACGACAATATTGGATTATCTATATAATAAATCAATACGCCCACAAGAGTGCATAGTTTCTCGCTTGCCGCGACAGAACAAACAGACGGATTGAACGCTCAAACAATGACCTCCCACGTAATATTACACATTATCATACATGTCATTATATTATTATCACATCATACTATGCCTTGAACTTTACTCTCTTTTAGGGTTATGTGCAGAAAGGTTCTCTATTGTTAGTTGTATTGTTAGTCTACACCGTTTATTTTTTCTACCTTTAAGCACCTATCTAACCTTTTAACTACATAAAAATGAAGCGTCAAAAATTAGGAGTCCTCAAATACAAAAACTTGTTTCAATGATTTTGGTATTTGCTTTTAAATACCCATAGTATTAACTATGGGTATTATAATTACGAATGGAACGAAAAAGGAACGAATTTCTGTTTTTTCCGATTTTCCTATTAAGTTTTAAGAAAAGTGGGCGTATTGTAAAGTTCGTATTTTTAAGACTATCATATAACGCACATATTTTGTAATAGATATGTAGCGGATGGTACGGAACTCTAAAATCACAAGTCTTAATCACGCTTGGCAAACTTTTTATAGCTGACCTTTTGAATTTGCTTCTGTTCGTAGGTACATAGATTTGCTTATTAATCACCCCTACGTTACAGCTGAATAGGCGTGTTGTAAGAAAGCTAAATATGAAGGAAATATTCTTGTAACTCCATTTATGCTTTATGAGAATATTCGTTGTGTGAATACTAGACTTGATAGATAGTTCAATTATAATGCTATACGATTTTCCCACAGATGAGTAGCCCAATCTATGAAAAATGTCTACCAATGCGCACTTGGCTAGCGTGGCGAACTATGACATAATCCCTTATAATTATAAGAGAACCGTGGTAGAGACGGCGGTGGGCCAGTTTATTTTGAACGTTTCAGATATAAATATGAACTACAAGTAACAGTTACACTACACACCTATTTGTGCCAAATTATTAAGTGCTGCCGTGTTCTCATTTAAAGGGTGTGGTAAGTGAGACATACTTTTCCGAGGGGTTCAAATTTAGTCCGCAGGAGGAGCCCCTGCGGCTGATCTCAGGTATGACTGTAATCTTATTAGGGTCCACGAATGTCCACGGATGGCAGTAACAGTTATCATCAGATGGACAGCATGCGCGTTTGCTACACCTATATTATTAAAAACTAACTCATAAGATTACTTGTTGAATCTACACTCTAACATTTTAAATCTATAACCACTAGCGCGTGAAGTAACTATAACTAACTCAATCATTATCAATTACACTAAGCAAAATACAGTCTCGGACGTTGATCGATGATCAACTGTGATATTTAAACCACTCTGGAAGGTTGAGCAATCTTGTCGCAAGGTGGCGAATGACCGGCTGATGTACACATACTACTTTTTGCACATAAAACGTGTTACTGAAGACTTAAGAGTAATTAATATAATTTGCACATTACCTGCTTTAGATGTATATAAATGGAGACGTGTTCTTTGGAAACATTTAATAAAACCATTGTTAGACACATTTTGAAGTAAAACTATACCAATAACCTATTTTCAAGTGAAGGGATTATGATTCTACGAAATTGAAACCATGCCAGCGAATCCTCTGCCTGGTAAGTTGCATCTACCACTTTAATTAGCTTTACATAGGATGGGATTATTAGCATTTTTGCAACAGCTGCGCTGCTAGCCCGAAATATTTTTATGGCATTATATAAAACGTTCATGATTAACCGTAGTTGATTTACCCTTATGATGTCCTAGGGTGGAACACGTGTTGATTATCTCATGTTTGATTGCAAGCGCATGCGGGGTGTCTTATGTGAGTATGAGGACGGTGTATACTGCATGGTTTAAAAATACCCGTCATACGTTTTTGATCGTGGATGCTTACAAATAGAGTTATTTGTAACATTAATTCAAAGCAATTCTTACAAAACATGAATTCATAAGTGTGAAAACGGACTATTAACACCATACTAAACTACTAAAAATTGTGCGCGCAGAACTCTATAACAGATTATACAAATATTATTATAATCAAACAACAATCACGTGTTTTTCTATCCGCAACATCATTGTGCGACCAAATCGTTGCGTCGTAGCACAAAAAGTAGTTAGTATGTTTAGACTAAATTGTTTCTTCCACGAGTACCATATTTCAACTGATTGAAGCAAATAGAACTCGATCCTTCTTATAATCTGCTTTATGTAAAAACTTGTAGTGAATATTACTTGAGCTATCGTAAAGTAATTTAAAACTCTGTGTCATAATAAGTTGAAATGGCTGAAATGTGTAAAATGATGACATAGTAGTGTTGTTTCGAGGAAAACCTTACTTATACTTGATGCATACTTGTGACCTACGTCTTACATGGCATATTAAATGGAATGGACTAATAGATTCAAATAATAACAATAACACAAAACTACGGCTGTTTTAATAGCTAAAGTATTGCGATACGTTTTAAATAACTCACGATTTTCCACTTGAATAGCGATAAACTGTTTTAAGAACTAAAATAATATTTATCCTTTCCATGACCCCGTGTTCTTTCCCGCGAGTGATCGAGTAACGTGTGAAATAGTTATGAGTTTACGTTCTAGATATTGCATCATATATCGAGTATCACAATTATTTCCTGCACTTATAAGGTACCCAGCTGTTATCCGCGACTTCGTACACGCAGACGAAAATGCTTTCATAGTGGATGCTTACATCATAAATTGAATCTATTGTCCAAATTTCCTGCTTCTAGCTACTGCACGATGGCTCTTCGATGATTAGGTAGTAAGTGAGTAGGTATCCTTTTGTTGAATAATAAAATAGGAAATAGATAAATGGACAACGAGGTCATACTGTACAAAGGTGGTAGAACCCTCTGTGGTTGGTCTCTACCCAATCTGCCCACTAACAACAGCGTCAAGCTCTGCTGTGTTGTTTTGAAGGGTGTGGTAAGGGAGACATACTTCTTCGAGGTATTTCAGCATTTTCCTCAGAGTCTGGTCTTGCCAGTGGTCGACTGCAAACGTCCACAGGCGGCAGAAGCCGCTTCCCATCACGAAGACTGCATGTTCCTCCGCTACTCTCATATTATAAAACTAATAGGATGTATGATGCAGCAGAACCTAGGTCCTGAGTGGAATTTGAAAGTGAGCACACCACAAAATATAAAGCATTTTAAGTCCATTCTAATTCTTTTACTATCGCAAAGAATAAGAAGGTAGTGGTGACATCATGATCCTAATTTTTACGTCTTCTTCGATTCGATTCTTTATTCGATTAGTAATCAAAACCTCAATGCACTAATTAGTGTGAGATGTAGATAAAATATTTATATTTGTTTTACCTTTGTTACCTTAAATTAAACCTTAAGCTTATCATAAATGTTACGATTATAAAGTATATAGTATTAAATTTAAACAAGACATAAACTTAAAACAGACGGTTTGTTAAATATAAATTTGAATATTTTAGTAACACCTGTCTTAACTGTAGATTTGTACAAAGAAGCAGGTGTGAATGATAAATGGAACCCAGTAAAATTTTTGTTTAAATGTTTGTAAATTGGTACCTACATCTATAAAACAGTAGGTAAGTATATGATATAAATCTAGATTAGATTGATTAGAGACAATGAATAAGTATGTCAATTCAATTACATGTTTACATATGGAATTGAACCAGAATGTATGTTCATTGATTTATGGTGGCAAGGCTTGTCAAAATTATTTAATTTAACTCGGTAATTTATGTTTATGTTTGCGTATTTAGTTGAACAACTAGCTTATGTGAGAATAAATCTACTTCCTAATTTGATAAGTTCAAAGCTGATCCACATGCAAAAATGTTTTTACTTCTTTTTACTGTCTCTTGGAAACGTGTGGTCAATTTTTAACGGAAATTTTCTTAGCTACAATAGAATACTAGAATTTCTTATAAAGTGGTTTATTATTAACCCTGATAATAATAAGAAGAATAATTACTTTGATCATTTACAATAAGAAAAAATACATAGATTAGATGTACAACCACATTACCACAGGAATTTTATTTAAATAGACGTAGTAGACATATTGTGTAATTAAAGTACTTAATATAATTCGATATCCAATGTAAAATTTCGTTAACTGCTACTACACAACTATTAAACTGATCATAACTTTATTTATGTACTTGCCTGTATATATATTTGTTAACAAAAGTATGCGTCAGCACCTCGACTGAATCATAATGGAGAATACGCTGTTCACGTATATAATCAGGTAAAATAGATGGTAGAATTTTCTTGTCTTAATGGTAGACATTTCTTATAGTTCTACCAATGTAAGTATGTATGAATATAGCGTTTCTCTGTTGTGGCCTGTAGGGTACCGATGAAGTATGGCAAACTCATGGCGAAGCATTCCATTCCATTTATCTAATGATTCCGGAAAACAACAGTGATATTCTGAAATCAAGGAGGCTGCAAGTTCGTTTAAGATTTGCCACAAACATGTCAGGACTAAGACGGAATGTGTAAATACTAAATATTTGTGACTGACCACGCTTCAAGCTAAAAAAAGTTATTGCTACTGTTATAAGGCAGAAATAGGTGTGGTGTTCTTAATATCAGGTGGACAAACGCCCGTTTGCTGTTTTAAAGCTCAAGTGTAAAAAAAACTGGAATGTTAGGCCCAATCGTTTGAAATGTTGCAATAACTGAGAGATTTGTGTGTTCATATGAATTAATTTTGCCGTTAATAGGACAAACATTATTTGGATATGCAGTAAATAACAATGATACTAAAATATAATTATTCAAAAATGCTTAATTAATTTTATTTACTTTTCGGAAATATCTTTTTTCTATATTCATATTATTACAATTCATTTTACGCGGTTTTAATTTTCAACCCACTTGCACTGTAACAATCATGTTCATTTTATTTATATAATTAACCACAAATGCAAGATATTTTGAAAATACCACCTAGAATTAAAAAATTAAAAAATGTTGAAACTTTATGAAACATACTCGGGCATTTTATTTTCTCATACCTAATGCGTGCGCTAAAGTGCGCATGTATTATGAGAAAACAAAAAAGATTTGTAAAATACATTAATAATAGCTTACAATGCTTACCAGTATTTATATTACACAAAAACAAACAATAGCAAAGGAAATAGATAAACGGAGCTGTTTTGTAGAAAAAAGATGTTAGTATTTATTTAGTTTTAATGATATAAGCGGTCACGATATTTTTGCAACAGTTTCGAAATTCTGTTGGATTCAATTAAAAGATCTCCTTTTCATACGATTAAGTCTCGTCTATTGTAAATACGAATGTAAGCTACTACTAATGAATAAACTAAACTAAACAAAACTGCAGGAAACTGATATACTGGATGGAGCGTAAATTTATTAAATTTTAATATTAAGTATACCTTACAGCTATAAAATCTAGGCGATTCGAGAGCAGTGATGATCACGACAGAGGCTGCGAAGAAGGCTAGGAAGCATGCATCTTGCAAGCCGCTTCGTCGCAAAAGTACGGAACGCCGGAGGGCGGTTTTACATAGAAGCTACCCTTTCTCAGTCCAAGTAGGCAGATTCGGGGAAATCTAACTCCGGCTCGAGATGTCATGTGTGCGTTATGTACAGGTTCTCATCTCTTGAAGGACACAACTGAATGAGGCTATTTTAAACGAAATTAAGGTAAGCAGGTTTCCTCGCGTGCGCTGTCTTACCGACTTTAACATTTTTACGATGATACTATTGAAGTTAAAATTCTACTAATCTGTGCAAAGTTCTCTATCATATTGTGAAACTTTAAGAAGTCGGTTAATAAATTAGTTCAGGCTTACCGACCCGGTACACAGCAAGATGGATAGAAAAAAAAAACAAAATGTGCTGGTATTATGTAAGAACGCGAAAATGACATTTACTTTAAAATGCCAAACTCTTCTATTCTTGTTTTCATATTATTCCGTGATGTTATAAAATAAAATCACTAGAAATAGGCAAAGGTTAAGCTTATAAACTCCCGTTAGTCGCCAATGGTATAAGACGTCTTATTAATGTCGCAATGGTGTGAAATAAGTGTATCGAACCGTTATTTTCAAGGGCTCTTTGTTGTAGAACACGGTTACGGAAATGCACTGAGAAATGTTCCGACACTTAGTAATAATGACATCTATTTTCTAACATTTTACTTACATCATTTATTTCTATAAGAAGAAATCAATTACCTCTATGTGCACCTTTGTATAATTTTTTATACCATATACGATTAATCGAAAGTTTTATCTAAGTTTTATCGAAGTTTTATCTATACTAATATTATAAAGAGGAAAACGTTGTTTGTTTGTCTAGTTGTAATGAATAAGCTCAAAAACTACTGGACCGATTTTAAAAATTCTTTCACCATTCGATAGCTACATTATCCACGAGTAACATAGGCTATATTTTATATGAAATATATTTGATAAATAGATTTTGAGGCGGTACAAAGTTTGCTGGGTCATCTAGTTTAAAATAAACTTATATTACTTACCATACCTTTTATTTATGTGCTAAGATTATAATATTTTAAATATCCTTGAAAACGAATACAATTTTTTTTAAACTTATATTTTTCGAAAAGACCTTAAATGATACATTTCATATTAATTATTTTTGAATAAGTACACAATTTCTTGTACCGAAAGATTTCACACTATAAACAAGAAATGTACTCGTATATTGGATACTCACACTTTTAGTCTCTACTTTATGAGTCATTTCTTACACTCTAACTTAGAATGCGTGCACAAAGGCATCCGCGAAGCACCCTATACGTTTTAAATAATAATACTTAAGCAGAGATTTCAAGGATATCGATGTTCTCAGAAGTATGACTAACTGCTTAGTAATAACGGTATTAATTGACGCGACCATTCAAATCACCTTTACTTTACTTGCCTATCACGTACCCTTGTCTATACATGCACAAATGCTGTAACTTTGTCCATAAAGTAAATAAAAATTGACATGATACATCGAGTGTGAGCCAATGCTCACACGTGTTCTTTCAATAAAGAACCAAAACAAAAGGAATCGCGTTTAAATTTTGCGACTCATAGCAATGTACCAATAAAAATAAGAGAATGCATCACATTAAAACAATAGGTCTTTAAGTAGCGCAAACAGAAAAAATATAACCTACCGTTCTACTGGGGTGGTACCGTCGCCACGCTTACACGTCTTTTGCATCGGTGTGGGGAAGAGTGTGAATTGTGGATGCGGCTGACTTACTCCAGGCAACCTTAGCCCTGTCCTGTAGTGTTGCCTCCCAACTCTAATCTCCTTCAGGTAGCCCGTTTTTAATTAGAAATTGCAATAGGCTCACTTTTTATGAGAATTCATGTCTCTTTATCAGAATCCAATTACTCGTACTTAATAGCTTTAACTTTTATTTAAGTATTTATTATAATACATATATTGTACGTACAAGTACACATACTAAACGTTTAAGTGCCTTTAACGTTTCTTGAAACCAATTCTGGTAAACCATTATTTTCTGGTACCCGTTTCGACGAGATGCAATATTGTCTCGAGTGAAAGGCCGTTTATCCTACAATCAAATTCCCTATTCCTATAGCTGCTCGAAAACATCATTTTCTTTATTTTTATATGTTGACGTACATGGGCATATTTTCCTGAGGGAGTAAAGAAAAATGCTAAATGATATCTTCAGTTCATCCGTAGTACGAAGGACGGATTCCGTACTTTAGACCGCGCCGCCCGCCGGCCCTTATGTCTAAAAATTTCCGTAATAGAATGGCCTTTTTATTTTTTACCAGAAGGCCCCCTTATTATTTTCTACCTCACTTGGTATTCGTGCAACACAAGCTGGTTGCATTCCATGTCGACTGTTGCAATCTATTGTTATTTGCCTGATAAGTTATAAATATGCAATCAAATCCCATTAAAAAACAGGCACTGCTTACTGGGACTAAAGATCCGGATAAGCAGGTCTAAATTCAAGAGGGAGGTCGCTTGTTGATAATAGAATAAAACTCGGATAGACGGCGCAATAAAAACTGTGGAATATCATTTCATCCAATCCTATTTGAAGGCGTTTGATTCATGTTTATTACCATGTATTTTATCCGTTGAAGTCCAGACGTGGTATTTTACTTTAGGCTTCACCTGGAAGCTCTAAGATACTCAACGCACTCTGTAGTATTGTACTTCGTATTTAATAACGTGACAGAGTTCGTAACGACATTCTTAGACAAACTCAATAATTATCCTTATAGGACGTAAAATTAAGAAAGACAAGTAGAAATGTTCATAGCATGAAGCTTAAGTAAACTTACTTACTTACTGAGAGGGAAACAGGGCAACTCAACACAAACTGGCATGAACGCTGCAATCACTTTGGCAGTGGGTATAGAACTGGTCCGAGTTACGCCAACCAAGGATGACCTACCCCAAAGTGGCTTTCCAAAGGCTATTGGATAGATGTATCAATATTTAGTTATAAATAGGTCACCGCAATAAAACCTACCTACCGATTTCCACGTTCGTAAGGGCACACATTATAAAAGTTCAATTTCATTCTTCTTTTAGAAAATACAAAGAGTATAACAAGAGTATAGTTATGAGGACTTTAGTTTAAATAACTAAGAAGTTCTAAATAGAATATGTACTTACCAAAAGTTGCATCAATCCTATTTGATGATAAACACCACAAGCACAAATAAACAGAAAAGCTTGAAAGCTTCTCTGGTAATGGGGACTTCAAATCAGGTTTTGTGATAACGTACCGCTATGCACTAAGTTATTAACAACTAAGTATAAATATACACACGAGCACTTAATTTTGCGTCTTAATGACTTGGACTTTTTACTAAATATAAAAAGTTTATCGATTAAATTTAAATAGTTCGTTATAAATATCTACGAATGCGTTCGTTCGATCGTTTTGTCGTTCAACCGGTAAAAGGGCACCGTATGACCGTACGTACCTGCCTCAAACCCGTCTACTAAACGACTGTAGGCTGTAGGTGTACGTGTAGTGCTCTGTTGTTGTTATAGGTTATTAAAGTGTGTAGGCACACACACTGTGGAGCGTGTACTCTACACCTCGCCACCTCAATAGCTGTAGTTGGCGCTGCTGTAATCTTATTTTATACATAATTATTTATAAATACTAATTTTATACATTTCTTTCAATACAAAAAGTAAGCTAATACGCTTATGTTTTAATGTTTACGGAGTAATCCTACAATTGCGTATGGTGCTTTCGCTACGAAATTTAACCCTTTCGCAATCTTGACATTTCGTATCGGGTCATAAGTGCTGAGTGTTCACTTCACGAACGGATTTAACGAATCCGATTTTAGGTCCGACAAAACTTGAACTAGTTCCTTTCTGATATTTATAGTCACAGGATATTAGAGGTCTACTCCGGTTGCGTTCCTTTGGAGATCCCGGAGCCCTCAACGCAGCGCAGAGGACGGCCACCGGGGGGGTTTTAGTGCGGTAAAAATCCCACATAACTCGGCGTCGCTCCCACGTTGCCGGGTACCTTTTGAAGGTTTCCCCCTCGACAAAAAAAAAAAAAAAGGATATTAGAGGTCTATCGACAACTTAGTCGAAGTTATCAGACGATGATTTCAAACCTTGATCTTGTCATTGTTCAAACCAGCCTTAACCAGCATTTTTAATATAATACAATGCATTATGCATCTAAGGCTTAATAATAATTATTGATCCAGAAAAAATAAAAAAACATATTTTGGACAAAGCAATATTTAAATAACTGTTATATAACTGGCTAAGAAATAATTAGACTAAACTTCGGGCGTTCCACTCGAACGTTCTAAAGTTTTTTTCATTGTCGGGCATCTTTGAACACTTAAATAAAAAAAAAAACTTTAGTCTGTTGAATCTGTTCTTGAATAGCCAGACTTTATTTTCTGCCAATGTTACCCTGTATATAATAATACTCCATGCAAAGTATAATGTTAATGTTTTTTCTGCATTGCCAGTTGACGTTACGCACGCTTTTTATATCAATTAAATTTAGATAAAGATATTAAACTAATAATTTGAAACAGATTCTACATTAATATAATACAATAATTTCAAATATTGTCTACTTGGTTTTGACCAAAAATATGTTTGGATATTTTAAAGCAGCATTTATTGTTTATGTCAAAGAGTATAGTAACCTATATAGGTTTATGTAGTAGAAGTTTACGTAGTAGTATAGCATATAAATTATATTCTCCCTGATTGAGTTCATTCGAAATTTTCAACGTTTCCTCTTCTTTAATCATTTTCACAACAACACTAGTGGGTCGCTAGTAGCGTCCCTTCCATCGGAACGCTACAGCCGTCCATAGACAAACTATCGTTAGTAGTTTGTAACGATGACATAAACAACATATTGGTAGGACGACCAACTATAAGATGATTAGTAAGAAAAAAGAGGTCACAAATATGGGAGAAGGCGTGTTCGGTTTCTGAGTATAATATAATAGTAATAAAAATAAAAATTCAAAGTAAATTTTGTATGATTCCATTTGTATAGTATAGTCGTCCCAATTTAATAGGCCTATTATGCACACATGCCATCGCTATGTCACTAAGCATGTGATATGCAAATCGATAACTAAAGAAACTATTTTTTATGATTAATCGATTTCAACCCCACATCGTATAAAATAGATTACTTAATATTTTGTCTCTAAATCATCTAAAGATTAAATAAAAAGGAGGAAAGAAAATAAATTCTTTGGTAATTTAATCTGTTTTAGAAGATTAAATAAAACATTGCTCGTGCTATCGTAACTTGTATTTGTTCTTTTTAAATTTTATCATTCACCAAGGAAAAAAGTCTCGATTAGTTTATTGTTGTTATGATGAACAAGGGATAAATAATGACTTATTAGTAAATCTAGGTTTAGATTTTTTCAAAGTTAATCGATTATGATTTCTTCCGAATGATTTGAGGTTTGGTCGTAAACTGCCTACAACAAATAACGAACTTTGTAAAACAATAATGACAAAAGAATGGCATGTGCCAAAATGGTCAAAATTAAATAACATAACGGCGAACATTATGTCCAACCGAGTTCTATCAAGATGGGACTTCGTACCCACCGGTCACTCATATGCCGCGTCTGCGTTTGCAATATGGGGGGGTGGGTAGGGATTATTCGGGTCTCGAGGGTACCCTCTTTGCCCGGGCTAATTCTCAAGGGAGTGAATACCCCCCGGATTTTTAATATTCTTTCATAATAATACAATCAAAGAGTATAGTAGTCTATATAGGAAAATACAATATTATTAAATAATATTATAATATAATGAGACAATTTTAAAATTATACCAACCCCGCTGTTTAGTGGGGGGTAACCGAGTTCTAGTGCGATCTTTTGTAACTTGATAATTCCAAAATTGGTTGGTATTAGTTGACGTCGTTTTGACACTCCATTGATGTCACGGTCGATTTTTAAGTCGAATCGTTTATTCGAATCAAAGTCTGAAAATCAATTCATGAAAATATAGTATACAAATAAATACTATAATAAAATGCATTAGCTATAGGAACAATATAATTTTGATTTCTGTAATCTGAGACAATTTCTCCCAATTGACTCCAATTCTAAATAAACATTTAAATAATCGTTTTTGGTCGAAAATCGATTAATGGAATCGTTATTAATCGCACTGCTCACATGTCTAAAACGTCTAGTTAGTTAGTCAAAATGACAAATAGAGTATCCATAGACAAGTTGACAAAAGTGAACACTTGAACAGGTATAAAAACAATAGAAAAACTGCTCAATAAACAAAATTATTTTAAAGCTTGCATTGAAAGAAAATATTTAAAATTATAAGCAAATTTAGGATTAGACATTTTTATCTAATACGTACTACGTAGTGTCGCTTATTTTTATAAGTCGTAGAATTAGATCCTAGGTAAGTATAAATATCACATTATTAGTTTCTTGTGTTTAATAAAACATAAAAATAATTTTCACGAGCAAAATGTCTCTTTCAGATAAGTTTGTATTTATTTTTTACTTTTATCAAATAAGTCTGAAAGCGTCATTTTGATATCTAATCATAGATAAGTAAAGATATCTCACCGCCTACTAATTGACGAAGTCAAAAAAAAATCAAACAGCTTACGGGTTTCATGCATGTACACGAAATTACGCACACACTCACGTAAAACAGTTTACGATTTTTCCCATAACGATTCCGACCGTCGTGGTGTAATCAACGCGGAAAAATGCCGACATGTGCAGTAAAATGGTGCAAACACAGCACGGAATCTAAGAAAAAGCGCGGAGAAGTATCATTTCATTCGTAAGTGGTCTAAAAACTACATATTTTTAATATTTCACAAACACGAAAATATATAACATTGACAGTACTAAGTGTTGCCAGTACCTCATTGTGAATTACTTTACATGTGGGAAATAACTTGCAAGTAAAATTAGATATTGATTATGTGTTTTATTTAAATTTAACAGAAATAATAGCTACGTACGAGTAACATTAAATTGAAATATTATAATATTATTAAATTATAATTAAATTTTTGAAATATTTTTTTCAGTCGAATCGTAAGGGGTAAATAATAATAATAACCACCTTCAAAATATTCATACGTAAATATCGACGTAACTTTTGCGTCACTTTACTTTTGGAAGGAATACATTGTCTCTTTCTTGTCAGTAACTTAATCATGGCGGACCAAACACGAAAAATAATGAAACAGTAATATCTCCTCATTTACTTGTGATTTGTGATTCCATGAAGCTTGTTTATTTATTATTTTTTTTGTTTAATTTGTACATTTACGGATTTAGTTAATCGTTGTTATAGCAATTGTATATTTTATGTTTGTTGTTGCACTGTCATATATTTTCTTCTGTATATTTTTTTAATTTTTAATATATTTTACTTTTCATTGCTTATTAGTTATGGTGTGCGTTGAGTATATTTCATAAATAAACATTACTTTCGTAATACACATTTAATTTAATCCCTTTTCCCTTGCTACTCTAAGCGCCTACTAAATTATACTACTAAGAAAACAATTCGTAATGTGGTGTAGATACAGAAGACGGGATTGGTCATTTTATTGTTTGAATTCTTGACAAATAGAACCTTTTTAGAGAAAGTTTACGTATAAATAACGAATACTACGTAATTTACATAATAAATACGTAAATACGTATTTCAAACATTTTAGGGAGACTAGAACGGAGATGTGGCAACACTTTATTATTACGCACACAATTCCAACTGTCAAAACTGGCTTCATTTACTTGTATGGAGTGAGTTATCTTTACTAATCTATGTATCTAATATGTATCTAGAATCTAGATGTTTTCTTACTTTAATTTTTATCTTTATTTAATAGTTCTCTGCCAGTCAACTGTGATTGTTAAATTTGCGACATAGGTATTAAGTAATAAAATAAATCTATAGAATAATATATAAATAAATAAATTTAAACTTAAGGAAATAAAATAATAAATAGTTTAATGGAAAAAATATATAAGTATCAGATAAGGCTTTTTAAATGAATTAGCTGAACTGAATTAGCAAATGATCACACAGTACACCCAAGGGCTACTGCTGCTTATGGGCATTTTCAATCAATTCCAGTTGAGATACTCTGAGGTCGGCTACAGATGTATTGTTTGTTATTACCCTGGGGACTATATCAAAACCTCTCACATCAGTATGTCTCCCTTACCATACTCTCGAAACTGGAACACAGCAGCGTTGAACATTCCTATAATTTGGCAGAAACAGGTAAGGTTGTGGTGCTTCTTGAGTGGAACAAAGATACTGAGACAATGCTCTTGGTGCTTTTCTGATGTGCATAGCAATTGTACCTAGTAATTTTTCGATGCGAAATATCGTATAACTTTCACTTCCTATTATTATTATCATATTTGTTACTTATCGCTATCAACAATCCAATGTTATATCAGTACTTCGTACAGATTTTCATTTGAATTGAGATATTTTTTGGCCGTAGTCCCGTATACTGGTCAACTGAATTGGTTTATCCTGTTGATAGATTTCACTTTGAGTATGTTATAATAGATTTTCCCTTGTCCCAGGCATTCAGGTGTTCTCAATCTCAATGTTTTATTGAGCAATTACATATGATTTTTAATTTTAATTTTATGCATAACTAATAAATCTAGTTTTATGCTTTGTGTTGGAACTTAAACTCCCATTATAAGAAACTACAATTTTTACCACCAGACTATCATATGTATTGTGTATCAGCTTAGCAATAAAAATCCTGTTTCGGTTCTGATTTGGCACATGATAACATTTCGTTTTAATGTTTGATTTAGATTAAGAAGAGTCGAAACAAATTTTATATTTTGGCTGTTCATTGCAACCTTAATTGAACTAATATTTTCAATTCTAAAATCAATTTTGTACTATAATAAGCTATAGTATATGCTTCTTATGGGCCCTATAATAAGTGATAACCTTATGTATATATTTTTAATATAATTATCTTACCTAGAAGTCATCTGAATTTTATTATAATGTAATGAGATGATGTTATGCAATTTTTCTTTTTTATAATAAAGTAATACTTTGATATAAGTAAAAATAAGTTGAAGCTGCAGATTTAATATCAAATCCCTAATGAAATAAAAAAGTTGTAATAATTTTTAGATTCATTTTATTTTCAATAACATAAAAATGTTATGTTTTTTTTGCCTTTTACACATTTCAAAATGAATTTCAGTGGGTATTAACCGGATTTCTAAAACGTTGACAATAAATTCAAGAGTTTATGCTATAGTTACAGTTTGGCTTTTCATGAACTGGAGTCATGGTCTGCGAGTAACCTATTTAGAATTCTTTTTTCACCTATTTCCAAATGCTGTGCAAACCTTACATTTGTACGAGCATAAAATCTACTATACTCCACAGCAGCACATTATAGTATTCAACAAAATATATTGTAATAATTTACTCATCTGGATGGATCACTCAACATACATTTTGCATTCGGTTTATCGTGATATGCTATACATTTTTTGATATTTTCCATTTTATACAAACAAAATTAGTATTTACCTAAAGTTAGGTAATAATGTAAAAAAGTTCTATTTGGTCTCACAAAAATTGTTGTGTGGTCCATCCAACAGAATTATTCACTACAATAAATAGAACTAGCTAACTGGAATTGAAGGTCCCTTAAAAGTATATTTTTTATTTTATGTTAAAAGCTGTGATCAAGTAAACATCGATTATTAAAATGTAGGTTTCTTACTTCACATCTTCATAGTGAGTACTTAGTTGTTGTATTTGAACCCCCTTTTTGATTGAATAATTGACCACAGCTTCATATAATACTAATTTTATTGTTTTCATAATAGATGACTAACTCTAAAGAGGCGTCCATATTCATAGCATGAAGTAAAGATACGCAAATCACCAATTTTTACACATAATAGTGGAAAGATCGACAGTTTTACATACAACTCTAGATTAGAGATACTTCAATAACTGTTATTTAAAATTTTATCAGTAAGTTATCACTGTAAATTTTATATGTAAATGTAAATGAATAATGGAGTAATGGTTGAAAATTTTATGGGAACTTAATTCCATTTAGAGATTTCCATAAATAAGACATACCTGCATCCTATGTTTATATATATCATATATATTATTAAGTAATATAAAATTATAGTAGCAAATAAATTTCCAAAAAATTATCCAAACACAGTTTGCAATTTTATTTATTTACTATGAAATCAAACATTTGAAAATATGTGAAATAAGAATTTTGTCAATTAAATGCTCATCCCAATTTTTATGTAGAGCTGACTATTCAAACTTTAAGGATGATAAGTAAATTATAAAAAAATAAATAAAGAGTAAACCATAATCCTGATCGATGTGATAAATACTTTTACGATTTTATTGGCTGTAATTCTATAAACTTGTAAATGGAAGTTAGTAGCTCATATATTATAAAGTAAGTACATACTAAAATTTAGATGAGCATAAATTGAAAATTTTACTAATATATATTAATTAAGTGTATTAATTTAGTGTTTGCACTTTCGAATGAAGGAGCGTTTCAGAGCACAGAATTAGTCATTGGAAACCAAGTGTTAAAATTAATGAGTCTCAGATTTCTATGAATAAATAAAATAGGAAGGTCACCAAAAACGCTGTATGTTGATAATATCATACATAAAATGAAAACCTTTTACATATTTAAGGAATAGATAAATATAGCACTATAAAAACTTAGCGGGGTTCTTTAACAAAAGCTGGAAAGTAACAGAAAGGTTTTTATATAAAATGTAATGTGCTTAATGAATGTGTCTAAAATTGACATTTTAAAAATTTACTTTAACTATTGTGTGTCCATTCCTTTATAAATTATTTATTTGTGAAAATAAAATGTGTAAATAAAAAAAAATATGTTATTAAATAATATTATTAAGGAACTATCACGACTGTTTCCCATTGTGCCCAAAAGGGCATCTGTACTCTGAACGCAGTAATTTTGTATAATGTGGTATTTGTATGTACATGTAAAACCATGTGTAGATTTCTTTTAATTTAGTAACACTACACTAAAACTGGCCGTCATATAAGTATCTGCCATGTTCTCCTAAATATAACTAGGTAATATAATATTCTTAACTAAATTCATATTTACAAATAATACAGTTCATTACTCTTTATATAGAAATTAAAATATATTTCTATCATTCTTCGATTCACATAACGCAAAATAATTTAACAGAGTTCATTTTTGCACTCACATTTACAATATAGTTTTGTAACTTATATGTTACCATTTATTTGTTGATTTTAAACAACTCATTTAGAATATATCACCCAATAAGCGAGTAGCGCTTTACTCACGAGTCCTATTATATCTTACCATTTAAAAATGCAGAATATGTGAAAATGTCAAGGAATATTTTACAATTGACGGCAATTGAACATTATAGTTCGCTCGCATCGAATAGGAACTATAAGATTCACAATGCCTCTCAACGGGCAGCCGCGCCGCGCCTAGCCTATATTTACACGCGGCGAGCCTCCCACCTACAGTATCAAAACAACTAGCACAAAAAAATTATTCCGCATTATTTACATTTGATGAGTTACTCACAAATATGGACACAAATTAAGAAAATTTGAATAGATAATAGAATTGAATAAGAAGTTGAAATATTAATTTAAATTTGTGTTACAGTTTATGCTAGAGTTTAGAATATAAGGAGTTCAGTAGCGCCACCATGGTCGTGGCATTGCGAGGAACTATACATGCACAACACCGCAGTGTCTATGGCCGGCGCGGCGCACGCCTCGCCTAAATACTTTTACCTAATACAAATAACGTACGTGCTAAATATTCTCCAACGCCATTTGTTTCAACAATCGACGCTTCTGAGTGTGAATACCTTGAACGTTGCAGATGAATCTGATACTAGCAAGCTGCTCAGCCCTTGCAAATTTATAGAGATTCATCTAGCAGGGCTATTTGACTTACAATAAATTCTATCCTGCAACCTTCAACATTTCCACTATGGAGAAGGAACTAAAATCTAGTATCACAATATCGAGTTTTGTTAACTCGAATAAGAGCTGAATCTATCACGTCATACTAGGTGTTAGAACTGACGAATGACGACATAAGATCCGTACTTCCTTTTGTGCTCACGATTGCTCTTGCATTTAACATCGTCTTGGACGAAATAGGTTATAGATGCGAGATAATATTAGGAAGGTGCTAATATTTTGTTGTTAATCGTCAATTCTTTGCCTGAACCCTAGTTGTCAACGAGGTGTTCACTCGAAGAGTGCTAGAAGATCATCGGAAGAAGGTGCGCGAGGAGGGTGCGAACCCGCAGAGGATGACGACGATGGCGGCGTCGCCAATAATTCTCCCAGCGCAGGCGCATCCAAGTATGATAGCAGCTCCATTGGGTCTACGTTGGTCTCAGGCAGCAACTGTAAAGAAGAAAATCCGATTTTAATTTCTGAAATTTGTAACCTTGTTAAGACAGATTTCGATTTGTGGTTTATGATGGAGCTGCCTCAGGTCTCTTACTATGTGAGGGATGTTCTTGTAGTGACGGCTAAAGATAACATGAAACCAGGAGATTTGGGCAAGCTTTAAAGTGTCAACTTAAAAAATATTACAGGAGCTGGTAGAAAGCTTTGAGGTAGAAACATATAATTTAATTTGACTCCATGAAATCGTGAGACATTGTTTACTGTGGTAAAATTTTATTGAAATAGTTGTTTGGGACGATTTGGGACGACGGAATTACTTTTAAAAAGGTGGTATTTTTTGGGTAAAAAATCCTCAATTAAGGCGTATTTGTTCTTTTCTGGAACGAAGACTAAATTGTCTGTTGGATGAATGGTTAAAGAAAAGAGTGAAAATCATTGAACTTTAACGATTTCGGTTTAGTTACAAATGTATATGACGAGTTTAAATTGAACTCACGTTTAAATTATCTGTTCCTTCGCCGTCAATAACAGCCGCTGGGTCGAAGTTTAGGTCAGGAGGGATGTCGACGTCAGTCAAGGAGTGGTGGCCGACGGACGGCGGGCCCGGGGTGTGACTGGAGCCGGGCGTGGCGCCGCCGCCGCCGGGCGTGTGCGCCGAGCCCGGCGTGTGTGGCGTATGCGGCGTGTGTGGCATCTGTAAGTAACAACTTCCTTGTTAACATTTGACTTACTACAACGGAGCAAATAAATTGTACCGAAGAGCCGATTGGTTTCGATGGTTTTTTAAATGTGTGTATATATTTTTTTCTGTAAGTTAAATTGTAAATAACAACGTATTGTTGCAGGAGTTACAAAATAGGATCTGATCTAAAATAAACACAGTTCGACTCTTATAGATAATAATGTATTAACTCTGTATTTTTCTGAAATGTATGTTTTAGAATTATACTTACTTGCTCATTTAGACTTTTCTCCATAGCGTTGAGTGGATCTAAGGAGTTGACACTATCATTCAAGTGTGATAATGGACCGTTTCCAGCATATTCGTTGCTTCCAGGTCCATTGTTCATGCCGAAATCATAATTCTGGTTGCCAGAATTTGAGTTTCTGTTCTGACTCCCTTGGTTATATGAAGAGATCATTGAGCCACTGGCAATCGTATTCATGTCCGGAGGCAGGTAAGGTGATAGTGCTTGATTCATGTCCCAGTTGTTCATTGTAGGCATATTCATTGACCCAGGCGACACCGCTTTACCTCTCTTTCCAATACCGGAATCATTGCTGTCGTCTTCTTGCTGTAAAGATATAGACAAATTAATAAGGTCAAACTAAATGTTTTTATTTAAAGATTCGATAAGAAAATATGGTTGCCAAATTATTTACCTTAATGCCGGTATTAGCAGGACTCTTAGCTGCCTTCCAGTTAGCTCCACTGTCGATGGTTACTTCGTCGACATCAGAATTGGTCATTGTGTTCAGTATACCCCACATGTATTGGTCAACTTCCAGACCTTCTAATTGAGCTGGTTTGCTGAAAGTAAGTAAAGTATTATTATGAGGTGCTTTGCTTGAAGTTTATTTGAATTTGTTGCATAATCAGAAAAGAAGAGTTGGAGAAATTAATCATTTTTACTTACTTGCAAACTGGACATCGCCATGACCCTCGTTCACAGTTAAGTTGTAAGTAAGATTCTAAGTCGAAACACTGTATGTGTTTGCATTCGTGTCCACGCGCTGGTAATGTTATTTTCTTGAAAGTTATGGGACATTTTAGTGAAACTTTTAGTGCTGTCTGTTCAATACTGTCCCTATCATTGGAGGTATTCTGGCCATTGTTGGCTGTTGTCTGGTTAAAGTTCATCTTGATCTTGGCGATGCAATGGTCGGCGGTGAGTAATCGCTTCCTTAATAAGCCTTGCAATACACTTCGAACACTCGGCCTATGCACTAATTGTAAGACAAATAGATGCGACTGAAAAGGAAAATAAGACATTAAGTAATGCTAGTTGTTGTTACCGTATCGTTAAGGCTTTTCTTTTAAATATTATCCTTATAACAATGAAGGTAACTTACGCAACAGCAAGCAGAGACTGTGATTTGTATCGTATTTCTGCCAGCTTGGCACACATCTTTCAGGTACAATGGTTTGTGGGATGTTTTGTTTTCGCCTCTATCTATGATTAATGGTGTTGCATTGACTGACACTTGGACACTCGCAGGCCAATTAGTGTTCATTTGCCGATCCTCGTGATGGAAGCATTTCAGTTGTAACTCAAGATCCGACCTACAAATAAAATAAAAACGAAATATTAACTATTTATCATGAGTTTCGTATTGTTCAATTTAATAAAATAAATGATAAATGTAAATTGTTGTATATTTTTTAATAATAAAAATATTTACCTCCATATCAATGTAGAATGGACTGTAGCTTTCAATTGGAATACATGATTGCTAACTGCTAAATTGTGTTCTAGTCTAAATGGTGGTAGAATTATACCATCTCTTACGGGGAATGTTAACCGAAGCTCGTCGCCTGTAAAAGAAATATGTCTGGTTAAAAATGAACTTGAGTATCACTTGTATCAAATGTTCATTATGCGTAAAAAGTGACTTACTTTGTATTCCCATTTGGTGTTTGAGCTCATTAAAGTGGGGCTTTACGTCAGCATTAGGGCTTATGTAAGGAGGCATGCTGCTAGCGGGCGTCAAAGGCGGCGTTGGATTTCCTGGCACTGGACTGTGTTGATAACTCATACTAGTTCTCATCGCAACTTCCTGCGCGAACTGGCCACTGTACTGTCCTGCATATTGCCCGTTGCCGGCCTGGTGTTGTGGAAACTGGCTTGGAACTCCACCGTTGAAATACTGTCCTTGATTGGAATAAGGTGGCGTTGTTTGACGCATGTTGCCTCTCATCGCCGTGCCAAAATTTCCAGATGGACCTAAAGGCTGCTGAGGTGGATATTGACCTTGGAAACCCGGTCGACCACCATAACCAGCTGGGTACTGACCAGGGCCGAAGCTTGGTTGACCACCCATATATTGAGCCTTTCGCGTGCCCATAAGCATTGTCCCTGAAGGATAAGGCGTATGCCGCCTTTGGTATCCCGGACCCATTTTCGCTGAACCCCCCATCTGACCAGGTCCCATTTGAGACGACATCATATTGGCATGCATTCCCATGTTGGCCATCTGCGCCATAGGATTCATACCATTCATTGCAGCATTTCCCATTTGACCCATACCGGTCATGCCATTCATGCCGCCATTGCCGCCCATCCCCATGCCAGTCATGGCGGGATTATGACTGCGCTGCTGGCCATAGCCATTCATTGCGCTGTATTGGGGGTTTCCCATAGTCATATTATTCTGCATCTGTAAATAAACAAGAACAAAACATTTAATTTTGTATAACAGAGTCCATGACACTATTTAAGTGCCAAGAACGTGTGTAGGTTTGGACTTACAGAGTTTACTCTCCATACGTACCTGTGAAAATGGCTGCGAGTCCTGCATCGCGGCCGTAGTGGCCGCGGCGACCATCGCGGCGGTGGCGCCGAACTGCGCGTTCTCGCCCCCGCCGCTCATCGCGCCCGTACCGCCGGCGCACCCATAGCCGCTGAAACAATTACGATAAAACATTCAACTCATTCTATTAAAAGCTAACACTATAATGTTTTAAATAACCATCGCGTCCGAAAAAGCTTTTGTAAGGTATACAGTCAGACAGCGACAGTATTTCAGTAGTAAGAGTTTGGCAAATCAGAGATTTGTAAACGATCAGTTTCATAATTCGTGTCATTGATTGCAATAAAACAAAAAGTCGCTACTGCAAAATCTTTACTTTAAGTGAAAAGATTTAATTCACAGTTTCATCACAATTACATTGAAATACGAAAACAGTCAATTCTATTTCACTCACGATATGAGTAGTTTCTATTCTATTGCAAGTGGCCTTGCGGAGTCGAACATTTTACATTCCACACGTTAACGCTTCGATTATTAATAAACACAGCCTCAATATTCAACCCAAATTTTATTGACGCAAGTTCTTTTTTAATACACGTCGAGATTTTATTATTTTACGAACAATACAAAAAAAAATCAATATGAACGTATAGTGACGCGTTGTTACCCCTGTGTTTCTCTCGGGATGTGTTCGATTTTTTGTATGGCGCCGGAGTGGGAGACGCTTCATGTGAACTGCTTTTGGGGCGAATTCCCGAGCCTTCCCGGAGCCCTTCCTAATAATTCCCGTTCGACAAATGCCCGACAAACACTCGCACGGACTACCTATTGTTGCTTTTTCTATAAAGTTGTGAACCATATTGGTGTGCAAAGTTTAATGTACAATAATTATGAATATAATATTTATGCATTTGGTTAGAGCGTGCTGGAGAAGAAATTATGGTTGTAACCGTTACGTAAAGAACATAATTCGTTCGAATTAAGACAGATTTACTGATTTGTCAATCATTTATATACTTTATTTAGGTTTTACAATTATAAAAATTATCGTTTTTAAATGAAAATTAAATACGAATAATAAATTGTATTAGTAACGCCCGCTTATTTGTTACTTTCTTAGCACCACTTAAGTATTCTCATAAATAGCTTAACAGATACTTAGAGCGTCGACAACCAATAAACACGCGAGTCAACAACGCTCAACTCGTCTCTATTCATCGAGGCTGCAGATGATTTACAAGGGTCCTTCCTTAGGTAAACTTGGTCCGACCTGCGTCTTTTTATAGTTTTGTCTGATGTTTTTTTCTTTTTGCCGACCGAAATGTGTAGCTGACTAAAAAAAATGTGTTCTGTATCCTGGCGCACTTTTTGTAAAAGTGGTACCACATCCGAATAATCACTTACGTTCCGTTCAAAATATTTGGGATCTTGAATGCATGCGGTCGACTCCGGCATTTCTTTTGAGATAATTCTCGGAATATGCCTTTTTATGTTAGGTACCCTTACCGTTCGGCAAAGCATGTGCAGCTTGAGACGGAATGTCTACATTTATGCGCATGTAAATGATTGTAACATTGTGGAATTATGAAAAAGAGTATAGTAGAACGAAATAGAAAACGAATGTGTAGCACACCTGGTATTAAACGGAAACTGCAATATATGAACGTAGTATACGAAAAGCTTGTAATCATATAACGTACGTATCAAAAGTAGGCATGCATTGATGTATGCAAGCATGATTTAGTGTTAATTCAGATAGAAGCATACATATAATAGTAGAATTCAAAATAAGATTGTATAGATTTGTAGTTAAACAAGTAAATATGAATGAGCATCTCGCTATTTTGAGAATCTGGAAGGTGTTTGGCATACTATTGAGAGATGTGCGAGTTACGCGTAGGTATTTTGATACATAGGCTGCAGTTAATTTTAGATTGTTGCGCAGGCGTGTTGAATTCTTAGCTAATTGGCAGTGACGGTAATCACGTGCTGAATAAATTTCTTTCACCAAGATAAGTTTAAAAATCTTGCATTGTGGCTTTAAATCATTTAACAGGTCTGTGAATCCTTCGCCGTATGGGTTACAAAGGACCGCCGAAACAAATTAGTCTTGATCGATCTTCATTGCCTAACTATGGGTGGAAGGAATTATAAACATTGTCTGTCTTCATCGAACCGCCTCTTTTTGTTTTAAACTGGTTTGGATTTTACGACCAGCTTTAAAGCAGTCAGATTTGCGAGTAAAGCAATAAAAGTAAAACTGAGTAACCATTAGATGTGGTAAGATAAATGATATGTTTATTTGTTAATTGTTAACAGTTTAAGTGTTATATAGAACATTAATTGTGAGCTTCGAATAGATTACTATCGTGTAGCGTGAAGCCATGACGTGTTCCGCCCCTGTTTTGACGACAGTTGGTCACCCCCGTTTAAATACCACTTCACATTGTGGCTTGTGCGCACATTGCTATAGCACATAATGGAATTAACGTTTTGATATTATTCGATCGATGGTTACGTTACTAATGTCACGGCGGTCAGTTATAACCAACATCATTTATCGTCACACGCTAGTTGTGTTAGATTATGTTATAGTTCCAATTTGTTTATATAGTTACAAGGTTAATTCTTCATTTAGCAAGGTTTACTTTGTTTCTAGTGTCTAAAGATTTCATATGTAATTTTAGAAAATGTTTCATTATCTATAAATATTTAATGTCGATTTTTGGTTTCTGGATATAATTTGATAAGTACCGATTATTATCTGGCGTTCGTCGATTGTCGTTCTAGGTTTAGAATGAATCATGCTTGAAGGAGCGAATTCCGGGGGTTACAAATGGAGGCGAGCTGGGGTGAGCGTAACAATGAACGGGAAGGGTCGCGCGGCGTAGGGTAAGTGGGCCCGCTCGCGTCAATATGGGGCTTTATTACGACGCTCCTGATAATAATTTGTTTCCCCGATCGTGATATCGACCGGGACTTTGTCGTTTTGAAACTAATCCCGATTTATTGTTTAATTTTCTTATCACTAGCAAAGAAGCTACAGCTGATTTTTGATGATGACTTATTGTTTTTAGACTGTATATTTAATTTAAAAAGTTATTAGATTTTCTTGTAGCCAGTTGACTCGCGTTTGTGATAATTCCACACATTTTCCATCACATATCAAAGCAATAAAATATGTAGGGGATACCTTGAATTTCCTTTTTTTGTAAAAATCAGTTTGCCTCTATTGAGCACGTGGTGTGTATGTTGTGTCAGTGCATCCGCCCCCGACAGCTTCGCCCGTTGAAAACTGACGTTTTTTCCCACGGCTCGTTACTCACCGATACACATCTTTTATTATTACATCTTTACTTGGGAGCATTTTTGATTTTTTTATATATTGTTATTTAATTTAGATATTATAGTGTGTGAAAAAAATCGTATTAATTTACTTATGACTGTTTTACTTAATATTCGTTCCTGCCTTCGAAATTAAGTAGACTTCCTGTGTTCTGTTCACACAATCGTTGCCAGTCCCCAGTTTTATTATTATTTACTTATTGGTTTTGTATAGAGGCATGCAGCCATCAACAATATGTCGTTTGTAAAGGTGACTACAAAACAAAGCCGTTGAGCGCCTCTACTTAGCACCTGCTCGATTTTTATTACGTATAATTCACAATTCATTATTATTAATAATATCAGGAGAGTATCGTTAATTGAGTTATAAATTAAAATTTCAATATGATTTAGGTGAAAATTCGTTACTATACAAATCAATTAATGTTAAAATGTTTTAATGAGCATCGCACTATACATACTGGATGCGTTGAGTGTGTTAATGTTTTGTTTGTTTGTGTTTATTGTAAGCGCTAAAGTGCAGTCACCGCTTGCATTCCCATCGCGCGTTTGTGTGAGTGTTTGGATTATTGGTGTGCGTGCGGTGCGGTAGTGTGAGTGCGATGGAGCGCGCTTGTGTGCGTTAGGCGCCGAAAGCGCTTGTGCGTGTGAATGGAAGAACACATTTCATTTCTTTCATTATAATTGCACCGATGCGCGCTGCGCGCTCCGTTTGTTACTTGTGTACGTTTAACTAACCCTTCGATTATGTGGGGATAACGTCGCCATAGGTAAATAAAGGTTAGAGGTCAGGCCTTCTTGTTGATTTAAGCGCTTAATTAATATTTCAACTTCTTTTTATTTACATACTCGTAACATGCGACATGCAAATTATACGCAGCTGCTTGATTTTATGAAGAAGGTATATTTTTTTATTTTATTGCTTGTTAACTACGATAAGGTAAGCACAGGTAAGCGAGTCGCGTTTCAGTGTTTGTTGAAATGTAAACAAACTTGTTCCGGATAAGATAAAAACAGTAGTTTGTTGGCATGTGTAAGATTTTGTTGGTAACAAAAACGTAACTTCGTCTACGTTACGCTCACATATGTGATAATGAGTAAATAATCCCGCAAAGCATATAGAAAGATAGCAATAAAAAAATATTTGTCACTATAGGGAATTGTATTTTATATATATTTTTTATATTACGACGGTAGGTATTCGATTTTTTTCGATTTGGATTTTATAATAACACTCTGGGCAACTTTGAATTTATGAGCGAAAAATGAGATGTCTAAAAAGCAGTTTTAAATCACTTAGTAGAATTTTGATGTACTCACCTAGGCGCGTTGACTCGGTACCCTATGGTCCCTTGCAGAGGGTTGTGCTTGTTGGGTTGAGGAGCGTGCGCTCCTGAGTAGGCTATAGCCCCTGCGTACCCGTTGCCACCAGGGTTCGCCGTCCTGTCGCTTCGAACCACCCCCTGAAACCATGCACTCCGTTGTATCCACTACTCTTTACGTCTTCAAATGTTTCAATAAATTTTGTACAACCCCAAAAAATATTTTTATGGCAGGTACAAAATATTCAGTAAATTCCATATTTTCTCCGATGCACCATACGCCTGTCACTTGTACAACTGCGCTAGATTTTCTCTTATCGCTTTTTTTTCTGAGCCGTTAGGCGCCGAACGTCAACAGTCCACGAAACGTTCATCGTGGTAGCCTACCACAAAAAAATCACGATTTTCTGTAGGTACTTTCGTAAATTATTTAATTCAATCACTTTTCACAACGCGATGAGAATTGATTTTTCGGGTACTTAAGTTTTTTAATAAATACGTAATTTGTATATTCGGAATAATTTTTTTTTTTATTCGCTGAATATTCGCAAAAAGTTTTTAGCGACGATGAACGTTTCGTGCGAACGCTCGCAGTCTCGATCAGCTGAGACAAATTCCAGCGAAGTTTACGTTACGCTTGTGTTTGTGAATTAGTTTTTCCTGAATTTATTGTTGTCTCTTTTTACAATTTTTTTATTTATTTTTTTACTAAGTCCCCTATTTTCCCCAGCAATATTGAATAAATAAAAAACTTTTTAATAACATCAACACACCTTTAAAGTTCAACTTATTTCACTGTTTTTTCATTGGCACCTTTAATTGTTTTTATTCACTCCTATAATATTTTCCACAAAATCCAAGTATCGTCACTTTGCAATCCTTTTTTGGTGGGTCACTGCACTGTTTATATCCTTCAAAAATTACAAATGTCACTTTTTCACAGTTCAACGTAAACCTCTAAATCCAAGGTGAGGTCCGCACCTTCCACTTTGCTCCAATGTTTGATAATAAATTTATTATCGTTCACTCACGAGTCCGAGTTTAATTTCACCGAAACATCATAGACGTGTTGCACGAGTGCCGACGTCGACGTCACTGACATCAGGCAACCACACGTTCGACCGTCAAAGGTAACACTGGCTGGCGAGCCGGCGACGGTGAGTGAGAGGTTGCGCCGCGGGGCGCTCCCACCCCGCGCGATGTTGCCAGCTCGTCGCGATAAAGTGGCGCACCCCCGCGTCCCCCGCCGTACGTCGTCTTCTCGGCACTCGATGCTCGGCCGCGCTCGGCCGCCATCGTCGTCGGATCGGCCCTGCCCCGCCCCGCACACTCAACGTTTCACGTAACGGTCCTCAATCGAGCGCGATACTGCGAGCGCGATAGCCGCAGTACTGTCGCCAAATCACTTCGATTTTTGTTAATGATCACAGCGGAGCGTTTCGTCTATGAATTTATTGTACTCGAGTTGAGCACGACTTTCCGTAATTTATATTTTTTGACCCTTGATTGGCGGACACGCTCGCGTGCACCGGACGGTGCGAATTAAATATTTAGTTACTTCTCAGGTAGAAACGATATCGTATCAGAATTTTTTGCACGGTGTGAAGCGCGGGCGGCGGCCGTGGTCGGCATTCGGCAAGCGTTTGTCTGCGTTGGGGCATAATAATTAACAGCGATAAACAATGGGCATGTCGTCCTCTGGCCGCTACCTGCGCATGACGATAGAGGACAAGTGACTCGTCCTGTGCCGTCCTTGCCTTGTCGTCATCGCCGCACATTTCGCACGCCTTTGATTTATTTACGCTTTCGTTGACATCGATGAACACACAAACAAAAGTAAATAATGTCGTTGGCATTACATTTATCTATGATTACATCACAATAATACTAGCAATATTGTAAAACAAAATTTTCTATTGCTACAACTGTAACTAATAGTTTGTAGATTGGTTCTACTAGGTATACCTGGTTTACCGGTGTGTTATTAAACTGGAAATGTAGATATGCACAATTTACTTCGAGAAAAACTACGCATTTCAGTTTAAACATCAGCGACTTTCAAAGTCGTAGGTATGATTTGATAATTTCGAGGACATAAGTAACAACATTTGTAGGTACCTACAACTATATACTATCATTTATTAGTATCGTTACATGTTTAGTACCTACTATTATTAGAATTTTAAGTTTTTATTGTTTTTTTCCTTATTTTCCTCAACGCGTACTTTTTATACAATACTTTACGACATTTCATTATTTGAAATATACGCTTCATCTATTTATGTACATGTAGTAAGTAGAATTACTACTAGTACTAATTAACAGATCAACGTTTGACCTCCGAAGCATAGCTAAATTTAGATCGGTCGACATAATTAAATTTGAAATATTCACCTAAATAAACTCCAGTCGTTACCAGATTAAAATGGAAACATTGTTTAACTAATTAATAGTTCACAAGAAACATTCAAATGGTTTTTCCATTGGAATGATCTTTAACCTTTCTTTGGTTAACCTTCGAAATGATTAGATCCTAGATGGAGATTCACAAAGACGATTGAAGGTGGTAGGACCCTTCGTGGCTCAACTGCGATGCCACTACCGCCACACCTATTTCTGCTTAATAACAGCAGTTTTAAGCGCTATTGTGCGCTTTTTTGAGGGGGGTCGTAAGGTAAGGGTAGCGGCGCATCGGAAGCCAACCACGGGTGGGAATCTCATCTAATCTGGGGCTAATTACAGATGGTTACGGGTAGCAGTAGTCACTTAGCTCCAAGTAGACTGCATGCTCTTCGGCTACAACTACATTACTAAAAAGATCGACCATAAATCACAAGCTGTCTGAAATGTAGTTGGCAACCCTAATATACAATGTTTAGGAATTTTATCTGGTACACACTTACACAGTTCTAACAGATATGTAATATAGATGGTTGTTTAAGATAAAATTTATATCGTTGTCAATTTGTAAGCACCTAGGCAGTGCGCGTGTGCAGGAGTTGAGGCGATTACACCAGATACTAATACATGCTTGTTAAACATAGAGTCTAGACACTTAAGCATTTTTCCCTTCTGACCTTTAAGTTTATTTATGGGCTAGATGAGGGAAAGTTAAAACATTAAATGTAGAAAAACAACATCATATTATCATGTTTATTATGGATGAGTCGTTTTCATTGTTTATGAAGTTTTAAAAAAATAGAAATTTAAAAAATAGAAAATCCTAATTGCTCTGATCATAATTCAGAAACAATAAACTTTATTTTACTAGTGACTAAAAATCTTTGTATTGCTATTTAGTTAAGTACCTCCTTCCACTAAACATTTTCGATGGTATTAGGATTTTCTTCTTCTTGGACTATTATAGACCTGCTTTACCAAGTTTGGAATTTGGCATGTTCTGGAACATTGGAGCACAGTAGATCATATGATGATTCAATTAGGTTTTGTTCCTGATAGAAATCTCACATATGAGTGCATGTGTTGAGTGTTAAATACTTGCAACGAAAAATCTAGTGTACTGTATGTAAGTGACACGCTACATTTTCGTCGGGCAGCGGTGGCGCAGTGGCGGTAGTGACGGGAAAGTCGGGAAAGCGGCCGCGCGCGCAACCGCCTCGTCCGCGTTCCGAAGCACCTCCCGCCGACCGCACTGTCCTTTCGTCCGTTCACTAATTTTAGGACGAAAAACTAAGGTTCGATGGCACCTGTCCGGAAAGTAAGTTCTCTATGTACGTTTAATATGATGTAGACAATTTAAATAGGTCACATAAACACTGCAAGAACGAATCTTGAAATTTCCGCATAACAGGATTTTCCAAAATGCATACCATGGTGCGAATTGATTTCATTGTGTGTTAATTGTTTATTTATTGCTTGTCTCGATAAAGATTATAGACCGTAGGACTGAAGATGGATAATAACCACAAATAGAAGTCAAAAACAAACTTGCGGAAATATATGATTTTCTACAAATCTAAAGTAATATTAAGTAATGTGAACATTGCACGACATCAAAGGTCGGCGTTTAAATTAAAAATTTATTCAATTTAAAGGCTACGTAAATGTTTTTTTAACTAATGTATCAGTGGCTAGGTACAGTATATTATAGCGAGTAATTCTCGCTAATTCAAGGTATTATCGTATGGGTTCAGTATCATAATCTATTTATTTATCTAACATTTGCATTATCAAATTCCAAATACTTTCAGATTAAAAATTAAAGTTTTGTCTAAACTAGCCAATATTTGGAAAACTGATATATTTATGTATCTTGGAAATAAACATCTGAACTAATTAAACGAACTTGTTTGGAAATTACAGCCGTTTTTTGCTGGCTCTGTGGATTAAGTTGAACGCCTCGTACAATGTAGTCATATGTATATTAAATTGTTACAAAAGAGCACATTTTTTCTTGTAAAATATCCATTTGAAATGACCAAAAGTGATTGTCTTGACAGTTTTCACAGACACTAATTGTGGACTTGTCGCATTTTCCAAGGTTACAATCTGTTCAAATAACGGCTGGGCCGCGTTTAAAATATTTATTTCAACAGTAGCGATGAGAACGTGTTTAGTTCGACTCCTTCCTGCTATGCTGAAAACCTTATCTTTATAGATAATGTGTGACGCTAAATAGTATCTGATAATAAATTATCCACATAAAAGCACGTAGCGCAATTGTGTTGATATCTGTATGTAGTTGTAGATACGTATAATAACAATACAAGTAGGAAAACCTACGTGATACAGAGTCATTTTAACAGAGTAATGAGTTATTTAAAGTAGTTTGGATTTGAAAATGAATTCTTCTGTTTTGTGCATTTACTGGATAATCTGATTAACTCTGTAATATGTATTATTCTAACTCTAATTGCACTTTTCTCCATTTAGGTATTTTAAGGGTAATTTTGGTTTGAACGTCGCCTCCTCACTGATTTCCGCTTCTATGTCCTGCTCTGAAAGTGGTCTGTAGACTTTGTAGTAAAGTAGTAATACGAGGCGCTTACATGTTGGCAACGCTTCTACGATAGATTAAGAGAGCCGTTTTCCTGTTCTATTTAAAATTGATTACAGATGTCCATGGATGACCGTTCAACGTCAGATATTTAGACGCGCGACTATGCGTACATAAAATTCATGGATTACCTACTACTTAGTTACATTATGTAAAATATAAATCTCATACGTCTGTTCATTAGATCACTCCGAACTTAAAATAAAGTTATAGGAATAGAGAATCCTAAACACAACGAGTTTAAGGTCACACGGATGTCGCATTAGTTTATTTAGCGGTTCTTCTAGTTAGCAGAGTTTAACAATAGCTGATCATCAAAGCGTTGAAAGCGGAGATTTAAAGAGTCGGTTTTTTCTCGTTGACACCGGTTATAAATCACAGTTGCCGTGTTTATTTTACGATCGGGCTATAATCGTCAACTCGGCGGTTTTGCAACGTGGCCGCGACGCCCGCCCGGCCCGATGCGCAGGAGTCGTAAAAAGCAGATATAGTCGAACATGCACATCAGCTATTTCTGTAACGTACTTCCATTCTAGCCGTATTAGGGCTGTAAACATATGTTGCAAGCTCCTTAACCTTCCTTGAAAATTCGTATTAGCTTAAGGTATCCTACGTTTTTCTCATGTAACTAAGACATTAGCTTTAGTGGGCATTGAAGCAATTTATGATTTCCACGCAATTATCACTTTTATAACGTTATAAGTAAAATATGTACTGTTGCATTTACAGATAGTAATTTATACTATTAGTAGGTATAATAATTTAAGACCGTGTGTTTTAATTTATTGGTTGTTTATATGGTTTCTTTCACGGAAAAGTAAAAGCAACTGGCACGATTTAGGTATATCTTATGGAATGCTATATTTCATTTGGTGTAATGTTTGGACGCTATTTCATTACGATTTGTTACTAATTATAAAATATTGTAAATACTTACCTACTTTGAAGTCGTGTCGGAAATCTAGTTACAAAAAACCCGTTGCGGTGAAAAGTACACATGTAGACGTTATCTATGTGGTAACGATAACTATCAACTAAATAACAGATAGCAATACGCGGAATAACAAATTGTTTTACATACTTGATGGATCGTAGGTACGAGTTGTTTAGCAGTAGAACTTAAGGCAACGTAATTTTATGTAGTAATTGTGGCAGGTATTTTTCCGATGCGCTCCAACTCCGAGCTAGCATGGCACCGGTGGCCGATCTTAGATGGGAATATCTTATTTTGGGTTGATTAAAGGTGTCCATGGGCGGCAGTAGCTACTAACCATCGGGTGGACTGAATGATGGTTGCTTCTTTTATATTATAAAAAAGACTAAAAATTGCTATTGCTTATGACACTGGTAGGTATACCTTTATGACACTGATATTGCCAAACTGACCATAATTCTACCTTTGTAGCCTTTTGTTCTAAGTCTTCTACGCTAGAAGTTTTTTTCTTGGCCTTTTCATATATCCAAAACTTATACTTTATGCGCGTGTTATAAATTAATGATGACTTCGTTAGGTACTATATCATTAGGTAAATAATTATTAGGCAGTTAATTACATTATGCTACACGATTTGAATTTGTTGCGAAATCTGTCCTTAATATCCGTAGAAACTTTTTATCACCTTTTTGTCACAGTTGATAAGACGTGCCTCATCATAAATCTATCTTTATTTTGGAATGTCTGTAATTTATAAATGTTTGTCAACGTGGTTTAAAAATTATATAACGTTGTAGGATTGTAGAAGATGTAGGTAGGTACTAATCAGTTTTGTCCCCTTAAACTTTCCGTACTGTTCATCCCTTAGCAAAAAGTATATTTGGTGATCATGATAAAAACAAATTCATATTCATAAACGGCACTTTAGACGCAGATAGGTACGCAACCATGAAATTAGTGGTATCTATTATTTAAATAATTTCTTATACTAATTTTGCCATTTTTTGTATTAATTTGATATAAGTACGCCATTTTAAGTGTTTAGTGGAGGTGTGATGAAGAGAAGTCATAAGCGGCGTACTGAATTGAATTGAACCATTGAATTAAATCGATCCATGTTTCGTGATTAATCAATTACCATGTGATTTTATTGTGATTGTAAACAATATTCATATCATCGAAAATGCTCTTATGCTTAACTATATTTTTCTTTCGCCGTTAATCAATTACAGCTATAGAATCTTAATCTAACATTTCACGGTTAAATTTAAATGCAGTTTGAAGGAGTAAACTGCCTTAGAGTGGTCGTAAGCGGCTCATGCATGTAAGTACGTGCGCCCTTAGCAAACCAGTTTCGCGCTTCGCTCGGGAAATATGTCGCCGATCGCGCGCCAACCGGCTCGTTTCCATCACAACGTTACGCCGAATTATTTATATTTTTCGCAATGACCGTGTTTGTGCGTGAAGTTGTACTTGAATATCGCAAGGCAATTTGAAATGCAACCGCGCTCTGTTCGTACGCTTACTTTTTCTATGCAATATTTGTTTCAGATTGTAGCGTGTTTCGTTATTACTTTACCTAACGGTGTGTCGTATTTTTAGACGCTTGGGCTACTTTTTATAAAGGTATTTTCGGTAGATACATATTTCACCGCTTAATTGTAAACTAGGTAACGATGTTTCAGCTCGAGAATGTAACGTATAAATTTAGTATTAAATGTTTTTAATCAAACATAAACATAAATAACATAGGTGTAGAAATCTGTTTCCCTGTCACAATGTGTAGATACGTTAAAATATTTGATAGGATAACAGCCAAGTGGCACTTACCCAGACCGATCAATCGCGCGAATTATAGCGCATTTGATCTCTAAATAGATAACCGCTTTATGACCTTTCTTTACAGCTTTAGTAATTCTTTCTTTACGCACTCAATTGTAAAGTAGCTTTGTCTTTTCATCAACCCATTATCTACTCTCGTTGCTGCACACAGATCTTCCAAAATGAGCAAGATTTAGAAGGAGACATCTTCAGACCAATATGGAAAACTTTCAGGCATAGGTACCTACTAATTTCTTTGGAGAATTTGTGACCTTAATTGAGGCAAATGATATTTAGTCTGTAATAAGAATATTGTTTTGGAAATTTAGTGAGTGGTAAGCCAATGTAGTTGCTTCATGGATCATTGCTTGGTACTTTGTTTGATAAATTATTTATTATTTTAACAAGGTATGCGGATGTCCTATTTAGTCTAGAATTACCCATAGTAATCAGTAGGAATTTTATTGTCAGTAAATAACAATTTACATTTGTTACGTTTATGACGCCACAAGATTACATGACATTGTCTTCCTTACGATAACTAAACATAAAATTTTGTGATACCTAATATATGTTACTGCCATGAAAAGTTTTTTTTATAATATAAGAGTAGCAGACGAGCATGCAGTCTACCTGATTGTAAGTGGCTACTGCCGCCCATGGACATCGGTGATCTTCCCAGGTAAGATTAGATTCATACCTGAGGTCGCCACAGATGTACTGCTACCCTTGAGGACTAAGCTAAATGCCTCGGAAAAGTATGTCTCCCTTACCACACCTTTCAAAATAAAACACAACACTGCTTAATATTGCTGTTATTCGGCAGAAATAAGTGCCGCCAGTAGGAGATAGTGCCGCCGGAGTCGAACCATAGAGGATTCTACCACCTTTAATAACTTACCGTACCTAATTCAGTGTCTAACTATCTATGTTAACACGTTGCGTCGAAACTATTGTAGTTTTTATTCATAATAAATTGTATTATGCCGCGCTCAGGGTCAGGCCTAGTTCCGTAAACTTAGACATCTAATAGCGGTATTGTCATTGTCGCTTAGAAATAGATTGCACAGATCCTGCACTGCCGACATGTTGATAGAAACACTTGTCACGTCAAATCATGTGGAAAAAATTGCTTAAGTACGTGGTAGGTACTACAATTTTTTTTATAAATTATTCACGCAACTCGTTTTACTGTGCGTAACACTATTTATTAGCTTTATTAGAGGTTAATACTTTAGTTAACTAATATTGAATTAACCATGTGACTATTGCAGGAAGTAAATCGGCTCTATCGTCTTGGCATAAACCAACAGTCCTTCTGATGTAGTATCTACACTTGAAAGTGGGGAAGAAGCGTATTAGATTAATAACTTGAAATTGAAACAACCGAAAAGTTATGAATATGATTTAATTTTATGCAAGAAAAAAATAGTACCTAAGTATTTACAATTTGAGAGATCGAGATTGGTTGCTGAACTCAAGTACGGGTCCAGGTAAGTGCCTATGGTAAAGAGGACGATCATTAATTTATACCGAGTTCTTTGTAAAAAAATATTATTGAGAAATGGTTGTAAACAAGTCGTATGTGGTAGTAAAAATAATTTTACTTCTTACAATCTAAATTTATTAATGTCTATGTATTTGACTAGCTCAAGAATATTATGACAACATAATAGAACCGAGTGTGTCGGTGTTAAGTCGCTAATGGTCCCGACATTATTACTTCATCTCTTGGTACTTAAATGATTAATCGATCGTTAGCTATTGCGACTCGAAAATCAGTTAAACCATCAATAAACCAAATATTACTTTTAAACTTTGAACCCATAGGTATGATTCATCCAAGGGAGAGACTGAGATTGATGAAATTATAGGGACAATTATCGTTAATTATTGAGTGACGAACATTTTATTACTTGCCACGGCGGCAAACAATGATGCGCGTGAAAGGGTTAAGTGTTTTACGAAAATAAAGGCTACAGAACGGGCACAATGACTCAGATGGAATTCAGCGGTGCCCGCCATACTGTGCTTCGTCGGAATCAGAAATACAATCCTAATTATAATCGCACGCATCCGTCCAGCACCTCAATCGGTCTCGAACGCTCCAACAAATGTTCAGATATTCGGAACGTAATTTCTTCAGTTTGTACACATAAACGAATGAAGTTTACCGCGCGAGTTGCTTCTGAGATACGAGAAAGCATAAACCACGCGACGAATTTTGTTCTTCCGTTGACATTTGTAAACAAAATACCACGACCTTGTTGTCGAAATAGGCGAATGATAGACTAAAAACAAACTAACGCTATGCGGAGACAGTAGCTTCCCAGGTACGTACATTGTTTATCCTATCTAAGCAATTCGTAAACAAAGAAGTGCGCGCCGTTAATAGTTGACGCGTATCATCGAGCTGTCCAGTCGGTTAATATAATATTGCCTCGAATATTTCCAGTGTGCGTTGAATTTATAAATAAAGCAAGAGTATTAGCGAGTGGAGAGTGGCTCGTAATATGTATGTACATAGGAGTAACATTGCCGCATTGCGGTGAGCCGGCCATGTGTCGACACATCGCTTCTGCCCTTTACTGGCGCACCACTCAAATACCTTTTAGAATAGACACGTGATGATTATGTTTTTTGATCATGCTATGGAAGACGATCTCTCGTTTTAATAAGGATTAGTTTAACTTGGTTAATGTTAATTATTAAAGTAACATAATTAGTTTAAAATTATCTTTTGAATAATATAGTTACTAATCAGTATGTCAGATGCCTAAACAAAACACATATGCAACTGTATCTTTATTGTGTGAACCTGTAAATAATTTCTTTATCAGATAAACTGGAAGGAGTCACGGTCCTTATGGAGGGTTACTTTCCGGGTCAGGTAGTTCGCGTTCCACACAATGGTTTTGGAGTTACTAAGCCATACTTAACCTGTAATATAAGAGAATTTGAAATAAGTTTTGTTGTGTCCCGCCTCTGACGCGACTGTATCGAGTTTGTAATACATTAGCCGGGCGTTGATTTACATGACTACGTATCGTGGGCGCGTCTATTCATAGTACTAATGTACTAAATATAGTACCGATTCCTTATTATTTCTCGCGGCTGACTCAGTGAGTGAGTGGTTTCCACTTTTAAATGATATGTTTTTAAATTCGTGTGCAGTTTTATTGTTTAACTATCTCACCGTTTTAGGTATAATCTGTTAAATTTATGTATCTAATAAATAATAACTTTAAACACTTTCAATATTTGTTAGCAAAGTGAAGTACATATATTAAAGAATATTTCCCGCTAATTAAATTAATTACGAGTTATTTCGCTTCGTTTAAACAAAGGTGCGTTATTGGATTATAAAAATAAATATGCGAGTAGTTAAAGTGGTTGAGCGCAGAGGTGTCTCGTGCGCACACATCTGCCGTGCGCCTGCGCAGGCACGCGCACCCAGTGCACCCGTCAATAACGGCACCAGTTATAGGTGACTGATATTGACGAGAACTGTTTTACACAACACTATTATCGCAAATTATATATTTTTCAATATTAAAGTAGTGAATGGTACGTTACTATATCAGATATACATCTATTTAATCTTTGATTGTGATCAAAGTTGTACACGATTTCGATAGTTAATTGATATTTCTGAGAACTAAGATTAAACGCGGTTCAGTTTTGTGAGTACTATAAATAGATATGACAATGGTTTAACAACGCTCTTATGCAGTGGTGCTTACTAGTCTTTTAAAATGTGAAGTATTAATCCGATTATTGATTTGCAGTGAACCACACAAAAGGTAGTTACAAGCGGGAATTTTATGTCTATCTACATTAAATATTTTGCCATATCGCCTGCGTGATATACATTTGGGCTTCTTTATTTAAAGGAGATGTATATTTTAAACAATCAATATAACCAAAGAGAAGTATTAAAATATATTGTCAAATCACTTAGTAGTGATGAGATAAAATCGCGAACGTTTATGACTTGTACCGCGAGTCAGCGGGTCGGGAGCGCGGCTAATTATAATCGACTAAACATCATCGAGTGCTCGTAACTTAGGGTCGCACCTCGGAATGTATTTTTAAATACGTTTTTTCTTATTCACTTCCTACCTAACATAGGCGATCTCGGTAGGTACGTGGTTACTCGAGTTCAACATGGGTTAACGAACGCGCCTTATCATTCTTTTAGTTGTTATTTTAAAATGAAAACTTAACTTAATTGCCTACAAATTTACCGTATAATTCGGTGGTTTAAATTATAACCACTGAATGAAAAAGTACGGTTAATGTTTGATGATGATAATTCAGACTCGTTCTATAACGGATCAACCCTATACGTCTTACGTATTCGCCGACCGGTGCATGTTCAGTTTTTGCCGTGCATTGCGTGTTGTCATATAAACGGATGTCACAATGCGATACTTTTTAAAATAGTATTAAAAGCAATAACTACCGTGCGTTACTTATTTTTTTTTTATCTGTACATAATTATAACCACGGTCAATCGATTTGTCGGACATGACAAATTGATCGATTGTTGACATCGTGATAAGGATCTAGTGGTTAAATACGTAAATGTTAATTAAAATAAGTCATGTGTCATAATAATTAATCTACCTACTCGTGCTCTATTTATCCAACAACTTGGGTCGGTGCCAGTCATTCTAAAAACCATACATGATCTCGTTCAAATTTGCCTTTAATAATTCCCCGGAACACTACTCGCATGCAATATGAAATTAGTGCTAAATTATTGTCTTTCTGAAACTGTTGAATATTGTTTTGCGTATCACATATTATGTGTGTAGGTAAATCCTGACTCCAAGCCTTATTGATATGAACATTTAAAGCATTGTTTTTGTTTTTAGTACGTTTTTCCTCATACTCGTACCTATCAATTAAAGTATTATAATGTGAATAAGGATTACTGAAATACTTAAATAAAGAAAATATAGCAGAAGATGAAATCTAACGTGGAAACTTACGAGTGCTTTATTTCTTGTTACATCCTTGTGCTTGAAATATGGCTTTTGTAGAGTTGAAATATATACATATATTCGGTAGTAATTAAAAAATAAAAGTAATCCTTATTAAGTACTTAAATATTCTTTATGCCCTCAAGGAAGTTACGGCAGCGACTACGCTCAAGAGAAGCGCCGGCGATCCTTTTAATCTATCCGGATTTTTGGCGAATTTTAATGCGTGTTCCGTTATAGTAATACCAGTGTGAAGACGCGCTCGTACATATTTCTCTGGAAACGTATCACCTTGTCGCTGGGTAGCTGGTACTTACAATTAAAAAGCGAAAAGAGCGTGGATTCCGCTGTGAATTTCGAGAAATATCGACGGGGTCGACGAACCATGTCGACGCACCGTGTCCGCGTCTTCTCGCTTCGATCTTTTTTTCTGTATTTTTGTACAATGCGGGCCATTTATGATGTGATTTAGATGCTCGGATAATTAATGCGCTCTGAGATCATTTTCAAACAAGTTGCGTTAATGTTACATCGGTTATAAGCGGTATAAATGTTAATCATGCTTAAACGTTTCAATCGGGTTGGGCACTAAAACGTACCCACGAACATAAACTTAACCAAGAACAGTTAAATTCTTATGACATGCATTTTTGTAATATGTCGCTGGCTGACATACAAATGAGTTGACCATGTTAGCCTAGGGAGTGATAATGCATTTGTTATCAGCTTCAGGTAGATCCCTTCTCTAAAGGGGCTGGTTATAGACTATGATTACGTGGGAAGTAGTTACAAGTTATTTTTTTTAAAGATACATTTTGGTATCAAATAATTTCATAATTTTCTTACTCCTACTGTATGTTAGAACAAAAAGAAGGCTCGCTACTAGATTAATTTATCGTGTGATCAATGTAAACATTATGGTTTAGGTTGAGCCCGACCACCGCAGTTATCGTCCATCGAGTAATTGAGATTAATCAATAGGATGTTGCGTAATTGAGTGCCATTGTACTTGTTCCTCTTTTAATAATACCCATTACACAATAACCCAAAAAGTTTGTATTCAATTTGCCTAATACATATAAATATTTAGGTACATCACTATTATAAACAACCCGTAACTGCACCTTTATTTGATATGAAAAGAACATTCGATGTTCACATTGTTTGTCGGCAATTTGTGGACTGTCAAACATTCTCAGATAAGTTTGTTATTTTGCGGGATCAAACTAGGTAGTAATTAAATTTATTAGATTGATCCCGCAAAACCCTAAGGTAATCCTATAGGTAAATCTAAATTCACTCCTAATGATGAGCTGTAAAAAACTGTGATGATAATTCGACCTATATTGAACTCTAAATTGACGCTATCAAACCAATCATTTTTAAGAGTAGGTACCTATCTTGAAATGCAAATCAAAAACTTGGATTCATTTTATGTATCTGTTCGGACGAGCAATAAATCGTCAGTATATTTTTCATGCAGATAATTCGGTCACAACTCATCATGCTTCTTAGTTTTTTGTTTGCGTCCGAGATTCTTGGAGAGTACAATGTATCGATTCCAGTAAGTACTGCGCGGCGAAGCTTGGTTAAATATTTCGTGTTTTAATTTATGAATGTTTAAGTGCATAGGAAAACATTTTACACTTTTTGAAAAAGAACAAGGAAGAAAATAATTCGTTTATTTAGTATTTAATAACTAGAATATTGCACTAAAATTATTTTAATAAAATCTAATTTAATATTTTTATTGAGTAATAAAGAGTTACGAAGGAATTTATATTATATGATAGGTATTATTAAAGCTATCTTAAAAAATAATCGTTGACCAATATTAATAATATTCACAAACCTTTTTTGGGAAGTAAGAGTTGGTTGATATTAGTACGTAATACGTTATTAACTAAATGTACATAATAGTATTTACAATATCAAATCAGGTAGGTACATAGGTAGTCAATCAAAATGAACAATAGATCTATTATTAAATTCAGTAAATGTGTAATAAGTTTGCTGATTCAAGCAACTATCTAATTATTCGTATAATATGTCAGGCGATACCCGATACCTACTTGTATTCAAATTGATGTCATGATTTCTTTTTTTTTTTTTGACAATGTATTAGATAACTATGATAGATGGCGCTTTTGACGAATGAATCTATAACTGTTTAAGTAGTTAGACAAGTTTTGAATTTAAAGATACATTTGGAAACACAGTACCGTACAAATTATTACCAATTCATTGCACCTCACTGTTGCGTATAGTTTTATTCTCAAAATAACACTTTCTGCACTCATTGTTAAAAAAGAGTATGCCACCTAAAATACTCTGCAAATGTAGTCATACATGAGTATGTATGATTACATTCTTATTCGTATTCTTATACTTAATCTGAGTAGATTAAGAACAGAAATCTACATTTATAATTAGGCTTACGTTTGCCTGGTCGGAGATCGAACGCGGAGTTTTTTGTTTGTACGTTACCGTTTGACCCAAGTAGTTACAACAGACGTACGGAGAACTGCAGAGCATGTTTCCTCGAAGTGTTTTCTTGAATAGTAATAATATCTAAGAAGCGCGATACTTATAGCTAAGAGTTAAACTATTTATTGGAGGTAGAGATTGTAAGGTCCATAAAATTGACCATTTACGTTAATCATTGCGTAATTTAATATTCATTTGTGAATATTTGATATTTATAAATACTGAATAGTTTACATTTTTTGTTTGTGGAATAAATATGGGACATAATTAGTACTGATTCATTCGGGTTTCATTCCCACTACATTAAAAAGCGATTGCTAAAATACTCAATCCGTGGAATTTCCAAACATATACAGACAATAAAAAAATAAATATTCTTAGATATATTTATTTATTTTGTAGTTTAGTCATAGGCCACAATCTATTTATAAGTACATATGATTTCCAAGTATGTATCTGTCATTGTTTTTATTGAAAACCCACTATCATTTCACCGCAGTGTGCTTGACCGCGTAGTGGTACACTTATTGATAAACAATGTTCTCGGCAACTATAGTAAGTATAAAAATAATTTAAACAGTAAAAAAGATGCCATACGAATCCATTGCAGGTGATTATTAGTCAGTCCATTTGTCGATAAACGTTTGACTTACACTTTTCCTCTAGACCTAAAAAGCACACACCTTCTCTCAACACTGGAACTGTATTCGTATTTTAATTCAATTAACGCCATACGCAAAATGTGCGTACTGTGACCTTATATGTATGTGTAAGTATATATTTGAGTAGCATTCAGCGACGGAGGCGAACAATAAAAATATCAGCGACGTTGAAATAAATAAAAAGAGCAGCCGGGCCAGGTGCGGCGGGGGCAGGTGGAATAATTGGCAATTCTTTGTCTCGGCCGTGCACCAGCGACGAAAACCTCCAGCCACATACCTTAAGTCACTGATGTCTTATTTTACAATATTTCAAATTAATTTCGTGTTTGGCTCGTCGTGTTCGACGACAAAAATTTATACGTAAGTACCTACTAACGCATTATCGTGTGATTGCTCGCCGCTCGCACAAATATTTGTGTATCTCGAACCGAATCAAATCCACCTAAATTCGCAATGTCGGTGTCAGAGTAACAATCTGTGAAAGGTAAGTAATTTTATATGATATACAAGGCCTCTGTGTGTCGCCGACGAAATCGTAAAGTAGAAATAGGTGATCGTTAAATATGGTTTCTATTCGGCTGCTGACATTGATTAGATTGAGATGGTAACTCGCGTGAGTCACAGCCAATTTTCTAGTAAAAGCGAGTTTACGACAGGAAAGCCTTAGCATTTCCAGTTTTCTGGTATCAGTGTCTGTTCAATTAAGAAATTAAATATTGTTTACAATTAAAGATTTAATGAACAAAATTATAAACAGTGTTGTCGTTTTGAAGAAGTTTTTATGTTTACGTTTCTGCAGGGCAAAAAGTTGAGTGTTCAATGTCACAATTAAAAATTCATAACTCATTAATTACCTACATTTAAATTACTGACGCGTCGGTGAAGAAACAAATACAGTTGATGACGTGGGATTTAACATTCTAACATGATGATAACAATCTAAAGGCGATAAAAAGGTGTTATAATTATTTATTAGTCGCAAATTCATGTAAATAACATAGTGGATTAAATGGAACTGAACTGTTTATTTTTTTACTTCGTTGCTATTGATACTTTACATTATTACGATTTAAAAGGAGGTAAGGGAATCTATTTTGATTTCCTTTAGTTATAATACGTAATTAGGTACTAGTATTAGAATTTGCATCAATTCGTTGTGCTTCCAAATAAAGTAATAATAATTATGTATACACGTGTGGACGAATTAGGTATACCTATTGTATAGTAACTGGTGTAGTAGTTAGAAAAACATCCCGCCTTTATCTTATCAAGTCGCGTATGTGATAATTTCAACACGAGATACCAGGATGATAGTTGTTCGGTTAAAAACTTTAATGAATAATGATTAATCGTGTAAGTATCGGACTTTGATGTTTGATCACATATTGATAAATGTTCGATAATATTGTTTTTACAGGTTGAGACAAGATACATGGATTGATTAGGTGCATAGTAATTGTTTTTACCTTTTTATAGGTATACGACAAAAATGGTTTAGTAAACGTAACAATTATAGACTGTTTTTAAACAAAGAAACGACAACAGTATGCTACGTATACAAATCCAATCGGTAGTTACCTACATGGTAGAAGGGGGATGTTCACTTTATTTCCGCTGTCACCGCTTTCTTTCTAAAATATAATAGCGTGCAGTAGAATGTCCATTTATATGGTTTATTCATAATATAACCGTCAGTTTTACGTGACTTTTACCACAATAACACATTGGTGTCGCTTAAATCGGTAGGTAACGATAAAACGGATAGTGATTACGTGATTAGGCTTTGAGTCCCATTTACATAAACGGGTCGAATGTATTCAGCGCCGGTAATTAGACTTGCGTGCATATTAACCCTACTATCGCAGATGTCGTATGAACAATGAGGATCATAATATAATCATTGTATCAGTACACAGCGAGTGTCAACGTGAGTGAAATTCCGGAAGACAGGAATGTGGGTGAGGTAACCCCATTCGACCGTGCACATGCGCGGTGGTCGCGATTTCTGCTGCAACCCGGCAGAATTGAAACGCGTGTCCGTTACTACAGTGGCCGTTTAGCAGGTTTTTATACTCAACTCGGCCGCGTGTTAGCCTCATTGTGAGTAGATACGTACATAGCAACTCGGTCACTTAGCTAGTACGCATATTATCTCCATTTGCATAGTGCGGACGAATAGCGGTGTTCACTTCCACTGCTATGTATAACGCAGTTGCGCTCGAAATGCATGAAAGTGCAACTAGATTGTCTTTATTTTATTTATTTTTATTTAATAAGTTTTTGTACACAAACAATAATGCAATACAGAGGACATAGAAATAAGGTACAAAGGAAGGCCGTTAATTCGTTCAATATGCAGATGGGGCAGAAATTCAAACTTAATACTACTTAGAATCTACCTAATATTAACAAATCTTAGGTGTTTTTTTCTTATCATGGCTCTTCGGAACTTATTTTTAGATAATTACGTTCAATGTTTTTGCATTAACAAACCAGTACTAATTTAATTTTTTATAAATCTTAACGTGGAAACATTACATAAAACGTGTGTATCTACGAGTATATTTACGAGTATGAGTTTATAATTATTGTACAAATTTTAGCCTTATTAAAGCAATGTTAAGCGTTGCTCTTTTCTGGTTTTCAAGGTAGTGCGTTTTAATTTAGTCTTTAGGGGTAGCAACGCTACTGTAGCCGATTCCAATCTTAATCAGGTTTGATTACAGACTTCCAATGTTGGGAATGACCATATATTACACGGACTGCATGCTCTATCGTTACTTCAAATAAAAGATGCAGTTCTTAAAATAAATGCAGTTGCTGAATGACATGCACTCATTGCACGGACTTGTAGAAAGGCACAAATTAATACCTACTCGCCTAAGGGCCGTTATCACGCGCCAAGTTAAACTTGATACAGCGTGATAAGTACCTACTTACATTAACATACTTATTAATGCATTTTTACGCTAAATTCATTATCAGTGGATGAACTTCAAGGTGTTAAGCGGTACTGAGAATTGTGGAAGTAGGTTTCATTTTTGCACGTGGATTATATACATTTGTATTTTGCAATCATTATAGGTAGTTCTTATTCGAATCCTATATAGGTACGTCGTTTCTTCGACAATATGCGTATAAAAAATAATAAATATTGTTTACTTAAATGGAAAAAATATGTGACTATTCTTTATGTTTTCAAAAGTGTGTGAAGTCGATCAAATCAAATCTTGGCCAGCTTTGTCGTAAAGTGTAAAGACCCTTATTCCCAACCTTTTCAATTTAAAAATTATCTGCGATAATTTTTTTACAGATTAAGGCTACATTCAAATAAATTCAGTTATTTTCAAGATTCCCTACACACGTGAAACATGTAAGCATACACTTGACTGACAATCTACAACAGACTGCTTTGTCACCGTCAAGTGAAGCTTATAGAGTTACTCGTAAATTATGTTTATTATTTTAAAATCGCAGACAGACACTTCACTTCTTCATTGTATTAACAGTGTACTCTGATAAAAATATGAAGCTATATGTATATAGTGTAATGGTAATCTTTATACATTTTCATTACATTGTCAGGAGTAGGTAATTGTGTAAACTGTAAAACATTGTAAACATCAGAATAAATCGAATTCTCATGTAGAGTTTGCGACTGCGACAACTCTACCTGTTATTACTCACGTGTCTCTACACGCCTGTAAACATCAATAAAAAGTAAAGTTTTTGCAAAAGGAAAACCGATTTCAATAACTAAGCGGTCACAAATAATCTAATAATTCAGGAGATTTACTGCTTTTTCTAGATTTACTATTTTAGTATATTTTAAAGGTGATGGATTGGCACAAGTAAAAAAGTTAATAGTTAATCCTTTAAAATTAAATTTTATCAGTGCCTCAGGATGAGAAAAATGTGATAATGTCGAATGCAGGTATTATAATTTTTTTTTGATTTCTTAAAAAAAAATGGTAATTGTAGTTTTTATAATTTCTACATATTGTTCAGATCAAAATTACGCAGATACACTTTTATGTTTTAATTTTAATAAAAATATCTCTACCATTATTAAAGATACTTTTTCATTTAATAATGTGTCTATTACACCATTATATAGGTAATACATATTATTATTTAACCGCAACTACGAAAATTATACGTGGTGTTTGATTTCTATATTGCTTTATAACAATAAAATTTTAAACAATAACATTACGGTAGAAAGTAATACGCTTTTAAACTTCCCGAAGGAGTTTCATTGAGTAATATTTCCACTATAAATCAATACAACAATACGAGTAGGTATGTGGGCGATTGTGTTCATCGATCAATTTATCGTAACGAGACAATTAAATTCTGTCATCGCACACATAAATCATCTTTGTGTATAAATGACTTAAACAATTAAGTAAATCATATTCGTATGAACTGCAAGTGTTAATATGTTTTGTGTTGTGTCTGTGATATTACGTGGCATTCTGTCTTAAAATACCGACTACTTTGTTACTATTTTCATTCACACTTAGGTAATTATTTATTACAAAAAGGTGGTTGAAATATTTCTTGTGTGATTTGACTATAACTATGAATGTTAAGCGCTGCTGTGTTCTGATGTAGATGGTTCGGCGGAGTGGTGACATTTTACATGAAGAATAGTAATGCATCAGTGCCCGACTTCAGAAATTCAAGTTATACCCAGGTATGGAGCTCGACTAAAACACTTTAATATGATGTCACTCAAAAATCGTCGCAAATTGATAAATATCATGTTTCTTAAGAAGATCATTTCTGGTCACTTAGATTGTCATCATTTACTTCATAGCATAAATATATCAATGTTCCTCACCATTACCCACGGCAACCTATCACTAAAATATTTCATATCCCTTCAAGTAAAACTAATCTTTTCAAAAATTCAACCCTACCAAGGATTTGTGCTGAATACAACCAAGCATGTGCAACAGTCAGAGACATTGATATCTTTCACGATACAAGCCTTGGCTTGAAAAAGAAGCTAATCGAATTATTGATGTAAAATTAATATCTTAGTATTTACGTTCATTAATTACCTCATAATATTTCTAAGTTTTGAATTGAATGCATTGTGTTCGATATTATGTTAACCGCTAAAATAAGCAATAACATGTCATATGTGTAAATTGTACACGCCTATAATTGGCTTACATACATAGAACAGTTATATATATATAATATAATAGTTTATAAGTTTTGTTTGTTAAGATGTTGGCGTGGTAAAATAAATAAATAAATTAATAAATGGAGCGATGTAACTACGTACATATTATTATGTATGACCCATAGTAATAGTAATAGTTTACCGTAAGTATGGAATTATGTACATATTTACGTAGTACTCAAATGAGTTGCATGTACTTTTTATATGCATGTGATATATTTATGTAATTTTTATGTAATAATATTATTAAAAAAAATGTCAAGTATAGTACTTAGGTACAGTAAGAAACGAAATCATTTTTAAAATTAGTTTCAAGTACCTAATAAATAAATAAAATTGTAAAAGAAACTAATCGTGTGATATGTCAATGTTCTTTATAAAGTTAATTTTGGTATTATTCATTATTAATAGACAATAAGATACTGTTAAATTTCAATAATATTTGCAGTTCTATTAGGTAACACATGAATGCCATATGAATACGTTTGAAGAATTCAATTATGAGCGTCTATGTGTACAGGTGAACTTGTTACGTTCGGTACAAAACACTCGTTATGTACTTTGTGCGACATTGGACTAAACGCGCAATCACAACAATAGCTAACGACAGGGTTGTCAGCCGTGCTATTTATACAGTTCTTCGGACGCTGAAGGGTACGTACTGAATAATACAAAAGAATTATTTTTGAGCAATCTTATTTCGTAGTTTTGCGAAATCACTGTACCCAATAAGTAGTTAAGTGTGTTTTTCCACTAAACTGTTGAACAAACAAAGTGGTTGCTTGACCTGATATGTCCGAGTAATTGGCTTAACTTCCAGTCAGTGGGTATCCATCAGTACGGGACATTAATAATGTATCTTGTGATAAACTAAAATTACGAGTAGCAATTAGTAAGAAAAGTTTCAACGGAACCTGGATGGAATCTGTCACGGAACGCTTTCCTTTCACTTCTAGAGATCGAAGGGCTGTAGGATTCAGGGTTACGTAGTAGCCACATGAAAGAAATCTACGTGCAAGAAAATACGTATAAGAATGTAAATAATATGTTGCCCGCTACAGCAGAAGCAGCAGACATTCGCGCACTTCGTGGAAATACATCGCGGTATGAAAATGGAAACTATCTTTTACATATACTTATTTTATATTCTTCGTGTTGCGGTTCCGTGTCCGCGTGCGTAGGCGCCGGAAAAACGCTCAGTGAGTTCAAAGCCTTATTTTCCCGGTTAGTTTAGTTTTCGAAAATGCGTTTTTCAAGCCTTATAGTTTATTATTCCGCACAAAATTATATATATTTCTCTGGCAAAATATCGATCGGTAGCCCTAAGCAGAATGAATGTCGTTCGCATATGAGAATGTACCCGGATAATAATGTTTGTTTTGCTTCCGTCACCGTGGATCCGCGGTAAATACGCTTGCTTTTTGTTTCTGCTACCTTTTGGGTGGATCTTAAGCCGCTCAAATAAGGAGAGTCATTTGACTCGTTATCGAAAATCCATTATTATACCTCTTGTATTGTTTTATGTTTACGAGGTATTGTGATTCAACTCCAGAAGTACCTTCTACAAAAATAAGGAAAAGAGACGAACCCACTCACTTTCTGGCCGTGATAGTGCAAGAAAGGTTCTGTAACTGACTTTCGTGATTAGTAAGTTCGATCATAGGTAGGTATATATACAAAATGAAGACATTTCATTTCAGACACCCTACCGCCAAAACTTGTTCTTAATTTATAGCAACATTGTTAGAGCTGCTCTAGGCTGCATTAATTTTCTGCAAATATTTTTTTTTAATATAATCACGAAGTACCTGATTCTAAGCGTCTTCACATGAACACCTACAATCAACTATATTGATTACCTGAGGTTTGAGATCGATGCATGATTACTGCTACAATTAATCAAAACTACGTTTAAAGCAGCTAAATGCTTCTACATCCTAACGTATACAACAGTAAGCCTCGTTATGTGGCTATGGCTTATGGATTTCCGATAGCTTGATTAACTCTGCTCGCATTGAGAAGTAATTGTGTTAGGCATTTCCATATATTAGCAAGACAGTTAATTAGATTACTAGATTTGTAATAGGTATATATGTACACATAATTAGATTATAATTATGCAATCGTTTACTCTTTCTGTTTAACTTTCGTAATAAAACGTTTTTAAATATTTTATAAAAAAAATGTATATTTAATAAGTTATGATATAAATAAATATACGAGTGAAATTATTACAATATTTTAAATGTGGTGGGTCTGTTATAATATTTCATACAATTTAAATATTATATTATTATTTCTAGAAACAAATAATGTATTCATAATTCATAGACGTACTACAGATAAATACATTACGTTAATTGTAGAATTTTAAGTGGCGAGTTGCTTGTGTTTTTGTATACATACGTATTATGATTATGATGTTCGCAGACGTACACGTGGAACATACAGTAGTCCTTGTCACACTTACACGTATGTGTGCGTGGTCGATTGTTATTGTGGAGTGTGTGTAAACATCGCTCGAATCATATGCGCTAAACGTTGACACAGTGCATACTACAGAATTCAGGTGGATCAGTTAATTACTTTAAACGATTACTAAATTAGCTTCTACGCTTGTTTGGTGTAGAATTGTCTAGAAATGAGATGACCGACTTTTGCACGGGAATGGTTATTGGTGTCAACACGGCGATGTTTCTAATTACTTTGAGTGGATGCAGATGACGTAATAGTTATTTCTCTTTGCGGACAAGTGGATGGAAATCTATGTCGTTTTTTTCCACAGTTGTATTGAATATATAACTGTTCGATATATCCTATCTAATGAAACATTTTCTTGTATATAAGTTTAATAGGATAACTCGATAATTATTGCCTTAAAATTAGTCGTATTACACTTAAAATATTACATTCACAATCGCATAGACAGTATAGTACTCGTATGATAAACGACCGTGAGTCCACCGATAGCTTTCACTGTGGTATTGGCCAAGCGACTAGACTCGTAGACTTCGTAGCCGCGGTTTCGTAGACCCTCCAGTGACTCGGATGTAATATGAGGAAGTACCCAAATCGGGCGTTTTCTCCGATTTTTATTTTATTTTCCCGGATTTTGTAAAAATAGTCTTGGCCAATAAAGTAAATATTAAATTTTACCTACAATATATTTACGCTTTTGTTCGATTCAAATTATCTATGTATTTTAGAATTATTTTTAGATGGAAAAGAATCCAAGGGAGCCGGTAACTATTTTGCCACTTATTTCACCGTATAGGTATACTTATTATTTACACGGTTTTAAGAGTAGATTTGAACTAACATCGATTAAAATCATTGCACACCGTTATTAAAGAAGATATTTGGATATAGGTGTACAATTGTACATAATTATTCACTTCCCCCTTTTTAGGTTATCGATACAGGAAGGAATTTCTACTTACCATGATGATTCATGCGTCAAATTGTTCAGCGTAAAGATTTTAGTCATGCACTTTCTAGAATCAGTATCCACCGTCATTTATGACTAGCATCTGTACTATATCTATAAGAAATAAAATTGAATGACTAATATTTTTAAGCTTCGTAGTAGCTGACTTAGCTACTATGAAGCTTAAAAAGCTAAAAATAAAAATGGTTACTCTTTCCGCAGATAGACAATCTTCGGAAAGAGTAATCATTTTCATTTTTGGTACATCATTTTTTCTATCTAGGTACGTCATCTGTTAGTTCCTAACTACATATTCAATCATTCAGTCAATATTTATATTTAGCATGATCAATCTATATAATAATTGCAAGACGGTAATTAGGATTTACGGTGATGACAATGGACAAATGATGTAACAATGTTATGAGCTGTTAACAAAAAATTGTACCTAAAAGGCCAAAATACAGGTTAACATCAGATCTTTATACATTTAAAATAAATATATTTATCCTCATCTAAAAAAATCTATCCTTATAAGTATCTATAAGTAAAATCAGTATTACGTCAGCTAATAGTTGTTACACAATAAATCATTTCGTCGATTGTAAACAACGATTTGGTGTTAGGGCTACCGGTTTTTCTGATTACATCTATTATGCAATAAATATTATTAAGTCTTAAATGGTCGAACTATCTTACAAACACAACTATTGAAGGTGGTGGAACCTTTAGTGGTTCGACTCCGGCGGCAACACCGCCACACTTATTTCTACCTCATAACAGCAGCGTTAAACGCTGCTGTGTTCTGATTTGAAGGGTGTGGTTAGGGAGACATACTTTTCCCAGGCATCCTGCTACTCCTATCATCATCATCATCATCATCAACCCATTACTGTCCCACTGCTGGGCACGGGTCTCCTCTCAGAATGAGAAGGATTATATTCACAGGCCATAGTCCACCGCGCTGGCCAAGTGCGTATTGGTAGACTTCACATACCTTTAAGATTTTTTTTTTATATATCTCTCAGGTATGCAGGTTTCCTCACGATGTTTTCCTTCACCGTTTAGCAAGTGATAATTAATTTCTAATACGCACATAAATTTGAAAATTAGAGGTGCGTGCCTGGGATTTGAACCCCGGACCCCTCGATCGAGAGGCCGCGTTTCTTAACCACTAGACTATCACTGCTTCTACTCTATACTATACTATATCTACTCCTATAGGTATTATAAAAAGACAACCGTCAAATCGTATCCTTTAAAAATAAAAATAATCCTGCTTTCAAATATCTGTAGTATTATTTTATTAGTAACCAATTACGACGTACTTTAAATAAATTGTTATGAAAATGCTAGTACAGAAACTTACTTGTCAGAGCGTATTCAAATCCTTTTCAAAAATGTGTGATGTGTACCAAACTGCATTCTTTATTTAGCCTGCATGAAGAACTCTGGCACTACTGTTGTAAATCTGAAAAAGAACCAGCAGCTTAGCAGTGGAAGAGTAATTGGTTAATCATGACTTAAAAATGCTTGTTTTACAAATACATTTCAAATATTATTTTCTAGCAAAATAAGTAATAAGTGCTTATAAGCTGTACCTTCGTATATTATCCTTAATTGGTTAAAGATGTACCATAATTAACTAATTAAGGATGATATTATGGATTTGTCCTTAGTCAATATTTTCTAATGTGATAGAAATAGGTACCCATAAAACGGGCTAAGGTTTATTTTCTCTTCAAAAATTTCGGCTAATACATACTGTACTTATCAATATAAGCAATCGATGTAGGTACTGTAACAAATGACTAATTTTAGTTGGTTTATGTCATCCGTCGGGACCACTCATAGCATCTTCGAATTCGTTGTAACAAAAACCACAGTCGGACGTGGTTTGTTTTGCTTTGTGACTGATTTTGTTAAGGAATCCAAGGTCTGCCCTAAACTGGTCTTGTTATCTTATTTGAGCATTATCGGCTCGGCACAGGTTCTAACGAGTCTTGGGATGAAGGTTTTAACTTATTTTTTACTAAACCTTGTCATGTAAACATATTATAACGAGGCCGCGGTTTATATTAACTTAATTTTACAAGAAGAATTGTCATAATCTGTACAAAAATTGTACCTTTCGGGTTTTGTTCATTATAAGTCAAGAAGTTATTAAAGCAATGTAAATTGAAATGTTGGTATTTGATTTCGATATTTTCTGTAGTGAAAAGAGAAAATAGCATTATGGTGACGCGTGTTTTCTGACTGCCATGCAACGCTGCATCAAGAATTTGTTTGCGTGCACGCGACATCGCGAAATTCTAATCATTTTAAACTTCATTTCTTCACTTATCGTTATAAGATTCTTAGTTAAGAAATATATTTTCTTTATTTGATGCATTTTTATATCGTGAAACTGTTAAACTCACTTATAATGAATGATTACTGACTTAAATGTTGAGGCTTACTATTGAGATTTTTTTACTTCTGCTAGACTGGTTAAAAACTAATTTAAACGAATATTTTATTGACCAAATTAGTTACATTCTAATTTTTCCGTTTAAAGTTATATACTATATATAATGTTAAACATAGAAATTACGTCTCGTTAGATGAGACGTGTATCATAGAATTCGAAAGGTTCTTCACCACAATGGCCAAGTTCACTTCATGCATTGACAATGTTATGGCGTGTCTACTTGTAAGACGCTTTCTGCTATCTTAAAACCTCTACAAACGTTTGACTTGATTTTGGAAATTATAACCTGGGCAACAGGCGCTTGCAAAACTACACAAACCAAATCCACCAGGTTTACCAGGTGGTAGAACCCTTTGTGGTTCGACTCCAGCGGCACCACCGCCACACCTATTTCTGCCTAATAACTGCAGTGTTTGGCGCTGCTGTGTTCCGTTTTAAAGGGTGTGGTGTGGGTGTGGTAAGGGAGACATACTTTTCCGAGGCGTTCCAGCTTAGTCATCAGGGGTAGCGGCGCATCTGTGGCCGACCTCAGGTAGGAATATCTAATCTTATCTGGGGTTGAATACAGATGTCCATTGGCGGCAGTAGCCACTTACCATCAGGTGTACTGTATGCTTGTCTGCTACTCCTATATTATAAAAAAAAATGTATAGATGCGTTATAATGTCTATGACTAGTGTTTCCTTATGTTCTTCATCAGTAGGTACTTTAAACATGATTGTTGATGATGATTCAAACCGAAATTGTTCAATTCAAGAAACTCAAAGTTTTACCATTGCTTTATTTCTTGCTTCCTTGTAACAACATAATTACATAATATTATGAATATCTAGAGAAATGTTCCACTAGTTGTTTCCTGTTTAGTAGACACAAATCAAGGTGGTCTAAAATCCGATATTAATATTTATTTGACATAAAGCGGGTAATATGATATAAATATAATTTTATTAACGTCAACAAAATAAATATCACATGATTTATTGAAAAACAAGGCCGCTGACTGCTTTATTGGCCTTTGAATAGTTTATTCATTTTACTTATATAGTGGTTGCGTCATAGATGATAGAGCTCAAACAATTTTTTATGTTATATGCTTGAACATAAGGATTACGAGAGGTGCCGTCGTGAGGTGAAACAGTTTGGTATTAACGCGCTGTTATCGATGGTTTATGAGTGCACGCTATTGAATGATTTTTCCACGTTAACTTGGATTTGTACCGTTCGGAATATAATACGTGTAACTATTTACTGCACATTTTTACCCCACCGATACCTCGGTAGCTCTCGAGCTACGACTGGGGAAGACCTGGACTGCACGACCCCGCGTAGCGAATTTAGGGAAGAGCGGCTACGGGTTGGTGGACAACCCCTGTTGGATGTTTCAAGCCGCCTAGAAGGCCTCCAGCATGGTTTAATGAGTGTTCCAGCTTAACATGTCCTGCGGAGCACGGAAGTACGCATGAAATTTAGCCCCTAGCGGTCATCCAACCAACTTCCGACCGCGCCCATGCTGCTTAATTTAATAGATCATTCGAGATCTACATAAGCCGCGGGGCTATTCGCGCTGCGTGTAACTATGTGTATGTCAGATTGATGTCAGGGTGTTGGGTTGGGCACACAGCAGCTTTGAGTGTTAATTTATAACCGTTATTAATATCAATCTATCCAATGTTTTGCCTAAAGATCGACATTTGACAACGTCTTCATACATGAATCTCAAATTTTCAACTTTGGTAGGATCAAATTGGATAGATTGAGTTATTAATAACAAGGGTTAATCTCTTTAGTACCAGGAGGGCAGGGTTTATTGCAGATTAATTATATAGAGAAAAATCAACGGGTTGCACTCCCGGAGTGCCGGCAGAAGTGAAGACTTTCGAAACCTAACCTGAATAATAAAATATAATGAATAAAAACGAAACTGGCACCCATTGACATATTTTTTAACATCGGATGACATCTTGACTTTTGCAGTTTGATTTGCCGTCTTACGAATTTTGGATCAGGTCACGTGTCCGGATGAGTTAACATTTTTTACCCATCACAAAAAGTGCACAGCGCCGCTAAAGAACTTCAAAAATAGTTTCTTATTGGTACCTATTTTGCAATCGTCACTTAATTGTTCAAGCTAAATAACGATTACAAAACAGCACATAAATCCTTTGACACAATGTAGAGCGGGTTATGTATGTGTGTAATGTTTTGTATGTTTGTGCTTTGTAACTGATTACGTGAGCTTAGCAAGTTACGAAAGCACATTATAGTTACGCTGAAATGATTTTAGTGCTAAGAGGAAGTGTGTATGTATGCTTCACTAGATGTGCTTCAAGACCTAGCGTTATGTTCGACCATTATGTGAATATTATGTTATGTATACTGCGTTTGCCGGACGATATATTTTTCGGTTATGTATATGTGAAGTTATAACACTGTTGAATGTAGTAAGTAGGTAGGTATTTGACCTCAATATTTTTTTTAAACTATGTAAATAAAAATATGTAAATATATTTGTTTCTGTTTTTCTCGACGTGTCAAATTTATATTTAAGGTATTGTCTTACTTATCACATATTATTTTTTATTAATTAAGAATCAAGTGAAAATTTTGTCAAATGTCATTGTGCCAATTTGCCAAATTTTGGAACTTTGGTAAGTAAAACATTGGATAGATAGGTTATTAATAACGGGCGTTAGAAGGTTCTTTTCGTATAATGTACTCGTAGGATACGATAGCCACGTTATGTATAAAGATGCAGGACAATAGCGCACTGAGTCAGGTCGCGAACAACAACCTAATAATCACCTGTTTATCAGCAATTCGTCGGTGACAACGCTGCCCTAGCGACTGGACACATCCGCGGTGCATTTGGCAAGATGCGTAGTGAAAGTGATTGCGCGGATGTCGCGTGCACTCACCGACCTTGTCATATACAATTAATAACGGGCGTTAGGAGACTATTTTCGGATGACATAAAGTAGGATAGCACCATTATGGTACGAAAATATAGGATCAGTAGCGCATTGAGTCAGGTCGGGAACACCCTAATCAATCACCTGTTTGTCAGCAATTCGTCAGTGACATAACGCTGCCCTAGCGACTGGCACATCCGCGGTGCATTTGGCAAGACGCGTAGTGAAAGTGATTGCGCGGATGTCGCGTGCACCCGCCGACCTTGCCATATACGAGCATCGGATCGCTCTGAGCGCGCCTTCAACGTTTTTGCTTGTTCGCTTGTTTGCTTAGGTTAATATAGGACAGGGGAGCAGGAAGTTGACTTGGTAACATCTGATGTTTTGATGTGAAGTGTCCATCCACTTGATGGTGCTCAATGCCGGCTATGGATAGCTGTAAACAACTTCATATAGAATTAGGTTCTACCTGAAATCGATCATTGATGCGTTGACTCTTAGGTTTAGGATGGTCGCCTCAACGTATATCGGCATATAAAGAAGGCATACTTAGGTGTATATTTTATTCAAATATGTTACACATTGAAAGATTGTGTAATTGTTTGTAGTGTTTTATATTGTTTGTATGTATCATATACATACTTGTGTGTATATGGAGGTAATGCGAAAATACCAATTTTCGTTTTGAAATACTAAACATTTAAATTTAAACTACTTTTTCTGTATATTGTTAACTAGCGATTACCATACTCTTGATTTAGCGGAGCCCTACCGCTAACCGTATGGCAGTTATGATTGTTATAATTGCGCGCGCGCACGCGGTCACGTGGCGGCGAGGACGTCCGACGCGGTGAGCTGCAGTTTCGCAATCACACTCCAAACTTGATTGAATTGTTCTAGAATCTTATCAGATAATCGCAATTAGCATACCTCTACTCGGTTTGCTCTGTTTTGTATTGGTCTGAGCTATTAATAAATTGTGTCTACACGTTTAAGATATGGTTTCTGTAATTATACACACTAGGATTCCTAGTATCGTAGCTGTCTTGAACGCTAAAACGGATTCATAAAAACTGAGAACCGAACATGGAACGCTCTACGTAGCAGATTAGTAAACATACAATATCTTTAAGTCAAATATAATTATTTGATAGTGCACAAGATGTTACAGTTTGGCTTTAACTCAATTGCAAGTTTATATGTTAGACACATACATATGTACAGAGTAAACAGATTATCTGTAAGGTTGTTCGAATTAAATTAGATTTCATTCAATATATTGTAATGTTATGTTTTGTCTCCATCAGATAATTATAACAGGTGTAAACACATATAGGTACATACACAAATAAGCTTCCCTGTCCATACTAACTACGCATATGTTATTTCTATGCAGAATCACTACGCCGCATGGAATACCCTAACTACCTAATAGGTACATATTCCAGTCTGGATTAGTTATGTTATATTGAATTTGTTGGCACGTGAATCGGTAGCAATGCTTAGTTAATTAATGTTATAATTCATGTTAGAATATTACGCACCTATATGAGTATATACCTACAAAGTATTATTATGTATTGAATTTGAATGCTATGCACATAGTAAATAAGTATAGCTAAAATTACTAAAAACCGTTTTTCTACTATGGTGACACTTTGGCCACACCTATTTAACTTATACTTAGTAAAAGTGTATGCACGGCTGCGTTCTGGTTTGAAGGATTTATTATAAGACCTTCCACATCGATCTACAAGGTACAGGGCTACAGGGTAGTAGCTAATACAATTTTAATTGAGCTCATACATAACTAGTTTTTATTAGAGATTGATTCTAGATTTCCATGGGTGACAGTGACACTACAACTATTACCAAGTTGACAGCATGTTAATTTGCAGACTAAATTCATATAAAAGTAAATAATTTATATAATTATGGATTAATCTAACCGCTTAAGCACTTGTGACTCGTTTGCATATTTGTTTTAAACATTAAAAGTCAAGTTTGTCATATAGAAGAGTAATAAATCGTATGCAGTCGCTAATTAACGCTGTTTCTACACGTGTATCTTTACCTACTACTGAAGATATTGAAATTTGGACAGCGGCTTCATCTTTTGTAGGCACCCAAGGAGAAATTATTTTAAGATAGTCCATCCCTAAGGGGATTAAATTGAAGTTGAAAGTTAAAATGAAAAATTGTATTTGAATTTAGGGTTACAAATAATAAAACAAAAAAAAAATGGAAACATCGCCCCCTAAATATAAGAAAATATCCAATTTTTATAATCTGCGCTACGATGTCGAGGGCAATATCTAATTAGTATTTTTTATACTAAGAGCAAGTCTTCCTATTACGTTATGTAATAAATTTTAAAATCGATTTGTTTTTAAAACTATAAATAGAATTTGTCCGTTTGTCATATGATTTTTTAGTTCGCTTATCAATTACCGGATTCTTAAGGCTAATCGAATTTGCATATTAGTGTAGCTTACGCATCCTGTTACCACCTAGGTATGCATATTTAACATAAATATACCTAATCCATTTATTAAAGGATCTTGATACGCCTGATCGCTTTTTATGAAGTAAAAAAAAATTGTGACGAAACCTAAGACATGATAAAAAAAGAATTGCCTTGCGCGAAGCACTATGGTCTGATCCTTCTCATTCTGAGGGGAGCTGTGCCCAGGAGTGAGACATTAATGGGTTGCTGACGAATCGATGTTAATAATAACAGTTACAAAAATAGTTACTATTCTATTTATATTTTATCTCTATACTTAACAATACCTAAGCCGTTCAATGTCAAACCTTTGCGCGATTAGCTATCATCGGCACTTGTAGCGAGAGTAACGTTTGTGTTTTGCACAGGAAAGGAACGAAACACTACAGATATCGAGCATTATAAGCGTTATTTAACTATGGTTAATGTTTAGCATTTTTTTAACTACTTTATTAACATTTACAAGTTATTTAAGTTGTTTTGTACTTACAGGAAGTCATCGCTCTAAAGAAATAAAGTAAACTTAATTTTATGTTTATTTTTTTCCATTTATCATTTACTACTCTGAGTACATTGGCCCTGGTTACTAAATCCTGAGGAATACCTTCCTAAGCACTGATAGTACCCATTGGAATCACATACCTAATTTGATGAAGCAACCTTGTAGATTTAAAAAGAAGCAAAAATAAAATGAAAAGAAGAAGCTACAGCTGCCTAAGTTATTCGCTGGTAACATTGACGTTTAATGTCAATTTCCAACTAATTTGCTAAATAAAGAAATATTATGGCCATAAAGTCAAACATTTAGTCATCGGTACGTAGCATCGTATTGGCAAATAGTGCGTATTTGTTTCGGGGCCGAGCTAGAGCGGCCGACCTCTCGCCTCCGCCCGCAGCTAGCATTGAGGCATTTACCTTTCCTAGGTCGGACATGTCCTCAATACGCGCTTCAAGTGTTGATTTATCACGAGGAATGCCCGTTCCACTCACACGAATTTTGTGCAATATGAGTCTAATTTGATTTTAGTTACTTTAGTGTGTACTTAACGTTTATGAAGTTTAACGCAAAAAAAACGAGTTGTTTTTTATAATATTTTATGGCAAAGAAGCATGCAGTCAGTTGTAATTGGCTATTATCGCCCATGGAAGATATCCATGCATGAATATCGTATAAGATGTCATTCCTACTTGAGGTTGGCCACATATGCGTTACTACCCCTGAGGACTAAGTTGGACCAGTTCGGACAAGTTTGTCTCCATTACCACACCCTTCAAAGCGCGGAACAACGGCGATTGACACTTCTGTTATTTGGCAGAAATAGGTGTACCATTGTTGCTTCTGGAGCCGAACCACAAAGATTCGTCCAATTCCCTTCCAGTATCGTGAGACTCTTGGTGAACGGTTAATCACACTAGTATACATCGATACGGATAATCGGATTAATTGACGCGTATGTTTCCGTATAGTTCAACTAGTTTCGAACCTATTTAATCCTCATGTGGGCTTTCCTTGAAATTTGATCCGTCGCTTCATTATCTTGTCGCGACAATTCATTCAATCGTCTTCGTTCATTTATGACGTCTTCATTAGTTAGTTGACGTAATCTCGATGTATGGATTAGCCATTGTAGGCTAACATACATAAATCCAGAACTGACAAATAAAATTAACATTCAATATTTACACTCCCACTTAGTCGTCAAGGTATCTAACAACGTATCCGTGATCGATCTCGGATATGGCCTAATTATTATGTTTATGGGCGGCTGTGACAACACAGACAATACAATACAATTAGGTGTCACATCTAATTCAGAATAATGTACAATCCATCGTTGCAATTGTTAAAAAATAATTTAAAAATAGTTACGTCTTACGGGTCTTCCAATTAAAATTTATATCGTTGCAGTAGTCAAAACAATTTTAATTTGATATTGAAATTTAGGTGTATTTTTGAGTAGAATTTATCCATACTATAGGTTGAAGTTATCGATAATGCAATGCACGGAATGCACGCTCTACTCAGACAAATTTTGTGCAATGTGCACCTCATTTGATTTAAGTTTACTTACCTCCGTTTCGGCATCCGGGCTAACCTCGTTCGTAAATTCTTGCAAGAATGTGCGTTCTTACATTAATTAAATTAAATAAACTTATAAAAATTTGTCCATATACGTTATAGAGCGTACATAAACTCATTCAAATTTATCTTGTAGCCTATTAGAGAGCATATGTCTTATATTCCTATGTAAATAAATGTGTACCGATTTTTTATTAATAACGGAAAATTTATTAAAATAAATATAGTTTTATATTTTTATTTACCTATGTATTAATTAGAATGTAGCGTTAAATAAAGCCGTTCGCCCGAGTTCCAATTTTTGTTTTTTATCAAATCTTAAAATGAAAAAATATTATATTTAAAAAAAATAATAAGTGTTAATTATAAACTATGCGTCAGCAGACTTAAGTGTAAAAAGAAATTAAAAAATATTTTATCTAAAACAATAATACCGACTAATTGGGAACCAATCCATTTAATGAGTTTGTCTCAATAACAGTTTCTTTTGATTTTATCGACATTTGAATGGAGTTTCAAGAATATTTTGTTAAATAATACTTTTATACCTCCACGACATGACATAACAACAGTCGCAGGGTAATTAAAGTTTTATAGCTCCTTAAGAGTGTGTAGTAGCGAATTTTATTATCTAGTTTAGGCAAGTTTGCGATAACAGTGTCATAATGCAGAAACAAATTAGAAAACATTAATTAAAAGGTGATTTCACCGAAAACATCAGTTATGTACCCTCTGCAAAGAGGTGAAGCCTTGTAATTAATTTCTTTAGACTAGAATTCCTTTAGTATAACTCTTTGTGGTTCTACTCCGGTGGCACCATTACTACACCTACTTCTGTTTAATAACAGCAGTGTTAAACGCTACTGACGTTTGATTTGAAGGCATTCCAACTTAGTTCTTTGAGGTAGCAATGTACCTTTGGCTGACTTCAAATAGGAATCCATTTTTTTTATCCGTTAATTATAGATGTCTATGGGTGGCAGTAGCCACTTACCAGAAGATGGAGTGCATGCTCATTTACTGCTTCTATATTATAAAAAAGTGATCTATTAATGTAATATCAATAAAGTCAGCAGCGACTGTTTGGATTTGCATACCGTGGTTGAAGGCCAAAATCCGATTCCATGGTCTACAACTTTATGGCAAAGGTAACTTTTGGTATAGGTACCTACTTCTACATCACAAGTGAGTTCCGGAGTGGTTTTTAATTACCGGAATTCTCCATTGTTTCTATCGCGATAATCGAGTTCACATACACTTTACGAGTATTATTTACGTACCAGCGACATAATATAATTTGTTAAAATGTTCACAAAATTAACACTACACGGCAACGACACTACCGGATCATAAGATCATTATCGTGTACAGGAAAACGAAACTATTACGCAGTTAAAGTTATGTTCCAAAAATTATTACTTGTCAGCGTTCATGTTATAAATTAAAGTAACGATTAATATTTGTTAACATGTTTTGGTAATTAACCATCTCAAGTGATTGACAATGTTTAACGAGATTAAAATCATCGATTTGATTTAAATGTTACAGGAAACTGAAGTTACACTTATTATATTACATTTTAAAATTGATTCAGTCGTTTTTAAGTGTGACAAAAACTTCACTACTCGTCTTAACAACTAAAAAGTTGTTTTAAAAGCAGTTTTAGTGATAACCTCCAGAAGGCATCTAGGAATGTTTTATCGGTAAAGGTCTATGAATTTTTATTTAGAACTTTAATTAGTTATCGGTATATTATTTATATGCCGCAAAGTAGAGCACTTTCGATGTACCCCAATTTGAATGAAATTAGAGTTATGTAGATATATTCAACATTGAAGTATCAAGTTTTTAATTACATATTGAAGAATGCGTGTGGTAGACACCGTGGTATTGCCTTTTAAGTTCCCGTATACCAATTTAAGGATTATAAATTAATATTGCAATTACTAATGTGGAATTTTCATGTGAGTGACCATCATCTTTGTGTGCGTGCGAAAAGGGCGTGCAACTTGCTAAGACAAATAAAGATCGACGATCATTGTCTTAATTAAATGTGTTTTTCATTTAGATAGGAGTACGACTGCACCTTCTAGAGTGCAACTGTGTTGCATTTTCTTTCATTGAAGTGGTCCTAGTATACGGTATTTTAATGATTTTTATCTTTAATTATTATTTGGTTTAATTATTGTTTCGGTGGTCAGGGGTCAGTACAATGATCAGGCACGCTCTGAATGTAAATGTTTAAGGCTCTACCTAGCATATTTCAGTGACCAAATGTAAGTTGGTAAACTTAAACACACCTTGCAGGAGAATATTAATTAGTTTTCTTTTAAAATTATTGTTAAAATATTAATAATATTTGAGTCCTTGTATTTTTGAGAGGAACCTTTATAGGAGCAGTGCTGTAAACAGTTTATCCTAGGGAACTTCCTATACGGGGATTAAATACTTTATGGTTGGTCAGCAACTACTCTTTTGGCTATACTAATGTTATAAAGAGGTAAACTTTGTTTGTTTGTTTGATTGTAATGAATAGGCTCAAAAACTACTGACCCAGTTTAAAAAATCTTTCACCATTCGAAAGCTACATTATCCACGAGTAACATAGGCTATATTTTATAAATAGATTTGAGGCGGTACAAAGTTTGCCGCGTCAGCTAGTATTTTATATGATCTCTAACTGGCCAATGAATCCAATCTTACTTCTAATAGTATAAATTCAGCAGTTTGTTTATAAGGTTAAATCGGTTAAGATCTTATCTAATTATGTTTGCAAAGTAGATATTAGGAATTGCGTCTCAGAATAACGTTTCTTGTGTGCGAATTTTTGCTTAACTAAAAATAAACTGCGAGTACATGTATACATTGCTGTTGACTGATAAAATACAATTACGAAAATTACAAGTGATATGCCTTGTACCAACAACAGCCGTAGATAACTTCAGTGGTTAAGTCAAGAGAGCTAAGCGTTAAATGCATCCAATAAATCTGATTTATGTCAAATTAATTCAATGCAAAAATTAATGGTACGTGATTATCTCGGGTAAATACAGAAAAATAATGGTAAATATGATTATCTTGGGTAATAACAAATAAGAATTTAAAAATAGTGACTGTTCGCCCAGTAACTGAAATTCGACTATAAGTACCTTAAGGCATATCTATTTCCATTTATTATTAAAAAAAAAAAACAAAAACGAGATTGGGTTGCCTGATGAGAGAAATTTGCAAGGATGTTATATTTCCTATTTATGGATAATTTTTTAAAGGCTTTTTTTAACTTTAAGTATTTATTTTTCACTTAACGTTATCTATTATTATTTGTTTAATTATGCATCTAGGCGGCAACGGCAACTGTGAAAAGCTCCATATATGAACATGAACATGAAGATATCAATGAAGTTTCTTATACTAACTCTAACCCGCTCCCGCTGCCTCTCATCAACGGACCACACGCTGACGGCGGTGACATTGAACGCTCGACCCGATTAAGCATAGCAGATGAGTCGCGAGGTCGCAATGCACTGTTCTCCGTCTCACTCTGTTATGCACCACACTTATCGTCCATTTCGCACTCACTCATCTATATTAATAAAATTCAAGTGTCCGTTTGTAATTTTAAAACGTGCTTATTGACGCCCAAACACAAATACTCCGGAGGTATTTTTAGAATATTCGTCTTCATATGTATGATATGATCATAATAAGTGGATGTTTATAAATAATTTGTGTAACTTTTCAAATTCAGTTTATTTCAAAAAGTCGCGGTATCGTATTAGTATTAAGGTTTTTACCCGACTGCGGAGGGTAATATTGCAAGCTTTTTTGTACTTGAGGTAATCATCTTGTCTAAGTAAAGATCGGCTAGCGCCATTTATTAACAAAATCAATTAATCCAAAGCCTACCAATTTTCCCTACCAAAAGTAAGAATGATTTGACGGCATTTTACAATTTTTGCTTATTAGAAAATGTGAAATTTAAACATTGATTACATTGATAACGGGCGAAGTCTATTGGCTTGTCAGTACTTAAGTTAAGAGTTAATATAATTAGTTAAATAGGTTATATTGACAAGCGAATCGCTGAACGGTAATTCTCAGGAATTGACGTAGCAACGACTTGTAACTTCATCGGAAAATGGTTGAAGTAAGATGGTTACCTTGAACTGATGCCGTCTTTGATTAGATATAGGTACAGATAATATTGATTATAGGTTCGTTATGAAACAATTATATTCTAGTTATATATAAAAACACGAGAACATTTAATTTTCAATAAGCTTTTTTTAAAATATGCATTCTTGTGTTAGATAAGTATTTTAATTACATAAGTAATTAGAAAACAAGTAAAGAAAACGACACGTATTTTTTTCTTGTTTACAGTTTAGTTTTTGCTATATCGTAAACGTAAACATGGTATTTTAGCTGCTTGTATCGTAAAACTAAGAGTAATTTTAGCGAAAAGTGAGTTAAAACAACAAATAATCGCTAAATGTCAAATTAAGCTATATATTAAGTAGGAGAATTTTGTTTATAAGGTACCTAAATGGTGCATATTTCAGCCACTTGTTGATGTATGTTATTTTGATAACAAACTGGCTGCATAGATAACTAAATAAAAGATTAAAGTTAATTAGTATACACAATTAATATTTTTACAAGCATATTATGAAAACATTTCACCATTTACGAGTAAGTGTGTTCCATTCATCATTTTCTTTTTAACTAGGAATAAATATGAATACTAATATTTTAGTTTTCGCGCCCAAATTTCAATAACACGCGTAACAAATGAGCGTCTCGGTCTTTGACATTATTTTTTTGGTTCAGATCTAGATAGAACAGAAATAGAATAGAAATCAGGCCTTCATTGTGGAATGTCGTCGTGATGTATATTAGAAATATTTTAATTTCAAATTTATGAGTAGAGGCGTGGTCATATTTCGTTTTTTTTTATATTATGCCTAGGAGTAGCAGACGAGCATGCAGTCCACTTGATGATAAGTGGCTACTGCCGCCCATGGACATCTGTAATCAACCCTAGATAGGATTAGATATTCCTACCTGAGGTCGGCCATAGATGCACCGCTACGCCTTAGAACTAAGCTGGAACGCCTCGAATAAGTTAGTCTCCCTTACCACACCCTTTAAACCAGAACACATCAGCGTTTAACACTGCTGTTATTAGACAGAAATAGGTGTGGTGGTGGAGTCGAACCACAAAGCGTTCTACCACCTTCATAACACTATTACACGCTGGTGATATTACGGATTAAAATAATGGGTATGTGCAAATAATAACACTTACATGCTATTTCCATAATTTGTTTTCCTTTTTGAGAAATATAAAGTTATATTAATTATACTCGTTAATATACCTACTACTTACCTATTATTAAAGTACGAGCTGCTGGCACTTCTTTAACATTGTACCTACCTACTTAGGTAAGTCATATCATCATAATACCTACTTAACAAAAAAATAAGTAGGTACTACAAAATTTTAATTTATCTCTCATTTTAATTAAAATTACATAAATTAATATTTATATATCTAGTTAAAATGATAATGTTTGTCTCCAGAAAAAGGATTTTTATTGATTTTTTACAGTAAATAACTGTAAAAGAAGGGTAGATACTTATTTACCTAAAGATTACCTATATTTCAGATAGGACCAATTCTTTAAGTGCCTATGATCCGTATTAATTGTGTAAGGTATTATAAGTTTTATCAGTAGCTCTTGACATCTCGACATCAATGTTTTGTCCTTGGACCTAGCGGATATGCAACACCAGAAGGGATCTGAATGATGTCTCAGAAGTCAGAAGGGAGCCCATGTCTGCATCCTCACACTGTTATTATACCGTTCATTGAAGAATGATTAATAGATTTAAATCCGTTTTAAGGCCCAATCGTTACTTAATCGTAAACTTGTTTTATTTTTTGTATTAAGTACTCGTATTACTTAATTGTAACGATCAAAACCGACTTCTTAATGAGTCCTTCGAAACGCGGAAGAATTATTTTATAATAAACCAACAGTGCTTGGTATTGTTTAATTTTACATTTAGTTTAATATACATTGGCACCTCTAAAGTATATAGGGTATGACATTAGTAAATGAGTTATTATATTTTGTCGATACGAGAGATCGACCAGAGAGTACAGAATGTTTTAATCATGTACCTACCTACTACTGTGTGAACCTACTAATGAATACGTGAACAATTCATTTTTATAATATAAGAGTAGTAGACAAGCATGCAGTCCTCCTGATGGTAAGTGGCTACTACCGCCCATGGACATGTGTGATCTTTTTTTTTTTTTTTTTTTTTATAATATAAGAGTAGCAGACGAGCATGCAGTCCACTTGATGGTAAGTGGCTACTGCCGCCCATGGACATCTGTAATCAACCCTAGATAGGATTAGATATTCCTACCTGAGGTCGGCCACAGATGCGCCGCTACCCCTGAGGACTAAGCTGGAACGCCTCGGAAAAGTCTGTCTCCCTTACCACACCCTTCAAACCGGAACACAGCAGCGCTTAACACTGCTGTTATTAGGTAGAAATAGGTGTGGCGGTGGTGCCGCCGGAGTCGAACCACAAAGGGTTCTACCACCTTTCAAATCTACCCCAGATAAGATGAGATTCCTATCTAAGGTCGGTCACAGACGCGCCGCTACCCCTGAGGACTAAGCTGGAATGCCTAGGAAAAGTATGCCTTCCTTACCACACCCCTCATACCAGAACACAGCAGCACTTAATATTTATCTCGCAGAAATAGCTGTGGTGCCGCCGGAGTCGAACCATAGTGGATTCTACCTTTAAATAAATTGTTTTCATACAATTCATACTTACATACAGAGATTTCCGCGTTAACGTAAGTAGTTAATAGAAGTTAAAACGAGACGTATCACGTAGTCACCTACTGTAGCACTACCATGAGTTGGCATAGAAACGCCACTATAGAAATTGTAAATAGAAAACTATTGTCATTTCCTAGTGAATAACCTAACTACTATCGTTACGGTATTTCTTGACAACGTCTGTCAAATTAATGACTCATGGGACCGAATTTGTATGGCAATAGATCATAATGACATTCACTAGCGATTTGATTTCGATAGGTTTTTTACGTATCGAGTTACGTCATTACGGATTTTAGTTCTACGAGTAACCACCAGAGGCGCTGTACAATTTTTCATACATTTATTTTACGCAGTCGCTAGCGAGTAATACTTTTGTAAACTCATGGTAGTGCTACTGGTCTCAAATAACAATCGATTGTTGACATACCTAACCGTCTGCCGTTAACTGCTCGCACCGCCGTCACGTCGCATTACACTTATATCCATTGATATTGTTCAATAAATATATGAAAACTTTAAACTGGTATCTAATTATTTTTAAGACTAAAATATTATACTTTGATAGCAGTCGAACCCGGAGGCACTATCGACACACTTGTTATAATAGCGTTAAACACTGATTTTTATACAGAAATAGGTATGGCGGTGGTGCCTGTGGGATCGAGCCACGAAAGGTTTTAAAACTTAATTCTGTGTTGAATTTTGTACCTATTTGTCACATTGAGAATGTTTTTCATAGAATAGTGAAAATATTTTAATGTGCTTCATTATTCATACTAGAAAAACAATTTAAACCAACCAAATTAAATACTATTTTTAACATTTCACACTAATTATACGAATTATATAATCAAGTAAATTACCAACTAAACGTAGCCTAGGTACTCGTATCTACGTGGATTGAAATATTACATTTGCATTTACTCATTTGCGTGTTTAATTTCCTATTCCTGGCGTAACAACATAATTACACTCAAGCTATAAATATTTTTATATTTATTTTCGCAATAAATAAATACACGACGATACAAGAGGAAAAAATAATTTTACTTCATCATTCGTTGCGCTGTACACAAAGTGATTGCGCGATCCGCCACAATGGGAGGATTCCGAAGAAAAATATGATTTTAAATTATAATTTTATTATACGATGTTACTTGTGGATTTTACGATAATAAGAAGTAGTTTTGCCCGTGGAGGAGACAAGGCCTCGCGAGGCGTCGTGACATCATGCGTCCGCGGCCGAGATGGCAATCGCGCGACGATTTACATTATTGTCATATTGATTTACTCGCGCCGTATACGTATACCGTGTTACCATTTTACCGTGTTACGAATTAATTGGCCACCCATGCGCAAACACTTATCAACACTCGACAAAATACCTATTAACTCGCGAAAAACTAAATTATAGTTTACGTATTAGTAGTGGGTGGAAAATTTGATACCTAGGTAGAGGTACCTATATTTTTTCACAGTTACAGCAAAAACCTGTTATTTAAACGTGCTGATATATGCGCTAAACTCCGCGCATATTTCATGTCAGTAAGCAGCGTTTAAGTTTTCTTAGGGGAGTAGATCTGCTGATATCATTAGTTAATTAGAATGCTGTGTAAACGGCAAGTTAGAAAACTCGCTCCATTTCGCGCCAGTAATCTTGACACGTTTGAGTTGGTATGATATTTTAGTCTCATTTTTTATGTAATATAGGAGTAGCAGTCGAACATGTAGTCCACCTGATAGTAAGTGGCTACTGCCGCCCATGGACATCTGTAATCAACCCCAGATAAGATTAGAGTCCTACCCGAGACCTGTCACAGATGCGTTGCTACTCCAAAGAACTAAGTTGGAATGCCTCGAATAATTATATCGACCTTATCACACACACCCTTCAAACCAGAACACAGCATCGCTTAACACTGCTATTAATTCACAAATTACGAACTTACTTGAATATTTATTTATACAATTGAATATTATTACGGTGAATGAATATATCGAACGGAAATGTATTATAGATACATTAAATATTCTGTCTTTAAATATCTGTATTTAACCCTTTTCAGTCATTATTTAAAAGGTCAACAATTAAAGAAAGTTATCTCTTAGCTAGCCAGCCAGACATTTATTCTCTGGATTTAACGTCTTTTCTCTTTTTACTATAGATCGTCAGATGCTTGGTCAGAGACAATTCACAAGAAGGCAGATTATAGCAGCTATTGCAACAAGTTGGTATATCAATGTTGCTCGACCTGTGAAGTACCACCGCCGCACTTGTCTCTACCATGATGTTCTTGCATTGCGGTGAAAGTCCTCAGTATGCATTTATTATCGGCTTCAAAGAGAACCCTATCATCGCTTCAGTCTTATAAAAAGTATTGTTTACTACATACATAGGCAGTGATAGCATAGTGGTTAAAAAACATCGGCCTCATCGAGGGGTCCGAGGTTCAAATCCCAGGCACCTCTGATTTTTCAAAATTATGAGCATATTAGAAATTAATTATAACTTGCTTAAACGGTGAAAGAAAACATCGTGAGAAAACCTGCGTACCTGGGAGATTTATAAAAAAATCTCAAAGGTTTGTGATGTCTACCAATACGCACTTGGCCAGCGCGGTGGACTATGGCCTAATCCTTTTCATTATGAGAGGAGATTCGCGCCTAGCAGTGGGACAATAATGGGGACAATAGTACGACAATATTGATGATGATGCATACGCAGTCCCTATAGGTATCATAACTTCATTCAATTTAACAAAATTGGGACACATTATTACATATCGATCAGTGGCACACATAAACCACCATTTATATTCAGAGTACATGTTAATTGGATTACTAAGTCAACTGTGTCGTTTAATTTAAATCATTGGACGAATGAAGGACAGTTCGGAAACAATTCAATGGATTCGTGATTAAAATCTATGGTATCTGATATCCCTTACAACAAAAAGTTTGCTACTTATGTACCTACTAGCATGGTAGGTATATAAAAGTATATCGTATCGGTAGGTAGGTAAAAACAATACTTGTCCCTGTAGTACCGGGACCAGAATAGGGCTACGGTATCCTGCCTGTCGTAAGAGGCGACTAAAAGGGGGCTTCCGGGGTTGCGGGCGGCAAGAGTGGGAGCTCAAACCGTCCAGCAAGCGACCCCGGGGAGGACAGCGGTTTGTGTGGACGCATATCGCTGTAATTACCAGGGGATGTGAGAGGAGCGTAAATTGCTCCCCCCGGGGCAGAGCCCGATAGAAGGGCATCGCGTTAGGAGGACTCGATAGCGACGATAACGACGATAGACCACCCAGAAATCAGGATAAGTTTAAATTAGATCATAAAGTACAAATGAAAAGAGCCGCATAATAGGTATCCCTGTGGCAATCCTTAAAAGAAATTTCAATAAGTACAGTTAGTAGGTAGGTAGGCACCTATTTCCCGTTAAGTTCACAAGTAAGTGAAGACTTGCAGACAAGATTTTTCCTTGAAATAATTAAAATTATTATTCTAATTTGCCTTAAAATCTTTTCATAAGCAATTAATTTTAATATAAGGTTTAAATATATAACGCAAAATGACGAAGGTCAAATATGCAAGAAGTTTATTATAACTTAAAAGATTAGTGTATGAAATTATTGTATTAGATATTGTTAACAGTAATCTTCTGAAGTCATCGATTGTGGTTACCTTTGAACGTATGACATATCACGTGTCATATCACAATACTAACAAAGTTGCGACGTAGAGACCCGACAAGTCGTAACTCGTAACGTCGGAAAATTACGAAAGTTAATTGAATGTAAATATTTTTTTATGAGAGAAGTATTTATTATATAGGCTTGCATGTACATGACCTTAGCAGAATAGGAAGAGGATCTTAATGATTTAACCATCATCCCTACACAGTAGACTCTTTAAGCCTTATTTAAATTTTTTAAACTTAATAATAGTTTGATCCGATAGTTAGTTAAAACATCTGAAAAGAGCCGAAATTTGATGAACTCGCAGAATGAAGAGACTTCAAGAGAGTTACACTGCTACTTTTAAAGATCTATTTATGATGGCTGTAGCCTTCGACTCAAAAAATTCCCAACGAACAATTATATCTATTTGAATTAAGTCGAGTGTGGGAATTATAGGTATCATAGTAACAACTGCTTAATAACAATGTCCTATTAAATACATAATAAATATAAAATACAAATAGTGCGGAAAGATCCAGTTGAATTCTCAGAATACTAATGTATACTCAAAAGTTTAAAAACTGCGGTGACCACTAAATATCAAGACGACCGCATTATCGTCTTATATAAAATTCACAATCAATGCTACATAATAGAACTGTTTTTATTCGCCATACCGTCTACATGTCCGCAAGATACAAAAACAATGTTGAGGGTCGAATGACGTACAATTTACCTAGAATACAGACAAAACATTAAGTCGCAGGAATTTGTTCGAACAAAGACCGCGGCTGACAGGTGCCGAATATTCCTCACGAGCAATCTGGTAATCGAATCGTTTCGAGTTTAATACGACCAATAATTTTGAGTTCGCACTCGTGGGGTCATTGACCGATGGTAATGTTGGCTCGGACATGCTCATTTTGAGTACCCGACATGTTTTGTCATTTTAATACACTTACATTACCTTCGATCATCTTGTTTACTTGTTCGAGGTACAGTTATTTATCTACGTAGATAGTATAGTCTATTGAAATGGTTAAATTCTCTAAACACTCCATTGTTACGCGGCCAAATAACAATGCCTTTGATACAAGAAGTAAATCCGCCTGAATCATTGGTCATCGGTAGTGTCCATTCGACCGGGGAAAACCAGTCGGAATGGAAATAAAGACAATATAGGAAGATGGGTATACGTCTGTTAGCCGTTTGATGTTGGATTTAAACACAGTTCAAACTCTTCCTGTGCTATCGTAGGAGAGAATAGAGAGATTATACTGATGAAATGGACAGCAGAGGCTTGTGATTCGTCGATGTGAATTTGAATAAGAATGGACGAAAGGCTAGGAGGTTGTCCTCTTATAAATATTTCATCGGGAGGCATATTCAACGTCTTACTTAAGTTTGTTTACCTTTTTATGTGGACCGTAGACGTATTAGATTGCATGTGGATTTGGTATAAACAATATTTTATAAGTACCTACCTATATGATCATTGATCATACAGATAGGTACTTATAAAATATTGTGAAAGGACGTGAAATGAATATTCAAGAATTGCAGTCGGTACAATTTTTGTATTTTTTTTAAATCAAGCCTTTAAACAATAGAAATAGGGTCATGTGTAATATATTTAGCCCATACATGATTTCCTACCCTTCATGAACGGACTTACGTGCTAAAAATAATATACATGAGAAAATTTCCAACTTGAACATTAAAAGATAAGTTGAGTATCATAATATACATATGACACTGATTAATAAAGTTTATTGTTTATAAGATAAATGAACTGTGAATTAATATCTTGTGTCGGTGTCATTGTAATTAATTAACATGTTATTGGCGTTAATAACTCAAAATATTATTATCTCTTATCACTGTCAAATACATTTGTCGGCTCTGTCGGTTTTTTAGGATTTCAAATGTATTGCAAGATCATGTTATTGAAATAATTCAATTACTGCAATAGATTTGAAGCCACCCTAACAATGTTAAGTGCTACTGTGTTCTATTATATTTGAAGGGTGCGGTGAGGGAGAGGCCCTTATACAAGGCGTTCCATCTTAGTCCACAGGGGTAACAACGTATCTGTGGCCGACCTCAGGTATGGCTTTAATCCTGAGTTTAATTACAGATGTCCATGAGTGGTCCACTTATCATCAGGTAGACACCGTGCTCGTTAGCCACTTGTAACTATAAAAAGTGTAAGTTTTTTTTTGCATTTTATGTGCGAATGACGTATCTTTGAATTAACATTTAAGTAAATATAATATTATTTTTGTAATTTTGCTCAATGGTTTGAAGGTTACAGTTTATTTTATGCATGAAATTATTATGAAAATATTATATAGTAGCAATTTGTATGTAACGGCAGAATTTTAATATAAATATATTTCTATGGGCCTCATTTTACAGATTGCTAAATTTCGTCTATCAATATCTCTTTTGGTTGACGAGTGGTATACCTTCAAAAGGTATCTGGTGCCGTGGAAGGACCACTAGGTTATGTAGGATTTGTACCCAAGAACACCGCCGCCTCGGTGATTAAACCGTCACCGGAGTGCAGCGCGACGAGGATTCCGGGACTTCCGATAAAACGCAACCGGAGTCCTCAGAGCTGCTCCGTTCGGGCCTTGGTGACCATTTCCTCTAACCACATCTTGAGGGGTTTACGACGGTATACGGCCAAACACCGCCGTCCTTCTCGGGGTCGCTGGAAAGTTGGAGTTGCCTTGCTGCCCGCAATCTTGGCAGCACCCCTTTATATTGAGCGTATTTTGTTAAAACCATTATATAAAGATATTACGCTCCTCGCTACGAATACCGCGCAAAAAGTTTTTACATTCTTTCTCATCAGGATTATCGATGCTGGGAAAGCAATTAATTTGGCGAAGTAGTGAACAACATCACAGTTTTATGGAACGTGGGTGTTGTAATAAAAATGGCGCCTATTGGCTGTTACGATCAACATCCCTCGTTAGGTTGCATCAAGAGGAATAACATGGAGTTGTGAAGGACAAATTGTTTTTGTGGTTTTTCAGTTGTTCATCTTTGTGTTGTGTAATTGATATTATTGATTGTGTATTTTATACTGAAGGTGCGAATTGATACTCGTATATTCAATTTATAATTTTGATTAAAATCTGAAATATAACATTGATTGCTACCATGGTAGTGTTTTAAAAAGTGGAAACGCATTTATCATTCGGTCCTGAATGGACTTGTTTAAAGATTAATACTACAGATATTTGTTGGCGGGATTCAGAAGGTACATATTATTATGTAGTTTTGTGGATGATATCTACCTAATCATCAATAACTGTAAATAATCATAGACCTTATTTGAGGAAACTAAGCGACCTTAGAGAAGTGGGGTCTCTCCTACTGAAGGTTTATATAAACGTACCAGAGATCCTAAATTATGTAAATTTACCTAAAGTTGTTTAAATTAAAGTAATTTTGATTTTTTTGAATTATAACATGATTGTATTATTGTTTTGTTAACACAATGATGCCGTATCAATGCGTTCGTAGCTCCGATGTCAGCTCCATCGATGTGGGCGTGCTTGGTCTACTAAGTACAAAATAGCTGCCCGGTCACTTAATGCGTATGGATATCAAACCTCACCGAATGCTTAGCTATCATACTATACTGTGTGTAGGTACATTATAATTTCTAGAAAGCACCCGCCGACTCGTGTTCATTTGCTTAAACTTTCGATTTGTTATGAATTTATGAATAACTCTCGTTTCTCTCGATACTTTTTACTTGGATTGTTGAGTAACTTGTGTTTTGACTTTAATGACGCCTTATATGACAATTTTACTTATAATTCAATAGGTACGGTACATAAGTTAACATAATCATCGAAACTTAAATTTGGTGTGTAAGTAGTGAGCGTAAAGATAAGACCTCAGTTTTTGTAAGTCTTAATTAATATACAGTTTTTGCGCATAATTTAAATACCATAGCCAATTAACTTCACGGTTTTTTGCCACTGTTAGAAACTTCTAAGCATCCTGGAAACGATAACGTTTGTAAGGGGGATAGATTAAATTTATGCAAATCGCGAGCACAAGTGTATATTTTATGAAATGATACAAATGTGTGAATTACAGTTGAGCGTGTGACGTTCAACGAAATGAACAGCGTATAAATTTCCCTAACATTCCCACACATTAACGTCACCGCGTACCTACGCAGATGCTCCCAGTCTCTGTGTGTGTTCTGTACTGTCGTACGTTGGTTGCCGCTGTGTGAGTACACGTAGTCGTGCCCACGGTCTCGAGTACGTAAATCCGAAAGCTCTAAATACACTAAGCGACCTAAGTCCCGCGAACAAAGTTCAAATTCCTACGCGTATAATCGTTTCAATCGCATGAATAACGTTGTATCACTGTACCGTATTGTTTCATGTTTACGCGTCTCTGTGTGGTGAGGTTAAGTAGAGCGGCGTTATCTCGGCACAGAGATTCCATAGAGTTCGGATTAAGAAGATAAGCATTTAAAAATGTAAACATAATTTGAATATCGCGCTACCATATAATAAACGGTAATTAATCATATGAATAAATTGCTAATGAGTGTCGAAAAATAAATTAAGACAATGTAACATTTTTCGTGTTGCGTTTGTAAACATATCGATGTTTATTTGTAAAAATCTTGTACCGATCGTTGTAACAGTGAGTTACAAAACTGGCGATCTGGCAATAGACCGAATAGAGTAACAAATAATATAATTTCATAATTGTCGAGGGTTTAGCGCATTGGCCATCTAGTCTAAATGTCATCGAACGGGGTTTCGCAAGAGCGTCAATCACGGGCGGTCACCTACTTTCGCGATCGGCTGACGGCGATTAGTCGACTATGTACATTCACTGAGGCCTCAACTCACCTCCACGCTCTACGCAACAATTGTTTCTGTAGGAATCTTTTATTTATGGCAGCATCGAGCCGCGCTTGTGTGTGTGGGCAGTAAGCGACGGCGCCCGTGTTTTACCTGTGCCGTGACCCGAACAATCTAATTTGGACTGTGCACGCTGTTAGATAGAGCGCGTTTCGGTTCGGTACAGTCGCGTACAGAAATGCTCTACCGATAATAAGTCAACGCTCGAACTTGCCTGTTTGACAGGATTCCAACCGCGTCTGTCCCTGTTTGTTTATTGTAATCGGTTTGACAATGAGCTTAAGGTGCGGTTTCGAGTGATCTCAGGGCTCGCGCTCTCCTGTGATTGTTCTCTCCGCTACTCGCTGTGTTTGTGTTGGTATGATACGTCATTGTGTACCGGCTTACTGTAGATTCGCCTCTTAGCATCCATAATTGCTCGGCGACTGAGCGACTTTTAAAGCTCTTTGTTGATTAGTTTCGCGTTGATTTATTTAAGTTATTTAGTTTTTACACACTCATTACGAGTGTTCGGGCATGACTCTTTAGTTGGCGTGGGACTCTACTTAAATAAAAAATGACAAATTAAATCTACATATTTTGGATATTTAATTAGTTTAATGGAAACAAAAAATATACCTAAGTGTTATATTCAGTTATCTAATAATTTTATTATTACTTATTAATTGCAGGAAAATGTAAACATTAATCAATTCAGACGTCATTAATACAAAAACGAATGCTATTATGTAAATGATACAAACTAAAAAAAAGTAAAAAAAAATATTTTTGTATGGAATATGAAATTCGGGAGGTTTATTAAATTGGTGCGGCGACAAAAACCGTTGACGGCTCGCCGACAATCCGTGTAGATAACGGAAGGTCAATGAGGAGACGTCAGAGTCGTCAGACGATTGTTGGGTGGCAGTTGGATGCGGCGGAGGGACGAGGGGGGTACTGGAGGGGGGCGGTGCGAGCGAGAGCGCGAGATGGAGCGTCTCCCTCCCACGCGCCCGTCCGACCTCTTTGCAAGTGCGGCCCGCAAGGTCGGCCGCCTTAATTAATAAACTCACCGTAAAGTATTTGAGCCGATCGGAGACTACTACAATCTCACTCAGCCTTTGTCTAGCTATTGACCCGCGCCGAAGGCTTTTTCTCGCCGGTTGAACGCCCAAGACAAATACTGGACGCGTTATGATTATTGCCCGCGTGAGAGGCCATCCGATCGTGCCGTATAGTTTAATTTAATCCCATCACATCGGAGAAGTTGCACTTACCTGTAAAAACGATTATATGCAAATGATTTTATTTATTTTACTTATTTTAAATGTAGTTATCAGTTTACAAATGAAAATATAAAATGAAATATTAAATACTTATTTGTCCTCTATTTAAAGTAATAAAAAGTAACCTTCACTAATGAAACTGTTTGCGTACGAGTAGTAAATAATAATAATTTTAGTTGCTTATTAAAATATCATAAATAATTTTATTATTTTAATTAAAATAAAACTTTACATACGATGTTTCTGCAAAGGTAAAGAATATTGGTATTCCCATTTTCTTTTAAATCAAATACCAAAAGAATAAAAAATAAATAAGAATTTCTATTCAACCAGTAGTCGCAAGTAATAAATAAAATATAGCAAAAGTATTTTAACGAATTTACGTGCGAAATGATTTAAATTAATTTAATTTAATATTTTCAACTCCCAGAAAGTTCTTAAAGGGGCTTAGGTATGAAAATAGTGACCAACAAAATTTCAGAAGTGTTCATATTCATATTGAAAGTACTATGTTTGGATTTTTTATTACTGCAATCTCTTTTACTATTTCTATATAACACAAAATATAAATTCGGTATATATTTTCCCGTATTAAAAATGTATTTTGATTAAAAAACATTGTCTACATTGATGCGACTTTGACCATAATGTTAGTGGCAAAGTTTCACATAGGTTAATTAGAACCTTTTACTATTCTGATAGGAACACACAAAGGCTTTAAATCTACCGTACTTCACATTCTTAAGGTTGTGTATGTCCTTCTCTTAATTATCTTTTCACGTTGGAACTTTCAAAAGATTCATTATTGTTAATTATCACAAGTCAATACATCACTTTAAAACGTACACTAACAGAATATTAACCAACTTCTGTAAGAAAAACTCGAGTAAACTTCTTCAACAACTTGATTGAGATGCAAAATCGATGCAGTAGAACGGTGGGTGGTGGGGTTTAATCATCGGGGTGTCACATTGCAAAGGTGTACGAGGCTCATTCATAATAATTGACTAAGGGCAAATCGAACTTGCATATGGAGGGTTCCGTATAACCAGATTTTCAATTTCTTTGCTTTTTATTTTTTGCTAGCATAGCAGCAATAGATGTCAAAATTCAAAGTCAAATTTGAAATTCAATGCAACTTATTACGGTTTAATAAATAACAAAAACAGGCCAAAAATGCCGGTTCCTGTACGAGTATGAACGCTTTTTTAACTTTTATATTTTTTAGTATTTGTCGTTTTAGCGACCAAAGTAATACATATTAAAAAAAACTGTGTTAAAAATCAAGTGTTTGCTACTGTTCAAAAGATAGAGCCTCGCGAGCTTAGTAATAGAGTCCCGTTTTTACCCTTTAGTTACGGAACCCTAATAAACAACTATACAAGAAATTGTTTCGCCTCGTAACATGTTTTATGGCAAATTGGCCACCTGACAGCAGGCTGTCATCGTCACCTTAGCACCTGCAGTATATTAGTCGACCTTGTATACCTGCGCTTGCGACCATTCTTAACCCGATGTTTCAGTGTTTATGATGTCATCGATAAAGTATTAGTTGAGTGAGAATTAAATGTCTAAATAAATATTTTTTGATGACGCCCGCGAATTAATTATCCATGGCTTAAACGGTGAAGGAAAACATCGCGAGGAAGTTTACATCTGCACTTAGCCAGCTATGGTTTAAATCCTTCTGTCTTCCCTTTAGACTCTTCTGGTCCGTGCCCAGCAGTGGGACAGTAATTAATTGGCGAAGACCATAATATCGTTTTAAACTAATTAAAATAATTAATGAGTGCGTACTATTTTTAGACTCTACTCTCTACCGCCCAGTCTCTACTAGTCTCTATCAGACTCTACCCATACATACGTACCACGCGTAAAATAGAGCTGAAGTCTATGTAAAAACAGACTCGGAATAATAAACCGATCAAAAACGTTACTTACGTTCCGTTATAAAAATATCGTAAAAATATTATTGATAGAAAATACCTAGTATAGTAGTAGATATGTAGTACATACTTATATTTTGATAGTTTAATTTAATTACTTTCCGAAAAAATATCTTCATGTGCTTTCGTGGGCTTTCGAATAATACAGCAATCACTCTCAGCAATCTAATTCATACAATCAAATAATTTTTATTTTTTACATTCAATTGTAAGGTCACATTTATTATTATACCTTATTGCGTTAGTTCAACATTATAAAAATAGATAAAATTAAAATAAATTTAAAAACTTTCACTCGAAAAATAATGCTGGCCACATATTTAATTTACTGTAACGCTGTATTCGTGATTTAAAAAAAAAAGAACAAGTGTATTATGGCGGGAAACGGCACATGTCAAGGATGATGTTTGTGGAGGTCTTGGAATTAAATAAAAATAACTAGCTGGATTCAAGTCTTTCATTGGAGATATCCCCAACACATTATTATTCAAGAACTAAAGAGAAAACGAACAATGAAGATGTAAATATCATTTCAATTATTCCCTGTTTCAATCTGTCGTTTTGATTGCAGGTTGTAAACTGTTGGGTTTATTGTATGGTCAGTTATCCTACTTCCGAACTCTGTATGAATATTTATAAGTAACTCTTTCTTGGAGATTAATAACACGCAAGAAGTTTCATTTTTACGACGTTCGCTGACGTCGGTCGGTAGTACCTACTAACTAATTACGTAATTGTATTGACGTAAATATCATCTCAATAAAAGTATCGACGTTCAGTTAATTGTGTGATAAAACAGATGTAAGTATGTCTAACACTGAGTTGGTAAGGGAGCGATCTGAGATCAATTAATCAAAGAATCGAAATTTTAGGCCAAAAATAGATTATTTTAATCGATCTCCAGCAATGGTTCAATTCAGTGAATCGATTTTTCATCCTAGAAGGTCAAAAGTAGATCTTTTCGAAGTTGGTTGAAAGTACCTATTATATACATTTTTTGCTGACGGATATGCATTTGTGCTTATTTGGTCCTGAAAACCTTTTTTCGCTGTCTTCGCCCGTTCAAGCTGAAAAGATGGAAGATCGATTCTTTGGATCTTGATTTTTTTGTAAATCGATTTATTACACTTACACTTACACTTCGATTCGAATCGATTCAAGAATCGATATTTTTCGGAAAGAATCAACATCCCTAATATTTAATACTGAATTGGTTATGGGATTACTATAAATAGCGGTTTTGCGAGTAACTGGACTGACGGCTAACCGCGGGGCACGAAGAGTGCTCGCATGCGCATAGACTGCATGTAATACCTGTACGTGCAGTACACATGCAGATAAGTATATTTGCATACACAGTAAATAAAGCAATTAAATTTAATATATTTTATTCAATTTGCATTAAGTAGGTACAACTTTTTATCATATTATTTAACCAGCATTTTATTAGAAGACAACATTAATACTACGTTAGAAATAAATTAGAAAATGTCAAACTTACAATACAGATGAAAGGATCTTTATTACCGTGTAGTGAATTAATTGATGTAACTAAATTTATTTAAAAAACAGTTAACAGAAGATCGTTTAAAATGCTGACCCACTTATTGATAATATTAATATTACGTAAGTACTTATTTAATTTTGTCTTGTGCTATTGATTTAAAAAAAAAACCCCTTTTTGTAATATCGAAGGGGGAGTCTACGTGCAAGTTATTTTTCCAGAGCGGTCAACAATATGCACACTTAAGACCGGTAACTATGGCAATCCCCCCCTTTTTCTAGAACTGTGTACGTCTCTAGAGTTATGAAGCCTGATGAATAAGTGGACTTAAAGGAAATAGTGGAAAAAGCAATAATTTTTTAAATCGTAATTTTACTTCCAACATTTGAAAGATCTAATTTGGGTAATGACACCTACATACGGAACGGTATTTTACCGGAGAACGTGTCGTGTCTACAGGCATAATCTTTGTGTACCTATACTTCGGCGCACATTGTTACTCGCTTATGTAAGTCGGAGCGTCTTCCACTTTCGAATCAAGTTTATTGACACGGCAAGCTCGACAAATGCCTGCCCGTTTCACAGTTACATCGGAGTCGGTTGCTTTGATTATACGTAATGCAGCTTACGCATGAACCATGTTTTATGAATTTATTAAAGGAAAATAATCGTGCTTTATGCGCAATCTGGGGCGATCTCAGCAATTTGAATGCGCATCGCCAGAATCGGCACCTTAGTAGATCATGCGGAAAAGAAAATGAATACCTGTGTAATGAATATTTGTCCATTGCACAAAATTCTAAAGTGTGGCGAGTTTATATTTGCATGTAAAGGTATTTAGAAACACTTAACTATGCTATTTTAGTCTCAGTTGATAGAAAAAAAACACGATGGTTCGATGAGGGTTACGTTACGCCTGACAAGGTATAATGGTTCATGTGCACAGGACTTAAGCGCCCCACTCAGTGTTGCCACTTTTTGGAAAAAAATCGGACAATCGGTCTCCAGGGACGAACGGATTTCGATCCAATTTAGGTCATCAAAAAGACTGCAGGAAAAAAGATTTTTTTGTATTTATGTGCTTTCTTTCTTAATTTATGAATTCTGAACCATACCAAAATTAGAACAACGCACGAACAAGAACGTTGCGCGGAATGATGGCGCCTCGCATATTATTAAAATCAGGATTTTATTAAAAATGGTTGCCGTACGCGGGACGATATCGAAATCGGGACTGTCCCAGAATAATGGCGACGTGTGGCAACATTATTCCCACCGTCCTACCGGCGAATCGCGATCGTATTCCGCCGTAATATTCTCGTTTCAACACAACCGGATTTAACCAATGCAAGGGTTACGCCAAGTGAAACGCACATACTAATACTAAGCTAAATGTAATTAGTCGTCTGTTCATACTACACGTGACATGTTAATGTACGTTCGCGATTACGTTTTTTGCTTCACTTGACGTCAAATGGTGGAAAAACGTTGACCGATCGCGTACTTAAATTCGTATGTAAATTTATTATAAAAATATTAAAATTAAAATTATAAATTTTGATTAGGTACAAAAAGTACTAAATTTTTCATTAATTTTCAAATGGAAAACTACTGTTTGAGTTTTTGTTTTCAGAGTTAATTGAATAAGTATGCACACGATCGGTATACGTATCAACGTCAAAGAAAACAGATAGCAATAAATAATCAGATTATGATTTATGCGTGTTTGTATTAAGGTGTATGTTAATTGTATGTAGGTATCATTCGCGATTGAGTTAACTGGTGTAATGATTAAGTTTTAATGGTAATAAATAATAGTGTAATCGGTTGTGGCGTACAATCGCAGTCAGTGCTAAAAGCTCACTAATCACAGCTTAAATCGCTAAGCTCCTTTCGTCAGGTTCCGCCACTTAAAGTGCGGGCTTTCTACGGCGAATTTGTAACGAAAGAAATTATATTTGTGAAACATGCTGTTTTAGTTCAGGGTTGTGGTCATTAATGACATGTGTTTGCCAGTTTTTTTTTTATTTTCTTACTTCTAATTTTTTATATTTATTTAGTGTGTTTAGTTATTTTAACGTAATATTCATGTTACTTGAGTTCGGAAATGAAATGTTCATAAAAAGTTGAAATATACTTGAAAGGTAAAATAAACATTCTAAAAAAAGATCAATAATCGATACTGCCAAAGCAATAGTCGTTCAAACATTTCCTATTATTTATTACCTTTCGTGAAAAAATTATACGTTCAATACATATTGTATTCGTCGTATAGAGACGGCGCTACCAAGCACATAAATAAGTTTGGCTCAGTGTTTGACAAGCAAGGTATAAGGTAACGGAAAACTTAATAAATTTAATAAAGTGACAAACTTAAGTGGCTGTGTGTGGATTTGACTAATATGTTTACATTTCATGATTTATTTATTGATTTATCGATAAATAACTCATGTTTGAGTTTTTAAAATATCAACTTCTTGAAATCGATGTGAAATTGACAAATATCTAAAAATGCTATAAAAATTGCAGTTTATAAGTCAGACGAAATTCATTCAAAACAAGTAAAATAAAACATTTGAGGTAAAAACTTGTTAAAGTATCATTCCAAGGTATACCTACTAACTAATAATAAATTGTATTTAAGGTTATTATTCTGAAATTTTAAATTAAAACCTTCGGCACGTAGCCGGCTAATAAATAACTTAAACGTGGATGACATACAAACAATACATCTCTTGCTCGCGGCTCGGGCGAGCACGCACACACGGACACGGCACATGTAGATTATGTTATTATACTTGAATGCTTAGTTGTGTAGCGATCTAGAAGGGGTACCATTTTAAAATTTGTCCGGGACATAAATGTACAATGTAGCGATGATATTTTGTGCCTAATTATTAATTAGTAACATAATATACCTAATTAGGTCAAGTAATATATTATAATATTCAGTTATTGTTATTAAATACGATAGTGTGGATGACCTTAATTGCCATAACTGATAAGTATGCCATGACAAATAAAAGCTTGTAAAAATTAAACTTTGCTTTTATTTTATAGTTTTCATGTTGGTAAATAGGTAAAAGTCTTTTTTATATTTAACCTAACGATAAGGCAGGCGGGCTAGCTGATGGAAATCAGTCACCGTCGCCTATGGACATTTGCAACACCAGAGGAGTCGCCAATGCGTCGCCGGCTTAGTCCATCTATTTTTCAATGTTTATTGTACAACATCAAATATTTAATGTAGGTAAACACTGTAAACCGCGTTGAATGTTAATGCTGTATAAATAATTAATATATATACAAAAAAAACATTAAAGCTACAATAATATGTAAAAGGATTATTCCCGGTATGACTGAATAGCTGGTAACATTACATAGAAGCCAGCTAGCAGTGTATTTGTAAAGTGGACTGTAATCGTTAGTCACTGACATCGAAACGCACCGCGGAGTGAAATCGAACAGATATGACACGCTTTTGATTTCTAATTATTTTTATAATCAACACCCATTTTCTTGGTTATCTTGAAATACTGCGAAACATTTGAATAACACATAAAATGTGATATATTTTGCATACTTAAATACTTTTACTGACTTTTTTTACTTCGTTAATGTCAGACGAAGCAGGCTATACTACATGTAAACAGAATTCAATAAATCTTCAACTTTTGACAAATTACTGTCGTACGAACCTTATTTGTAACGAACACGTAAATTATTTTTTAATCGTTGCAATTTGTACTCTCGAACTCTCGAAATTATGATATGAGAGAACGAAATCATAAACACCTAATTGCTGTAAAAGTAACCAGGCTAATGATTGTCATTTCTACCCGCAGCGAGCGTTTACATCATCTTTGATAGCATCTCGAAAGCGTATAGAGCGTGTAGGCATTTACGTGGAGACTGGAGACGAGCGCCCACTCGCTACCGACCTCTGATTTTACTCGGATTCAAACGAGTATTACACAGTCGAGTTGAGATGTACGTAATGAGTGAGACAATAAGTGTAAAGGGGATCCTCTTCACATTTCAGATGATTTGCCGCGAGCACACGTTCGACGAATTTTGAATGGTATGTGTTAACGTAAAATTAAGAAAACAGATATTACACTTACTTATTTTAGCAAATTTCGTAATTGCGTTGCGTATATTAAAAGCTAAGGGAAAAATAAGTAAATTTAATATATCTGATGCGGTTATAAGAAACATGTTCATATTCAGTTGTTGTATATTTTTATTTACACTAATATATTTATTAATATTCATTACTCGATATTATCAAAAATGATTGTTACACTATTTACAGTACTTGTCATATATTTATTGTATATTAAATATTGAATACACAATTTATGCATTGATTTAAAAATAAGCCAATCTGAAAATACGCGAGCCAGTTCCAACATTGCAGTAACGGCAGCGCGGCGCCCGAACGACGTTAGCTCCATCGGCCCTTGCTAAGCAAGTAGTGTCGACCGTGTTAGCTCCGTCGATGCTTGCTAAGCAAGTATCGGTAGTGGCGGTGTCGATCGTGTGCGCAGAGGCTTTGATTTCACCCGCACGGACAGGTTATGGGACCGGAATGCGCCGTGGCATACGGCTCGGTTTAATAAAGCGCGCACTTGCTTGCTACTTTATTACTTTTTGTGCTCATAAATAAAAACGCTTTCGAGAAAAAACAATTTATGCCTAACTAGCCTCGCTCGCGGCTCCGCTCGATACTTTGATTAGTTTCTGTATTTTGAATAAAAGCGCCATCTGTAAAAGCGTAGCGTTAGCCCTGGTTGTTGATTTAATGGTGCCCTTATAATTCTTCAAGATCAAAACTTAAATACACGCATAATACGCTTTACATACCAGTAAAATTTGTTCTTAATTATTGATTAAACTAACAAATAAACAAACACAGTTTTACACATATATTTAACATACAAGGATTGGTTCCGACGACCTAATGCTTGTGTCTGTATTTTTTGTTAGAGGTCAAATGCTTTCGTTGCATAATTGTTTTAAATAATCTGAACCTCTGGATATAATGTTTTACGCTTTCATAAGACGGACAATCGACGATAATTTATTTGTTTATTATTACTACTAACGCCCATTACCAATAACCAATTTATCCTATATTTTGCCAATCAAAGATCGTATTGCTATCTTCGTATTGCTTTTAATTATGTTTATTTTGATTAAATTTTTACTGCCATATTAAGTATTTACTATGTACCATAACAATATCGTTTTTATTGAATAATATTAATTATTTTAACAATTAATATGCTAATGAGTTCATTTATTTACATTTTTTTCTTTTGTTTTAAATGCATTTTAATGCAATTACTCACGTCTTTTAATTTTCAAAAAATTATCATAATGTGCAACAACACCGATATCAAATTTTAATTATTTACCAAATCTTGGTATATGTATATTATATCCTTACTTGTATATTAAATTTACGTTTTGTTTAAATTTGCAGAATTTTATTGTGGAAACAAATTACATGACCCTCTTTTTACATACCTTACGTGGGTACTAATAAACAATTAGCATATTTATTGGTTTGGTATAATCTAAAAAGTTTAAGTATATTTTTATTTAAATATACCTACTAAATAATTATAATTTTCGAAATAATAAAACTTATACTTTAGTCATATTTAGTATCTATTCGTGTCACTTCGACCCCAAAATTCAAAACATGTAAAAGTTTTTTTACACATTTTGAAAAAGGAGAAGGATTTGGCTGTATGTATTTTGTTTTAACTTTTAAGTAAATTCCGTGATCGACCGCTCATTAAACTGAAATAGTATTTGTTGCATTAATCATGCGAAATTTTGTAGTTTTAGTACAAGCAGTAAGTAAGTAGTAAAGCAAATAGTATATAGTTAAAATACAGTGTAGGTATATTTGGGTACCTTAATTAAGTAAATCTAATGGATGATTTAATTGAATTAGCGCCGTTTAATTACCAATTATGTTTCATTGGCGATTTAACCGACTTCAAATAGAAATGATTATTCGAGGTATGGCTTAAAGAGGCGAGATTTAAGTTTAATGGTAGTGGATATAGTCCGTCTTTATAAAGAAAACGATACGACTACACTAGGTCATATAGTCTGTAACTTTAGTGGTCCACTTTTTTATTTCCCTAGCCATTCCATACCTTTATTGTTCTGCAATATTACTTAAGACGATGTATGAATAGAATCAGAAATAATTCTCACCATTAAATATGGTTATCTTAACTATATTGAAAGTTATATCGTAAAGTGGGAGAAGAAAGTCAGTAACGGTGAAGTTCATACAAACGCCATACTAACACAAGATATAAAGTGAAGTATTTATGGAAGTGTTAGAAATGAACGGAATACAGAAGCGGTAAGCCGGTATAGCAGTGATAGCCCAGTGGCTAAGAAACTCGTCCTCTCGATCGAGGGGTCCGAGGTTCAAATCCCAGGCAAGCACCTCTGATTTTTCAAAGTTATGTGCGTATTAGAAATTAATTATCACTTGCTAAACGGTGAAGGAAAACATTGTGAGGAAACCTCCATACCTGAGAGATTTAATAAAAAAAATCTCAAAGGTATGTGAAGTCTACCAATACGCACTTGGCCAGCGCGGTGAACTATGGCCTAATCCTTCTCATTATGAGAGGAGACCCGTGCCCAACAGTGGGACAGTAATGGGTAGTTGATGATGATGACTATGAAGCCGGTATATAGTGGAGTTACCAACTATTTAATTGTTGCCTGGACTTGGAACAAAAAAACTCAAACATTTCGGTAAAATTAAAGTTTTCAAGGATATATCCCCTTTATCGACGTTTGTTTATGTGCTGCACATCTTAGTGTTAATAATGTATTGAATGAGAAATGATAGTGTTTTTTTAGATTTTTTGTCTGTACGTAATAACCACGGACGGAAAAGTGTTCGGATTTTACATATTAACTTTTTATGATTTCCTTCGGACTCCCGGATGCTCTTTTAAGTAGTACAAATCGAGAAAAAATCTTTAAAGCGGCTGTACTAACTTAAATGTAAAAAGGTTTGTTTTATAACAAAATGCATTTTTTGTAATAAAAAATAAACCAAAAAAATAGAGAATGTGGAATAGTTTTTGTTAATTATTCTAATGCAGACCCTCTATTTATAAGCAGGAACAAAAATAACATTAACTATTAAATAACCATTTTCTCCAGATATTTCATCAAGCACTACCCATACAAACATAAGTAGGTGTAGACAGTTTAATATCTAAGTTTAGGCCACACAGTGACAAAATACTCTTAAACTCATCATGCATTAACTGGTACTCTATTTATAAGTTTCAATATCAACGTAGCCCACGCAGTGCGTAGCGCTCGTAGGCGTCGCGTCCGTGACGTCACGGCCCTACGCTCTGCTACGCCTGCTACGATCGCGTCACAACCCAACCTCTCACTACGATATGATTCTATTCTGGTGTGAGACTTAAATACGTGAATGGATTCAAGTCGTTCTTATTTTTAGATCCTGTCGTTTTATACAATAATCAACTTGCCTGTACCATATTATTATATACGGAAATTTAAAATTCAGACAAGAAAATTATTAAAAGTTATCAATTCCAATTATTCTGTAGATTTTATTACTTTATTAGTGAAATGTTTAAACACAATATAAATTACGTCTTCAACAAATCACCCTCTAATTCCGGAGTCAAAACAAAGTTATATAAACAACGACGGATAGGCACGTTTAATTAGTTAAGTAACAACTCAATCGTAACAAAGAGAAAACGTGTAGAAAGTATCAAAGAGTATGTCACCGAAAATAATCTCGTAAGTAGGTAGTAATCATTAAAAACGTATGTGCTAAAGTGGCGAAAAATATTTTTGGCAGCGCAGGAACGAAGACGCGTTCCAAGAAATGTCACGGATTGTCATCGTGTTTTCAAATCATTCTTTCAATTGTTGTGGACTGGTTACAGGCCCGTGTGTCCACTGGTTTCATTATCGCAGTTAAACGAGTAACGAATAAGCGAGTAAAAGATAGAACAAGACGCGAGTGCCATATATAGCCTAATCATGAATGTAATGATTAATGAATGAATAAAATTATAAGGATGATAATAATAAATGATAATTGAGAATAAGTGCCAATGGCATGACAGAGTTTATTTTCTAGTCACGTGATAGAGTCATATTTTGTCAGATGCTAACCTCACAAAACACAACGCATTTATTAATAAATAAAACTTATTTATTCCTATTTTTGAAGACAAATTGGGGTGCGGATAATGCGATTATGAGATAAGGTATCAAACTTATAAACCAGAACTCAGAAAGTCACATTTACATTTTCCTTAAATTATACGCAAAATGAACATATCAATTTGTGTCTAGGCGGTGACAATTAACCGGTTTGACAAGTCCTCATGTCTTTTATACTTAATTTTTGTATAAAATCGTCTTGTTTTTGTTATCGTTAATCGTTTGTTGTGTATTCTCTGACAGTGATACAATGTCCTATATCGCCAAATAGTTTAAGTTTATAGAGCGCATGTTGACTATATTTTCATACGAAAACTTCCATCCAGCATCATACTGACACCATCTCGGAATAATTGACGTTTTAAATATATTTCAAAATGACTTATTAGTAATAAGTTATTACCAATTGGTAATAACTCGTAAATGACATATCCTTCCCATTTACGGTCTTTTTTCTCACATCTCACTATAACTAAACGTTTTGTTTATATTATATAAAATCACTTTGCTGTTTTTATCGCTAATTGTTTGTAGCTCATTGTCAGACAGTGTTACGATGCTTATGTCGCCAAATTTCACTGCCCACGAGTCGTTCGTGCGACGTGCTACGTTTCCATTTTACAACGATAACACTGAATAAGTGTATCATGCCATGTCAAATTTGACAAAGCTTCTTTGCCAAACTATACAAATAATGAAACGATATTAGTCTCACAACAAAACATGTCTCATTTATTTTGTGTTATTAAGTAGAGAAAATATGAAAGCCTAGAAAATGATGGGTCCAATTTAATAGTAAAACTCTACATAAACTGGATTGAGAGCAATTTAACTGAAGAATACAAGTAATCAATATGTCAATATGACGAAATAAACCAAAGTTTGTCGATATGATTAAATAATTATTTTTATATTATCTTTTCAATTGCATGGTTTAGTAAGACAGGTTAGAGTTTTTGCACCACATATATTTTTTAGGACATTATTTGAATATTCCCAGACATACTTTTCTTTGCGATGTTTTATTCTGCTGTTTGAGTCGAGTCATAATACATTAATTATATTATTATAAATATACAAAATGCTTCATGAAAATTTAATGGTTGGATTCGAATGCCGGCCTTCGGTATTGGACTTTGGAATTCATAACACTGGGTTATTGCTTCTTGTCACGTCAAGATGCCGAAGAAAAATAATTTTATTGCTAACTAGCTTTTATCCGCGGCTTTCCTCATATTCATAGTTATTTATATACCCCACGGGAATGGTACTGTTTTTCGGGATAAAATATACCCTTCATTCGTTTTTAAACCTGAAAAAGCGTGTACATGATTTAATTAGAAATAAGTTATGTAGTTAAGGCGTGAATGAATAACAAACGAACAAACTCACATTCACGTTTACAATATTAGTTAATTTCATTGGTAGTATTCATAATAATTGTATTAAGATGAATCTTGCAGAAGATTCCAGTGTAAGTATATCCTAGAATCAGTCGTGACCGATCCAATAGAATGTAGATCTAAGTAGAATGCTTCACTGCTATGTAATCAATTGGATTGATGTTTGCGAGAACAGACTTTCTAAAATCTTAATTCAGTTCAAAATCGACTACTGTACCATTGTATGCATGATTGACTCTTCGATTGTGACTTTAATTTTATTTGTAATTTAATTATAAATCTATTCATTTTTTTATTAATACTACGTTCACTTCAATCGAAGTAAAGATAGTTATTTAAGATTAGAGATCATCTTAATCTAAAGAAGCATATATACGAACAACTAAACTTTAGTATTAATTTGAAATCAGAATCACTGTGAACGTATTCAAGCTCAAGTATACATTAAAGCGACCAGACTTGTCGCAATCAATTCTCTTTGTAATGGGTACAGCTCTTTAGGTAAACATTCCTCATGATAAATGCTTTACTTACCTGTCGCGACCGCGGCGCGCGTTTCAATAATAACCGTGATATTGCGATGATACGGACTGGAAAAACTCGTTCGGTGGATGTCGATATCCTTAAAGGCTTACAACTTACTATTCGCCGCAAAAAACTCTTTGTCTCCGCTGAACGTACATTGCGCAAAACGTTGCAAGTGTCCAAAGCTTTGGTGGTGTAACTCCGCGTTGTATAGTTAGCATGTCGATTGTTGCAATGTACGTTTGGCGGCAGTTCAAAATACAGCAACTGTAGTGCGATGCCAGTGAGCGGCTTTCATTCATGCCGCCCCGGGCTACGTACCTCGCGAGATCTCATCTTCCAATTACCGGCCGCGTTCGTATGCTCTACTCAGCGATTTTTGTAATTGTAGCCGATAGTGCCAATATTTCCATAAAGTATCACGGCGTTAAGAAGCCGTGGATTTATTGATTCCCACGACGTTTATTAGCTGTAACGATTTTGTTGAATTAATAGATCGCACGGCGGTGAACTTTGAGTGGGATGGATTATAAAGATTAAGAAGTTGAGAGGTCTTCAATCGCGTTGAAAGGATAATCGCCCACTTGAAGGGCTAGGTTACATCTTCAGAGCTTTGTGAGCGGTACGTGCGTGACTTATTGAAAACATTTCGACATAAGTGAGCATTTTCGAGGGCCAGCCGCTGTGGTGGCGCATTGTGCTGGTGGATTACACAAACTATACTGTGCGCAATCGCTCAGCGTTTCACAATCGCGGGTTCGCCGACCGACACCAATACCTAAATTAATTTTCTTTTCGGGCCCGCGTCGCGTCGCTCATTGTTCAATTTGTGACTCTGATTTTGGAGCGCGGACCATTCGCTTGGTGACACGGATTTGCTTTCGAGATGGACTCTCACTAAATCTTCACTTACACGACTCACCTTCAAATTTTAGTATTCATGTAGTACACACATATGATCAGTCTACCTATTAGCTATTTTTAATTACGGGTTTACTTATACGATTCTCTTCTTTTTTCGAATTATCTAATTTTGAAATGAAATTGTATTGAAATAATCTATTTCTTATTAAAAATGTAATTAGGTGCTTCTTTTGTTATCGTTGACATTTTAAGTAATTATTTTTCAAATTGCAAATACTTTGTTGCACATGTAAATTCCTATTTATAAAACGCTGATATTTTCAAGTTTGAACCATTATAATGTTAATTTAGTTTTGGTTGTTGATGGATTTTATGACTGCATGCATAAATCTTGTTGCGAATTCTTGTTTTGTGTGAGTCACCGGTGCCCAACGTTCAATGTTTTTGGTTAAACAAGAGGTTGGACGCAAGTTTGTAATGCGTAATCGGACGCTTGAAGGAAATACCGAATGATATGACAAAGGAAAAAATGTCACCTAGCGAGATATTGAAATGATGTATAATTTAAATATAAAATATGATGGTTAGTGATAGCCTAGTGGTTAGGAAACTCGGCCTCTCGATCGAGGGGTTCGAGGTTCAAATCCCAAGCACGCACCTCTGATTTTCAAAGTTATGTGTGTATTAGAAATTAATTATCAATTGCTAAACGGAGAAGGAAAACATCGTGAGGAAACCTGCATACCTGAGAGATTTATAAAAAAAAAGAAATCTCAAAGGTACCTATGTGAAGTCTACCAATACGCACTTGGCCAGCGCAGACTATAGCCTAATGCTTCTCATTATGAGAGGAGACCCGTGCCCAGCAGTGGAACAGTAATGGGTTGTTGATGATGGTTTATTGATTTAGATGTTAAAAATTAGGAAGCTGTTTAAAAGACAATTATGACGTTTCTATAACTTAAATAAGATAGGTATAATTAAAACATTGGCTTGACATTACACGGCCACATGGACAGAGAGAAAGAAGAGTAAGGCTGGTTAAACGCTAACCTTGGCACAGTGAGCGAGCGACAGTGGTAGCTTAGTGATACTCAACAACAAATCTTTAAAACATCATTTTTGGATAAAATTATTTAGACTATATCGTAAGCCGTTATGACAAATATGTAATTGTCATAATTTTGAATATAACTATGCCGTAATGAAGTCTGAAATGACCATTGAAGCCTATAGATAGGTAGACAAATCAAATATAGGACTCTTGTCTCTACAAAAAGTTAAGCACACGTGAGTGGATATATTTGAGTATATATTGTATGATCTCGTAAATATAATCCAATTGCAACTCCAACGAAATAGCATCTATACTATACGCGTCAGGAGTTACACGGAAATAGGTGCGGCGTGCACGTGTGGAAGATCGCCTGAGCCGCAACACTGAGCCGCAATCGCCGCAGCGGCGCACCGAACTCATTAGGAAGTAGCTGTACACTACAATCACTTTCCGATCACCGCAAACATTTCGTTTATGACCACGTCGGCCATTGCGTTGCCAGTTAGCGAACACACGGCGTGACATTTTACGAGTATAACTGTAACAAGGTCAGTTACCGTTAGTGCCGCCACCTCTCTGAGATACGCGGGACAGATTTTGTTGTTGTTTAAACAGAAAATAGAATTTTCTATGAAGTCTAGGGTAGTGTTATTTTAGCATAGGTAGAACTACCACTAACGCTCCTTGACGACCCGCTTGCCGGAGCAGCCACCAAACTGGTATGACTTACAATCGGTTACGGGTTTGACCTCTGGTCAGGCGAGCATGCAGTTCACCTGATGCCTACTGCCGCCTATTGCCGGCTCCGGCGACACCACCGCTACACTTATTTCTATATAGTAACCGTAATGTTAAGCGCTGCTGTGTTCTGGTTTGAAGGGGGTAAGGGAGAAGTACTTATCCGCGGTATTCCAGCTTAGCCCTGAAGGATAGGGGCGCATCTGTTGCCGACCTCAGTTAGGAACCTAAATTTATCTGGGGTTGATTTCAAATGTCCATGGGCGGTAGTAGCCACTTACCATCAGTTGGAGTGCATGCATAAAAAAATCAAATATAATCCCGAATTTTATCTCACAAAATATGACAACTATACTTTCTGTTATTAAGAAGTTATTGCTACTTTACCGTATGGTCAAAATGAAGAGCCATAATGGATTTGAATGTCAGAACGAAGGCTTCATCGATTTTGACACGCAACCTTTGTAAACAGGCCAACGAATGTATGACATCGATATCAACTACTCAAGGACTCTAAATTTTAATGTAAGCCCTTTGAAAGGTTACTAGTACACTTCGGTCGGGGAGGTACCAACCACACCTGTTTCTAGCGTGAGCAGTTCTTACGCTTTGGTGGTAGGATGATGCTGGTTGTCTTATTAAGCGGCCATTTTAATTCTTAGACATGACAAATTATTTATGATCGGCTTTTTTATATATATTATAGGAGCAGCAGACGCGCATGCAGTCCACCTGATGGTAAGTGGTTACTGCCGGCCATGGACATATGTAATCAACCCTAGATAGGATTAGTTATTCCTGACTGAGGTCGACCACAGATGCGCCGCTACCCCTGAGGACTAAGCTGGAACGCTTCGGAAAAGTTTGTCTCCCTTCACACAATTGAAGGCCAGAACACAGCAGCGCCTTACACTGCTGATAGGAGGCAGGAATAGGTGTGGCGGTGATGCCGCTGGAGGCGAACCACAAAGGATTCTACCACCTTTAACAGGCTTCAGGTAGAGTCATGATTCTATATGGAGTTGGTTCCAAAAGTTCATGAGTAACCACTTATCATCAAGTGGACTGTGGAGTATTTCCTAATGCAATCTTATAAAAAAAAAGTAATCTACATACAATTGATTTATGATCTTTCATTTGTATTATATTATAAACACGATCAGTAATTAACTCTACTTGATCATAAAAAGTTTAAACACGTTATAAAACAAACGCTATGTAAAAACATTAAAATAATTGTTCACTTTATCGATAAAAACGTCTCAAACAGTACCAGATCAATTTGCTTCATTGGCTTAAATTATTCATTTGTAAATGATATTTTCTATGATTATTTATAATATAGGAGTTACAGACGTTCATGCAGTCTATCTGATGGTAAGTGACCACGGAAATCTGCAATCAACCTCAGATATGATTAGATTCCTACCTGAAGTCGCCCTGATGTAATCGACGCATTTGTTTTATAATTTGACCCATATTTTTTTGGATATAATTTGATTACCTAAAATTCCATATCCTTTATAACTTAAATACGGTAATATTTTAGTGTTAAGGGTCTGTAGCTGGCATAAGGAAGACTGAAACCACGAAGAGACCTTTATAATTACATCTGAAGGAACATCTTGCGATCAGGCCATCCATTACACAAGTTACTGAATCAAGGACGCTTTGCCATCAAAACTGAAATTGCACTGAACTGTTTTAGTTGCATAATTGTCTTTAGTATTTTTATAAGACAATCATGAAACTAGACACAGTTTTGTGGGAGAGTCGAACATTTTCTCCCGTTGGGAAATGAACCTGAAACTCAGCGGCTAAATGTTGTTTTTCTATTACATCTACATCACTCGGCGGCGCAATACTTATAACAATTAAGATGAATTTGAGTAGTTTTAAGAATTATATAATTTTTGTTTACTATCTCCTCTCAATCTCTACGGAGATTCTTATAATTTTTCGATTAATACAGATAAACTGTGGTTTTTATCTTAACCTCCGTTGAGAGATTCATCTTAAACATCAGCAGACATATCCACCAAATTATGTTAGGTAGCAACTTTTACCTTGCCCTTTTTCATTGGAGGCCCTTTCTAGCTTGTTATTGGGTGATCCGGACAATTTAATCTAACTAAATATAATTCGAATGAGATTTATATATCTACGCATATCATTTGGTTAACCCAATAATAATAGTTTGTAAAAGTTAGTTAACTTGTTGACAAAGTTAATTATTATACTTATTCATACATACATATATATCAACCCTTCCTACGTATAATATTGTAACCCACAAAGGTACCTTCTCGTTTTTATTACATAAATTGCCTTATTTTAATGTCTTTATCGACATTAGTAACGTTATAAAGCGTATATATATATATATATATATATATATATATATATATAGACATACCTGAAGAAATGTAGATTTTATTCGCATTTTAGCATATTTTAAACTTAGAAACGCTCTCCTGTAAAGTTGTCATTTTGCAGTTACGATATTATACGTAGGAGGGGTCGATATGATACGATATCGATACGGTACATACATAGGTCGAAAAACATTATTTGCAAAGTACCTTAGAAAGTGTGTATCTAGGTTCATTCAAAACCCTAGGTGCCTACACATGAGATGCTTTCCCTATTGCAATAGCAATTGGTTACGTAGTATTGCAAGGAGCGACCTGCGTTGCGACATTTAGACTATCCGTTACGTAACGTCGCCGAGACGGCAACGGTACGGTCGCAGCCTACGTGATTAACTGGTAATGTACAAATTATTTTCAAATGCTTATGTATTTTGCAGTGTATATTCATATAGCTTTGGTGTAAGCTAGAAAACATAGACATATGTATGTAATCGAATTTAGGTCTTATCTTATTTGGAGTCTGTCATATGTTTCTGTGTAGCAATTACCATTTAAACATTGATGGTGTACGGTTGTTTGTTCCTTTTACTATTAAAATGCATTTTCATTTAATGCTTAGTAGTAACCTGGAAATTCAACGTTGATCGAAAACCACTTTTCATTCTTTAGATGATACGCATTCCTGTTAGCCATTTCCTTTCCGTAAAAAGTAGGTAAGTACATAGACAATAGAACCTCCTTTTTCAAAGTAAAATGTATCAACCTAGATGTTTTTTACCTAGAATAAATTTGATTAAATTCCTTGACTACATATAAATATTCAAAAACAGATTACTTTATTTACTAAACCAAACCAAATGACAATTAAGTAAACGGTCACATTAATAAATAGTAGGCTTAAGCGTATGAGAACTTAAGCGTATCATCATGAATGCCAAACTTTTCCAACCAGTAAAGCCTAATCTTATATGACGATTAGGAGAAATAGAAAACATCAAAACGCAATTGATTGGCTTGATTATTTAGAAAGCATTACCTGTTAACACGAATAAAAGCACAAATAGTTTGAGGCCTCAGTAGTCACACGTCTCACTGTTTGGGATACTCAAAGGTTACTGGGTCACGCCAATACTCGAATCAAGATAAGATACATGAGACTTAATTCACTGACTATTGTGCCTTAAACTATTGGTAAAAGGCGTGGAAAACAAATCTTTAAATGGTTGCCTGTTGTGTATCAAGCGCCCGTAGCTCTTAGTGACTCGTAGTGGCGCCGGTTGATTTTAACAACGGTAATTATTTTAACCTATTTCTACTTATATACTTAGCACTATTATCGAGGGAGATCGTAAGTCGAATGGACCGCGATCAAAATTTCATACGCGCATAGATACTTCAGAAGGAAGTAAAGCCGGCGGGCAGTAGTTATAGGTATCAGGTTAGAGGCCTTAGGGGCGTTTTGAAAAAATATTAATATTCCCTGTATCGTGGGTTCTACCGACACACAAACACCCAGACCCAGAAACAGAAACCTTCAAAAATTCATCATTTAGAAATCTATCTGAGCTTGGATTGAACCCCTCGGTTGGTCGTCGGTCCCTTGGATCGGGACCCTCTGACCGGCATAGTGACCATTCTATAACGTTCGTAGAAAAGATTGCAGCAGCATGTATTAGTCCGGTATAGTTCAAAGTTTATGAACCCGAAACTCCTGGACAAGACACTACAACGGGCCTTAAATAGGTTATAGCACGGTTTCTATACCCAACGCTCCTGTCACATGAATGTGATGCCCGCAATCCGTGTCTATTGTTGCTCGTACATGCGCCGGCGCAGCTCGCTTACTACAAAACAAATGGAGAAAGTTCAACCGTTTTATTTGTGCCTACGTGTTATCCACACCATTTCCTATTTTCCCGGCAACGCTATTCTGTAACGGAGAGCAGGAAACAGCTAGACAGTTAAATAGTTAATTGGTTAATGGTTCATTAATTTATCGGTAACATCTTGTTTTGAGTTTATATTTGCTGTTCGTAATCACGGAAATACAAGTAACGTAAGTATGCAAAAATGTTAATCGATAGTATAATAATAATTCTAAATCGTTGCAAAAGGGGCTTCGTTTGAAAATGGCGGACTTGCTAAAAACAATTGGAAATGGCGACAATTTGCCATCAGGCTTGTCTGCCTTTCCGCTAAATATTTTTATAAAAAATATAAAAATGTTATATTTTTTACCTAATAAATAATTATAATCGTGGCATGGTGTTTAATCAATTCTTGACGATTGAAATGCATTCTTATAATGGACAAAGTACTCTATTACAGTTTAACCTGAAATGAATATATTATAATAATTGCCTATATCAAAACATATGAAGTACCTAAGTTAGTATTATAAACATAAAATTTAAAATGTTTACTTATTTATTTATAGAGATTTCGCTACCAAGCTACGATTAGCATTGATAGGTATTATTATAAATTTTAAGTATTTATATTTTAGTCAGATGTGATCCGTGTATCACATGTTTGCAATGTCTTGTTCAATGTCGTCATACACCAATATATTTGTAAATTTATTCATACGTATGATATGGACAAAAACTGACAGGTGATTAAACAGACGCCTACATCGCGATCACCTGAACGGCTAAATATCGCAATAACGGCATCTCTAACAAAGGCACGAAACCTGTAACTATTAGTGAACTTGTTTGTGGATTGGAGTTATTTATTGTGCAACGGTGCTCGATTAGACTACCTTCCACCGAGAGGTTTCATAAAACGATTGTTACTTTCATTTCAATGCTCGGCCGGTGCATAACCACTACCACGTGTTGCCACGGCCGGTTACGTAAATTTTGTACAGTGTTTTGTTTACGTATGATTTGAAGTAATTATTGCATACGGAAACCATGGGACAATACTATTTCTTTCTCTCTTAACAACGAATGAATATGTTAGAAAAAGAAAAGTACTGTTTGTGCTTGAATTAGTATATTATTATAAGTGAAATTATTTATTAATAACCAACGCTACTAAATAAAATATAATTGATACATCTACTTAGATGTAGATGTCCATTAAAACATACAGTGTTTTAAAACTAATTAAAATGTATTGCCATAATAACTATGATGTGAAGATATACCTTACAGGTTATACTTGTTTTATATACATTTAAAAACCTCACACACATATTAACAAGGTACTTGCTTGAGAAATATGTACGGGTTACGTGGATTGCGCAAATAAGAAGTTATATAATGCTACTGTAAAAATGCCCTAATAAAATTATAAGTACAATATCTTGGTATTTGCCTTATCACGTTTACGTCACCCGAGTGCGCTATGTGACTGTGACGTAGAGACGCGCATTCAACAGCCCCGTGCCTTTCATTATGTAATTAATTCACTATGCGGTAATACAACTGGTTTCCGCAACTGATTACACCGACCGAGCGCACTTGGAATCGCAAAATAAATATATCAAAATCAAGATGATAAATATTTGCACAAATAAAACCAACGATCGTTGAAACATACATTAATTTCCTAAAACAGGAACCGCCTAAAACCAGTTTGACACTTCATAATGTCATTAAAATGTGATTTATGTAACTCATTTCGGCGACTGTCCGTGGTATTCGTGGTAGGGGCTCTAGTCCAGATTCGTCGACACACACAGTATCTACTGCTCAATTATTGTTTATACATTCATTTGTCATTAGTCACGCTTGCCAATACTGACGGCATATTTGTGTTTGAACGGCTTTCTTCAAGGCCGGCCGTTTCAAATAAATCGTTTATATACACGTGCCATTATATCGTCGGCGCAGTACTAATGACTCCAGTGCGGTTCGAGTGCAGCTAAATGCAGTTAACTAAATAAATGGAAATAGATGCGTCTATGTTTGCAAAAGGGAATGTGATTAGGTTTTGATTTATGTGTTCAATTGTTTCAATCGATTAGGCCTTAATATTGTGTTATAGCTACACTAATCTTAACCAGTACGCGATGTAAATATAGTTTCGAATCGTCATCAACCCATTACTGTCCCACTGCTGGGCATAGTCCACCGCGCGGGCCAAAAGCATATTGGTAGACTTCACATACCATTGAGATTTTTTTATACTACTCTCATACATGTAGATTTCTTCACGATGTAGATTTCTTCATAACTTTAAAAAATCAATGCTGCCTAGGATTAGAACCTTGGCCCCTCGATCAAGAGGCCTAGTTTCAACGACTAGGCTCTCACTGCCTAGTTCCTGCCTAGTTTCGAATAAGCGTGTTTAATGTAAACTCATAAAAACAAATAGAATAAATTAATTAAAATCATAAACGTGCGGATGCCATTACGGTTGAAGCAGAGATTAATACGTTTACTTTTAGCATTTAAATGCCTCAGTTTCGCGTTTCGTTTTTAACACGCGCACTGTGGCAGGTTTACGCCACAATCTAAAATCACAGCCGGTGACATTGCAATCTGTCAACTGGAGTCGTGGGACACTGTTTCCACGGAGCGGTTTTTGAAGTCATCTTTTTCCGTCATATTACCGTCAAATGTATTGATTTAGGTATTTATAGTATTAATTTTTTTATAAAATTGAAGTAGCAAACGTGCACATATTATATGATGGTAAATGGTCACTACTGCCCATGGACATCTTTAACCAATTTCGTACAGAACTTTACTTCTTTCGTTGAAACATGCTGGTTCTATTGATGATTTATAGTCATTTCATTATTATTAAGGATCGATTATGGAACGTACGGTAGCAAACTTACAATCATAAGCGCGATTGCTACTTGAATTCCAAAAAAAATACATAAAAAGTATGTCAATGGAGATAATTCCAAGTCAGTTGCATAAAATACAGTGTTGAGTTGCAAGCCGGGCCACGAGCGGCCCGCCGATTAGTCACTGAAACATTCCCCGCGCGCCGATCCTCTGTGCGGGCGATCGTAGGGACAATATTAGGTTCGTCTCTTCATGCTTTTTTACCCCTTCAAATTGGTTAAGCGCTGTAGCGGTATAAAGTTATATTGTTCGTGTTTTTACGTGACAGCGGAGGGTAATGTTTTTCGAGTGTGTCTCATCCTTTGGCGCGTCCTGCAGCTCAGCTGTCTTGATTTTAACATATGAGGTTGTTTGTCTTAGGCACGTAATTATGGTTTTATTTTTAATTTTTATGGGTTTTAACTTTGTCACTTTATAAGGCCTCTTATTGCGTGCAAAAGTCAAAATGGGTTGTGGCGTTCCTAAGATTTTTAGATTAGCTCTTACAAATCAAAAGACAAATAGACAATAATATAATGTATAAATAAGTATATTGTGACATAGAGCTATTAAGCAACATGACTTTAGAAAATGTCATTTTCAAATGACAGGCGAATATAAATTTAATTTATATGTAAAATTAAAAAGAACACGCTGTTAATAGTTGCTCTAATTTCCGTTTCATTTCGCAGGTTTTGTGAAATGAGCGCAGATTGGAGATATTGTTAGACGTTGTGAGATTGTTATTAGTGTTTATTGTTTACAGAAGCAATTCCTGATCGGGCAGCAAGGCGTGAAGGCGGAGACAAATTGCACCGGTTGCCCAACGTCGCGCTTCGGTGGCATCGCTACTACTAATGTATTACAGATTTATTTCGTTCTGTTCTGTTATTTGTTACGACTCCCCGCTCTAACAACGGCATGCTTTTTCATTTTTGCGAAGGTACCTTTATGTCATTTTTTTTAATAATATAGGACTACCAGACGAGCATGCAGTCCGTCTGATGGTAGGTGGCCACTCACGTCCATGGAAATTTGTAATAAATCCCAGATAGGATTAAATATTCTTACTTGAGGTCAACCACAGAAGCACCGCTACCCCGAGGACTAAGCTGGAACGCCTTGTATGTCTCTTATCACACCATTTAAACCAAAACACAACAGTGCTTACACACTGCTGTTATGAGGCAGAAGTAGGTAGTCTTCGATTTAAAGAGGATTTTCAGTTAGTTTTTGAAACATCCTGTATCTTTTCGTTAAAGTCGCGCCGAATACAGTCAAATCGTTTACAAGATTAGCATGTGTAAACATTAAAAGATTGCTACTGCTTATTATGTTGTTTAAAAGATTCTATTGTTGTAACATACTTTACAAGCTTTTAAACACCCGTTGATCAGCTATTAATTACAAGACAATAGTATTGCGATAGATGTGTGGGTTGACTAACGTATAGGCGAATCAATTCTGAATCATTTAGTATATTTCTAATATATAGTCTAATATGTTTATGAAATGTGAGCAGTTTATAAAAGATTTATTGTTGTTTCAAAATTTTAACGTAGGCAAAATAAGTTTATGCTTAACTATACAATAATGACTTGTATATTATAGTAAGTTTGTTTTATTAATATTTATGGGACATATAACGTTAAACGTGTGATTCGATTAGCGTAAAATCACATTAAATCAAAATATTTTTTTAGAAATTCGTTTAAGCTTGTTCTACACTACATACCTAATAACGAACATTGAGTTACCTATAACAATATCAGTGGATATCAAGTTACAACGAAAACAAACGTTTACCTACCGGTATTCGGTGTTATGTAGAGCAAATCGGGCGAGCTCGGTGTGGCGCGGGCTTTACGCGGCCCGTGCACAATCGGCATCTGCATAACTGAACCGCTCCGTTCTCATTAGCCGCCCGTTACCGACCCGTCCCGCCGAACGGGATCGGACGACCTCGCCACAGAGTGTTTTGTAGAGCCACAGGTAGGTAGAATATGACGTGGATGAAGAACGAAAATGACAAGTGAGATCTATGTACATTTCACTTCATTAAAATCCTGTCCGCCGAATGGGGTCGTACGACTTTGCCACAGAGTGCCCTGTAGAGCAACATGTAGGTAGAATATGATGTGGAAGAAGTTGGAAGACGACAGGTGAGCTCGACTAGATTAAATCGGTGCGGTGAGCGATAAGCTCACCTGGGCGGAGCCCGACTCCGGTTGCGTTCCTTTGGAGATCCCGGAGTCCTCTACGCAGCGCTGAGGACGGCCACCGGGTTTTACTGCTGTAAGAGTCCCACATAACCTGTGTCGCTCCCACGGCATCGGATACCTTTTGAAGGTTTCCCCCTCGTGAACAAAAAAAGGTACGAGGCATAGGTAACGATTAATTAATTTATATATTTTCATGCTCTCTACATCTGTACTACATTAAGTAGGTAGGTACTGGAAATAACGTTAATGCTACAAGTATTTTCGTTCACTGATCACTGGCCACTTAATGATTTTTTCATTTTATGGAAAATTGAACTACTGTACACAAACCCTTATCTTTGACCCACCTCGACCCATTCCGTACAGCCGTTCCGTGTCTTTATCGTGTTTCAAATTCGCTAGCGTTCTCTAATTTAGGTAACAAATACGAGAACAACTAGTCTTTCCTGCCCTTTACTTTTAACGAACTCGCTGAAATGCGGAAACCGTGCTAAGTACGGTACTAGGTTAAGTTGTATTGAAGGTGGTAGAACCCTTTGTGGTTCGACTCCGGCGGCACCACCGCCACACCTATTTCTACCTAATAACAACAGTGTTAGGCGCTGCTGTGTTGAAGGGTGTGGTAAGGGAGACAGACTTTTCCGAGGCGTTCCAGCTTAGTCCTCAGGGGTAGCGGCGCATCTGTGGCCGACCTCAGGTAGGAATATCTAATCCTATCTGGGGTTGATTACAGATGTACATGGGTGGCAGTAGTCACTTACCATCAGGTGGACTGCATGCTCGTCTGCTACTCCGCTATATTAAAAAAAAACAGTATTATTTTTAAAGTATTTTGGAATAGAGTACGAAGTATTAATTTAATTCGTCTAACATTAAATTTATCATTTAAGTGAAGTATAAGTTGAGTTAGCCTAACATAAACTTATCGTTTAAATATTAATAAATTCGTTTAAATAGGCTAATACAAAACAGTTAAGAACATTTTTGTTTTCTTTCAGTCGATTTTTTTAGTTTGTTGAGTTGAGTCACAGTGTTATCAAAAAGAAGTCTTCAAATTTTCTATAATGACTAATATTTAATGTCACTACAAGGCGGAAACTAGTAAATAATTATTCGTATCTGAGTTTACATAATTTAGTTAGTTGCGATATCAATCTACTTATCATATTTTGTGTTAGTAATCATAATAAAATAATCTATTGTGTAAAGATCTACTTACAATCATATTTTGAAAAGTAGACAAGGCAATCGTTTTTTTTATTTTCATTGACACCAAAAAGAGGTTCTTATAAGTTGTCACCATTGTCTGTGTGTGTTTGTATTTGTATGTGTTTGTATGTGTTCATGGCATCATATCTCTTATTTTAATGGACTGATTAGAATTATTTTCTTTAATTGAAAACTGGGTTTCATTATGAAACTCTCACCCAAATTTGACGACAATCGGCTCATCCGTTTAAAATTACCAGTTTTTTTAAGATCATATAGGAATTAAGGTATTATTAAATATTCTCACTCTCATTTTCAAAATTTTAACACGTGTAATTGTAAAATTTTTGAATTAAAAATATTCTATTCGCACAGAAACTTATAAGAGCTTGTAGTTAACTTGTTCAGTCATTGTAGGTGCATTGGCACCTTAGACCTAGATGAAATGCATCTTGCACCACTAATTACACTCGCTCTCATCTCTGAAACCGGTACAGCAATGCGTGCGCTGTTTGACGGCAGTATAAATATTGTAGGCGAGTTTTAATTACAAAGACATGTTCTGTTTTTTCTACCTTTTTCTCGATTTCTAATCACCTTTGCGATTCTGACGGCTGAATCTACGAGTATATCTGCTTTACGTTTCAAAAATCATTTGGGTTTTTTTTTAAACTTAAACCGCTAACGTAACTAAATAATATTTACTTACCTATTTATAAATACAGCTATACATAGTGATATCGGGAATATTAAACATTTTATAATGTCTTTTATATATGTTTATATTCCAGTGTCATTAAACTATTAAGTATTCAAAGTATTTAAATGAACAAAATTATTTTAATTTTAGTGTTGTTATTTCATCGTTAAGTTAAACAATAAATATAGACGTCAGAAGTTTTGCCCGGAGTAAAATTATTTACTAAAATACCGTTTCTTATATCATTATATTAAAGGTTACACCTGTTTAATTATTCATCTACATATTTTTGCACCTTTATGTGTAGTTACCATTTCGTGACGTAGGCAAGCTAACATACCTAACGGTTGATCCCTGATAGATATAAATAACTAAACACCGTTACGTTCATTGCGTTTCATCTCGAGTATAATTTCCGTGGAATTTCTCTGTATATGTACACTATTGTACACAATATAAGGAGTATGTCGCTTTTTGTTACACTTAATAATGTCATTTCGAGTACCTTTAATAAAGAACGTTTAATTAAATGGATTACTTTTTTCTAGTATTGTCGTTTTATTCTCGTATTATAGTTTACTAGTGTAACTTTAAACTAACAATTGGTTGGTTGGTTCGTTACGATACGTGCGCACAGGTTAAAAACAATGAAAACTGGTATTCTTAGAATAATTTACTATTTTAAGAACAAATAATGAATTTATCTTACCACAATGAGACAAAACTGTGAATTAGGTTCCAGCTCAAAATCGTACCAATTTTAACAATGACACTGTTTAATAATTATTTAGTAGGTTAAAGGTAAATAATGAGACGGCATGTAAAAGTGCCTCAAATGCAGCGTATGGCAAACGAGCCCTGTAGGTGGGGTCAAAGGCTTTCACCGTGGGCAGCGTACTATTCTCCATCGATGGAGAGGGGGGCACCGCGTCGCACGCGCGAATAGAAAGTACTTGAACCATTGTTTTCTTCATTACGACACTTATTTATCAACTGTCACTCCACGTTCCCTTATCTGGAGGCACGGCAGTGCCTCCGCCAAGTCGAGCCAAAAGAAGCGGCACGGCCGTACCATACTTTTCCCGAAGCGATTCGGCCCATTTTTGACCCCCTGTAACTTCGTTGCATATGAAGCTAGAAGCCTGAATTTTCAGGAGCCAAGCAAGGATTGTATAGACACGGTACATTTCGAATTTCATTCAATTTGAACCAGTAGTTTAAGAATTACAAGTAGTTAAAGTTCGTAATTTTGTCACTCACTCACTGACTGACTGACCGATCATCAAAAGTTTAAGGCACTTCCAGCAGACATAGAAGGTTGAAATTGAGAATACAATTAGTGTTTAGTATATAACTCATAGAAAAACTAAAATATTTTGCAATTTCTGTCCAGTTATCTAGATACACCAACTACATTAAATAACTTTGTATCCTATATAAGTTATATAGGATTACAAAGTTACATTTGCAGTTAATGAATCTGTGTTTCTGTCCGCGAAATGTACGAGTAGTAGGGGAGCCCATTATGTTAAATGGGTAGAAACTCGAGCGTCAATAGGACGTATACGATTGTGTAGATTACACGTTAGAGTGAAGAAAAGGTTGTGTGATATTTTTCGATTTACCGTGGGAATAGTTTCTAGATGATTCGAAAAATGTAAAAAGCAGAGTCAGACATACTCAAGGCGCGGCAGGTTAGTGATAGAGTATATATCTCTGATGCCGGAAATATGTTTATTTGCTGGTTTGCATAGGGGGACAGCCATACGAGAGGTAAAAATGGAAAAAAAAGTAACCAGCACATTAGATTTTCAAAGGGCATATGAAGTTACCCCAGATGAGTCCCCCATTCGAAAGACTGACGATTCGATTCGAAAGACTGTAACTCTTCGAAAATGGGAAAAAAAAGTTATCTTGACACACTCGAGGGCGTAATATTATTATACAGGAAATTCCAGCTGATGTTTTACTTATCATAACCCTTCATGTGACGATTTAGTGGAGGGGTTTTTTATACTGACGATTTGAAAAAAAAAATAGAATGAGAATATATAAAGAATAATGTATTTTCCATAAAATTTGCCTTTTCCTTTAGTTTGTTGTACACTATTACTTTCCAGGGATCCATGCTAATAAATGGCGCTATCAGATAGTGCATATTTTCTAGCATTATTTCCTTTGTATTAAAAAAAATACCGCACTCGAGTATGTCCAGGTATAGATTTTTTGCAACCTTATTACTCCCTAACGCCGCCCTCAAACCATCAGATTATAAATTTATTGTTTTCAGCATGTAATTAAGCTACTATAGATAATACGATTTTTTATTAATAGTCTGATGGACTTCCCTGGTTGAACCCCCCAAATGGATAGTTTAAGATACTCTATAGGATGTAAGGTATCTCCCATATCTTAATCTGCCGCGTTCGAGTCACTCTCGAAATCCCGTCTTGGGCTCCCCTACTATTATAGGCGACGTCAATTGTTTTTATCCTCGAGACAAAAGACGTTTTCAATTCCAACTTCAATTTAAATTCAATTCAAATAATGGGTGAAGTGCGAATCGAACTCGTACACTGAGGGTTCCGTACCACAAAAATATTTGTTTATTTTATTTTTATTTATACTAATTGATGTTATAGCAGCCATATAATGCATTGTGAACATTTCAAATGAAAAACGCTAAAAAATAGCAGGTCCTTATATGTTTGTCTCTGTAGTTCCTGGACTAAAAAAGGGTTACGATATCCCGTGCCTGTCGTAAGAAGCAACTACAAGGGGGCTTCCGGAGTTGGGAGTGGCAAGAGGGAGCTCGAACCGTCCAATAAGTGTCCCCGGGAAGGACGGCGGTATGTGTAGTCGCATACCGTCGTGAACACCGGATAGTTTAGGAGGAGCGAAAACTGTTCTCCCAGGGCAGAGCTCGATCGGGGCATCGCGCTTAAAGGACTTCTGTTACGTTCAGTCGGAGATCCCGGAGTTCTCCAACAAACGTTGAGGACGGCCACCGGAGGATTTTAGTGCGGCTAAAGTCCCACATAACCCGGCGTCACTCCCACGTCGTCGAGTACCTTTTGAAGATTTCCTCCTCATAAAGAAAAAGAAGGCCCTTGTATGGCAACTCTCCTTTATTTGAAAGTTTTTCTTTTTATTTTTAGTACTTATTGTTAAAGCGGCCACCATTATACATATTCCGTAAAATTTTTAAATTTCTATCTATTAAGGTTCCAGAAATAGAGCTCTATGTCAGACAGACAAACGGACAGTTTAGAAATAGGGTTCCGTTTTTACCCTTTGGGTATGGAACCCTAAAAAGTTATATAATATCAAAAACATTCCGAATTTCTGACAAATGTCATGAGAAAAAAACTAGATGTTACGGCTAATGTGCCTAAATCAGTTAAAACGCAGATAGCTTGCCCACTACCTAAAGTACAAAACGAAGATTGTATCAATTTTCACCCCTTGACGTCGACCCGTGCATGCCATGATGCGTCGTCGTGTCATGAATTTACGACAAACATTGTATATTTTCACGAAACAATATCGCTTTGCGGCACGATGTCGCTATGTGTCACGATACGTTGTCGTGTCGTAAAAAGGTATGTGTTTTAGCCCTAAGAACAAGTCTGAAAAGATGTTTCGAATTTTAACTACATAGTTAATCTGCATATTTTCTAGCTAATCTTAAGCCTAGTTAATGTGTATGCTAACGTATTCTACAATCTAACGGTAACATACACAAAATACAATAACTGTCGTGAGGTTAAGCAACTGTCACCGCATTATAAAATAATAATAAGTTTGTTTCCAAGGAAACAAGTGTTTAGGCAAATTTCGGCCTTATTGAGCATAAATAAATGTCTATGAAAATAATTTTTATATGTAAGCACATAAAAAATTACAATGTTCACAATAGAAAATCCCTAATAACTTCTAAACGGATTACCCTAATTACACAATTCCTTTTGCCCTATCCGTTTTAGACATAAACCTACCAAATGGCATTAAAGACAAACCAATATATATACGAACAAAAAATCATGTTTTCAACTTACGTAATATTAGGTACGTAACATTTCAACGCAATATTACAAAAATTTAGTTAAGTTCGTTTCAAATGATTCGAAATAGGAAACTACTATATAAATCGAGCTTAGATATCCACTTTATAACATATTCTTGCCATGATCACCAAAAATATCAGCTCCTAGTAGCTTGATAATTGATAGCCATAAAAAACGAAAATCCACAGTTTAACGTTGAATTTAAACAACCGTCCATTGCACAATTAGGGTATTTTTTTTTGCTCCATTGCTTGTACAAAACAGTTACAAACGCGTGTCAGAAATGAACTGACAGTCGCGCACGTATGCGCTCGAGTCCCCCCGAGATAACGAGTCGGTAAGTGGTGTCTACGTGTGCGTTACTCCAGCCCACTTTGTATGAAGATTGACTTCTGTTAGTTTTTATTTTGTGGTAGTACCTACCCGGAAAAAACGTGGAAATTATTATAAGAAACCTTTTTAATATAAATAATTTTAAGTATGAATTTGTTAGCGGTGAGTAAACTTACTGAAAAAGGATTTACTGTTAATTTCTTGAAAAACGGTTGCACTATTAGTAACTCTATAGATATTATCATCGCAACTGGCCACAACGTAAATGGTATATATACAATTTGTCAAATCACCGATATGTAATTTGACAATGTCTAATAAATATTGGCATAGAAGACTAGCCCATATTAATCCGGAATATATGCGAATTTTAAAGAATATTATGACTGGTCTTGATAATGTGAACATTACCGACGGATATGACGACTAGTGAGAAACCATTTCCAAACCTCTGAACGCGAACGAACGACATACTGGAGATCGTACATACAGATTTATGTAGTCCCATGGAAGCTAGTTCACTCAACGGTTCAAGGTACATGTTATTATTTATCGACTATTATTCTCGAATGACACGATGAATGTTTATTTTCTAAAACATAAGAGTGAGTCTTTAAGAAATGTCAAAAATATAAAGTGTTGAAAAGGGAACTAGCAAGTCGAACAAATGTATGAGATCAGATGGTGGGACGACATTTTGTAATAGAGCTTTCAATATTTTCTTATCAACAAATGGAATTCTACATAAGAAGGCGATACTATATACCCCTAAACAAATTGTTGTGGTTGAAACAGCTAACAGAACTATTATTGTATATGCGAGAAGTCTAAAACGAATGTTATCATTATTAAATAAATATTTCATTTCATTTCAGAAGTCAGAAGTCTATTATAAATTGAAACTAATTTGAGCAAGGGCAGTAAATACTGTGGTTTATATCAAAAACCGGAGTCCGACGAAGTCAGTGAAAGATTACCAATGATTTTTGTCGGATATTCAGAAGAAAGTAAGGGATGTCGATTATTTAATACGAAGACACGTTAAATCCCAATAAATAAATAAATAAATCACAATCAGTAGAGATGTTTTTAGAAGATGTTTTTCCTGAGGATAACGGGCATAATTTCAGTTGTCAAAATAGTAACTTTTTTAGATTTAATTTATTGTCATGTTCGAATGAAAGTGATGATGAATGGCAAGATTATTTACATAACTACAAAGACTACCTAAACAATTTAATTGCCTTTAAAAAAATCTGTTGTTGAGATTCAACTAGTGGAAGGTACCGGAAAGGAAAAGAGTAGAAATATCTACAAAAAGGAATGAGATGCCATCAAAAACAATGCTTGTAAAAAGATCCAAGTCTCGCCATTCAATTCTTCTACCGTAAAAAGTCTTGAGATCTATGTAATACCAAGCCGGTAATGTATGCAGTCCCTACTTAAGGGACCTTCTGTCTTAAGGTATTATCTCACTATCTAACCTAACAACATCTCATGGGACCATACCAATATTAAAAATATTTTATGTTCTAAATAAATTGACGTGGCAATCGTACTAATGTTACCTGTGTGATGCGATATGATAAGATGAAAACACAATGTGACTTGCAGTACGATTGCCACGTTAATTTATTTAGAACATAAAATATTTTTAATATTGGTATGGTCCCATGAGATGTTGTTAGGTTAGATAGTGAGATAATACCTTAAGACAGAAGGTCCCTTAAGTAGGGACTGCATACATTACCGGCTTGGTATTACATAGATCTCAAGACTTTTTACGGTAGAAGAATTGAATGGCGAGACTTGGATCTTTTTACAAGCATTGTTTTTGATGGCATTGCATTTTTTATGCAAATGAACGTTTAGTTAGATATTCGAGGCGAAACTCGTTATAGTACTGTATCTTAGTATACAGCTGCTTCGGATAATTACTTCAGAAAATTGTCTTTAGCAGTCACGTAACACCTAACCGCAATATCGATATTTTAGCAATTAATAAGTGTTCATACAATAAAGATGAGTGTAAATCAATGATAAAAATATCTATTTAATTTAATATCGTGTCAGACAATGATTCTTAATAAAAAGGTCAAAGTATACTCTGGTGGCAATCAACAGCGTAGCAATGTGCCTCAGACCGTGTCCAGGATTTTGGGTAACATTACTCGTTTAGATTGAAAAAGAATAGACATGCACCTGTCCTGAAATTTGACACATTTTACAAGGTTACTGCGTAGGTACCAGATTAAACAGTTACACACCTAAGTGACTTTGTAGAAAACAAAGATTCTTGGTGACTAATATATATTTTTTGTCTATTAAAATAATTCGCATTGTCCATTGGAGGAGATTAACATATCACGTTTCGCTATTTGCTTATTAGTGCTTATATTATGTAATTGTACTAATAATAGGTTACAAGTGATACAAATAGCTGCCAAACTTCATGTATGGTGGCATTTCCATAGCGGCCGTCTCCAAGATTAACTGTCAATACCAATTTATAAGGATTCCTTCTTTTGTTGTTTGTAACGAATACCAGAATAATATATTTCATAAATTTTAAAAACAAACGTATCCAACCTACTGTTTCCTTAAGGTAATTATAAAATTTAAAAACAATCGCATTTAATAAAAGGTCAAGTGTAATTCCCAATCGTCGGTCACATGTCTGCTCGGACCGTGACCGTAGGATTTTGGTAACACATCGCCCGCTGCCAAACGGATTGCTGCTAACCTAACCTAACCACGAATACGAGAATATATTTCTCAAAATTTAAAAACAAACCTATCCAACCTATTGTTTCCTTAAGGTAATTATAAAATTTAAAAACAATCGCATTTAATAAAAGGTCAGGTGTAATTCCCAATCGTCGGTCACATGTCTGCTCGGACCGTGACCGTAGGATTTTGGTAACACATCGCTCGCTGCCAAACGGATTGGGTCATTCTTTTGTCCGCGTGGGAATGATGTAAATGAGCCTCGCTATTTCTTTGTTTGATTTCGTGAAAGTTTACACGATCGAAGAGGAAACGCGGCCGCTGTACGATGTGAACGCCATTTTTATGTAATTGTTACGTCGAGGGTTGAATAGTACAAGGTTTGAGCGGATGGCATTGGACAGTATTTAAGCGTCATGTTTTAAAATTATTTTTGATTCGTTATTTTTAATATTTTTGTCAGTGAGTACGTATTTTTATTTATGTACTTATTATAAGTCAAAGGTCTACAAAATAAGGAAAGTATGTCATAATCTTTTTTAGCTATTAAAAATTGAAGTTTTAATAATTTTAATTAAGGAAGTGAGAACGTGTTTACGTATATTCAAGGCCTGAGGTCATTTTAACTTCTTTTAAATTTTAGAATGTATGAATGTATGTATGGTTGTAACTTGTAATCCTTTTCATATACCTATCACTCTTCACAGTTTAATTTTTTTACCTTTCTCTGAAGTTTAATCTGAAGTTATTACTTTAAAATTCTCAAGTATTTTACTACATGTCTTTAAATTAACTATTTAATATTTATTATTATTATGTACATATATAATGCTTAATACATATATTTAACATACGTACATACGTTAAATACGAAAAACAACATTTTACATGACGTATTCGTTTATGTAGTGAGATAAGTTGTAAATTAAGAAATAAACACCAAAAGTTAATTATATTAGTAATGCTAAATTTGAAACGTAGAATGTGTAGATACCGAAATTAGCATTTTGTAAAAATCAAAAAAGGAAGTACTAATTTATTTATTAAAATACGAAATTAACAAAATCTAACTTGTGGAAAAATATGAGTAAAGTAAGACGGAAAAAAACGGCTTTCCGGAGTTTAAATTTCGATTTCAACCGCTTATCGCTTATTGCCCGTGACTTTCACCACTTCCGAGCTATGGAGGGGAACGCCCTTTATGAAATCAACTACTGCACCCGGGTCAAGCAGATTTTTGTACTTTACGTAGGGATTTAGAATTTAATCTGTTATGACTTGTTAACTAAGCCCTTTGGTTTTAATTATTTAATCTGGAAATACTCAGGCTTACTTTCATCACAAAAATACTGAAAGAGTCGATTTAAAAGTGATTAAATAATCTTTTGTTTGAATGATATTTCACCATAATTGCGTAAAATGTGGCAATATTACTATTTTGTTTGTAATAGGTAATCTTTCCCTTTTATCACCATGACGGGTTTAGATATATTTGTATAGAACTTATTAAATGTATATTGCTGATATCGTATCAGCGGCGATAGAAAAAGTTCAACTTTACGCATGATAAAGTTTTAGTACTATTTGGGCCTGCTAGCCTAGTGGTTAAGGAACTCGGCCTCTTGATCGAGGGGTCCGAGGTTCATATCCTTTTCAAAGGTATGTCAAGTCTACCAATTCGCACTTGGCCAGCGCGGTGGACTATGACCTAATCAGCAGTGGGACATTAATGGGTTGATGATGATGATGATGATGGGCCTGCTGCCGGAACAGTTTGACTAATTTTATTATATAAGGTGTCACTTGATTCATCTAGGTGTATACTATACATGACATTAGGAAGCATAGATGAAGTCCATGTCTATAAACATATAAAGCATGTAGAACTAAGTGTTGCCTCTCCTGAGTACTATAATCACCTCATATGTAAGTCAGCTGACGTGCACAATACCCATATCTACGCTTCCACAGAAACACTGAATTGTTACACTCTAAAAATAGGTGCAAAATTGCTTTTGTAAGATTATTTCGTAACAGTCGTCATTACCACTTATTAGGGAAGTAAACCGATTGTTTTCTCAACTGCACGGCATTCTAGACCTATCTGTCATGAGAACGGAGTGCGCAATTAATCGACCATCGTACAGTTGCGACACGATCTTAGTCAAGCCCGGACCACCCGTGACTTAACTAGATCAATTAACAATGCTACATCACTATTACCTCCTCTCCACCACTCCCAAACACGTAGCAATTTACCCAGCGAGTAATGTAACCGTACAAAACCGTAATAGTACACAGTTATCGAACGGCGGAGCAGAAAAATTACTGCGAAACGGCATGTCACGGCATCTACTTACTAAAACCAAATCGAGTAAATTATAGTCTCTTTTCGCAACTTGTTGCCCCTTGTACATGAAAAGCAACGATTTAATCTCGTTAACATGCTTTAATGTACACATAAATGTAGATATCGGTGTGAGTGTGACCTTATTCTCGACTAAAAAGTTTACAAGTGGGCGCTGTAATGACGATTTGCAGAGGCTGTTCCTATCTCCGTTCGTATGTTGCGTATTATGTGACATTTTGAAACAAAGATGTGGCAACGATAATTATTTTGTACATTTTATGTCTTTCGATGTGACAAGTAAACTTAATTAGTATTCGAGATGGGTTTGATATTACTTTACGGAGGAACTTTGATCATAGCAACGGTTACGAATAGGTAAATTGTAAAACTAACCTTGTGATATACAAGGTTTATGGAAAATATTTATGGAAGCTATTTACATAGAAATTGTGTTACTCGTAGGTACATTGACGGCTTGTGTCGCGTAGCGGTCACCATTCCGGTCTGATATAAGAAGGGTTCCGGGTTCGATTCTGCCAGGCAGATATCTAAATGATGAATTAAGATTTCTGTTCTGGGCGTGGGTCTTTGCGTATTCGTCTTTGCATATGATACTAAATCTTAGCGTGGAGGGTTGTAGTGCAGATAGCGTTATTTTATTTATTTAAATTAAACTAGTATAGGTACCGATAAATTAATATTTAGGTATAGTTAATAAGTAAATTACGTAATTACCGTAGTAAATAGTAAAAAGTGAGTACTTTTGCTTTTGTAAGTTAAAGTTTAATGAAGATTTATTTAGGTAATTTATTAGGGCATGCACCTAATAACATTTTCCGATATGTGAAAAAGAAACAAAATCCTGAGTTTACAAAAGCGCTCATTATATACGAGTACAAACGAAATGCTTGAACAAATACAAATTGAATACATCCTACTAGCATTACTCATAACTAATTCAATAACACGATATAATATATCTCGAATTGTATTAAGCCTCTGTTACCATTTTACCTTGAGTCGATGGCACGGTGATTACCTGCCCTGCATCGCATCCATGACCTACATTTCTCATTTCCGTAAAATGACTGTTCTATATGTTATGTTATTAGTAACTTATTTTCCTGGTTTGTATTTGTAGCAGTTTAGAGTCCACTGCAATGTAGGATTTTTGTCACTTTTTACCACGCTTTTATTAGCTTGACCTGTATGTATGTATGTATGTATGTTTGTATGTATGTATGTAACGGCACCTCTGAACTCAATTTTTACCCACTTTGAACGGTCCGATTAATTTTAAATTTCGAACAATTATCAAGAAATGACAGTACGCAATTTTAATATAATAATAATTTTCTCTTTATCAGGATCGTCGGGAATCAGCATTAACTATTTTCCTTGTGCGATTTTAGTGTGGTTTTTAGTTTTTAAACTATAATTATTATAACAAAAAATTGGAAATAATTAAGCAGTTTACCTGATGATGAGGGGTTTCTACCATAGGCATATAATCAACGATAGATAAGACTGGATTCGAACCTAAGTCGTTTGCAGCTATGGTACCCCTAAAAGTAATGTTACCTTAACCATTACCTTAAGAAGAAGATACATTGTAAAAGTGCGTAATCTACTTAACCTAACTAATAATAAAAAGGTTAATGTAAGTTTGTTTATTTATTTGAATGTTTGTTTGGTACACTTTCAAACCTTAACTACATAACCGATTGTCAAAAACAAATGTACACAAGTTGTCACGGGTTTAGAAAAGGACATAGGGTACTTTTTATCCCGAAAAAAACTAGCGTTCCCGATGGACAGATAATTCTGAACGCGGGCGAAGCCGCTGGTAAAAGCTTAGCTTAATTGTCAAAATATAAAAATCTAAAATCTACTCTTCAAAATCCAGAATTCAATCTACTTCACTCCATCTTAAACTTTGCTTCCGTTGTAGAAAATTGATTATCCAGTTGCAGCTCAGCGGTGAAGATCATGTTCCCAGGTATTACTACAATTCAATGCAGGTCTCTATAGACTAGTGCTGTAATAATGTGACTTGGTAGGTTTGATACGTTACTGAAAAGATTATTGGAAATCGTACAATATTAGAAATCTTCGGTTTATGCTATTGTTATTGATGCCTTATATACCTAATATTGAAGCAGCAAAGGGGCAAACAGTCTTCCTGATAAACCCCAGATAAGATTAGATTCCTACTGGAGGTCGACCACAGATGAGTTGCTACCCCTGAGAGGAACGCCACGGAAAAGTATGTCTCCCTTACTCTCCAAACCTTAACATAGCACAGGTGTGGCAGTGATGCCTCCGGAATCGAACCACAGAGCGTTCTACCACCTTCATCTGTAACATGATGAAGGAACGAAACTGCTATTGTAATGCGTTTTATTCCGCAATACTCATGAATTATTACAATAAGCGCAATCAATAATCGTTATTGATTTTGATTTGTGTACTGTTTCGCTGCTTATGATTTGATAGCGATGATAGGGATCCTTGTTTGTAAAAGCGACATTGAACCATTGGAGGAAAATTCACTTTAATTATATTTTTCAAGTCTTTAATATGTAATTATATAGGTACGTAAATATATGAGGTTAATTTAATTTGTCTATTTTATATCGCGATTTTCATCGAATTTCGGCTACTGAGCGAAGACTACTATTTTTAGAGCATTATTTGTCTGTATGTATGATAGGAATTTCTCACATTTTATGCAACTGTGCATCGTTTGCACCTCGCCGACTATAGACGAATAGATGCGAGCACTAGTATGTAAATAACCTACTCGGCTGTATTTGGTATTGGCCACGATGTTTTTTCCTCGCTGGGTATCCGTTTAACAGGATGAGTATTCGTCATTGTTCGGCGACAAAATTATTTATCCGTACTTGTGCGCAGCGTTTACACACTCGTCCTAGTTCGGCGAATTACTCGGTACTGTGCAACATTATGCATTAGAGGTGTCATAATACATAGTAGGATGAGTAATTGATTACAAAGGATTGTGATTGAGCTTCCAGTACACAGAATGCGACTTAGACAGATCAATTCAATTAATAATCTATTGATGCATTCTGTGCGCGTTCCTACGCCATGACACCTGTTCGGAAGTTTAGTAATCGGCAGGTTTCCTTGTTCGTTCTCTTTGTTGTATGTAGCTTGATATGTTGCTCTAAAATAATTTTAATTCAAATAAATTATTTTTTGTAGTATTATTACTTTTTATATAGTATATGAGTAGAACATGATGCAGTCCACCGGATGGTAAGAGGCTACTGCCGCTCATGGACATATGTAATCAACCCCAGATAGGATAAGATATTCCTGCCTGAGGTCGGCCACAGATGTGTCACTACCCCTGAGGACTAAGTTGGAACGCCTCGTAAAAGTATGTCTTACCACACCCTTTAAACCAGAACACGACAGTGCTTACACCGCTGTTATTAGGCAGAAATAGGTGTGGCGATGGTGTTGCCGGAGTCGAACTACAAAGGATTTTACCACCTTCGATTCTTATGATATCTATGTACTATTAACATACGGAAATCAAAACGAAAACATGATTGTTTAATTTTCTTACTTTAGCCTTGTGTACATTTCGGAATTCCGATCAATAAATGTCTGCACTAGGTTTCGTTGCATAGCAAATCGTATATCTAATAGAAATTTAATTAAAATACAAATCACTTCTCGGAATTTATTTATTTAATAAACAAATTGAATTTTATAATTTACTTAGGGACATTACCTACGATTGAAGTTTAAATGAATGTTGTACTATCATTTACTGAGCTGCAGTAGTGGCATTGATGCATTTAGTGCATCAAAAATTCCTAATTTGTTGAATTTCCGGAATTGAAACATTATGACATAGGATTTCATAGGGTTACTGTGCTAAAAATCGTAGTTGGAAGAATACATAACACGAATACCTACACTACGCATTCCAACTTAATCCTCAGAAGGTATAGCAACTTATCTGCAACCTTAGAACTTCAGTTTTACGTTTCAAGACAACCCATAACCGTCAGGTGAAGGTACCTAGGGTATGTTCGTTTGCTCCTCAGTGTCATAAAAAATCGTGAGGATCATCAGTGATGTCCCATTGCTTGGCAGGGGCAGGTGAAATGGACAGAGCCGTAGGGGTAGATGGATCCACAACCACGATAGAATGTTAGGCGTGTAAAAGTCAACTGCCTAATCTTCCTTAATCTTAAAACTCCTATGGGGATTTTTCATAACTCCATAGTATTCGGTATGAATTAGATTTTTTCATCCAGGCAATGAAAATAACATAACAACGGTTAACTAACAACAGTTACTTAGTCGGTCAAAGCAATACATTTCCAACATTGCAAAAACAAGTACCTATACATAACACGGGAAAATTACAGTAGAATACGTAGAAAATTTAATTAAGGTGAGAGTAGTAGGCGGCTAGTCGCAACAAAGCATCGATTATTTGATAAGTCGGTGTTATCGGGCGCTGGCGGCACGTGTTCCCCGCTACCTCGCGACACGTTTACTGTGGTCACCACGTTGTTAACAGACCCGGATAGTAGGTACTCATTTTTGTACCTGGTTATAGTTCGCGCCAAACTGCTAGTCCGCTCTGAAGTTGCGAGCAGGTGTAGTCATACAATTTGTATCAACATTATACTTAGGGAAACATCTCATCAGTCAAGTATAACAGAAATATATCATTGAGTAGATAATCTTATATATAAAATTCTCGTGTCACAATGTTAGTTACCGTACTCCTCCGAAACGGCTTTACCAATTTTCACCAAATTTTATATGCAGATTCAGTAGGTATCTACTATCTATTTTTCATACCCCTAAGTGATAAGGATGTTTCACCCTTAACATTTTTTATTTATATGGCAACACAACGGTTGTCGGGTCAGCTAGTAATATAAAATAATAAGCAACGCAATTAATGCCAAACATTCGTGTAGTGAAAATGTTGGTTCTGTATATATGATTGTATTTTATTTTTTAATATAATATACATTTTAATGTTGAATTTATAATGTATCCTTTAAGGCTGGTTATAAGTGTAGTGTGTAGATACTCACACCAATACCCTTTTCGATGTTTAAGTAATACCTATAGGCCAAATTTTAATTTGTTTCTTAATCTACTTTTTTATGAATTTAAGGACTTTACTGCGAGATAAGACTATTTTAGACGTCACCGATACTTCTGTACATGTTAATAAACCATAAAGTTATCGGGCATAAATTTAAAAAAATAAAAACAATTGTTATTTTCCAACTTTGTAGCCTTACGCGATCGCGTGGTTGTTTGTAGATCCATGATTGTGTAAAACGCTTGTCACATTAGTAGGTATGTAGCTACTCGCATTATTACCGCGTATCATTATCTGAAGCGCTCAGCCAGTCCAACTATTATTGTATGTGAATGGCGATAAATGAAAAACCATTTTTTATTAACTTTTTATCGTACGACTCGGACCATTTGCAGAGAGACCTTTAAGACGACTTCTAATATGAAACTAATCTGCTTATTTATAAGTAAGTAATAGCATAGTGAATAGAATTTAATCGATATTGATACTTACGACTTGGGTATAAGGAAGAATGAAGCGCCTTCGTGAGTTGAACTGACGTAAATGCATATATCATTATGTATTATATGTGTTCTCATAAAACGTTTAGAATAACAACAAGCGAGTACATATGTATGAACATTTCCGGAAGCGTATTCTTGTAATACAAGGACTGTGAGTTGTAAACATAATAGTATAAAAATAATTTAGCTCGCTGCCACGAGTAAATACGAGTAGCAATAAATAATGCAGTAATAAAGATGTGGGAAACGGCGTTTTAAGGCGTGAACATCATTGGAAATTATTAGCCGCCAAGGTGCCTCGTGCTCGCCTCAGCCTTGCGAATTAGCTGAGTGACGGCTAATCATGCTCTTCTTACCTTTGAAACGAACAATAGACGTATTGCATTTAACGTAGCTAAGTGTTAAAATATCGCCCTTCCGTACTTTTGGGATGATCGAATCGTCGCGCTCGTCTAAATTATTGATAATGTTATTCTTTCTTTTAATAATGGATTTCTTTCGCAAAGTGCAATTATTGAATTGAATCGAGTTGAGAATTGATGACGAGTAAGGAGTTTGTGTCCCACAGCTGGGCAGTGGACAGTGAGCAGTTTCTGTTACATGGGTCTCTGGCACATTCAGAGTGAGATGGGCTTAGGCGATTGTCCACCGCACTGACCAATTGCGAATCCGTTGAAAAAAATCTACTAAAATTGCGAAGTTTACCAATTTGCATCTACTCTTGCGTTGTATTGTTTTTCATATTACCTAATTCCGCTTTTAAAAAATTAAATAGGTTTATAGGGAAAGCTGCATAAATACCTACTGGTGGCAAAGGGCTTAGTTACTACTGCCATATGATGACACTCGACCTAATGACACATCGACCTATCAGGTGCGTTTCCACCTGCAACATTATGAACCCTTTTATTAATTATGCTGACTTTCTTGCTTTTAAACTTGAATGACATGATGTGATAACGATGTAAACATATGTGGTTTTCGCGCGGATTTTCACTTATTCCTATAGGTACTAAGTATTGGTAACTGATAACAATATTTAAATCAATAGTCTCAAAATTGAAAAAATGTTACTAGTTTTCTCAATCAGGATTTGTCTATTTAGATAGTTACTAGTATGTAAAAGTTACTTGGTTGATTATCTTTTACAGGTGATTCTGGAACTTCGTTTTAAGATGTCATCAGTATCTATTTATTTATTTTGCCAATGGTTGTTATATTAATAAGTATCTTTTTACGATAGCGTGATTCGAATACGTGATTCGATCGTTAAGTTGTTGTTGTTGTTTTGAGAGAAGATCCATGCTTAGCAATGGTGATGAAATTGATCTTTATTGATGAAGTCACTTATAAATCATTTGATGGTTTTGTAGAAACCTTATCGATGATGGTCATCTTACTGTGACCTAAACACTTGCAATTAATAAACTAGGAAAAATGCGGTTGCCCTATCAGCCTCTACAATAGACGTAATGCAATCAAGATCTTCATACCTTGTCAGTGACGATCATAAGTGACAGGTATGCTGCTAATGGACAGAAGGGCATATGATTTATTAAAGGATGATTCAGTTACAGATTTCGTCATTAGGTACATTGAAACGCTAATTTTATTTGTGACTAACAATTAAACCATACCTGCGTTGAATGTAACAATAATTATAGTTTAAAAACTAAAAACCACGCTAAAATCGCACAAGGAAAATCGTTAGTCCTGATACCTGAAGATCATGATGAGGAGAATGCGATAAAATTATTAAAATCGTGTATTGTCATCGGTTCTTGATAATTGTTTAAAATTTTAATTGGACCGATAAAGTAGGTAAAAGTCGAGTTCAAAGATTCCGTTACATACACACATACATACATACATACATACATACATACATACATACATACATACATATATACATACATAGAGACAACCTAAGCTAATAAAAACGTGGTAAAAATAAAAAAAATACTAAATTAATTTTATATTAAATCAAAGTAATACCTAATACGACAATCTTGCCTAATGATTATTTTCATGAAATTGAAGTAGTCGACGAGCATGCAGTCCACCTAATGTAAGTGCCTACATTTGCCCATGGACATCTGTAACCAACTCTATACAGAACATTGATTTTACGAAAATTTAAATACTGCTTCGAACTTATAATAAGTATGACGGTGGTATTTTCCTATCCCATCGGAGTCATACTGATTCTACCATCTTGATCTCTAATTCTCAAAATCATACGAACACACCCTACAGTATTTCCAGGCATAGGTATCTGTATAAACGGACCCAAATGTTTTGAAAGCGTAATCGGTCACGCTTGGAACTTACAGAGATGAGGCCTTTGCCCAGCTGTAACGATAATAGGCTCTTACATTGTTGCATGCTTCCTCAGCTGACGTAACGCGTGCACGAATATTGGTAAACAATGTAGTTATAGGTAAACAGTAAACAGCGTTCATGAATAGGCTTTTTGCCAGCTCCTGAAAGTATTTTTTGCTACGTTGGTTATAGATTTATAGATTTACTTATATTTATAGATTATTAGTAAGGATAGATTTGGAAGGTGCTAGAACCCTTTGTGGTTCGACTCCGGCGGCACCACCGTCACACCGATTTCTACCTAATAACAGCAATGTTAGGCGCTGCTGTGTTCCGTTTTCAAGAGTGTGGTAAGGGAGACAGACTTTTCCGAGGCGTTCCAGCCTAGTCCTCAGTGGTAGCGGCGCATCTGTGGCCGACCTCAGGTAGGATTATCTAATCCTATCTGTGGTTGATTACAGATGTCCATGGGCGGCAGTAGCCACTTACCATTAGGTGGACTGCATGTTCGTCTGCTACTCCTATATTATAAAATAAATTACGCCTGTTATTACCAATGTAATCTTTTGTACCACCTACGAAAGATAGGCAAAATTGGCAAATTAGTCAATTTCTGAATATTAGAAAATTTCAAATTTCGATCTTGATATACAAGTTGGTTTGTTTAGTTTGAGTATGGGCTTTAGTAAGGATTTTAATCGTTTATTTATATGAGTCTTGGTCACTACCATCATGGGCGTATAAAAGGGAGGTCCGAACCCTTAGCATAGGCGGGAAAATAAATTCTTCTAATAAGCGGACCTTTCTATTCTGTACTTGTGTTTTCAATGCAATCTTTAAGAGTCGTCACTTTTGATTGTCAGCTTAGGACAAAGAGATATAAGGCGAAATTCGTTGGCCAATGTTGACAAGCTTCCAATGCCCCAAGCCCCCAATCCTCAAGGAGAACTTTCGAGAAGAATGTGAGTATTCTTACCATTCATACTACTGGGCTTAATAGGTACATTGTACATAATATAATGAATGTAAAATATGTATTAGTGATAGATAGTTAATCTTGTGGTGATTAGTCAACGCTGTAATAGGTGGTTACAGTTACGATTACTTCATTGTTAGACTATTTCTAGGATAGTACATGAAGTCATAGAGCATGGGTATTGGTAGATAAGAACCTTACGTAAGGTTTATTTTCTTAGTATTGTGGTTCCAGTTATGTTTAGGATATCATATAAATATGTATATTTATGTCGTATTCGCAGTGTTTATTTAGGTTATGGTTTGAACAATGTGGTAAGTGAAATATATGAACTTTTCTTACATAGTCCTCATGAGTAACGACGCATCTAATACCGACCTGAAGAAACCATTTAGGGGTTGGTAACAAAGGGTGGTAGAATGGTAGACACCAAGTTGACGTGGGGTAGCTTGGTAGACTTCATATACCTGTAAAAACTTATTTTGCGGATTTTCTGGAATGGAGGTTTCCTGTCGTGTTTTTCTGCTCACTTTCACAAAATTCTGAAAATAGAGACGAATGCCAGAGATTCAAACGTGATTTTCCGTATAAAATCAGTGTTTTTTACAACCGCTTAGCACTGCTGAATTGTTATTATCAGTTATTCACTGGAATGGAGGTTTCCTCATGGTGTTTTCCTTTTCACTTTCACGTAACTTCTAAAAAGAAGAGATGCATGTGCGAACTACGGATTCTTAGGTAAAAACCACTGTTTTTACAACCTGCTTGTTTTTTTACAAATTGGGTATTAATCATAAGAATTGAATGTTATTCAATGATGAATACCCAATTATTATCAGTTATCCTACGTAGCTGGGTACATTTGACAACAGTCCATCTGCTTGCGTATGCGTTCCCACGGTCGCGCTCCCACACCGTTTAGTACCACTGATTGATCATAACGGCTTCGGTTTGAATTCAGAACAAGCCTGCTTTTGTTTCTGGTTTCATGTGCCTTTGATTAACATTGTTGAGAGCTGAGCTGATTATTAAAATCTTTAAGGGTTCTTATTGATTACTAAATTTTTTTGTATTGATACTAGCTTCTTACTGGGTTTACACCTGAGGTCTGTCTTTGACTCAGGAGCTCTATATAGATATTTTTAGAGTGAAAATCGTATTATATACTCTAAATAAGTCTATATACTTCGCAGACATTTTTTATTGTGTCCATATATTTGTTTTGATGCATTCATGTATGTTTGTCATGTATAGTTGAGAGGTAGTTTATAAATAATATATAACCTACTTTTATAAAAAAAAAAAACATTAATGATTTAGGTTCTTCTATATTTGTGTCACGCGCAAATAACTTATTTATTTTAAATACAAAATAAATTTATTTTTAATCATAGACACGTCAATTTTATTGTATGTGTACTTATTGTGGTTTATTAATGTGGTTAATTTATATGTATAAAGGTTGCTAATAATAAAATAGCGTGAAAACAATGTTATTGTAAATACGATGCGTGCATGCAGTAGTGATGACCCCAATAGTGTGTTCTCATGCGATGGGTGCATTGTAGTGACTACACAAATAACGCGTAGGTCTAATAATTAGCATACTAAGTACTACAGTGCACTTCGAGACATCTTAGTGCACTTAGGCTGTTCGCACACGGAGCTTTTTACATCAAAATAGATTTAGTCAATATCAATGTATTGCTGTTTCGCTTCTTGGATCGGATTTGCTCGGATATCGGATAAGACTAAGGTAGAAAAGATTTAAGGTATCGGTACATAGTATAGGTATTCGTGTTACGAGTATGTTAGAGTTGGTGGATTTCATAAAGAGAATTACCGTAGGTATCTACTGAACCTTGATAAGCTATAAAGTAATTTTATAAAAAGGGCACGATCGATGGTATATAATCATCAAAAATTTAATTTTCATGCCCAAAAATAATTTAGAAAATTTAATTTGATTAGTTATAAAACCTCATTTTACTGCTCATTTTAAAAGCAAAACTATCGATCGGCATTTTCGTCACAAAATAGTACTTAATAGCACCGAATTCAGGTTTTTATTATTTCGCTTATACATTCCGTGTGTAAGAGCCTAAAACGTTATGTTGAATAGTGGTCACTTCTATCGATGACCGTGACCGCGCGAGCGTTCTGAAGCCACCTACGCTGGCGCCGCCGCCAGCCGGCTAGAACCTTGAATATTCCCATTTCTAGGCATATTCCATACAATAATCTCATCTAAAACGAACTCTATCTAAATCGGACAGTACACTTTTGCTCTTCACGCCTACACAGCCATGGCGCCTTTTTGCTCACTAATTAAACCTATCGGTCTTTGACTCGAGTGTCTGTCGATGTTTAAACAAGGTATTAGTGGCCAACATTCTTAACAGAGTCCTTAATGTGAATATACTTTGTGCATTTATATTATGAGGCTTAGTTACTACTGCTATATATTACGTTTATATAAGTATTTGGCCATATTAGGGTTGCGGAGGAGTATGTTGGAACGCCTCGAATAATTAAGTTTCCTTTACCATTTTAGGTAAAAATAAGTGAAGCGGCAGTACCTCCGGGGTCGAACTACTTTAAAATTTACTACGCTTAGCCGATATCAAATAACCTTATAAGTACCTAATTATTAAAATAAGTCAGGTTAAGTACCTGTGTCTAAGAACAAAATGTTTATCTCGTAACGCTGACGCACTTAGGGGCGGAAGACTAGTTTTCTGTTCGCCTTGGACTTAATCGTAAAATAATAACAATAACAGAGTAATAGCATCACTGATTTATGATTTCATATCTGATCCAGCCGTTAGTCATGTGCTCAATGATTTCATCTATTTATAGGAACGGTTTACGGATCAACTGTTTCTTAGTTACGTTAAATTATTACGCCATTTACACGGGTTTTGTACTGAGTGCGGTTTACGTGTGTTTGCTTGAATGCCTGTTTACAGGCCGTCTTGTGCGTCGTCCATCTGCGCACGAAGGTGGGTGGTCCAAGTGAGGAAATGTAGCGTTTTCGGGAAAATCATGGCAGTCGTGTGTCTGTCTCTAGCACCCTCAATTTTTTTATGGATTTGCTGTTTATAAAACAGTGTATTTAAATAATGCTTGATTAAGGTGAAAGTTTAGATAGTGAAAATGTAAAGACAGTCAAATAAATTTATTACATATTTAATCTCTTTGATAAAATACGAATGTAACAACTGAACAATTAAAATTCAAATATTTTTTTGCAATAATAATTATGAAATTATTTTGTGTTAAATTTATTTAATTATTTTTATTATTTAAGTTAAGAGTTCAGTTACTCAGAGATGCAACGAAATGTGTTAAAATTACTAATACCTAATATTATTCGTGCGTGGCCAATGAAAGTTAGGCAAATATGTAAAAATCATGTCAACCTTCGAATAATAAGCATTACGTGCTCACAAATCGCTCGTCGCTTGTAACTGGGACGACGCCCCAACGGATATGAGGTCTTCCAGCGACCATGACCGACAGTCGCGAGTCGAAGTATGTAGGTGACCTCACGGGAACCTTCAGCTTTTCGGCGCTTAAGTATTGACATCTCGCCGACACAAATAATTTTTTAGGCAACAATTGTTTTGAAAGTCAAAGTTAAAGTATAAAGAGGTAGTCCTCGCGTAAAGCTTATGAATTGATTAATAAATTTTAATATGTTTTTAAATGGGGCTAAGTAAATGAAAAATTAAAAACGGTTTTAAATGAGATACTATACAAGGTTAACCCTTTAAGGTTGAATACGTAAATTTCAGATTAAAGTCTTTTTCGATCTGCATGTCACGACCTTCATATAGGTCTTTCAGTTCGGTCCTAGACAATCATCAGAACAAAGTTCGAACGCCCCATGTTGTATTAAAAAGTTATAGGAGAGAACAACAGTTAAAGATGTGTTTCTGTAGATTTCTCCATGTTTGGTGTTTCTGAAGTGTCAAACTATAAATAACATTACCTTTAAAATTGCTAAAATGACAGGCAAATAGTCAAAATTAGTTAATAATAGGTAATAATCAATACATTTTGTGATGAGATTAGAAAGCTAGAATCTTCTTCCAGGAAGGCTAAAGACATTTACTTAACGCATCAGCCATGATAACACCCATTAAATAATTGTTTCATGAAGCAAGTATTTGTATTACAAGGTTTTGTAACGTGTTACGAAATGTTCATTTTGCAATTTTCCTGCGACATTTGTTATCTGTTCCGTATCTTCGTTGAGTAACACATGTTACCGACTTCACTCCGAACTGCTTTAGAAATCTTGATAAATAATGCAATTCAGGTATATCACTTAATCGTATGTTGTAATAGAGAGCGTACATCAATAATAATCGTAATAATTACAAGCATGTACGATAAATTATTGTATTATTAACGTAATGGATATACGCAAGGATATCGTAGAGAGCTAATATTAGGCGCCCTTGGCATAGAAGAACCGACCGATTGCTAGCCGTTGAATTACAAATTTGTAATCCCTAGTTGAGCAGCGTGGTGCAGTAAGTGTGTTCCAGGAGTTCTAAATATGCTAGATCTGACGTAGTGAAATATGGTTTTAGTGTAAAATTACTAAACTTTCTTTTGAAAATTGTGCTTAGTATTGGAGAAAAGAAGACTATCTTCTGGATAAAAGTTAAAGATTTTTTAAAATAAATAATACATTTTTAAAAAAAGATTACACTATTTGATGAGTCTAGATCTGAATATTAGATCAGTAAATTTTGATTGTCTGTGACTTACAAGATAATAACATCTTTGTAATCTTAGCACTAGCATAATACAGTACCTACTTAATATGTTAATAGTAATTTTTCCGTACAAACGTTGACGTATTAGACTTGTGTTAACGTGCGATAAATACCTATAAGTGTTGTTTGCGTATGCGCATAAAGCAATGCTGCTTTAGCTCTCAATAATTTTGGTGGTATCCCTGGATTACGGGAAAACTTCGCGACGCCTGACCACTTCTAACAACCCAAAGGCCTGTTTTCCCATTAAGCCCTTGTAGTCAAGACAAATATCTGAAATAGGAAGGTACGTAAAGAAGTGTCCTTGAAATTAAATATATTTATTTTGTTTAAGCCTACAAGATCGCTAACAATTTGTCAGTTATAATATTTTCCCATATTAAAATACTAATTATTGGGCCGGAACCCAACCACAACTACAAACTAGAAAACAAGCACAATTCATTAATTTATGAATAACTTTTATCAAGCAGTAATATCCTACTTTAAACCTAATAAAATCGTAGAGTACAACGTTGGCAAGACTGTGATAGATCAGAAATAAATAGCTAGGTATTGTTAAAGTTGCAATTATTTTCAGCGAGCGAGTTATGGCGTTGTGACATGCGCAACCCACGTGACCGGTAAATACGCCGGAAAATTTATCGATGGCATCGTTACGCCGACGAATTGTTAGCGTAAAGTATTGCTAATTTACTGTTGCTTGCCTATTCGTTCTAAGTTCTTTTAAAGGAAGACTGTTTATTTGTCTTGATTAAATGAAATTATCATCATCATCATCAACCCATTACTGTCCCACTGCTGGGCACGAGTCTCCTCTCAGAATGAGAAGGATTAGGTGATAGTCCACCGCGCTGGCCAAGTGCGTATTGGTAGACTTCACATACCTTTAAGATTTTTTTATATATCTCTCACGAATGCAGGTTTCCTCACGATGTTTTACTTTACCGTTTAAGCAAGTGATAATTAATTTCTAATACGCACATAAATTAGAAAATCAGAGGTATCTGCGCCTGGGATTTGAGCCTTGGACCCCTCGATCGAGAGGCCGCGTTTTTTAACTACTAGGCTATCACTGCTTTTAAATGAAATTATATTATCAGTTAAATTTATAATCAGTGTGAGAGGAATTTAGGTTAGTCTCCCGCGCTGTCCAAGTGCGATTTGGTACACTTTACACATCTCTAAGATTTTTTATAGATTCAGGCGCGTATGTTTCTTTACGATGTTTTCGTTTATCGTTGTAATAGAAGCGATAATTGTTTAATATTATTTTTAAATTTATATTAATTATTTTAATTTTTAAAAAGATCTCTGCTTCTGGGAAGAGGTGTGAGCCACAAGCCCCTCGATCGCCTAAATTAATACTAAGTTATCATAAATAGTTATGTCGAAATAAAACTGAAGGATTAGGATTAGGAAAGGAAAAGAATTTAAGAAAAATAAGATTATTATATAACTCTATCTCAAAGTATTATTGAAAATTTAGGAGTATTTATTTTACCACAAATAGGTATCATAATACGTCATCACATTAATCATGTGCATTGGAATATGAAAATAAATCTAATAATAATGAGTGAGCCTTGAATTTGACCTTATTAGGTCAAAATTCAATAAATTTCATTTTTTGTCCGTAATGTGGAAGCTTATCATATTATGTGGTATTTTGTCGTTCCTAAGCTGTCGTTATTGAGAAAATGGCCTTGTTTAAAAATTAAGTAATTAAATATTTCACAATAATTATACTACGAGTATGTATTGGTTTTAATTATGAGTACTTTTCCGAGGTTTCGTTTATTACGTAATCGGAAGTTTTAACATTTGGGAGTAAATAATGATCATTATTGTATGAACTTATGACAGGTAAAGGACAGAAACCACATTTGTTTACGTCAAGCGTTTAATTGTTAATCGGTCTAAGGGTCTTGTCATACTTGCGATTTGTCAACGTGTTTGTAGAAACGTGATATGTCAAATGAAACGCAGCGGCACGTGCGACTGCGACTGTGGGCGTTTATTCCATATTGTATTCACTATCATCATTTTTTATAATAAAGAAAAAGTAGGAAACGACCCTAAAATCCATAAACGTTAGATAAGTGGCTACTGCTATTTAAGGACACCTATAATCTACCCCAGAAAGGATTCAAGATCTATCTGAGTTAGACCAAAGATGCGTTGCTACCTCTAGAGTTACAATTAAATAGAAATTAAATTAAATTAAAAGTGTCACTTCCCTTAACTAAGGCCAGTTACACGTTACCACTATTTTGTTAAGATACCATGACAACAAGTCGCGCACCTGCTGCGATTTCGCAACTAGAACGTTGACGGATTGCCTAGCTCTGTTCACAAATCGCGTCTGTGAGAATGCCCTAAGGCTATGCATACCTGAGTAGGTAAGTTTATTAGAGATATGGCACGATGTATAACAAACGATTGGCTCAATGGATCGATACTAATGTTAGGAAGCGAGTGACGTACATGTGCGGTTTGCCTTTTTTTATTAGTTTTTTATATATTTAACAGCAGAACGGTTTTATTTCCTTTGCATGTATTCGAATTTAATTTATAGCTAATAATCGGTAAGTATTGACGATATTTAATTTTATCACTTAAAAATACGTTTTTGACAACCGGCGAAGTAATGTTTTTTAATCTTCATTAAATAGGATATTTTTTTTAGAATAAGTAGTCCATCTAGTGTCAGGCTACTGTGTGAAAATGTAGATTTGGGATTTTATATAATGTGCTTACCTACTGTCAGTATTGGTTAGTTTTGCGAATAAAACTGTCATAAATAGATTCAATAATAATATGTTAATTTTGCATATTTTTATTCATATTATATTCATTAGTATTTGCGTAAATGCGCGCATATTTACTTTAAATGCGCAAATAATAAACATATAAAATATTTAGTATCTTATTACCGTGGAATAACTCAACCTATTGCAATAACGTTCTAATTATAGTGTAATTTAGTAACGAAAAAGGTTTCACATTGCGCGAAATGAGCTGCAGCGTACTCGAGGAACGGTAAATATTTAGATAACAATTATCACTACACCGCGAACCACCAATCGGTGTAACTACTTCATAATCTCCATTATAACGTTTCACAAACTATCCCTTGCTGATTTACTACCAACGCAATGCTTTAACGTTAAAGTAAACCAGCAATGTAATCGGAACAATATGGTTTAAACACTTGGATGCCGTTGTGGTAGTTAGTTTGATTACTACGTAATCGTCTGGTGCTGCTATGATATCATTTGTGAGCACCGCGGTCACGCCTGCGATGATATTTTAAACGAAGCAAGGATTTTTCTGATTAACTCACCTGGCGTTTCAATATTATGAGCAAATTTTTGCGACGTTTTCTCGGAATGTCGTTACGGTAAGCAGATAAATTTAATCTGTAAAGGTCGTCGGATAATTCTATGTTGTTACAATCATGTAATGGAATCATGGAATTTCTCATGAGTATTTTTTTTATATAATGTAGTAGTAGCAGACGAGCATGTAGTCCACATGCTGGTAAGTAGCTACTGTCGCCTATCGACATCTGCAATCAACCCCAGATAGGATTAGATATTCCTACCTGAGTACGGCCACAGATGCGCCGATACCCCTGTGGACTAAGCTGGAACGCCTCGGAAAAGTATGTCTCCCTTACCACAATCCAGAATACAGCAGCGCTTAACACTACCGCTGGAGCCGCCGGAGTCGAACCACAAAGTGTTCTACCACCGTCAATACGACAAATAATCTGGTAGAGCTCTTTGCTCGACTCCGGTAGAATCACCACCACATTTATTTGTACTAAACATAATAACATCCATTTTAAGTGATGCCGTGTTCTGGTCTATAGAGGGTGTTAAGGGAAATGTACTGACGCTTAAGCTTCCAATTCGGGCCTTGATTACAGATGTTCATTGGCGGTAGAGGTCGCTTACTATCAGGACTGTCCCAGCATTTGCTATTTCAATAATACAAAAATACATTATCGTAAGCGTAATTTTATTTACATGCAGATAAAAATGACCACAGTGAAATATGTTTAAGAAGCAGCGAAAAACCTATCAAGCATGCAGCTTCTCTGCATTGCAAGGGTAGTTGGAGCCGAGCCAACTCAGAAATGAGGATTACCGACTTCAACCTCGATACAAGCTTTACTTTTATGTATACTAACATTTTCTTAATTATATCTTACAAAACACATTATTTTCTTAATCATAGCATATTATGAAGTTACCAATCATTTCGTGCAAAACTGTTGTTTTTTTACTGACAGTTAACTTATATATTTTTTGTCATCATTACGTCACTTAGATTAGAACGAAGTTTGCTTTTGAGGGAATGTCGACGTTTGGATTCGGTAAACTGTCGGGTTTGGTTGGTTTATTTGGTTTTTTTTCAAAAGTCTCAAAATAGAACCTAATTAGGTAGCTACAGTAAGATCCTTTTGCAGTGGAGTTCTGCGCCAGGTTTGTCAGTAAAAAAATGTTATAATATATCTATGCTCCAATGAGGGCTCCAAATGAGAAAATCGAGGGCTTTTTATAGGCATGATAACCTTACGTGTTGTAAGGTTCATATAAAAAGTAAATCTCTCACACTTCAATCGGAAATATAGAGTCGTCACAGCAAAAGCATCTCACAAGTAGATAATAAACTTGTCAAAAATTTTATTACCTCGAAAATATTTTGGTCATTAAAACAATAAAAGTAGACAACAACAACTACTTTGCATTGTGACCGCTAGATGTCGTGTCGCACGTTGGTAGGAGGTCAAAAATTTACGTCATGTTAGAGGACCACACAGGAAGGCAGGTAGGACGGTCGAAATAACGAAATAGGTATGGACCAGTTTGTGAGATGTGATTAATTGTTCTTAAAAAAACATGCACATAATTTTTACCACGTTTTTAAACACTACATTGTTTAAAAACAATTTTATGTTGCAATGTACATTATAGAAAAAGTATATCAGATTAACTATGTAAATAACAGAAATTTGTGGTGTTAAACATTACAAAGATTAAATATTTATTTTATTTGTAAGCTTAAAAACAAAATTTACTAAAAACAAAAGAAAAATATCTAAAAAATTAAGACCGCTGTGATTTTTAAAGAAACTGCAAAAAGTTGCGATGGTAACCTAACTGCTTGAAAAATAATCTGTCTTCTGAAGTTACGAGAACAATACAAGATTCTTACAAGTGATGGAACAAATTATGAGATGTTAAGAAAGTTTAGTTAATTAAATAAAAATTAATCAGCAACGCCTCCCTACAAACAGACGATTCTTGAGACATCAGTTAAATACAAATTTTAAGGACACTTTAAGGAAAAACTGAAAATTGGTAACTCTCCATGTCTATAAAATGGGTTTGTTATCAACCCATTATTGTCCCACTGCTGCTGGGCACATGTCTGCTTACGTTAGCTTTGATTAGAATAGAGGATGTAAATTTTCTCACAATATTTTCCTTTGCTTGAAGCAAGTCGAAATTAATTTTTATTCCGCTGTCTAAAAAAAAACATCATCATCATTATCAACTCATCCCACTGCTGTGCACGGGTCTTCTCTCAGAATGAGAAGGATTAGGCCAAAGTCTACCACGCTGGTCAAGTGCGAATTGGTAGACTTTACATATCTTCGAAAACTTTTTTTACGATTTCTCAGGTATGTTTTGCTTCACCGTTAAAACTCAGAGTTAAAATCAAGGATGCCACTGGCGTGAAAGACCAAAATTGGCCAAAATATATACAGTTTAACTGTATTTGTCACAGCCTCTATAAAGTATCCACGCGTGACCGGTTCCATTTCCGATGCCCACCATTATAGGGATGTATTAAGACTTAAGGTCCTTACCTCACAAGTGCCGTTAGGCTGGCTGTTAAATTCTATTCGGGCATTATTTGTACTATTTCTGTTGTTAATAAAATTATTTGTTGTTTTTTGGCGTACCAAAAATGTAACAATACTTTCTACAATCCTATGAGTGGGACTATTTCCACACTAACAGTTTTCCTGTGACGTGTGTGCCATGGACACATACAAAGGCGAATACTCCAACACCCAGACACATAACAATTGCCTAAATCTTGCCGGGGTTCGAACCTCAAACACACTTTGCTTGTCAGACAGGTATGGTTCGTCAAAAAATTAAATTTTAAATAAGTATTTTGATAAATATTCGTAACCCTTCGTTCTTATGAACCTTATGCCACCGGTTGAGAATAATGCTATAAAAACACTGATTGTTTCCCGATATTTATTTATTTATTACATTTATCCATACTATGCTCTGACTCCATGCTCGTGCTATGACTTCTTCATGTCCTCCATGCTCGAATCACTGAAGCTATGAAACTTATAAAAACAGCTATTAAAACTATTTAAACTTTATATGCTACTTAAGTTTGTTTTCAAACAAATTCAACGCTATTTACATGCGCCGTCATCATTAAGCTATTGCTAGGTGATCTGCCTGCACTTGAAACAAGTATCTACTAAATGTCCAAAGTAAGTGCTTGAGTAAGCACTCGACTACGATACAGCACTGCAAAAGTTAAAAGAATGTGTATGTTATTACAATTACGTTTTACGCGCGTAGTAGACAATTCTTGAATAAACAAGATGTGTTATTAGTTTTATATAGGATTTAAGTAACAAAAGGATGGTTGTACATTAATTGATTAATTTAAATTAATTACAAATTCAATATTCAGTGCTTGATACAATACATACAAGTTTCCATTTAAGAAATTGTCTATGGGCAACTTATTCTGCTTCTGTAATTATTCTGCAATATTTTTTTTATTGTTTGTACCACAAAAAAATGAGGTACGGATTTTGGTTTCAAATAGACTTACTTATACATAATATCCTGTTTTTTATGCCAGCTACAGTCGTACAGTGCAAACTTTTCCAAAGATGCATGCGATTTTTTCTCCCACGTTCCTATAGAGATCAATAAAAGATTCGGGTTAGTCACATGCTCAAACTTTTTTATACATTACATACGAGTGTGTGCGGTTTCTTTGATGAATCGTACAGGTCTATAAAGTTTTGATTTTTGTATAAAGGAGCAGGTAGTAATAAAAAAATGTCTTACCGTGCCGCACGGTGTCGGCACATCAAACGAGCCGTGCTCCCACGACATGATTTTAAAAATATCTCCATTTTAAGGGGCTTACAACTCTTTTTGTGCTCATGGCTTTTGAAGTGTTGGATAAATAAGACTTCTTTATATATCAACTCTAGATTTAAAACAAATACAACGTGGTCTATAAAACCTTCTTAGAGTAAGTAGTGACTCTATGTAGAGTGAGCCTGGATTTGACAGCATGTAAGCCAGCCAGTTTTGGCCTTTAACTCTAGTTTTATGTATATCTGGTTTTCCTATTATTGAATACAAAAACAATATTTAATTTATTAATACGTTTTTATTACTATTTTATGAACAAAATTAGCAATTAATAGAAGATTTATTCATTTATATTCAATATTAAGATTTATTGTGTTAGAACTTCCATATTTTGATTTAGTAAGAATAGGTTAAATGTCACTAAATACATATACCTACTACAAATTTAATCGTATTAAAGGCTAATAAATCACAGCTTCTATGTTTAAGTATTCAGTAGTACAAGCATAGATAACATTGTATTCCTTTGTATAAATTGTCGCATTGTTTAAGTAATTTATACTTTTATGTTAGCGCTTCATTGGTGAATTGATTTGTGTGTACAGTACAGGTAGACATCCGTCTGAATTCCTCAGTGCGGCATCATAAGCCACAATAATATGTATAAAGCTCGCTTACTAATCGTTTCAGGTTAAAACCGGCTACAAATGGTAATAAAATAAAGGTACATACATACGTAGCGTGTCGAAAGCTCCTCCGATATAAATAGTGCGAGCCGAGGCGAGGCGAGCGCGGCGCACTGACCGACCATCGACAGCGATCCCGATAATCGGGCGAATGTTTGAGTTTCTCTATTTTCAAATCGGTCGGTCACGAGTCTGTAGCGTATAGATCGGGAAACGCGCGCGTAAACGTTGCTCTCGCCAGGTCGGGTGAATGTGAACGGTGGGTTAACGTGATGCGTGCGGGTGGCGGACGGGAAGGGAGTAGCGCGGGCACGCGGCCGTGTGAACGCGCCGCGTTAATTGGCGTGCAGAGTGTCCGGCTGTCTTCGAGCCACGCGCCCGCGCCGTTCGTCTCGCGTCCGTTTGAATTTGAATTTACCGCCATAAATTTTAATAGCAAATAAACGCCTTTTATTGAGCGTTCTTGATTTTTAATCTATTTAGAACACGCAATACATCGAGATCGATGTGTATTCGGTCGAATGTATTTGTTTTTAATAACCAGGATTTATTTTTTACAATACTTTACCTTGCGATTAGATTGTGAAATAGACGGTTTTTTGCACATTGTATTGTAATATTGGGTAGTCCAAATCAATTATTGTTATTTGTATCTTTGTTAATATTTTTTCCGCAACAATACTCAATAGTGCATTATTCTAAATGTTGCAATTAATTTCAATAGTAAATTGCTCTTTGATTGAAAACAGATTAGGTAATCATAATCATTACTTTTAATGTAACGTTAAAGCATGCATTTAAGAATACAAAATAAATACCTAAAAGTTATTAAGCTTTTATCTCCTAGATTCTATTCAGCAAATAGATTGAAGGAGTTGTATGAAATAATTAAATACTTCTTAGTTTATACAAATTCAATTGTCACTGTTTTGTCTAAATGAACGCAAATAAACACAAATTAAAAATCAAATCATTTATTTTTATATCATATAATAAAGTTAGGTACCTGCAATCCTTATGTTAAATATTCTTTAGCTAACTTTATTAAGATTTTTACGTGAACTTGACCGCCCTTTAAGTAACGCAAAAAACATTACCACATAACAGAAGCACCGACTGCCGCGCTTATATTTACCAAGAGTTTACATTTTTATTGAATGTTCCTCATAGTCCGTCGTTCGAAATTCGAACCAACGAGCAACACTTATTCGATACATTATCAGCTCATTACTTCATTGAGCGGTTGTCTCCCGTTTCGGTAGCGACAACTCGATGTTCCGGTCTTTTGTCGTACGCGACATTAACTTCCGAAATCGCGAATGTCACCAATAAATCAACTAGCTACTTGTATGTGGACGAAGATTTAAATGAAGTTTCGGCTTAACAAGGTTCTTACGTTATTTTAAGTTGCTTTGCGGTTCAACTTGGGAGGCTTTACCTCCACGGCTATGAGTTATAAAAGTAGTTGTCTGGTTGCTAGGGTGTCATCAGCTTTCTACAATTTCTAACATTAATTTTCTATAAGATGAACTATATGCTCGATTGATACTTCTTGTATATTGCTAAGAAAAAAAAACAAAACATATATGTTAGCTGACACTCGAAATTGCACAAACTTACATTTCTGATAGCATTGTTATTTATCGTTTACAACAGCGCTATAGAAGAGTGAGTGGAAAAACACGTGTATTATTCTTCCGCTTATTTGTCGATGACGATTATCGCGTCGCTTCAGAGAAGGCGAACGACACGATAAATCAACCGGTGGCATACTTGGCCAACATATTTAACAACACGTAGCATTAGCGAAAACGGGTTATGATTTGTCTCTGACACTGCCCGATTATTTACTTTTCAAACATACTGTTAACTACTTAAAATAATAGGGCTGGCACCTTTATGTTTTTATACAAGACAAAGTTTAAGAAACTCTACTTTTATTTATTTTATACATAATTGGACTGATAAGGATTACCTATGCACTGGGGTACACTTGGTGGACAGTTTTTTTTTATTTTATAGGATAAAATCATGATATAATAGAAACTGCAAATAAAAATAGGATTTTGTTAAGGCGAAGTCGATCACAGAATCGTTGGGGCTCCAGAAGATTCTGTTTAAATGTTTCAAATTTACTTACTTATTTAGCCCTTATTGATCACATTACATTGTATAAAATGATCCCATTCCATTTATAAAATTTTGTTTAAGAAATAAAAATATATTTATTTCATAATTACTCAATTTATTTATCACACTGGTGACTGTTGTTGTTAGAAAAAACGTAACATCAAGAAAATTCCACACATTGTTAACCCATTCGATGTCAAATTTTCTTCATTTATTTTTAAACAAACCTTGTCTTATAAAAAGTTCGATAAACCGACTCAAGTAACTAGTTACATGGTATCTCCTAGGTATGCACAAGTGAGGTGGTACTATCAACCCGTTATCGATGTCACAAAAGTCGAGCAAGGACGTCGATAGCAACCGCACTCGTCCTACTCGGTTACCGAGCGCCTATATACATCACTATTTTAAAAATAAACGCGTTGAATATTTCGCGGTAAAATTCAAATTAGGAATATGTTATTAATGCTGCCAGAAAAGCAATTTTATTAATTAAAATTATAGAATATAAATGATAACTATAAAGGAATAAATAAAGTTAAAATAAAATTAGTTTAAAAATGTAAGAGACAGCGGACATAGGTGTTTTTGCCAGTTTGCAGCAGGATGATGCACCAGTTTGAAGCACTTATGACATAAGGTATAAAGGCAGAATGAAAAGAATCTAAGTCAGTCTAACCAAGTGTGTACAAAAATAAAAAGTATATTAATGGAGAAGAACACGTAAAATATAAACAAATATTTCGGCGTTATATTAAACTGTGCAATAATTTAAATGGGCAGTGAAAATAATGGCATATTGCGTTTATTTACATAGATCTTATCTATTCAACAACAAAAATATTTACGTCAACAATTGTGGTAAATTTGCTATAATTATAACGTAGGCATATTACGTCGTTATCAAAACCATAATTATCGCTATTTATGAAGGTCGTAGCAAGACCGCTTGTCCTAACTGCCTACTCAAAGTAGGTACAATAATAAATTCATTTATTTTGGTATTCGTACTTTTATTGTTATCACTAAGGTCGTTGACTGCAAGGCATTCCGACACCATTCTAATATTTTGTGGCTTGTTTTAATAAACATTGTATTTCAACGTAATATTAATATAGTCCGCGTAAAACTGCTAGTCCGCTCTGAATATAGAAATGAAATGCGTCGCCACAGCAAATTATATGACTACACCTGCTTGCAACAACTTCAGAGCGGACTAGCGGTTTGGCGGGGACTACATGCTATAACGATGATGTTGAGTTGTTGTTTATAATTTGTTAAGGTAAATTATTTGAAACAAAGTGCTTAACATGTGATGATAAGTATGACTGATACATAATACTTTTCATACTAAATTGATATTTTATCTGTTATGACTACATTATTATTATTATTATTGTAAAATCAAAGTATTACTACGATTGAACACTAAAACAGTCTACGTGTCACAAAAAATAAATAAGAAAAAGTAATCTTTTCAAAAAAGGGAATACAAAAAACGAATATTTACTAGTAAGGTAAGTACATAGTTCATTGACCCGAGCAATGAGGAGATTCTTCCAGACAGGAGACTTCTAAGTCATAGTCACGTCTACGTTCTAAGTGTCTTGTATGTTTTGAACGCCATAGTTTTAAAAAAATAGTTTGCTTTCATTGTTTTTATGTTTATGGTAAAGATGATAAAGTTATTCGTCTGAAGAGACTAGCGTCACACACAAGTATTTATTTATTTATTTTAACTTTATTGTAAACCTAGTGGTTACAAAAGGCGAACTTACTGCCTAGTGGCATTCTCCACCAGTTAACCCTTGTTGATGAAGAAATGCTGTATGTATTTCTGCTTAATAAGCACTATGGCTTATCCGAGTAAGATCCTTATCCGAGGCATTCTAACCTAGTCCTCAAGGGTAGCAACAATTCGGTTACTTATCGTATATGTGGCATTGTATAGTCAAATCGTACCTGTACAATGTACCTGTATAAACATAATCACATCAGTTTATCATTGCTTTAATTATTTCGGGTCGTTTTACTTAATTTTATTTATGAAAGGGTCAGACTAAGTACATTTCTATACGAGTTCTTTAACCTGTCGCGTCATTGCAGCGTGGGTGCCAATCGACTGGATGCCACAATTATCGAGTATTTATGTAAAAAAACAGACGAATTAACTTTTTTATCTGTTCAAAGTCAATGTTCAGACAGAATCTGCATTCGGTTTTATGTTCGATATTCAAATATTTCAAGTATAATATTGATGATTAATACGTGTCTAAAAAAATATTGTGTATTTTTTACATAGATTAGTAAAGATTACTAACTCCTAACAAGAAAATGTACCCAGTTTTGATAATTGAAATAGTTGCGTAAAAAAGTTTTGCCACGTCTCCGTGCTTAAATGTTCCTAAAAAATTTGAATAAATCATTTATTTATTATGTAAATTACGCAGTATTAGTTATTTATTCGTAAATTTTCTCTAAAAATGTTTTTATTGGTCAAGAATTAAAAAAAAAAGACTTACTAATAAGCCGTTTGTGGCTTCATTCAATTTCAAGGCGGCGACGTATCTTTACTAATCTATGATTTTTTATTATTTGTTAATTATTTGGTAATGTTATAACACGTTAAATGAAAAGGGACGTATCACATATGTACATAAAATACTCAAATTAAAATAAATATTGCTTTATAAAAGTGATAATTCATTTGAATTACCTCCACTTATCAATGTCATCTTTATATTTAGACATTATCTTAACAATGTTTTTTTGAGTAATGTAATTATTTAAAAAGGTACCTTATTCTTAAGACTTACCATACTAACATTTTTATGTAGGCGTTAAGTTGGTAGAGTCGGTTATTGTTTGATATATTATATAAACACTAAAAACGCTAATTCTTGTGACGTAGTCGGAGTGATTAAAGTTTAATATAATTATCAATTAAATACACATGCATTAATATTCGGAGGCCCAAGGTTGAAATCCCAGGCATTTTTGGTGAAAATGTTATGTGCGTATTTAGAAATGAATATTTTGCACAGACGGTGACGGAAAACGTCGTGAGGACACTTGTACACACAGTATTGTGGTTTGAAGGGTAGGGTAAGGGAGACATTCTTTTTCGAGGCTTTTCAGTTTAATCCTCAGCGTTAGCAGCGTATCTGTGGTCGACCTTGGGTAGGAATCTAATCTTATCTATCTGGGGTTGATTACAGATGTCCATGAGCAGCAGTAGCCACTAACCAGGTGGACTGCATGCTCGTCTGCTACTCTAATATTATAAAAAATAAAAAAAGTATCAAAGTCTAACAATACGCACTAGGCCCGCGCAGTGGACTATGGGCTAAACCCTCACTCTTTGAGAGGAGACCAGGTCCCAAAAGTGGAACAGTTCTGACAACAAAAACAATACCTACCTGTAAATGTACAGATTTTAACACCATATGGGTAAACCTTGAACTGTTGTTATTCTCATTTCATGTTTGTTTAATGGTTTAAATTAATTATAAAGTCTAATGAGCAATTGTCTTCGCTTAGTTCTGAATAATATTTTCAAGTGCATATTCTGTACGCGTTTTTGTTTACCAACTTTTTATTGCCCGTGTAAAACCACTTTGAGTTATGATGACAGAAATAATGAGTGTACAAAATAAATGATAACGCTTTCTACACACATAACCCCACACTATGATTGTCTGCCTCGTGTGTGCCACGTCTGTATCGTGGGTGCCATGGACCCAAAGACTAACACACAAGTATGCAATCAAAAACAGGAATCTAAATCCATCATTTAGACAGTCTTGTCTGACCAGATAAGATTAGTTTCTTACCTGAGGTCGGCCACACATGCGCCGCGACCTCTTAAAGACTAAAAGCTGGAACGCCTCAACAAAACGCCGGAGTCGAACCACAGTGGGTTCTATCACCTTCAAAAAGTTGTCCTTAAGGCAGCTACCTCTGCAACTATTCTCAACTACGATCTTATTGACCCTTATTCCAATCCTGAGCTGTCAAAATAATAATATGTAATGAATAATCTTCTTTATTATCAAAATATTCCAGTGCTCACTACGCTGTTGTACCTAATGATTGGCATTGAATCCACCGATGCAGTCAATCCGCACTTGAAATGAATTTATGATTATTTTGAATCTCCGTGCCAACGAGCCGTTTGTGGAAGAAGGTGACGCAGATGAACTGATGAGGAAAATCGTTTATTTAATACTGGATTTGGCACCTGGGTTCTCTTTATGTAATATAGGCAGGAGTAGGCAACATGCATGCTGCAAGTGGCAAGTGGGATATGTCACCCATTTTCTTTATTAAAACCCAAAATTCTACTGGATATAGGCTACGGATGCGTTGCCCTCCCCAAAGATTAAGTTGGAATGCCTCGCAGAGGTAATAAGTATCTATGGTAAGGGAAAACCACACTCTTTAAACGAGAAAGCAGTAGCGCTTTATAATGTTGTTGCAAGGTAGAAATAGGTGTGGCGCTGGTGCCTCCGGAGACGAATCACGAAGGTCTAAGTTTTACCTTATACCATCAATGTCTTAACAAAACCTGTGTTTAGCATACATATATGTTTTAAGAAAAATGAAATAAAAATTGGAATCGGTATTATATTATACGGCAGCTATTTTGCGAAATGTAGCAACGAATTTTTAAAATAACCTTGATTTATTTGCAAATAAAGATCATATTTTATTAAAAAATAAATTATTCATTCATTTAATTACGTATATTGCATAGCATTTACGTTTTTCGCTACATTATAACGTACCTAACTGAATATAAACAAAATATTCATTACTTATTTTACATTGCTTTGAAGGTAGAACAGAAAATTGTCACTAAGAAAAAGTTAGACTATAAAGAATAAGTAAGATTAACATGTATACATGACGTACCTTAAAGATAATGTCATACAGTATAAAAATTGAACAAAAATCGGCTAAATAAAATGATTGCCCAACAAATTGGTGCAAAACAAAATGATTTATTTACGCAAAATCACGTAACCTTTAAAACACTTGCGATTTATCGAGCGGATTACAATCCGTTGCTATTATGATTTGAGCGCGAAATATTGCCTCACTCGCAACTGACAATGCAAATTACCACATCCACACGGCGTGTTGATGGAACGAACGCTCGTGTAGACTGGGAGCCTGGTGGAAATAATACAAAAAGAAGAAAAGCGTAAAATTAAAAAAAGCCACGTAATTCAAAAATAACATTTTTACATTCATGCTTATAAGATGTTAAAATTATATTGTTTTTTTTTTTGTCTCTCTATGCAAGTTATTTTAAACTAAGTACTGAGCAAATTTGAATTTTACATACATTCAAATATGCGTAGGATATATCGATAAAATATTGATTAATGGTGCTCCTGACGGCCAAAGATCGGTCAAAAAGATGAAGCGGTGAGTTTCTCTTGGAGATAGGATAGCACAGGTGGCAAGAAATCACACAGGAGCGGAGAAATACCGACTTCTCGTATCGTAAGCCTACATTCACTTTCGGTAACAGATTCGTATCGACGACGTAACGGGCTTCTTAAAGAATAGAAGCGCGTATGGGTCTAGGGGTTACCCAACCGTTTCCCGCTTAGCAGCAATCGAGGGGAAGTGCCTATGCACGCTTCTCTCACGATTACATTAGATAGGCAGTATAAAAATTATTGTTTTTATCGCCCTAGTCTGCAATATATTAAAACTAACAGGTTTGTTACGGAGATAAAGGAAAGTAACTGCGAATAAAAATATTTTTATTTAAGGTACTCATACTATGCGAATAAAGAGACCAAACCGTGCCTAAGTCTATAGTTAATATGCTAAGAGGTGTTACATAAAAATGGAGTTATAAGAACGATAGTAGTTTTTCGCACTAGGCTCTCGATCAAGCGTATTTTATGATTTTAACGATGCAGTTGACATTTGGGCGCAGGCGCCGGATGTGTGTATGATATTTGCGGATTCTCAGATTATCTGCCAATTTATCTATACCATCACTATTTATCAATATAAATCACGTGTATTGATGTAATCGACGAAAATGAACTACTCGAATTTAGTTTGCTCTTTAAAAAAATAAAAACGTTTTCTTTGGATGAAGTAGATATGTATTTTAATATTAAGTAGTCAAGAGGCCATGAAAGTTTAAATGTCAAGAATAAATTGGCTGACCCTTTTCCGTCTCAATTGTAATATACTAAGCGTGACCTTAATAGCTCCTAAACATTTTGTATACATTCTATGTGATTTATTAGAAAAAATAACATTATTTTCCTACGTTTCATATAAATATGGCTAATGCAGTGATAATCATCTCCGGAATCATCTACGACACTGGGTATAAAATAGAGATAGGTGTGGGGATGATGACGCAGGAGTTTTGTTAAATTCAACCATCTTTAAATAGGAGTAAGACATTTTCATGTAAGACAAAGAACCACATATGCAGTATATTTATTTAGTCACTTTAATCTATCGATTGACATCTGTAACAAACCATAATTTCAATGGCTTAAGTTTGTATACCTTCTATGGACGAGTTTTCCCCTGACTTAATCTTTATATACATTGAAGAACACAGCAGAATTACTTTAAAATTGAAAATAGCTGTAATTTTCCATAAACAGCTGAAGTGAAAATTAAAATCTATTTTTATTCCTCATACCTCTCGTTTCTGATGCTTTTTCCAGGGAGTATTGTGTAGGTAGCACAAGAAGTGCCTACGCGATTCTACGCTATTTTTGTCGAGCATTTTCTATATGTTGCATAAAATTTTGTAGAGATGTCTACTAAGTTTTGATGCGGTTTTGCTAACATTTTTGATAAAATAATATTTGTTTGTACAAAATTTGCATGCCTTTAACATTTAAATTATTAGACGCATTGATACGGTGGTATTCATAGTTCAACTCTGGAAATGCCACATCTATTTCTAGTCTACCTAATAACAAAAGAAGTGACCTCGTTGAAGGGTGCGGTATGGGAGAGACGAAGAATTCCTAGTTAGTCCTCAGGAGCAGCAAAGCAATCATGGTTGACCTTAGATAAGAGTTTGTTTTGTTTGATTTAGCTATTGATGAGTTTTAATGACGATCATTAAAAATAAAAAATATATATTTCTCAGCCTTATTCAGATATTTTCAAAACGACAATGTTTACGGTCGAAGTTTCGATCAATAAGACAAAAACAAGCACAAGTGTTATCATAGAAAAATAAAGGTAATATTTTCTGGAACTTGCCTGTTAAGTACATGACACGAGTGTATTATTTCCTTTGTGACATTTTCTTCAGTAAGCCAGTTATACCTTTTATGTAACTGTACACTGTTGCACGCGCTAGGAGCCACGTGCACCCCATTTGACCTTTAAAACCTTTTTTATTTTCAATGTTTCAGTAGATATCGTCTTTAGGGGATAAAGTTAATCGAGCCTTCAAATAATAATATGTGGCTGTCTAAGGGAGCTACGACTGTCTACGGCGCTTGCGACAGGCAACGACAGTCGACAACACTTGGCAACTACAGTATATACAAATAAAAAATGTAATGTCTGTTTTGTCAAAAAACAGCTTTTTACTAATAGCATATAAACGTGTGTACGGTAATTATAACAAAATATATATACTTAGATTATTTTTGTATGTTAGTCTGGTTGTCAGTCTGTCTGTGTGTCTGTTTCAGCTAATGTCCGAAACGGCTGATGGCATTTCCAGTGGAAGTTAATTATATTATCTGGGGTTAATTGGAAATTTGCCATTTCTGTAGGTAAAATGAAAGGTTTTTTTTTATAATATAAGGGTAGCAGACGAGCATGCAGTCCACCTGATGATAAGTGGCTACTGCCGCCCATGGACATCTGTAATCAACCCCAGATAGAATTAGATATTCTTACCTGAGGTCGGCTACAGATGCGCCGCTATCCCTGAGGACTAAGCTGGAACGATTCGGAAAAGTATGTCTTCCTTACCACATCCTTCTAAACGGAATACAGCAGCGCTTAACATTGCTGATATTAGGTAGAAATAGGTGAGGCGGTGGTGCCGCCGGAGTCGAACCACAAAGGGTTCTATCACCTTCAAATTATTTAAAACTGGTTCTCAAAATTCTGTCTAACCCTATGGAGATTAACGACGAAATTGTACATTTATGTCCTATGGATGCTATTATCTCATACGCAATGTATTTGTGCAGTCACTTCGCAATCGGAACTCAGCAGTATGGAAAGTAATGATTTCTAATCTCAATGCCGTTGTTATCTTAATTCGTTTGTCAGACAGGTATTTCAAATATAACGGTTGTTCAAATATGACTCTAAAGTTGGTAACGTTTATATATTGTATTTATTGGTAAGTATATTAGTCAACTCGCCATTCTAAACGAACTCTATTTAACCTACATAGCAATTAAAACCTGATTATAAAATGTCGAAAATAATATACAGGGTGAATTTTTCAAACGGGCCTTCAGGGCCAAATCTGAAACTATAAGGATTAGCGAAAAATGCTGAAAGGAGTTACGAGGCCGATTTTGATAAAAACTAAAACTGCATCATTACTTTTTTAAAATAACTTTTTCCCTAGCCGGGATTCTAACGAGTTCATTTTGAAAAAAAATACACCCTCTATATTATTCCACTATCTGATAGTGTTGCTTATAGGGATCAAAATCTGGGAAGTAATGATAAATGACAAACTGAAGGAAAAGTCTCAATTTTAAGAAAATACATATTTTTTCATATTAATTTGGCAGTTAAGTTCCCGCCATTCATCAATCTAAACATTTCACGTATTAACATTTTTTTTGGCTCAAAGTTTCAAATCATTCGAAACGGACGTTTTGTTCTGCAAGAATTTATATTTTTATGTCCGACTTGCTTGAGGTTATTTTTAGGACCATTATAATAGATTTAACTTGCTATGCGCGGAGTTCGTTTAATACACATGTTAAGTTGACAATTTGCGAGAATGACTTTTTCGAGTCAAATCCGAGTGATTAGAGAGATAACAAAGAGTTATAGAAAAACATATTTTACGTTGAAACGAAGGTGTAAACAACAAACAATAAGAATTTACTATTTAATCAGTTATCTTTTTTTATTAAAAAATAAGTCCTAAAACGGCGGTAACTTATTTGCCAAACTATTACTTTCTCATACTAAGCCGTATGTCATGGTCATAACATCGAATAATTAGTTGATTAACCAACAAATTCTTCAATGGTATGACTTATGTATGTTTCTAAAAAAATATACATAAATCATTTTTTATGTATAATCCTTAAGGATTAGTATGCCAACGTATGGAAAAATATGTATTATCTTCAAAATTTTCCTTTTCCTTTAATTTGTCACAACATTACTTCCCAGAATTTAATCCTTATAAGCAACACTATCGGATAGTGGAATAATATAGAGGGTGTATTTTTTTTTCAAAATGAACTCGTTCGATTCCCGGCAAGGGAAAAAGATATTTTAAAAAAGTAATGATGCAATTTTAGTTTTTATCAAAATCGGCCTCGTAACTCCTTTTAGCATTTTTCGCTAATCCTTATAGTTTAGAATTTGGCCCTGAAGGCCCGTTTGAAAAATTCACCCTGTATATAAATGGCCAATTGGTAAAAAATAAAGATTGTTTTTTTATTTCTATAATGTAGATAACATTAATTTATATATTTTTTTTTATTCCGTATCATGTTTACATTACTTGCTTACGTATTAAATTTAAATACTATTATGATATTTGTATTAAGTTATTTAACTTTTATATAAATTAGTAAAATAATTATAGTAAAGATCTGATATATAAAGCTTACATAAAAGGTGGGTTGTATAATACTATAGATACATATGTGATACCAACACGTGGGACAGGCTGTCGACATAACATATTGTGTAATTGGCCGGTTGTAATTTTATCACCAATTAGTACATATTATGTTCTGCTAAATAAAAAACTTCAGTTTAAATAAAATATTACTATATTATTTAAAATTAAGTTTTTTTATTTAGCGGTATTAACAGTTTTTGTGCTTAGGCATTATATGTTCGAGTAGCTATTGCATAGATTCAGCTATAGATTTTCAAAATGGTAAGTCTGACATTGAGGTTTACAGTGAGGTGAGGTTAAACTGTGTCATGCCCAAAGGCATAGGTACACAATATTAATCACGCTATTATGTTAGGTTTTTATGACTTTAAAAATAGAAAACAATAATCAGATTTGGATACTTGGTAATTGGATACTATTTGCGATGTAGGAAGCTTGTTAATTTATAATATATAATTATTAATAATATATGAAGTAGGTAAGCGTGTCACTGTTACCTTTACGTGGATTAATTAGCACTAACTATAAAAACGAGGTCACAAAGTATTGTACAAGAGTAATTGTATACCTGAATCTGTTATATTGTAATTACCTACCACAAATATAGTAAACTAGCTGACCCGGCAAACGTTGTGTTGCCATATAAATAAAAAAAATGTTAAGGGTGAACAACCCTTATCACTTACAGTTATTACCAATTGGTAATAATGTATAATAAAAAGTCATAGAAATCAGTTTTCCTCTCGGTATCCTATTTGTAACTACTATACCTTTGACCAACCATTACGTAAAAAATGAGGTGGTGAGCAATTCTTTATTTAGCAATCATAATTCAATGGAACTCAGTGACGTCAGGGTGTTAAGTTCAAACAACGTTGAAAACGTTGTTGGTGTAACAGAATATTTTTCTCAGGCTTTTTCAAAGCCCTTTGTAACCGTTATAACTTCTTAAATTAGATACATTTTTACATCAATCTTATTTGGATTTGATGCACGTCCATGGACACCAGTGACAGGTAGATTGCATATTCATTTGTTACCTCTATATGCTATTGCATATGAGTGTATATACGGTAATACATATATATAAACATATTTTTTTGTCTGTCTGTCTATTTGTCTATTTGTCTGTCTGTTAATATGCAAATCATTTATTTGCCTTTGCACGGTCATACAATTCGGGGAGGTTAAACAACGTAAAACTAGTCTAATTAGTGACTAGATACAGATCCTAGATGCAAATGTCGTTAGCTACGTAAACAGTGAGAGAGCGAAGGCGTTTTCACCGTTGTCGATATAACGCGATCTAATTCGAAAGCGATACGCCTTTCACCTTCCAGTGCGTTATGCTCACTACCAACGGTACTCGATCACGGCGGTATGATCGCTGAGACTAAAAATTATAGAAATAAGTATGAGAATTGATGTCTCTTGATTAATAGTGATGCGCAAATTTCGGCAAATTGCGCAGTGTATGCGTCTTACGCACAAAAATGTATCAAACGAATCATGCCGGTTGCGGTCATCTCAGGAGCTGTCGTTACCTTATTACAATATTAACAATTAGGAAAAAATAATAATTAAATTAAATTACACGAAATCATGTATTACTTAGTAAAATAAAAATATATTTGCGTACCTAATAAATTCGGCAAGTTGTGTTTATATGAATTACACATACTTAAATAATATTATGTACAATGTAAATCATGCGCATTGCGTTCAGCACAAAAAAAGGAATAGTCGTTTCTTCTTATTAAAGCTTGAGTAAAAATTAAATCCCATCATATAACACTAAGGGGTACAAATATCATTCAACGTTTAAAAAAAAACTTGCGCCACAGATGCATAATACCTATAATTATGGCACTTAAAGCAAATCGTACTTGAACAAGTGCAAGTTGCATTTCAATGCGATTTTCAAGACGTTATCTTTATTTTTCTTAGTCTGAGGGATACAATTAAAATTATCCGCGTCGCATCCGGGAGAATGCCAATCGAGATAGACAACTCATCTAATTATAGTTCAATGTTCCGACACAACGTATCGTTGCCGAATTGTGACATGCTCGCCTGAAAATTTACAAAATATACTTTATGTATTTTTTGTATCTGTCCCCTACTGATGGGTTTCATAATCAAGTTTCAACGCCGCTCCGTTCAAGAATGACTCTTTATAGTGGATCTTAAAGGTGGTAGAACCCTCTGTGGTGCGACTCCGCCACATCTATTTCTGTCTAATAACAGCAGTGTTAAGCGCTGCTGTGTTCCGTTTTGAAGGGTGTGGTAAGGGAGACATACTTTTCCGAGACGTTCCAGCTTAGTCATCAGGGATAGCGGCGCGTCTGTGGCCGACCTCAGGTAGGAATATCTAATCCTATCTGGGGTTGATTGCAGAAGTCCAGGGGCGGCGGTGGCCGCTTACCATCAGGTGGACTGCATGCTCGTCTGCTATTCCTATATTATAAAAAAAAAACACCGCCACACATATTCCTGCCTAACAACAACGTTAAGTGCTGCTATGTTCTGGTTTGAAGGATGTGGTAAGGAAATATAATTTTTCAAAGCATTCCACATTAATCCTCAGAGGTAGTGGCATATCTGTGGTCGACTTAAGGTTGAAATCTAATCTTACCTGGGGTTGGCAGATGTTCATGGGCGGCATTAGCTACTTATCATCAGGTGAACTGCATGCTCGTCTGCTACTCTTATATTATAAAAATATATGTATAGTGTTGTACGTAGATCTTGCTGTAGCTACATAAACAGCGTTACTGAGTTAAGTAGCGAGGCTGGATATGGTTCAGTTGGGACAGTAGTTTTACGGTTTAAAGGTAGAGAGAGATCTCGTATTTAGGAGGCTGTGTATAATAGCTATTGCTACAGGGGACATGTTGCGCTACTATGATTTAGTTATGAAGACAGACTTTAGGGCACACAAGCATTAACGTGATCAGGATAAGGCAGTGAGATTAGCTTTATCTTTAGGCTCAAATATATAAAAAAATATTGCTCAAAAGTATCCATGCATCTGTGATTGTCTTTAAGTAAATTCTTTTTTAAAATGTTTTAGACAACAATAATATGTATTAAGTTAAAACGTCATATGATTCTATAGCTCTGGAGTAGACGATCGTAAGCTATTATTGCCCCCCGACTAAAAAACGACGTGTGAATAGTAAGAGTGGGATCTTACACCAGAGCCCGGGAAGGACTGTACGTGGGTGATGACGGCATAACGTAAAAGACATCCGAAGGAGTGGGATGAGCATAATGCTCCCCTGAACATAGCCGGATAGTAGGCGGCGCGCTAAGAGCACTCCGGCTGTGTTTTGATGAGGATCCCGGAGTCCTCTACGTAGCGCTGAGGAAGGCCGTCCGGTATCGCTACCATATAACCAGGTATCTCTCAAGACATGTGGTACCTTTTAAAGGTTTCCTCTGTCACGTGTAACGCGTTCAATTGACATTATCTGTAAAAGTCAGCAAATGTTAGCAATGTCAGCAAAAAGCTATATATTTTAGTTCATAGATTCCCGAAATATATACATTTCAATGTTTATATAAGAGGTCTACAGATACGTATGTATGCATAACCTGTCGAGCACACATTTTTTCGTATGTTTTCATATATATATCAAGGGTTGTTATAATACCGGGCTAACTGGTTATTAATATGTTATTAATACATGTAGTATTGAGTCATGTGATGTAAATATAAACACTACTCGCTGATAGTGAAAGTAATCTGGTGAGAAATGAAGATCAATGTCTTCTTAATGATTGCTTTTTGTGTAATTAAGGTTCAACGTATACAAAGATCAAGGGGACACGTATCTGTATGTTTGCGTATTAATGTAGGATTATCTGTGTATACAAATACATTAATTTAATTGAAGTATTCGTAATTAAAATAAGTGGTGTTTACGTACATCATGTGGCTACATAAACGCTATTAGACATTAAAAAGTTTTCTACTTGACTTGCGGAAGGTAATGTTTTTCAAGTGTATGGTTTTGGCGCGCGCAGCAGCCTAAACGGCTTGACGGATTCTAACATATGAGGTGTCGTTGGATTCGTCTCAATTGTGGGAATGATATTGGCTAGAGCAGTAATATTTTTGTTGTAAAATAACTTTATTATATACTTTATTCCACACTTATCTTCAATAACCTCTCCTAGTTTCTCTGTCTCATAGCTACCTATACCTATATTTATTTATTTATACCTATACCTATTTATATGATTTGTTTTAATATGAATTATATCGTTTGACCAGGTTTAAGTGAATATTTAGTTAAGATAGATAATTTATCATATTAACAGTAACAAATCTGAAAAAATTTTGGTGCGACACGGATCGCTTCGCAACAATGTTACTGAACGTAGACCAAACGAACGGCGCCGTGGGCATAGGTAGTCTTATTGTAAAAAAACCATGGGTAAACATAATAAAAATATTTTTCTACTATTCAAGTGCATGATGTGTTCCATAAATATGGAATATGGTTAACCTATTATGCTGGATAGGTACATTTTATTCATATTTACTTCACTTTATGATGTGTCTACTTGTGTATACTTAGATGATGTTTGACTTCCTAGATGCCCTACGGTCTTGGAATAAATTAACAAGAATGCAATAGATACTGTGAGTAATGATCTAAAAATTCTAAGGTTTTGCCTGTCATGATTTAATTGTTGATGTAGGTCATAATTTTCTTGCATCTCAATATTAAATAAATAAATTTTATCTCTACGTCTAAGCCACAATCTAGAATTCACATAACGAGTCTAACTAATCACACAATAATTCAGGAAAATATTTATAAATTCTTTTTTGTATCTATTTTGCCTAGCTGGGTATCGAACGCGGAAAAGCAAACAGAAGGTCTCGTTATGATAAATATCGAATGATAGACAGAATAAGCTAAAAGGAATCTGAGTTAAAGAGAAAAGAGAAAAATGTTTATTTTTACACTTTCACGGTTAACAAAAAAGTTTGAATATTCCGACCGACTTTTGGAAGAGTTTACTTTATACCTATACCTATTATGTTTAAGTAGTTTTGTTTGTTGACTTACAGATAACAAGTTCTTGGTTGTTTATGGCGCAAATAACTCGGCCCTCAGAATCAAATGAGGTGTGATAGAATAAGGAGTAAAGCATCAACTTACAGAGTGAAAGTCCACTTTCTTGCCGCCTTGTCTCTACAACAAACCGTAGAAATGATCGTATCTTGCTGGATGAGACATCTAGTTTTGTATGAAAATAACAGAAGTATTAAAATTTTTATTTATGTAGTTAGTTTCTAATATTCTTAGGCCACTCGAAAATTATAATCATCTGTAAAAATAGGTTGTAGAATGTAGAAAATAAGGACCTTGCAAATTGTCTCGAAAACTAAATAGTAGGGGTACGATTTATTTTTTTTATATTTAAAATTTCATATTTTTTGTATATATGTAAATTTTGTAAATAAGTTGTTTTATATTTATAGTTTAATTGATTTCTTTTAATTTTCTGTAAGTTTAATTATAATTGTAAATATTTTTCAGTAAATATAATAAATAAATTATAATTTTATATATCCTTTGTGATTGAAAAAAATAAAAAAAAGAATAAATAAAGTTTAGTCAACCTTTGGTTTTTCAGGTATGTGCGTAGAACAAATGAATACCTGCTACAACGATAATGGAGGACAGCAGGCAACATCAGAAGGACATCACAAACAAATCTTCTTTAACTAAATTCTCAAGAAGTTGCACTTATACAAAATATCATTCTTTCTTCTTAAAATTAATTTCATTCATTGTTTAACAAAATAAATGTAAATGCTTTGAATATTATAAACCAAATTAAATTGATCGTTGTTGCCACTGACCATCCAAATTAAATTTACTAATATCAAGTATGTGCGTAGATATTTAGATAATGACAATTCTAGTGGTTCTAGATCTGTTCGCTCACTATAATTGAGCAAAACTCGTGTGACGGTTTTCCCTACAACAGTGTAGGTTAATGTATTGTCGCTTTCTTGCCTCTCGTCCGTCGCATCACTAATTGTTCGATTGTTAACCCACTAATTTAAATCGTTTATAGGTTTTAGAAAACGTACAACTAATTCTACAGAGAAACCCGCGTTTTATTTTCACTTCACTGACTTGTTTTTTAATCAGTTTATTTCGATCTAATTACCGAACGTTTAGTGACGCGTTGAATTCATTATCGTGTATTAATTTAAGAACAAAAAACGGACGATGAGGTGAATTCGTGTAATAAATAAGAGAAATGGAGGTCTTTCGGTCGATTGAAGTCCAACAATCATTGGCAAGTTTTCAAGTACGCGAGTTGCACTAAATATTTACCTGTCTGCCACATTTTGATGTCACTCCATCAAATTGAGTGATCACGATTCTGGACCGAAGATGTTATTAGGCCGAGGCGTTTGTATTTGGCCGGTTAGTGATGTGAGGCGTATTTTTTGCTATCGCTCGTTTATAATTAGAGAGCTGTTCTTTGGCAGACATTTCATTCAAAATCGTCACATTAGCGAGTGTTTATAACATGTGAACAGGTTGCCGGGCGATTGCTTTTTCACCTCAAAAATGTACGTTGGATTAAAATAAAGTGTATCATATCTGTGTCACGTGTTCGGAGTCCGCTGTCCACACATCACTCAAGTCTCAGGCCCAGACGGACATTTGTTTTGATTTACACGATACACAGGCCGGTCGAATTACATACGGTGCGCGTGCAAAATGTGCATATGAATTATTTATGCATACATACTTCGAATATCTTTTCATCCTATGAATTGTTAACGCGTATTTAAATAGAAAGTGTATTTATCACGTGTCGTATTTATTGTTTTAGATTTTCACTAGACTGCATTGATTTTTTCACTTTTTTATTTTAAGTATTTTATTTTAAGACGAAATGTCTTAACTTGGTCATTTACGAAGCCTTTAATTTTAGAATCTAAGGTTTAAATAATTATTAAATATACTTAGCGATTAAGCGAAAATGACAACATTAGAAAATATTCGTCCAAGATTTGATTTTTTTTTATTTTTACTTATACAATTTCCAAATTTTTATTGGCATAGTTTTTGAATTTTTTGCACCTATTTTTATAGATTATTCTCAGAAAAAGCTAGACTTTAAAATCGGAATTTCGCGGAAATCTACATTTACCCCGAAAACAATAGAGCATCTAACTAATATTGTTACAAATGAAAGATTAGTTAGTTCGTTCACCTGGCCTATTTGCGGTGTAAGTGGAGCAGGAGCTGGGCTGGATTATAGGAATCGATGGACAAGGAGGTTGCGTTGCGAGGAGCAAACAAGAAGCGCTGTAATAAGGTCGCGGACGCGGCGGCGTGGCGCCGGTCGACGCCCCGCGTCACGTATAGGCTGGACACACGACTGCGTTTGTCGAATATTTGAGTTCTTTGGAGGAAATATGATAATGGTTATTTGCTAGCATAGAAATAAAATGGATGCCATAAAGTTGGGTGGTATTGCAAGGTTTGCAGATAAAAATATTTTCGCTGCGATAAATTAAGACATGTACAATTATTATATTTTTATTAAATATGCTAAAGAAGAATAACTCCTTCCTATGTACATAGACTGAATGTGTGGACTGAAAACAACTGACTCTGTTTGACCACTAACTCGTACTATTAATCTATTCCCATCATAACAGCGTATTAAAATATGCTCCAAGCCACATGCAGTTATGACTAGGAGTGACTAGGCCTTGAATGACTTCGTTAATGCAAAAAAAAAATATAAGATTTATCAGTGCGTAATATATTGGAAAAACTTTGAATCAATGGATGAATGAACCGGTATATCAAAATTAATTGCAGACAAATAAGTCAAGCTAATCGAATAAGTAAAGAAATAAATTCCAAAACACAAAAACATTGTGTTTGTCTAAAGTTTGTGGCAAGCTTTATTCGTCTAGCTATTGACTCGATTATACGCCGTCTCCTTTATATATTATTGCATTATTTGCAGTGCACACGCACAGTTATATTCGTGTTAACATTCACTTTATTTAAGCACCTAGCGACAGAAATTTAATATTATATGCATGGTCATATCAACTATGCGTTTTATTACCAGTTAACCACAAAACTAGATGTTCGACGAAATGCTCTTTTGATTCGTTTGAATAATGTTAGAAAGATTTACGACAATACGTTATGGCCTTAAAGGTAGAGTTCTTCATGGTTCGACTCCGGAAGCACCACCGCAACACCTATTTTCTTTTTTCCAGTACTCCCTTACCACACCCTTAAAACTATAACATAGCGACGCTTAATGCTGCTGTTATGAGGCAGAGATAGGTGAAGGGTGTGTGCCGCTGGAGTCGAACCACAAAGAGTTCTACAAACTTAAAAAAACACCTTTAAAATGTGTGCCTAATGTTTTCCGGTTAAAAGGAAGATGATATTTTGAAGCTTATCCTTAGCTTAAAAAAATCGTACCGTAAAGATTTGAAATATATAATTTGTAACTATATATACTTACATAACTATTTAAATGTGGTCTTAATAAAGGACCGAGCACAACAGAACAGGTATATACTGAATAACTATTTGATGACGTTCTGTGTAAAATTGTCTATGAGGAATATCAGTAGGTATTCAGGAAACATATTTCACGTCTGAAACTTTTCAACACATGAGCAAGCAGTTTAAGAAATTTGCATTGCGAATTTTTTCAAGGCTATTTCATTTGACTTTTCACGAAATAGTGATATTTCAGAAAGAATAGATCACCGCCACACGTATTTCTACCCCATGACAGCAGTGTTAAGCGCTGCAGTGTTCTGGTTTGAAGGGTATGTCAAGGGAGACTTTTCCGAGGCGTTCCAGCTTAGTCATCAGCCGTAGCGGCGCATCTATGGCCGACCTTAGGTAGGAATATCTAATCCTTGGGTTGATTATAGATGTCCATGGGCGGCAGTAGCCACTTACCGTCATGTGGACTGCATACTCGTCTGCTACTCCTATATTATAAAAAAATAATAGAACAATTTGAGGTGTGAACAACAAATCCTGCATTTTGAAAGGTAATTTAAAGGCTACGTCAACCTTGGTAAAACGCAATCGTAATGAAAAACCAATCGTGTATAATTTGTCACCGCTACGATCGCAAATTTTGATTGAACCGATTTCATTTAATATTTACTTATGACATACAGCTCAAGTTAATCTGGTCACTTGCTTATATCCATGTACAGATTACGCTGGCAGATCTAGGAATGTCACACGTAGAGCTAAACATATCTACAAGGACTATTTGTAATATACTGCTCTTTGATTTACAAATCCATATTTGGTAACGGTTTCCAAATCACGCCAGCCTAGACATAGACTAAGTAACGGAATAGACTGGTAATGTAGGACATGTACATTAAGCATGTAGCAGTTTTGAGGTCTACGCTTGGATACATACACTGCTTAGAGAAGGATATTTTGACATGCTTGATCATGCGCGTTGCTTTTCTATTTATAATATAGGAGTAGCAGACGAGCATGCAGTCCACCTGATGGTAAGTGGCTACTGCCGCCCATGGACATCTGTAATCAACCCCAGATAAGATTAGATATTCCTACCTGAGGTCGGCCACAGATGCGCCGCTACTCCTGAGGACTAAGCTGGAACGCCTCGGAAAAGCCTGTCTCCCTTACCACGCCCTTCAAACCGGAACACAGCAGCGCCTAACACTGCTGTTATTAGGGAGAAATTATTTAGTCATTAGGTAGGTAATTGCTGAATGCTAGAATGCTTTTGCTTATAACATCAATAATATGTGTAGATTTTTTAAATTTCGATCGATATTTTTTAACCAGTTTACTTGCAAATCCATCAGCGTGCTTAGTAAACTACAACTATCAGATCGTAACGTACAAAATTATCAGTCTATTTAGTTACTTCGTCTAAGATTAAAAAATCTTGAAACAGTCCATATTAATACTAGTACAAATCTAGGGAAACTCAAATTGATACACGCTATACTCTTAAATCAATCTAAGTAACAGCACTCGTGTATTGCAGCTATACTGGAAATATAATTATGTAGTTCTAGGCGTAATAGGCAAATAATCTGTGAATTTCTACGATTTCTTAATTTTGATATAAATAATTCTCGAATTTTGAAAATGTAGATGGGCGAAAATGGACAAATTTCAACATTTTTGATTTTATTATTAACGAGTATTACGAGTATTTACGGATTTATACATGAATCGCTATTTATATCTACTTGCACCAGTTATTAATAATGAATCTATCCATTTACTTCCTACCAAAGATAAAAAATGTCAATTTCAAATAGGTAGATTGTTTAAATTTTTAAACGATAGATCGATTATACGTTATAACGGGCGTTAATAAAGTGAACTCTACTTGATTCACAAAGATTCACTCAAACAGATAGATAAATAAAGATTACTCACTCCTAACAAGAAAATGTAAGCAGTTTTAAACATTGAAATTGTCACTGTCATCTATTTTCTATTATTTTCGTGTTCCAAAAATTAAAAAAAAATGTAGTTTTTAGATCATTTACGAATGAAACGATATTTCTCCGCACCTTTTTTCAATCTCGTGTTTTTATGCCACTTAACTGCGCATGTCGGCATTGTTCCGCGTAAATTACACCATGACAGCCATTAATTGGCTGACAGAATTGTCAGCCATTTAAGTCATTTAATGGCTTCCTTTAATTACAAGGCGGTGAGATATCTATACTTATCTATGCTCAAACATGACATTTAACCGAGGAGTTCGTTATAATGAAGCTGAGTACTAAGAAAGAGCTTTTTGAATTCTTCTAAAAAGAGACTAAATGGGGAAATCCTTAAGATATACCCTACCAGATATTTTTATATACCCTTAACCCTTGTCTACTGTATTGTTACAATTATCTCCAAGCAAACTCCTAGTTATTCAAGATAACTAATAAATAATATGTATATTGTTAGCATCTTGGCTCGACTTTCACTTATTAATGAAGGAAGCTAGGTTTAATGAGACATAATAAGACAGTGGAAAAGTACGAAATCTTGGAGTCGATTCAATTGTTCCCTTTTCTTAGGAACATTGAAAAGGAATAATAAATTTGGTCTTCATTAAGACTGCCTTATGGCATAATACTCTTATTCTAAGAAATTAAGCCTTATTCTCTTATGTAGGTATAGACTTTCTAGTTATATTTCGGCAAACGTTATGTTGCCATATAAATAAAAAAAATGTTGACAACAAGTAAATACAATATATTAAAATAATAATAATGGAACTTTAGAAAAAAGCAAAGTCAAAGATTTTTTAAAAACTTTGGCATGACATCTTGCCAAAATTGCATTAGTTTTTTTTTAAATTAACTCGCTCAACCAAACAATATATACTTAAATAAAAAAAATCGTATCGGGAATATAAGCACGTAAGCTCAGAAATTTACGGTTTGACGACAAAGAGAGAACTTTTTTTTCTATTTTTACTAAATAAGATTTGGTCCAGATTATAACCATATAACAAGTTATAGCTTCCTTCATATCTACACCTTGTAAGTACCTGTTTACGTATTTACCGTCTACTGATAAGATGAAGCAATGATCTATATTTGCACATGGTGTTTTCACACCTACTAAAAGGTGAAAATTGCCATTTTAAACACTAATATGTAAGCTGTACAATACATTTTAAGTAATTCACGTATACTATTCTAAACGACACGTTTGGCAAATATTGTACGATTTTGACTAACTAAAGCAAATGTTATCAATACGTTGTTAACTCCTATTCCACCTTTGGTAGCTTGTATTGGATTATTATTTTAATGTACAAATATTTTAAAGTGAGCTGATTTCAAGGATAATTAGCAAAGTTATAAATATAAGATATATTTTTGTAGTAATTTCATAATTATACATTTATGAGGCATGCTCAGTTTTGATAATTATTTTATGCGTTTATTGCAAGATTAGTAACTTTTGTTACGATTTAAAATTAGGTAGGTACTAGCATCACTTTGGTGGTCGCAACTTATTTTTGTACAAATAGGACTTTATTTTTCGAGCCCATAAATACTAGAGAGATATTTTAAAGATTTTGTTGTACCAATAGGCCACTGAGGCGATTCCAAACTATTAATTACAATATTTTATTACTTATAATATGATTACTTTATATTGCGGATCGGGATGAATGTCAAGCGGATAACTTAAGAATAGATGAACCCGTTAATCAAATAATCGTTTCAATTAATAATGGGGCTATTTGAAATAGAAGAACTCAAACATATATTTCCTAGATAAACTCCTAACATAAAAACCGTACTTGATTTCGCAACGGTGTCCATATACGAAGCGGGGCCGGTGGTCCGGAGCAAGTACGACTATTAGTGTCGATAAATTCAATAATCGAGTTAGGTAATTCGCGAAATGGGACGCGACAACGATCGCAATACTTGTTTGTTTTATATTCAATCAACTTATTGTCGCACTAGTTATGTCACTCTGGATACATTGTAGAAATAAATAATAATAAAATAAAAGTATTAAAAAAAAACAATAATTGTGAAAATTATTTAAGATTTGTAATAATTGATTAAATATATATTTTTTCCGTCTAGTTTTATTTATTTTTTGTGCCCATTCGAAGCGGGGCCGGTGGTCCGGAGCAAAATTTTATGTCTACTTCTATCTATTAAAATTTTGTTAATAATTGTGTAAATTAATGTTTAAAATTATATATAGTTTAAGTTTAATGAAGTTTAAGCGTGAAAATTATTCAAGAATTTTCATAAATTATTAAGGAAATAAATATTTTCAGTGTGAAAGTGAATACGAAATATTGTTACTTTAAGTCAAATTTTATTTATATTATCCACGTTGAAATAAACTTTATTTCAAAAATTAGTCTCTTGTGAACGAACAACAGACAATTCGTTCTACACTATACCACACTTAACCAACATTTAGGCGGCCGAATCGCACCTCGATGGCGACACAAACTTGTTTATTCAAAACTAGGCGCGCCATTGTTATTCCGTTCACGTTGCAACAACTTGCAAATGACATCTTCGCGTAATCGTGAATTTTGGGGTCCATGACCCGCGGATCGACTTCCGGCGCGCGCGCCTGGCGAGATCACTTCCGCTTAGCTCTGCGCGTGCGCACCGATAACGAAGTGGGGCGGCCGACTTAGCAATGATAACGTTTTGCCAAGAACGTTCTATCTACCTTTTGACGAAATTCGCTTTTCAAATTGTCGTGTTTTGTATTGTATAATAATCACATGTGCACGCAAAAATAAGCCGTCATTTTAAGCTCTAAAGCAAGTAATGTAAATAAATTATGGCTTATGGAGACTTATAAACACACCACACTTTAAATTGAATTTAGTGGCGCTTGATTTTGTAATAATTTTCGAATTTTCATGCTTGGCCATTTACGAGTAGATATTTCGCTTTCTTTGCTCTATATGCTCAAACCCTTTAATTTTAAGAAGAAAATTGTACCTTGCTATTCACAATAAGCTATGTGTATTAACAATTTATATCGCATTTTAATAATAGTTAACTAAAACGAAATTACTTTTAATATCATGTTAGTGTACGAGTCAAAAAATAAGTCGAATAAACACTACAATTGCGTCAAATGTCTATTCAAAGTAAACATTAGTTCAAAGTTAAGCTTTATGGTAGATCATTTGCGACTGTAGCCTACGCCTGTCAACGTATTACGTAAGCTGTGACGTCATGCCGTGTTTCCGTCATTGAGTAATGTTTGACGCAATGGTTTTTACTCTGTTTCGCACTAAGTCGCTGTACACGATGGGATTGCTAGGGATGAGTAACCGGATTCCTTACACGGATATGATTATTCTGATAAACAATTTTCCTCCTTTGATATTCATTACGTAGATTGTAATTATGCTGCGTTTAATCATCACTGGACAAAGAGGTGCATTTATAATAGAAGTTATAACCACGACTTTAATAAGTCTGATTAAAATGCATTACTTAAGTAATATAACTACGACATCGTCGTCAAAACATTATTGTCTCACTGTTGTGAAAAAAGGCTTTAGTTCACCAACCTATACAAAACTGGATTGGATGTCATTCCATTAAAAAAACTTAAGAACTTCTTTTTTCCTCCGTTTCTATATCTTTTCATGCACCTTTAAAATAAATAATAAATAATTTCTAGTAGACACATATCATCAATCCTTTTTTATCCCACTGCTGGGCAAGGGCTTACACACAGAGTAATCCTTTTAGATTAGGCCATACCCCACCATGCTAGGCGAATTGTTAGACTTCACGTGCCATTGAGTAGGTACTTTTTGAACTCTCAGGCGTGTAGAAAATCTTTTCATTACATATTATTTGGTAGACGTCACGCGCCTTTGTGATTTTTTTAAAGAATGCTTAGGCGTGTAAACATTTTGTTTAATTGTAGACTTCGATTTCGGTGTCAGTGTCGAAGTGTAAGCTGGACGTGTATCAAGGATGGCGTTGTCGTCACGCGGATTGAGTCATTGCATGTGTCGAGCCGTAACCGTGTCAGCGTCCGTCGCGGAATAGAATCAAGGCTATATCGCACGGTAGGGTTAGCAATTGATGAGAAATATTATTTGATTTATAATTTAAATGAGCGTGTAATTCACCGGATGGTAAGGAGCTACTGATGCCCATGGATATCTCTAATTAACCACAGTTAAACGACTGACAGAGGCGTTACTAATCCAAAAAATTAAGTTCGCCTGAGATAAGTATATTTTATTTCCTTTACTACATCAGTGGTTAATACTGTACCGCTCCGAAGGCATCGCCACCACAATACTGCTATTATTTGGCAGTGGTGCCTTCGGAGTCGAACTACAAATGCTACACCTTCAAAAATTAAAATTTGGTGACCGATTTTTTACAGGTTTTCCGCAACTAGCACATCCTGGAGCGTCTTTTCCATGCTGTTGTAATGTGGATCACCGCAGCTTCCTCATTTTAATCATTGATAGGTATTAAAAAAAATTACCCTATTTCATAGGCTACTAGTAACCACGAGTGTCTTCTCGAAAATAGGGAGAATGGAAGCAACGCCCGCTGCGCCGCTCCTTCTCGCTAACAACTGCCTTAGGAAAACCCCTTAGGAAGTAATTATAATTATTCCAATTCAAATCAAGTAATCTAGAGAAATCTGTCTATTTGTAGTAATTGTCCATAAATGTTTGAACATGACCTAGAAGTTATTTATTATATATCAATAAACATTTTAATGTGATTAAATACGTATTCCTAGGTAGTAAGTATGGTTGGTCTTGTGGTTCCGTAAATTGAATCTAAAATTTTATTCTTGTATCGAGTCAAGAGTTACAGCTAACCTATATTCCCATTGCTAACCAACTGGCAACCCTACTTATTAGCAATCAATTTATGATATTCTCGAGTCGGCCATATCTCTTCTCAGTTTAATCCGGCCTTACAAATTATTGTTGATAATCAAATATTAAATAATCAGGAAATAGACATTATGGGCCGAAATTAATTCATTGGTAATACTTATTTTTATGAGTAACCAAAGAGCATTTATGGAAAGTGGAAACTGCCACAAATATATACCTCCATAAACAAGAGCGATTCTAGTTAAAGTTGATCATAGATGTGTTGCCACTCTCGGGGTTTAAGCACAGATCAATAAATAGTTACTTATGTTTAAGGTGGTCGTCGTATATGTAATTCAACCAATTTCCACACCTTTCCACCGAAAACGCAAAGTTGTACGCTAGAAATAGGTGCGATGGTACGTCCCCGGTCGAACCATACTAAAGAAATATAGATAACCGAAAGAAATTTACCTAAAGAAATTTAGATAAATTAGAAACCATATTTACCTAAAGAAATTTAGATAAATTAGAAACCATACTAAGGTAAATTTAGTCCACCATCAGGTGGTAATCAGCGTTATCGTGGTAAGTGGCATAGACTCGTAGACTTTTAATCAACTCCAAGAAGTATTGCAGTCCTACCTGAGGTCGGTTCCGGTTGCTATTACTGAGGACTAAGTTGAACTCTTCGGATAAATAGCCTCTCTCTTTCCACATCCTTCAAACAACAACACAACAGCACTTAACATTGTTTAGAAGGCAGAAATACGTATAATAGGGTTACCTACATAATCTAACTAGGAAGGATTCTTACCTTTAAGTAAAATGTTCATAACATAGACGTTGGAATAGTGAAAATAAATTCCCTAAAGATTATAACTTATAGCTACTATTCAAATGTTAACACGTCAATTATTATAACTAGACCCAAATATAGTTAAGGTACGAACTTTCTGCGCGTTATACTTTCAGTACATTTCCTGTCGAAGGACCCAAATCTGTCAATTCGTATATTAACTTGCCACTTAGGTTAAATGCTAGGAATATGTCCAATATGGTTGTTAACAAACTCTTTAAAAGGTAAAAGCCTTAGTAAGATGTTTCTGGTATAAACTACATTTTAATCCAATTTAACGGTAAGGATTAGGACAGGTATCTAATGAAATACGAATAGATTTTTTGTCATAAATATATGAGTGTAGAAAGCGCCTTTTGCGTTTTGCCTACTAAAGTGACATTTGACACTTCCTGCCTGCTAGAAATGGCAAATTTCGATCTTGGTCAGGAAAAATCGTTTAGTATTAATGTCCGTCAGTGACCAAGACAAGATCTTAAGTCTATTACGGATGCATTACCACTAAGATAAAATGTGAAACGCCTCCCATTAGCAAATCTCACGACAAAAAATTAGTCAAAATATATATAAAAGAGCGTCAATCAACGCGCAAGCTATACCTAGTACAGATATTAGACAAAGTTTTTTACATGGAGTCTGCAAAAATGCTTACAATGTAACATAGATGTCTTGTTTTTTCTGTCTGTCTAGCACTAGCTTTTGGTCTAATTTAATAACGCTTTCACCAGATTGATCCACTACCGGTTTACATTCGCAGGTACTACTTATCGATAGTGAAAAAATAAAATAAGAATAAAGTATAATTTACAAGTTCGTTAAAAATATAGGTAAATTTCAGACTTTATATTTTTTGTTTAAGAATGAAAAATACCACCGTGAATAAATAATATCCATCCTAGTGTAGTGTATATATACTATTATATACGAGTATAAAACAAAATATCGTTGCATCCTAATAAATTATATTGTCGTGAATTTTCTTAAAATTAAATAAAGTATTATGCCTGTCTATTGTTTATCGTTTGCGATTTGGCAAAAAAAACATATTATTGTTTTTTATTACAAAGTAATAGTTAGGTAATAAAAAAGGAAGATATAACCAACCATAATTGCAAGTCCTGTTATTTGTAGCTGCAAGTTACTTGTTAGTTCACCATCAAACCAATAAAAAATAGGATTGTATAAAGGATAACGGAACATTACTTTTTGCGTAGGATGGTAGCGAGGAATACTAGACCACTTAAATTATTAACTATTATTATTACGTGTCACAATTTTCTTATATTGCATTGGCACAGCAGTCATTGCTCTGCCATGTATTAGTTAGGGTACGATTACCGGTCAGACAAAAATCAATATGATGTAATTAAAATCTATGAAGATTCCTTTAAATCTACAGTATTCTAGAGGCATGGAGCGTGTCAGTTTCAGATACATTTTCTGATATTGTAGTGTTTATTGACTTATTTATATCTATCTTAATACAGCCACGCAGGCAAGGACCGTGCTTGTCAAAATACTGTATCGAAAAATATAATTTTGTTTGCGACAACACGTGTCTTATACGTTCAAAAACTGTAATAGGTATTATCAACTATACATGTCATTATTCAACATGTATTTGTGTCCACTTACAACAAAAAAATGCACATAATATATAACATGTACCAGAGCTATTATATAGTAGTATAAACAGCATTGAAAACATTAAAAACGTATCAACATAATTTAATTGCTTACATCAGTTATTTCCATGCGGATCACGTGACACGCCTCCGCATACTAAGCCAACTGTATTCCAAAGTCACATGCTTCCAGTGCGCGGATATCGCCGCAGGCTCGTGATTTCCATCACCCCCTTGCCCTACTGGGCGGCGCCCCCGCCCGCCTTGCGCCGCGCAACTGCTCAACCAGTTATTCTACCGATTGTGACGCTCTTATAACTGTTACTTCGTTGTAACTGCTGTGATAGGTATTTTTGTGCGCTACTTGATCTATCTGACCATTTAATACTTTTGTATCTTAATAAAGAGAAAGCATATTATTTTTTCAAAGAAATCTAAATTGAATAGACCTCAAAAATTAAAAAAAAAGCACGGATCTAGATGAATTCAGCAATAACCAGTAGTATATTCCAAATTATGATTATTTTACATATCTGTATTAATACTATGGATATTAAAATAAAATTCATAAAGTTCTATTATGCTCTATATTCTTCCAAGAAAAATCTTTAGAATCCAGTTTTAATAATAAATATTATTTGCTCCTTTCTTTTCTGAGAAAATACTTCCTGTAATGGTGGACTAACCCGTGCATAAACTAGGCACTGCCTACGTTTTCTCCTTAATTATAATAAGAGAGAACATTCCTGTGTCCTCTTGTACAATTGTTGCGGATTTTTATATTCAACTTTTGTTTTTACTACATATTAAAAACCAAAAAATATAAAATTAAAATGTTTTATAACTTTTGTAATGTATTATATAGTTACTACTATTAACTGTTACATACATTTATAATAGGTATCTTAAGTATTTCATACGAAACGAAGATATTTGTATTTTACAAATCTCTTAAATCATCTTCAAATTCCTGTCAAAGATACTGCACTATAATAGTGGTACCAATGTAGACAGAAGAACATATCTATAGTTATTTATCTGTTATATTTAGATGTCATATACAAACATACATTGATCTCTATACGCGTTCTATAAAATTCAAATAGTCTAGGAGACTCGTCAAAAAAAATATGATCCCTCAAATAGATATTGCAGCGTCCGACTCTGTTATCCGACTCCTGACTGTTATAAAAAATATAAAACTTTTATTAATTATTGATTTTGCTTAAGAAATCCAAATAGACAGTAGAGAAGAAGCTTCAAATCCTTCAAATAGATACTACAGCGTCTGAATCCGTCATCCGACTCTGGCCACCCTGTTAATATTTGAAATATGTAGGTAGAGGAAGGTATTTATAGATATTTTCGGAGAGAAGCCGGGTGGCGGCCGAGGGTCCTAAGATTTATGGCGGAGCGGGAGAGTCCCATCTAACTGGGCTCCTCGGTGCGATGGTACAAGTTTTACGCGAAAGCGTGTATACATAATAAGTTAATTAAGTTTGAAAGTTCCAGGTATCTAAGTACATTTTTTTTTAACTTAGGTTTTTATATTCAGTCAAATATTATCTGTGTAATGGAAGTTCACTTAATTTAAATTGGATTGTTTAAAGATAGATCGTTAAGAAATGACTACGTTAAGAATTTTATAATACCTGTAGATGGATTAGATCACGGAAAGTCATAACAACGATGTTAAAGTTAAAAATTCACACAAATACACGATACATTTTTAATTAAGTCGAATTAAGGTGCTTACTGTATTTTTGATACATATTACCAGATATGTAACTGTTTTTGTTTCTTTAACTGAACAACTCTATTTTATTAATATTGTTATTCAAAAAATAATAAACATCGAACCTAGCGATCGAAGCATCGAACCAACCTATTTTTAACCACAACCCTTGCGGGATTAATTTTTTATATATCTCTATTTTTTATATTATTAAAAATAAGTATGATTAACATTTTTATGTTTAATAAATATAATTATTCTTACCGAATAATAATTAAACGCTGCCTCCTTTATTTCAGACTCGCGGCGAAGCTGAATTCGAACGCCTCACACCCTTACGGGCTAAGGGCAACTCATTTCGCCGCCCAGGACTATCTGCGTTTCAAGATATTTTTATTTGTAATGCTATTGTTGGAAGGAACTATTGATAGGTTTACGTAAATACACTGTTATGTCTTCGTATTTTGTCTGTACTAATTATATGTAATCGCGTTAAATTAGTTTACATATTTTATGACTTGTTTACTCAGTTTTTATGAAGAAATCAGTTTATTTACTATCAGTGCTTGTTCTTATTGTAAATCGAAAGATTCGTCAGCGAAATACCTGAAAGTGGTAGACGCTTTGTAGCTTGCCTCCGCTTACTGTCCAGTAACCACATTATTCAGCGCTTATATGTTAGGGTTTGAAGGGTGTGGTAGGGAGAAATACTTATCCAAGGTGTTTTAACATAATAAAAGGCAATAATGTATTTGTGCTAAACCGCAGTTAGGACTCTAATCTTATCTAGGATTACGACATCCATGTGTAGCAGTCGATTACCACGAGGTGGACTGCGTTTGCTGCTTCATTATTCTAAAAAAAAGAAATAGATAAAACATTCTGTAGCGTAGGCCTGTAAAAATACCGGTTTTACATTAAACAGTTATGTAATAAATCACAGAAATACTCACGTGAATCTCCCACGTACGTGTAGGATGCACGCCAACATGTTTTTTTGAAATAGCAACGCAATTTTTCAGAAATCGAACGTCGAATTCAAAGGTTTGCCGACTCAATTCAATTGTCTGACATTTGGCATCACTCGGATAAACAATTGGTTAATTTGTGCACATATCCTACACATTGCTAAATATAATTGAAAGCTTAATTTCGGTTCAACCAGATATAGTCGAGACTAAACAATCATGATTTTTAAACGCACGAGAACTTCGTCTGACGTTTCTTGATCAATGGCATGCAGTCTTTGAAAGGTTTTCCTGTTTAGTTTGAAATATACATGCATATTTTGAGGAAATATGGATAGGTAGGTAGGAAATGTATGTATGAATTAATGTTATACCTCTAAGTTTGTTAATGTAAATTAGATTCCACTTGAATTATTAAATACATAGGGTTATAGAGCCGACATTATCAAACAATATATAAAAAAAATTACTCTTATTCATACTGTCACCATTTTTCATCGATTGACGTTTGATATATATTTAAGAACAACTTATTACCTATTGGTAATATGTATATGATACACACAGCCTCACACACACACACACACATACACACACCTACACACACACACACACATACATACTCACACAGGCTTGCACACACACGCACATACAAGCATTTACTTATAGAATTGCTCACAAAAATGCAAGCGTACTAACAGTTTTCATATTATGTACTTGTGAAATACTGGTAATTATATGTAACTTGTTATTTTTATATAGTATTATGTAAACCCTGCGGAAGAGCAGAGAATCCTAACACAGGCATATTTTGCTTAAAAGGAGGCTCTGGCCACTTATATTGTAATGAATCTAATTTGAAAAGTAATAAAGTATTTCTATTTCTATTTCTATTTCCTCTTCATTTCCGGTGTTTTATATAGGCGCATGAATATCTTCGAATTTCACTTGTAAGCTGTCACTCGTCCGAACTCACCATCTATCTCCCAGCTAACTTCTCAACAGACTCAATCATTTTCATTATTAGCTAGAGAAGATAAACAGTCAAAGATTTTAACAATGGATTTTTGTTTTGGCATCGTACAAATAAGCACATGAACTGTGTACAGCTAGTTGTTTTGGAGTCGCAGACAGACATTTCAATTTTATTTTACGCGTGTGCTAAATATAATTGGACGCTTAAATTCGTCTCAGTACATCAGACAGGTTCCAATGATGGTCGAGACTAAACAGTTACTTCACATGTTACTCAATGAGACGCACACTAAACTATCATGGTTTTCAGTCAGATAACATGGAAATACATAGAGATGAGGTGAAGAGAGAGATTTATCAATGACTTGGTAGGCTCTGGTCACACAAAGCGGCGTCAATTGGTACGTGGTGGTGTTCGTTTTAATACAACGAGGTAGTAACATTTTATGCAATAACAAGTTATAATTTTGTACTTAGGCTCCTTAGGGGATACATTTTCTAAATATATTTCTACCGATTTGAGATGACCGTCGTTTGTTAGTCGGTAGTAGAGTTTTAGTAACAAAACTATTTATGCAAATTAATAAAGCATTTAAAATAATTAAATGACATTTATATATTAATCAATGTCAGTAATTTGCTTTCAATTATTAAAGCATACACAATACATGTTAAGTGATATAACTTGTTAAATCAATTAAACCGTTTACTTGGTATAATTTAAGGATTGTGATAAGAATATTAAAAAAAGTTAAGTAGGTAGTAGGTAATAAATCAACTCAATGACAGCAATTTGAGCTTCGGTTGTCAACACTTACAAATACATATTCATTTTGTTAAAACCATTGAACTTTTACGAATGATATATGAACGCAAGATTTGATTGATGGCGCAAAAAGTTATCGACGGCGATAATTGCAGTACTTAAAGTAATATATTAAGTATCATACCAACCGTGTTATGATATATCATAATATGAGAAGCTACAGCAGTAATAGGCAATCGGCCTCTTGATCGAAGGGTTAAAGGTTCAAAACCCAGGCTTGACTCTGCAACAACAACAACCTCTGATTTTTCAAAGTTATGTGCTTATTAGAAATTATAGTATGTGAAGTCTACTTGGCTATCACGGTGGACTATGGCCTAATCCTCCCCATTTAGAAAGGAGGCCTGTGCCCAGTGGGTCAGTAATGGGTTGATGACGATGAGCAGCTACTTAATAAAGCAAAACATTATAATAAATATCGAATTGTCAGAAATATCAAAGACTAAGGAAGCAATCACATTATTACTATTTTCGTTCATCTCAGTCAAAACGTGGTAGAAATCTTTATGGTACTACTCTAGCAGAATCATTTACTTTTTGCCTGATAACAAAAATGTTCACGTTTTTTGAGAACTAAAGTTCCAAGAAATGTACCATAACAATCATTGTGACAGTCTACCTTGTCAGACATTAACAATTGCTTGGACCATCCTATCAGGACTTGAGAAGGTTACCAAGCTAAACTAGCCATCCACCAAAGTTGACAAGGAAATATATAATTGGTAGTTGACTAGGTGGAGTAAACAGAATAAAACAAAACGAAACAAAACTGCTCTAATTTCAGAAATCAATTACACAAATCATAAAACTTGGAGCCAGCTACCTCGACTGGAATATTCCATTTGTGATTCGTTTGTAAAAAATCCTTACCTGCTGTTAAATAACGGAAAGGCCCATTGCCACGTGCGCCTGCAGCTTGATCGCACATCCTTGAGGGCGTTTTTTGTTATCCACGACATGCCACACAATCGTATTGTGGCAACCGATAAGATTGTTTCGGTTTCAAATTACGATACATTTTTGGCAAGGCAATTAGATCATATTTTACGTGGAACACAAGTCTTGTACTGGCTCTATGCAAAAGATTCCGTTTTGAATCGCCTATAGGCATTTAAACGATGAATTGCATATCATTTTTGTCATGGTGTGTGAATCCCTTCTCTTCCTGTTGTTGTCTTTAAAAAGATAGTTGTCTCTGAGACAAGTAAAGAATGGCACAGTTCCCTTGCAAAGTAATTTATAGACTGCAGTTATCAACATGCACAGCTATGGCAACGTGATGCTTCTTAAACAGAGACATCTTTGCCTTCAAGAGTCTCATGTCTTGTTTCGGTAAATACGAACCCCGTTATTAATACAAATATGCGTTATAAATAAACCAATTAATTATTCTAAAGTAGTCAATGACGCAGCTGAAACGAAATAAAAATAACAACGAAGATTAGTCATGTGTCCTATCACCCCTAACTACTAAATGAATATACCTTATGTATTTCTACTACGCCCCTTAAACCTGACAAGAGCGGTAACATCCCTGACAGATATAGGGCAGAAATAGAAATGAAGTGACCATTGTTGGCGACGATTCTGCTACAGTCTAATACAGTAGCTTACGAACATGCAGTCCACCTGATGGTAAACGGGTACTGTCGCCCATGGACATCTGTAATCAACCCCAGATGCGATTAGATATTCCTACCTGAGCTCCGCCACAGCTGTGCCGCTGTCTCTGAGGACTAAGCCTGAGAACGCCTCAGAAAAGTATATCTCCCTTACAACCAGAATCTTCGAACCAGAGCACAACAGCGCTGAACATTGCTGTCATGAGGCAGAAATAGGTTACGGCGGTGGTGCCGCCGGAGTCGAACCACAAAGAGTTCTATCTTTAAATATTATTTTGTGTCCTCATACAAAGTTCCAGCCGCATAATTATTAATGTTATGTGATCAATACGTTCCGGGTGCAGCATTCCGATACCTTTTCTATAATTCTCTAATTTGTGCTCGTTTCTACCACTTTTTGCCGGTCGGGGGTGGCGGTGAGTTTTCAAAAGGGTTTTTTGTTGGCCATCTGATAAAAAGTCGCCCTAACGGGACATCGGGAATGTTCACGAGGATTGTTGGGATTTCATACGTAGAATTTAAATCTTGTTCGTACGTGTATTTGATTAGTCATTATTACGACTTCTGTCATCAACTATTGTTATCTAATATTTGTTATTTATCGAAACTAGATACCACTTGACACCATCTATTAGATAAAGCATACTATTCTTCGCTTCTTCGCACAACAGGATTATATATAACATAATGAATGTCGAATAAGCATCTTCGAATAACTTCGAAAAAAATTCTAACCACTTGTCTATTACTACACACGTATGACATATATGAGCTGAAATTCGTAATAGTGAGCACCCTAACAAGTACAACCATCCAGATTATTGAGTGGCTCCATTTAAAAATAAAGCTAGAGTTGGATTAATTTATTTGCTAAAGAGAGGATCGGCGGTGAAATCCCCGAAGAATTGCACTGAGTCTAGACATGTAGCGTCTGATTCTATAAAGCTGTGACTATTCAGTCTGAATTGAGTGAAGAACGAAACGCTTCAATAAACAATACTTGAATAACGAAGTACCCAAATACTGTAAAAATATTTCCATTGTTGTATTATATTTTTGCTTAGAAATCGAATATATTTTAAGGTAAGTAAACGTTAGTGTGAAAAAAATTTTAGCAAAATAAATTTTATTCAAAACTCTTAACAAAATAACATCAGTAAAACTCGTTCCTCATGTTAAAAAATAATTTTGGCTTATACGATTTAGATTAGATATAATAATAAAATTAGTTAAAGTTTATTTTCAAAATAAACATATTTAGTGGAACAGTGTAGTTACTTTTAATTTATAGACAGTTAATTTCCGTTAATTTGAATGGCTGATATAAATAACAATTCCATCAAGTCGCCAGACTGCAGTCGGATCCGAATAGTTTGAAAGCGTTCCGATAGCACATCCCTAAAATAGCTTGATAGTTCATGAATAGACAGCGAGTGATCGCCCTCATATTGCTATTTTCAGAAGTTATTCTTCTACGCCAGACACCAAAATGTTGTTGAATATTTATTTCGGGTTTGTCCTCAAATTGGAATATTCCTTTATTCTAAATTACTTTGTAGAATTCAGTGTATGAAATAAATACGTTTGAAATTCTTGATTTTTTATGAATATAAATGTTAACCAATTTATAAGTAAAAAAAAACATTTCATATCAAATTATCTTATATTAACTATGTTTATATATTTATATATGTTACTTAGTTCTCAGTAATCGATGCATACAATCCGATTCTCCGAATGTGATATGATATTAATTAAGTATTTATTTGTAAACTGGGACTGGAACAAGATTTTTTATAAGATGGCACATTCGTTAGTAATACATATTATTGAATTGTATTTGTATCCCACTGAAGAATATGTTCGTTTTTATATATACGATTTTAGATCTTTTTATATATAAATAATCTAATTGTATACTACTTCTTGAGGTTATGTTTCCCACGTTAACGTTAAAAATAGATACCTAAACAATGTAGCAAGGCATACATTACATACGCACTTTTTGAGATAATTATAGTGTACAAAAAATCCTTAATTGTACAAAACCTTAATTTGAGAGTCAGTTGTCATGTAAGATCTCGTTTAGTGATTTTTTGTCTTTGATACAACCTTGGTAATGACCTTTGAATATTGACATCATCAGATATGATAATATTACAACATCTGATTATTTTTTTAAATATACTTGTTTCTTAAAACTACGTTTGTCCCCGCTTGGAGCACTATTAATATTTAATTTATTTATATTTCAATATATTTTATACATAATTTATAAAAAGGTAGCTAGTTTATATTTTTACTAGAACTATCTAAAGTTATAAAAAGGTAGCACTAGCATGATTGGACTAAATGGTACATTGAAATTGTTTGGAGGAAGCGAATTAACCAATAGACCTATGCATTTTTTCTATTTTTCGTACAATTATTTAATTTATTCTGTTTTTATTTTATTTTCTATTTTTATGTTCGCAACTATACATGCCTAAGTGTCAGAATAACAGTTGAAACACACCCAAACTATGGCGCCAGTTTTAAAGCAAACCAGTTCACAGTTAATTGGACCTCCGCGACTCAATCACCAGTCACATGCAAAGGGACTAGCTTGATTTATTCGTTTGCAAAACAGTCAAAGCGTCAAAGGGCCGGACTAAAAAAACCCTATAAAAACTGCCTACGCTCAGTTGTTACGTATTTTTACGATAAAGTTGTTAATTGTTTTTACTGTAAATTGGCTTCCAATTAAATTGTGTACGTTCAATTCGTAAACATAAGAAAATCAAGTTTGAATTTTAATCGTCAGGTAATTTATTAATTAGTAAATAAAGCATACCCGGCTACACCGCAAATGAGGCTGCTCTTTATCTCAGTTAACATTTAAAACTTAATAGCAGGTAGCAGAAAATAAACACGAAGTCCGTAACATACGTTTACGTATTAACTTAGCGGTTATTACTGGAAGAAGTTAATAAAGCTGTGTTTTTCCTCGCAATATTGCCGAAGAGGTAACGTTGGCGCAGTAACGCGATAAATAAATTTTAATTACGAACTACGGCCGCGGCTACCGGAAAAACGAGAGCTAAATAGGGCAGAGAAATGGGAAGCTACCTAATTGTAAATTAAAAAGTTCGCGGAGTTACGACACCACAGTCCACAATGACACCCCACCGGCTGAAAGGGGGCGACATTGTCCCCCGCGCCCGACCCCTCGCCCCTACCCCAGACGGGGAGACAGGGGTGTAGACACCCGTGGAAAGCGTGTGACATTTTGTTTTAAAATATTGTCCGCACGAATACATTCACGTGGCTCATTTTTAATCGTCTGTTTGCTTTCTCTTTTTTCGGTTCGCAAATGGATGCCTCTGCGTTTTCATTTACCATCGCTGCAAAAAATGATATACGTTTACGTTTTATTGGTCAGTTTAACTGCTTTCTCGATTAACGGCTTAAAAATTCATACGTCCAAATGCAAAACAAACTTTCGTTCGTTACACGCATCGGCGAGGCGTCTTAATTGGTACAAAGCAGTCAGCGCCAGCGCACAGGGCGTGAAAGCTCAATAAACGTATACGTTACCCTATCATTACCTCACAGACTAAGCGAGCCAACCCATTAACGGTTGGGATACTGTTGTTTCCAAACTAATTTCGAGCGAGTTCACTTAGCGTAGGGTTGTTTAGCTAAGCTTACCAAATATTGTGGTGTCAAGGCCGCCTGCTTTCCTCCGACATTCCGTTCCCGCCGCCCACAGAGGGATATCTCACGCCTGTGTTATGTAACATTTCGAAGATCTGGTTACGATTGACATACTTAACTTACCTGTTTCCGTATTCGAATTAATCATTTTTGATTCCTTTTAAAAGGTCCACGAGTGTACATTGAATCAAGTGTCTGCGAATATGACACATGATCTGGTTTAAGACGATGTGTTAATTGTGGAGCTATTAATAGCTTTAATTAAAATACAGTCCAATGACGCGGAATGATAATTAATGTCAAGGTTGATTTCAAAACACATGAGAATCGATTAATTAAGCCGCAGATTGATTTAAAGCAAATATTGTAGTGTGTTCCTATCTGTATTTAAGAGACACGCAAAATAGCTTCTGTCTCCAATTTAAATCAGTGAATATTTTTTGGCCGAACAAAATCAGGTGTTGTATGTAAATTGTATAATATGTTGTATGTCAATAACCAAACGGTCGGATACAAAATGGTAAGGTATCGTTTGTTGAAGCAATACAGTTTTTTTTAATTATATAAAGTCTTGGTCATAAAATATTAGCTCTACATGGAACTCCTTGGTAGGAAACAGCAAGTCCTTGAAGTTGGATTCATTTTGTTTTGTTTAAAGAGCAGTTACTAATTAAATTATGACATCGGTGACATCTACAAAAGATTTTGCTGCGAATGAGTTCTGATCCAACAAATAGTTGGATTGTATTAAATTTGAACATGAAGAGCAACCTTATATAGCATTCAATGAAAGGTATCTGATATTATCTTTGATAACCTCCTTTTACAGCAGTTATCTATACAAATGTCATAGAAAACGACTTAACAATTAAATTTAGGAGATAATCAGGAATCTTGTGAAATGATTCATCTAATGTATAGCAGCATCACCAACATGTATAGCAGAATTCAAAGGTGGTCTAGATGTACTAATTAAAATGAGGTAAGCACAGTAGTCACCTTTGTTCATAAAAAGTTCGATTTAAGCCTGAACGAGTTCCATGGAGCTACAAAGCGTGTAAATAAAAGAACGCAATTATCACTAACGGGATTTTAGACGGGTGGTCGCTCTATGTCGCGCTGACAATCACATCCAACAATGTTGAATATCCGATAGGCTCTATTGAATGATAGGCGAATATTTTTATTTTTAAGTTGATCTGGGTGAATTGGGCTTATGAAATGATGAATCAAAGTCTGTTTACTAATTGATTTGTTTAAAAAGTGACATTGTCAATTTGCTTTGTTATTTATGGTGTATAAATTATAGTATGTGGTTTTAAAATGTTTATACTACTTAATTAGTTATAAATCCTTTCTCGTACATAGTCGATCACACGACTAGTAGAAATTGGATGGATGATATATAAAGTTCATAGACTATAGTGGATATAATAGAAACATATGTGAGTGGTACATGAATTAATTGTAATAAAGGTGGATAGTTCCATAGCACTCACTTCAGTTGGGAGTATTAATCGTGAAAGGATAATTATCAACGGTTTTACAAATTTGGCGTGTCGATAAATACTAATTAATTAAGTACAACATATGTATACTGTATAGTATATATATATATGAAGTGGTAATAAAAATATGCAAAAACAGTAGTTTTTTTAACTTCTTTACTAAATTTACTTCTTCTAAAGAGAAACATTAAGGCATCTCGTGGCTTGTTTAATCGATACAGACGCTCAGTAATGCACTCACACCACTCGATTCGCTTATAATTCGAGATTCATAGCCTCGGCTTATTTCTCATAAAAAGTTGTTCCCTTCAAATGTAGTAATTTCGCTGCGAGGGTGGCGCCCCCACCCCCGACTCTGGCCTTTTAACGCTGGCGATATTGTCTCCTTAGTTAGATCTGTATTTACAGTATAAGCGAGCGTCAGAAGCATCGGTTTCGCTTGCGAGTGACAATCGACTTGTTAACCAATTAGAGGACGGGAAACACGACAATCTTTTGTTTGACAATCAGGGTCTATTTGATCGAATACTTTGATGATCTGATGTATTTTTTATTTAATTGAATTAAAATTGTATAATGTTAACATGTGTATAGTTCTATGTTATACCATGTTTTAAACAAGAGTTCGTGACACCGTTTACGTTATTTTACAATTTGATTATTACTGCATCCGTACTTATATTTTTATTAATAAATAAATCTGTCATTATAATGATTAACATAGAATCATTTGAAAGGTTGACGCAGAAAGATTATGAGTACGATGGCTTATAGATATAAGGATTAATAAATCATGAGATATTGAACTATTTTTAAACAAATTGGTGATCTTGAAATTAACGTGCATAACCTAACCTAAATAGTGGTTAGGTTAGGTTTATTCCTTTTTATAGAAATGTGAACTTGTCATTGCATAGTTTATGACGTTGTAGCGGCCCTACTTCATATGTAGTTGTTTAAAATAAATGTATAGTAAAAACAAATGTAAAAATTAAAATTTAATAAAAATGTAAAAATAAAATAACAGTAAAAATAAATTTAAAAAATTAATTGGAATAAAAATATTTACAACAAAAATAATTAGGTAAAATAATAACTAAAACAATAAATTAAAAGAGCAATGTTAAAATATTAAGAATAAAAATTAAAAATATAAATGTTAAAAATTTTTGTATGTAAAAGTTGGACAACCGATTCTAATTTTATATAGTGGCATTATCGCTTACGGTATGGCCGACCGGCGCCGAGCGCAGGCGATCCCTCCCGATCGGCCGCCTGCGCGCGCGCCGCGTTGGAATGACCAGTCGGTCCCGCATCAATATACGGCTACACCGCGCCACTTATTTTTCGCGCCGCTTTGCAAATTATATTAGTGCATCGCTTAATTTTTGGACTTTATGCTTGTGTGTATGTGTATGCCGAACTTTCTATCTTTCTGCATCTCTCTCGCTCTGCTTCCCCTTCTGTATTTTTGTATGGTGTACTGTGGTGTAATAAAAATTGTGCGTTCGTGATTTGGACTTGAGTTATTTAAACACCTGATCAACTGATCACCTCAACCACCACACACACACCCCTACACTGGTGACCCCGGGAAGAACATACCATCATGAGCGACAGCAGTAGTGACGTAGCCCATACTGCCGGATCACGCAATGACGACCACGTCACCACGCGGCGGGTGAAAAAAATGCGTCCATCTCCAGCTGCCGCGCGCCGTGAGGACGACGAAGGCATGGCAGAAATGACTTCGAGGCCAAGGTTCAATTTGAAGGTACCACCATTCTCCCCGGAGGACCCCGAAATATGGTTCGCACTACTGGAGGGTCAGTTTGCAAACTTCGGTATCACTGACGACGCCGAGAAGTTCACCCAAGTGACCATTAACCTCGACGTAGTTCATGCGAAGGCAGTCAAAGATGTGATCTTGAACCCACCCACACGAAACCGTTATAATAAAATCAAAGGTGAGCTGATTCGCCGTCTGTCTGCATCTCATGAAATAAAGGTGAGACAGTTATTAACTCACGAAGAGTTGGGTGATCGGAAGCCGTCGCAGTTTCTTCGGCACCTGCAGGACTTGGCTGGGCCATCAATCCCAACTGATTTTATCAAAACGATTTGGTCCCAGCGCCTGCCCAGCAACGTGCAAACGGTGCTGGCAACACAGCCAACGCTTGCACCTGAGCAGCTTGCCGATCTCGCCGACAATATTATGGACATCGTGACGTCGTGCTCGGTGGCAGCAACGTCCTACGCCGCTCCCTACCCCAGCCCGTCGAGCGAGATGGCCGAGTTGAGGAAGTTGGTGGAGCAACTGTCCCTGAGAGTCGACGAAAACGGCCGCTTGTTACGCCACTACGCTGACAGGTCCAGTCCTCGACACCGACCTTCGCGTAACCGTTCCCGATCCCAACAGAGCACAGGTTCCAGATCCAGATCAAACTCCAATCACCGAAAACACCCGCTCTGTTGGTATCATTATAAATTCGGTGAAAAGGCGCGTAAGTGTATTAAACCGTGCAATTTTTCGGGAAAAGTATAGGGCAGTCTGTTATGGCGACCGACGCCTGTCCTCTTAGTGGTCGCTTGTTTGTAAAAGATAAAAATCTAAATTTAACTTTTTTAATAGATACAGGGAGCGATGTGTGTGTCTTTCCATATTCAATGATTAAAGAACCTCTTGAGAAAACTAACTTTGATTTGTGTGCCGCAAATGGTTCTGTAATTACTACCTACGGCTTTAAGAACTTGTCATTGAATATAGGCTTGCGCCGTGACTTTCCCTGGCGATTTATCGTAGCCGATGTAACGCGAGCGATAATAGGCGTCGATTTCTTATCCCACTACAATTTAATAGTCGATATTAAAAACCGACGCTTAGTCGATGGTCATACTATGCTTGCGACCACGGCTTCACTCGCGAAAATTTTTGATAATGTTTCTTCGGTAAAAATTGTGTCGGGTGATTCAGTCTATCACACTATACTAGCTCAATACCCTGAAATCACCCGACCCCCTGGTACTAACAACAAGGACACTATTACAAAACACAACACACTTCATTACATCCGTACCACACCAGGACCGCCTGAATCCTGTGCGCCGCGCAGACTGGCGCCTGATAGGCTAAAAATTGCGAAGGCAGAATTTGAGGTTATGTTGCAGATGGGCACCTGTAGACCTTCACAGTCTCCTTGGGCATCTCCACTTCACCTCGCGCCGAAGAAAAATGGCTGGCGACCCTGTGGAGACTACCGCAGGTTAAATGCACGCACCATTCCAGACAAATATCCTATTCGCAACATCCAGGATTTTTCACACAGCTTGTCTAATTGTACCGTTTTCAGCACAATAGATTTAACGCGGGCTTATAATCAAGTGCCTGTTAATCCGTCCGATATAGCCAAGACCGCTATCACAACACCTTTTGGTTTGTACGAATTTCCATATATGACGTTTGGCCTTCGCAATGCTGGTCAAACGTTTCAACGGTTTGTCGATGAGGTGTTGCGAGGGCTAGACTTCGTATATTGTTATATCGACGACATATTGGTTTTTTCAACGGATCTAAAAACTCATGAAAAACATCTACATGAGGTCTTTGGTAGGTTGCGAGACTTTGGGTTAGTGCTAAATCCTAGCAAGTGCGTATTTGGCGTCTCGCATGTAAAATTTCTAGGCTACGAAATTTCAGCGGATGGCACTAAACCCTTAGCTGAGAAAGTGGAAGCTATAATAAATTTTCCTCAGCCCAAGACAGTCAAGGAGCTACGCAGGTTTCTTGGCATGCTCAATTTTTATCGCCGGTTTATTCCGGATGCAGCACAACACCAAGCACCCCTAAACGCGCTCCTGACTGGGTCAGTTAAGGGTTCACATCCAATTACCTTCGGGACGAGCGAATTGGAGGCCTTTGATGCTTGCAAAAAAGGCCTATGTCGAGCCGCTATGTTAGCCCATCCCGATAGCAACGCTCCACTGGCCCTTGTAACGGATGCTTCGAATACCGCGATGGGGGCAGTGTTGCAGCAGTTAAAAGCAGGTACTTGGGAACCTCTCGCATTCTTTTCGAGAAAATTTAGCCCCACGCAAACCAAGTACTCGCCATATGACCGTGAACTTTTAGCAATATATGAGTCGATTAAACACTTTCGACACATGGTTGAGGCTCGCAATTTTGTGATTTACACCGATCACAAGCCGCTTACGTTTGCATTCACATCTAGGAAGGCGAATTGTTCGCCCAGGCAGTTCCGCCACTTAGATTTCATATCCCAATTTTCTACCGATGTCAGACACATTTCGGGTAAAAATAATGTGGTTGCTGACCCATTGTCGAGGATAGAAGAAATCACGCAGCCGGTCGATCCTGCATCTTTAGCAGCCGCGCAAGACGACGACCGGCAGTTGCAACAACTCCTTAGTGGGCAAACATCTTTGCAACTAACTAAAATAGAACTGCCTGGCACGAACACTGTACTGGTTTGTGACGTAAGCGGCGCTTCCCCCCGACCATATGTTGCTGAAGTACACAGGCGACAAATTTTTGAGTCCCTGCACTGCTTGAGCCACCCCGGTGCCAAAGCATCCGTTAGATTGGTAAGTGAGCGTTATGTATGGCCAGGCATGCGTAAAGATTGCCGCGAGTGGGCGCGAAGCTGTCTAGCATGTCAACGCTCCAAGGTCACGAGGCATGTCTCTGCCCCATTAGGCACTTACAATATACCGCGAGGGAGATTTCAGGTCATCCACATTGACCTAATCGGTCCATTACCAGTTTCTTTAGGCCAACGGTACTGTCTCACAGCCATCGACCGTTTTACTCGATGGCCTGAGGCAATACCAATCTCCGACATAACCGCGGAAACGGTAGCTAAGGCCTTAGTAAGTGGGTGGATCTCGCGTTTTGGGTGTCCCATCAAGATCGTGACCGACAGAGGAAGACAGTTTGAGTCGTCGCTGTTTAAGGTGCTCTCTAAAACTATAGGTTTTGTGCATAATCACACTACAGCGTACCATCCTGCTTCTAATGGCATGATAGAAAGGTTCCATCGGCAGCTTAAGGCTGCCATAACCTGCCATGCCGATAGTACGTGGGTTGAGTCTCTTCCTTTAGTTCTGCTTGGAATTAGAACAGCTTTTAAAGATGACCTTAAATCATCTTGCGCTGAAATGGTGTATGGTGAGACACTGCGTCTCCCAGGAGATTTTTTTCTTCCGTCCGTTAACACGCAATACGACCTATCGGATTATGCAGGTCGCTTGCGTGCATTTGTCAACAGGTTGAAACCTCCTCCAGCATCACGCCATACTAATAACCGTTCTCCATTTGTTTTTAAAAATCTAGCTACATCCTCTCACGTCTTCCTTCGCGATGACACTGTAGCTGGCTCACTAAAACCCTCATACACAGGTCCTCATGAAGTACTCCAAAGAGGGGACAAGGTTTTTAAAATTATATTAAATGGTAAGACGGTCACAGTGTCTATTGACAGATTAAAACCCGTTTACACAATACATGACACACAAACTTACACGCATACATCACAAACACAAAACAACACACACGCCGCACGAACACAAAACAATACACACACTACACAAACACAAAATAACACTCATATATCACGTTCACACACTCCCGCATACATTCCTCACCAACGTACCAAAGACAACATTATCAAAATTACGAAATCCGGACGTAGGGTAAGATTTCCCGACTATTATCGCCCGTGAACGGTCTTTGGAGGGGGGTGATGTAGCGGCCCTACTTCATATGTAGTTGTTTAAAATAAATGTATAGTAAAAACAAATGTAAAAATTAAAATTTAATAAAAATGTAAAAATAAAATAACAGTAAAAATAAATTTAAAAAATTAATTGGAATAAAAATATTTACAACAAAAATAATTAGGTAAAATAATAACTAAAACAATAAATTAAAAGAGCAATGTTAAAATATTAAGAATAAAAATTAAAAATATAAATGTTAAAAATTTTTGTATGTAAAAGTTGGACAACCGATTCTAATTTTATATAGTGGCATTATCGCTTACGGTATGGCCGACCGGCGCCGAGCGCAGGCGATCCCTCCCGATCGGCCGCCTGCGCGCGCGCCGCGTTGGAATGACCAGTCGGTCCCGCATCAATATACGGCTACACCGCGCCACTTATTTTTCGCGCCGCTTTGCAAATTATATTAGTGCATCGCTTAATTTTTGGACTTTATGCTTGTGTGTATGTGTATGCCGAACTTTCTATCTTTCTGCATCTCTCTCGCTCTGCTTCCCCTTCTGTATTTTTGTATGGTGTACTGTGGTGTAATAAAAATTGTGCGTTCGTGATTTGGACTTGAGTTATTTAAACACCTGATCAACTGATCACCTCAACCACCACACACACACCCCTACAACGTATTGATTAGTCATGTTACGGACCCGATGCAAGGTCGATGCTGTAGTTGTCTGAGAAGTGACTTGGGATGTACTGAAAATTGAAATCTGCATGCAGAATACAGTAGCATTTTAGCAAAACTTACAAAAGATACCGATGGATTAAACAAAAACAGTCTGACTTGCAATGTGTAACACGAACATTTGTGTTAATCACTGAGTATTATAAATCCATTTACAACTAAATAATAGTATTTTATACACACTTTTAATAGTTCAATAAAAGTGCAATTAATTCCTATCTTCAGCCAAAGAGGTAAACATTAAAGTCAGGTTTTATTTTACCTTGTCTAGTTTATCATTTTGCCAAATCTCCATAATCTTTTTTTCATAATATATATTTAAGATATAAAATGCAAATAGAACAGGTGTTTGGAACACAAAATGTTCTCACGATTTTATTAAATAATCTACTATATTTAATCTTATCTGAGATTTATATTTAAATATTTTGATACATTTTTTATCTTTTTTTCTTAACACAAACTAAAAATTTGCCAAGTCTTTAAGTATTATAAAATGTAAATATCATAAGTAGAATTTTCATTATACAAATTAATTTTCATGGTATAACCATAGCTTCCTCCTTATATATCAACTTCTTATAAACAACCTTTGATTTTGCTATTTTTGGTACGATAATAGGTACAACAAAATATTTTATGTCAAATTCATAAATCAAAATGGTATTTTAGCACTGCGCAATCAAACAAACAGCAAAAATGTCAAGGCTGTAGAATTATTTCCTTCATATTCAAATGTGAGAATAAAATAAAACTTTATGTCATCTAATATGTAGTTGTAGGTAGCTATAATCAATTAAAACAGTTGAATTGTCTATTAATTGCGATACAATCGGTTTATTAGGTTCAAGGTTACGTTAATCGTTATTCGAATTGAGTAATAGCCTCTGAAATCTCGGTCGTTATTAGCTTTTTAAATCTGTCCCGCGGCCAGTAATACGTTATTGATATTTGTGAACGGGCTGGATAATAATATTTGTGTAGTTATTATCCATTTTATGTTGAGCTCTCCTGCCGCTTGGGTGTTTGCGGACTGTTTCGGCGGACGGGATATTGTACACTTTACGAGGGGTCAACGTGAGCTGGCGGTTGTATAGTGTTGTGGACAATGGATGGAGAGGTAGGGTCGCATCACAATGAGCCCTGCCGCGTAATTGTTAAACTGAACGGGGGTTGAACGCCTTGTCGACTGTTCCGTCACTGACTAACTTGTTAATGGAGCTCGTTAGTACGTATGCGTTTACGTAACCTTCGCTAATTGAATGAGTTTTAATCGATTTTCTTTTTTTTTTTTAATTTAACTTGTTTTTTCATTGTAATTTAAAGTTGTATGATCGTTTGTTACTTATATTACATGAATTGGCGTTTTATTTATGTTATCGATAGATAAACCTTTGACATCACTACGGCTAATCGCAGGGCTTATTGTGGCTTATTCATGAAAACGCTTTGGTTAACAAACAGTTAATAAGTAGGTAAGTAACAGCATGTTGATTTGTACTATTAGTATTTTAGCATTTTAGTCTTAGAGAATTTAGGCGTTAGTAACCAAATTAAAGCTATGGATTACAATACTTTAATTAGATTAAGGATTACTTTATGAATATGGTGAATTCTAAAAATAATAAATCTGCTGATAATAACATATTACTAATACCGTCTACTGATTAAGTAACAGATAATGTATAAAATAACAATAAAATGTTGTTGTATTACAACAACATATTATTTTCTAAAACTCCCTTGACGACAACTTTTATCAAACAATCAAATAAGGTAGCTAAGTTTTAAACAACGACTGCAATTACAATAAACGCGTCCTAATAAACTTCATCGTTACCTTTCAAAAGCGTGAATGAAGGCAAGTGGTCCGATACCGATCACAAACTGCCGCGCAACAATACACTTCATCCCTTATTAATTATTTTATTGTAAGCATAAAGGATGCCGTAATCGTCAGAATAATAATATCATCGCGCGGCATAAAGAACCCCAAGTAGCGACAACACAAGCGTAAAAATGACACGCCGTGCCGGCAATATGTTTGTGTGTATTACATTAGATTTATTCGACTGGGTCACGCACACTGTGACGCGGCTACCCCGAAACGGGGTGCTTGGTTGTGGGGGCGACACTACTACACGAGCAGGGCTGCCACCCGCCAGATGGTCACGCACACACGGACGCGACGAAAGGGAAAGCTACACTGTGTAAACAAATCGCGCCCGCGAGTGCCGTCCTGCTCGGTCACAAAGCTGGTGTGTGTCACATCATTGTGTGCCGTCGACTCAATCCGACGTAGATTGTTCTGTGAAATTGCCAGGTAATAGGCCGAGGGACTATAGCATTACACATACTTATTGGTGGGTTTAGACGCTCAACGGCCTAATCGAATTGAATATTGGCGACATATCGACTCCGTTGACTTCGGTCGGATTGAGACGTTATGTTTGATTTGATGTTTATGAACTGTTTAATGGTACAGACGTTATACTTTATACATCGTAACCTTTATAATATATAAAATTAAATTTCGATGTATATATTATTATCACAAAGTTCAATTTCACTAACAAGCTAAATAATGTCTGTATCAATAATAAGTTTTATAGTACATACGTTACCAAAACAACAAAATGAATAAAATATAAAAAAAATACCAATTTATTTTTTCTATTTCAAAATAGTATGTTGATAACAGTCTATAAATATTCTCAAACAATAGTCTAAATTTAAGTGAATAGCGATAGCGGTGTAATTAAATAAGTGATTTAAATCACTAATTTAGGCGTAAAAACAACTTTTTCTATTGATTTTTTTTTATTATCTCATAAATAAAGTTCAAGCTCTGTGAAATAAGCAATAATGATTTTAAGTTTAATAACTTATTTAACGAGGTGCCATACAATAATTTAACAATTCTGCGTATACTTTTAAAATCTGCTTATTAGGTAACTCATTTATTATCCTACAAATAAATGTATTTCAGATTCTGAAGTTACAGCTGATATTGTAGTCACGCTGCCGTAGCACGTGCTCGCCCGACAGCGTAACTACAGACTTTCGGACCAAACCGCGAACACTACGCTTCACTGTTGACCATGACAAGTAATAACCTATTTATTAGGAAATTTAAAAAGCTACTCCGCTACAGCTAATCATTTGAGCATATATCACGGCAGCGTGACTGCAGAGGTTCGGATTGATCCACGTAATACTCTACACTCGACACCTACGGGCTTCGTATATGTTATTACCGTCTGAGCAGTGCCAGCCCTGAATCGAGTGGCTTATAAATGTACACATATCGCTGTTCTAGTGATGTGCGGCTTTTAATATTTAGTCGATTACGATAAATTGTTTAAGCTTCGTTGTGTTATAGGGGTGACACAGAACTTAATTAGAACGAAATGGTATTTATGTAAATGTAGTTTTGCATAATTAAAATAATTTTGTATTACACAATTCTTTAATATTTTCTCATTGTTTTGTATTCTCAAATGATACCTAAATATTTTGAAATATCATAAAACCTCAATTACTCAACTGAGATATTACCACTCCTATTAAATTCCTTTTGTCGTTACGTGAAAACTTAACGATATCGTGACAATATATTTTGTAAATTGCTTAAAAATTACACAATTTTATTTATTTGTGTGGATAAAAGAATTTTAACCGTACAACAATATACTTACCTAAACTATTGTTTTCCTCAAAATGGAAGTGGAACAATTAGTGTTGTCCAATTTTTAACAATTAATTTTAAACGCTCAGATTATAACTAAATAACTTTCAAGAAATTAAAAGGGAGAATGAAAACCAACGACCTTGAGCTGTAGTAGGACACCGGACATGGGGAGAAAAATTATCGTCTACGTGTTATTACTAATTGGTAATATCATCATCAGACCCATTATTGTCCCACTGCTGGGCACGGGTCTCCTCTCAGAATGAGAAGGATTAGGCCATAGTCCGCCGCGCTGGCCAAGTGCGTATTGGTAGCCTTGACACACATTTGAGATTTTTTTTGTAAATCTCTCAGGTATGCAGCTTTCCTCACGATGTTTTCCTTCACCGTTTTAGCTGATCACTTATCATTAATTTCTAATACGCACATAGTTTCGAAAAATCAGAGGTGCGTGCCTGGAATTTGAACCTCGAACCCCTCGATCGAGAGGCCGAGTTTCTTAACACTAGGCTTTCACTGTTTTTGTTTTTGTTTTTTTTTGTAAAATTCTCATCTACCCGTTATTAATAATTGGTAACATCGGAAACAATATTTATGTGAAACAGGATGAAAGTTTTATATGAAAATCTTGATGTCCACTCCATAGCCTCTATTAATCTCTTTGTTATAAACTGTTGCCTATAGGAACCTTATCAGCTCCAATATCGTCTGTCACGTTTTCAATTGTCGGGGATGAATCCGGGAGCTGATAATCATAATCGAATCCTCCACACTGGATTTAAATGAGGTGATCAATCAGGGCGCAAGGCTTAGTGACAGGAGGGTGGAGAACAACCTCGCCGATTCATTGTATTGCTTAAAAAACTAGACAATCTCTTTAAGAGTAGAATGAAGTTATTGAACGGGACTTAATAGATAGAAAACGTTTTTTTTAACCCCATTAGGACATTTTCTGTGTTGAGGGTGCCATAGACACACACACAAAGAGGAATACGGAGATACACAGACCCAGAACCGAAATCTAAATTTATCATGAAGTTGTTTGTCTGACCGGGGATCGAACCCGGGAAACGTATCAGATGTTGACCGCTTTGCCATGCGGGTCATTACAATAACGGTCGTTATTGAAAACTAGAATGAGCTTCAAACGGAAAGCAATTAAAACTTAGTTTGATAAAGAATTCTAGGTTACGAAGTTTGATACGCCTTTATTAATAATCAATCTATCCAATTCTTACCTATCTATTGAAGACATAGTATCGTGTCTTGATAAAGATCGAATTTATATCAATCCCACAGTTAACTATCAGTTTATTTAGGAAATACAACTATATATACCGTTTTATGTTAAGTAGCAACGTTCATTGACTTATTTAGTCGTAAACAAGTTAAGAGGAATTAGAGTATATTGTCTTTATTTATTAATAGTAATAATAGATCAAATCTAGAATATAGCGTTTTAGACAATCTATGTCTAATCCTGTCATAATCGAAATAGCAGGCAATATTTACTTCTTTGTCGGTACATTTGCAGTTATTCATCTTATATATAAAATTCTCGTGTCACAATGTTAGTTGCCGTACTCCTCCGAAACGGCTATACCGATTTTCACCAAATTTTATATGCATATTCAGTAGGTCTGATAATCGGCTACTCTGTATTTTCCATACCCCTAATTGATAAGGGTAATTCACCCATAACATTTTTTTATTTATATGGCAACACAACATTTGCCGGGTCAGCTAGTATTTTTATACATTCTTATTATATTTTTTACAAAGTTGTATTTTAGCTGGATTGACATTCAAAAAGTGCTCTGTAAAGAACCTATTTTGAATTTAAAAAATAATCAGTTTGTTTCCTTTTTAAGTAAAATATACATAAATTAAATTAATTACCAAACAGAGCAAAAATAGTTAATAAAATAATACGATCATATGTTACAACAAATGTAACAAGAATTCTATATGTGTTGAAAGAGGAAAACTAGAGCAGGTCGCACGGAAGTGGGGTAGGTCGAAGCAGGTGGAGCTTAGCGATATTTACAGGATTTGGGACCCCGGGAAAACGAGAAATACAAGTATGTTTACGAATTTTGTTCTTTTTTGTTAATTAATAATTAATTAACATATTGTATGAGGATATTTGGGTTTGTTTCGTTAGTCAATTTTATACATATATCTTTCGTTTTTTAACCGACTTCAAAAAGTAGGTGGTTATCAATTCGGCCGGTATCTTTTTTTATGTCTGTACACGAATTACTCTGCCGTTAGTGGTCCGATTTTAATAATTCTTCAGAAATATGTACTAAACCAACATTTATTTCAATTATTTTTTACTTTGTAGCGACATAGAAGTCGGTTGTATTTTTTTGTTAAAAAAATATTTTTGCAAAATATATCCAAAATTTCATTATTATAATGAATTTATTAAAAAAGCAAGCGAGTTATTCGCTTTTTACGGACTTAATTTAAATATTTGTTTTCTAAAGACTTGGTAATATTATTTTATTTTGTTATAATATTTAAAACCATATAATTTTCATGGCAGGTCCAGTAAGTAAATATGATTGTAATCTGTATTAATCTTCAAATGTACACTAAATTAAACGAAAATAGTAACATTGTCTGAAAAATTTGCTAATCTCACTGAGAACAGATTTAATCTTACAATTATGCTTTTAAATTCTTAATACCATTACAAAGAAAGAAGATTGAGATTGTTTAAAACGATAAAGATGCGCTGATAGCTTAAGCCGGTAGCGACGATTTTACTTTTCTTCAAATTTTCATTACTTGAACGTGGTTAAACCTTTTGTGGTTCGACTCCGGCGGCAACAGCGCCACACCTATTTCTGGCTCATAACAGCAGTGTTAAACGCTGCTGTGTTCCGTTTTGGTGGGTATGGTAAGGGAGACATACTTTTCCGAGGCGTTCCAGCTAAGTCCTCAGGGGTAGCGGCGCATCTGTGGCCGCCCTCAGGTAGGAATATCTAATCCTTTCTGGGGTCGATTACAGCTGTCCATGGGAGGCAGTAGCCACTTACCATCAGGTGGACTGCATGCTCGTCTGCTACTCCAATATTATAAAAAAAAGAAAACTATACACATAATACTCATTATTCCAAATCTCCTTTTATAAATCTCACATAAAACTCCAACCCAATCCATATCATATCTAATAGAACTGGAAAACGCGTTTGAAAGAAATAACAAGAACTTTGAGGTGTTAATTAATGTTATAAATTACCCTAGCACAGTTCTTAGCTTCACTTATCACATTCTTAAAAATGAAAGCGAGCAAATTCTTTTCGTTATCAGCTCACGTGAAGTCATTGACACTATTTGGGGTAACGTATCCGCACTAACATCGTAGAAAGTTATTTGTATTCAAATTAGGTTGGAGTTGCCGCACTGGGCCGAGTGATCGATGTAAGTTCACTAATTGATGCCTAAACCCTTCGTTTATACAGTTTAAAAGGTGGAAACTTTATGGTTCATCTGTACCCTTACGAAGTTCTTACGTTTTGACAAATATGACTGTTTTGGTATTTGTTTACGTATTGCCCATACAATTTCCAATCAGCGCCCCTAGCGGATTGTATCAGAACTATAGTGTCAGTAACGTAACATTAAATGTCTTTATTGACAAAATGGCGCTTTATGTTTTGTCTCTCTTTTTTGCGAACATGTGAGGCAGACAAAGGACTTGAGCACTTACTTATTGTTACGTTTTCTCAGTCTACTAACGCTAACGGAACAGAATAATGGATTGACTAAACGTAACGTAAAATTGTGGGATGTTTTGAAAACGCATGATAAGGGTACTGCCCCATCAGCATAGCCATTTCTATGTGTGAGCAGATCAGCGTTTTGGTGGGCGTGGAGGCCGGTTAAGTTACTTAAGAGGTCTCAGTCCACAAGAGTGGTAAAGCATCTGTCATCGGCTTCAGATACAAAGCCTTTTTCTATATAACGTTCACTTTTTTTATAATATGGGAGTAGCAGACGAGCATGCAGTCCACCTGATGGTAAGTGGCTACTGCCGCCCATGAACATCTGTAATCAACCCCAGATAGGATTAGATATTCCTACCTAAGGTCGGCTTCAGATGCGCCGCTACCCCTGAGGACTAAGCTGGAACGCCTCGGAAAAGTCTGTCTCCCTTACCACATCCTTCAAACCGGAACACAGGACAGCTTAACACTGCTATTATTAGGTAGAAATAGGTGTGGCGGTGGTGCCGCCGGAGTCGAACCACAAAGGGTTATACCACTTTTAAACACTTCACTTGAGATGTCCATGGCTACTTACCATCCGATGGACTGCATTTTTGTTTGATACTTCAATCTTATTCAACAACCCCTGGCATTTAAGAAGTATTCTTGTAATAAATTAATTTTCTTAATTTTTAAATAAAGAATGAGGTAAAATAAGTACTAAAAAGAGCAATTCGGTAAATGTTAAAAGTGGCATTTAGTGAAATGAATTGTAGTTACAAAAAACTTTTTTTGTATGTAGGTAAATGTTTAGTGCATATCATAAATGCAAAGTTTATCTGATTAAATATAAAGCTAATGAAACTAAGTAAAAGGCAGCTGTTTTAATTAAGATAAGAAAGTTACATTTTGACATTCTTTACACAAACACATTCGTTATTTTTTGTCACTTTCATTTTCAATATTTATAACCAACTTAATTAATGTGTAACCAAACCAATTTTTGTTCCATCCATCCAAATATACTTTTTTATTATTTAATATCTTTCACCTTTTCTCTTTTTTCCTTATCTTTAAATACTATCAGCCGTATGTGTTTACTCGCGAAACTATCCAAGATTCGTATTCTGATACTCGTGTGTAGACTCCAGGATACACCGGGTTTGCGCATTTCTCTCCCCAAGAGACTATTCCGATGAGTACGTTCTTAGTCACCAAAGGTCCACCGGAGTCTCCTTGGCAGGCGTCCCTCGGCGGGTTATTTGCGTTTGCGCACACCATCCCATCTGCGATGGATGCTATACCCAGATATGACCGTTTACAAGACTCTTTAGGTACTATGTTGACCTTAGCAGCTTGGAGTACATCTGATGGTGAACCTTCATACTGAAACATATCATCATCAATCATCATTATTACATCAGTGAAGCAGCTTTAAACATGTTGTAAACGTGGACGTGAGAAGCTCTTGTCATTTTTTTTTATTTATACCTAACGATAAGGCAGACGGGCTACCTGGTGGAAAGCAGTCACCGTCGCCTATGGGCATTTGCAACACCAGAGTTGCCAATGCATCGCCGGCTTTGAAGGAGAGCTCTTTTTGCAAATTTTTTCATTTTTATCATCCTCTAAAATTTCGTGGAACAGAAACGATTTTGGGGATCTTTAGTTTTAAGTACATTCGCACTTGGAGTGCTTAAACGGAGGACCCCTTCAGACCCCATCAATAATTATACCGTCTACGTTTATACTTCAGACCAAAACGCTCTGTTCATTTGGTTACATGTTTGGTTTGTTTCGTTACATCATCTCGAAAGTGATACACCTCTTTCTAATATTTATCAGCTAATATGAATAACTAAGTACTTTGCAGAGGTTCTTAGTTATTTCGGTGTGAAGTTGTTTGTGGAAGTTATACATTTTAGACTCACCGAAACAGTTCCAAATCCTGATACCAGAGCTTCCGTACCATTCGGGAGATTAAAATTCTTTGACGCAATGTTTATAGCTTTAACACTTTTACTAAAGCTCATGTCACTACGCGTTACTAATAACGCGATATCATTTTCTAAGGTTGCAGAAGTATAACTTTCGTGAATAACGATTCTCTTCAGATCATAAGATTTGCCGCCAGATAAACGATATGATGTCCCAACAGTCACTCTTAGAATGCTTGGATCGGATATATATCTGAAAAGAAAATAAAAGGATTTAGATTGAATTTCATTTAATAAGTGGTGAAGGGAAACAGTCATCTACACGTCTGAAAGTTCTTTATCAAAGTTGTCTGTAGTATTTATCCTTTATATATATATATATATATATATATATATAAAGGATGTCCCGGGTCCCTCTACCGAGTCACCGGGGTGGTTTTAGTGCGGTAAAAGTCCCACATAACCCGTCGTCGCTCCCACGGCGTCGGGTACCTTTTGAAGGTTTCTCCCTTGTCAACAAAAAAAATGGACTTTGGCCTAAACGCTTCTTACTCTGAGAGGAGCCTGTTGCCCAACAATAGGACAGTAATTTGTGACGACTTACCTATGCAGACCCTCAAATGATGAATTTAGATTACTATAATTTATGGGTGTGACAGTCACGAATCCGAGTGACACTTGGATTAGGAGAAACACAAAAAGTAAATAATATTTTGTCAAACAATGTTTTCATTAAATAAAAATATATATTTCTGCGTCTCAGTTCTCATCAGTACCCATAGTATGAGTTTTTACGTTTTTACAAAAATGACTGTTTGGTGTTCGTTTACGTACATATTTGCCCAAACATTTGCAATCAGCGCCCCTATCGGATTGTAACAGAACTGATTGGAACTATATGGGAAAAACGTCAACAAATACAAAAGCAGTCATTTTAGTAAAAACGTAAAAACCCATACTAAGGGTGCTGAATTGGTGATTCCATGAACATTTAAATTGCCTTTAAACGTGATTGGCCTTACTCAGTACTCATGATGACGATTTTTAAAACCTTAAGAAACTTCTTTTGATCAACTGATAAACAGTCTTTTAAGCATTACAATTAAGAGTCGTAGATATTACAGTTGATAAAAATAGTTCTAGCGTGGGTACGGTATTACTCCCACGGAAGATTTATTTATTTTCAATTTTTCGTTACTAATTTTACAAGACGAAAATAGAAACCGAATCATACAAATTACGAAAGAAAAAACTACTTATTTCTAAATTAAATCTTATTTTCTTATGGTATTTCATTTTATGTAGGTAGATAAAATATAAACTTACATAAAATTAAATACATTATCCCCTGGAAGCCCGATAATTTGAAAGAAACTCAAAGGTTTGAAAGGTTTGATAGGTTTCAGAAAAAGGTCATATCTCAGACAGACGGTGACTGAACCCTTTATGGTTCGACTCCGGCGGCACCATCGCCAAACCTATTTCTGCCTAATAACAGCAGTGTTAAGCGCTACTGTGTTCTGCTTTGAATGGTGTGGTAAGGAGACATACTCTTCCGAGGCATTCCAGCTTAGTCCTCAGGGGTAGCGGCGCATCTGTGGGCGACCTCAGGTAGGAATATCTAATCCGATCTGGGGTTGATTACTGCTGCTACTCCTTTATTATAATAAAAATAAATTTTCGGCTTTCTGGATGAAGTTGTGTGAGTGTGCGAAAGATATACATATAAATTCTAGTGCCTAACAGCAGTGTGAAGCGCTACTGTGTTCTGCTTAGAAGGATATGGTAAGGGAGTTGTTATACTTTTTTGAGGTGTTCCAGCTTAGTCCTCAGGGTAACAGTGCATCTGTCGCTGACCTTGGGTAGGAATCTAATCTTGGGATTGATTACAGATATCCATGGGCGGCAAAAGCCACTTACTATCAGGTGAAATGCATGCTCATCGGCTACTCCTGTATTATAAAAAGTATAGGGTTAATGATTGTTATGGTAATTATAAATGAAAGTACTTACGTAGTAACACAATGTGCAGCAGTCAGCAAGGTCCTGGAGCCGATGACAACAGCACCACACATATGGGCCCACCCTGTCGAGACTTTCCTCCGTAATGACGCCTGGTACGGCACCTCAGTTATATCCACAACATACCCATTCACGATACGAGATTGCGTGACCTCTTGTGAGATAGTTGCCGGCAAACATCGTGTTGCTACGAAAAGCGCTGAATAGAAAAATAATCATTTGTTTCAAATATTACACTAATACAATCGAATAATTTAATATCAAGATTATAAATATTGCTACCAATATCGTAATAAGATTGCTATGAGATTTTTACATATTGAGAATTATTTCAGCATATATTGGAGCTTATTTGTTTAATTAAGTAACTTCACTATTAAGTTTTATTCACAAATGTACTCACTACGAAGTAAAATTGCAGATACATGCATCTCGGTTAGGAAAATAATATACTAAGCGAAGAGTAGATTTGAGTGTCTATAATATATGATCAGTGGATAAGATATAGATATGGTTTTTGACATACAAGATCAGCTGGTTTTATCTCAAACTATAGAATTATAGGTGCTGATAAGAGTTTTCTTAATAACCTTGCTATTTGTTCGTAATATTTTAAGGTATTAGTTTTACCTATTTTAACTAATATCATTTAACTAATAAAATAAAAAAAAAATAAAAAAATCTTAAAGGTATGTGAAGTCTACCAAAACGCACTTGGCCAGCGCGGTGGACTATGGCCTAATCCTTCTCATTCTGAGAGGAGACCCGTGCCCAGCAGTGGGACAGTAATGGGTTGATGATGATGATGATGATTTAACTAATAGAAATAATAGTTACAGTGAAAGTAATAGTAATAAATCATTTAACATAAAAATAAATTTCACGAGTTACTTCGGACTTCGGAAGTCTTACGTATTTTTTTGGTATTTTGACCAGAAGGGAGTTAAATATACGAAGGTTACCCCGTATACCTTCAGGTATAACCGTGACTTACCCAACTGAATGATAAAGTACGTGATAATTTTAATTCGTTCATTCTGATAATATTATTGCTATCTAATAAAGTTATAGGTTTGGCCCACAAGTCATGTACTATTAATATTTTTGACTTTGGAAGTAGCTATAGACGATTCTTCTTCGTGATAAGTCGCCACTACATCTGTAATCATCCCCAGGTAATATTAGAGTCGTATTTGTTTCGCTATCCCGGGAAAAGTATGTCCTTACCACACCTATTTCAACCAGATTTATTTTTTTATTTGTAAGGGCTAATCTTCGGAAATTCTGAACTGACCATGAAAATTCTTTCACAATCAGAAAGCTATACTATTCAGGAGTGCTATAGGCTACATTTTATTATGATTGATCAAAAAGCGGGCGAAGCCGTGGTACTGCTAATATATCGATATTGTTAAACTTGTTGCATCATAACTAAACAGGGAACAACCTAATTGTGTAAAAGTGAAAATTCAATGGGCATCCGAAACGCATTATTCGCCGGAAATAGAAACTAAACAAATGTTATACGTAACGTTACATTGTAATCACTTGCAAATATATACAATAAAACAATTAGTGTTTATTTACTTCCAGTAGATTTAAATGTAATTAAAGAATAGTATCCTAAACAGGAAAATAATCCTAAACAGGATAATATATTATAGGCTATAAGTGAAAATAGATGAGGATTTTGAAAATTCGTCCTTAAAATTTCAAAATCTTAAAAAAATTTAAAAGAAATGAGAAAAGAACGGATGAACAATAAAAAGAAGAGAAGATATAATTTAAAAAAATGTAATTAATATTTTAGAGTAGGTAGATAGGTTCATACCTAATTATAAAATTAAACAAGATAGTTATTTACAATTGTATGTCTAAAGAACATGAAAAGGATATTATAGAATTTTTATAACGAAAATCAGTTCATAGATTTACTATGAAAAGGCGTGGCATCCCATATAACATACGACAAAATACGACAATTGTACATACACGACCGATATAACGAGTATGAAGTGATGAATCAGCTAACCTACTCTTATTACGCTGGCTACATAATGACTATATAATTTAATATCAATATTGGCGATTAAGCTACTATGTGAATCCCATTACGTACTTCCCACGAGTCGCGTAATTCATAAAGACGTGTACCCATTAGCGAACGTAACTGTAACCGTTTTAGTTACTGTAACTAAAAACTATACTTTGTACATTGTAAGTGAATCGCGAGCATGCTGCGACCGGCTCGCAGTGAGTTATTTTTTAACGTAAGAGTAGCAGACGATCATGCAGTCCACCTGATGGTAAGCGGCCACTACCGCCCATGGACATCTGTAATCAACCCCAGATAATATAGGATACCTACCTGAGGTTGGCCATAGATGCGCCGCTACCCCTGAGGACTAAGCTGAAATGCCTTGGAAAATTATGTCCCCCTTACCTCACCTTTCAAACTAGAACGGGAGAGCAGCTCTTAACACTGTTATTATCACGTGAGTGGGTGCAAGTCACTTGCTAGACGTCGCGAGCGTGCAACATTAGAACACGTTACTGTATCGCTTCGGTTACAGTTACAGCTCGGTAATGAGTACCCAGCCTTACGATTTTTGAGTTGGGTACATCGATAAGCAAAACTGGAATTACCAATGACGTGCCTTGCATGTGTTTTCTGTGGTAGATAAACATATTATATTTGAGAACAGATAGTGAATTTACCTACATAGATGACTCATTCTAAATATTATCTTTTACATACAATTGTATAAACAAAAATAATATGTAAGTAATAGTGATTGATAAATGTCTGCCTCCTTCGGACTTGGATGGTACTTCTATTAGAGACCTGTTAAAGCCAATGACGACCTGTTCCACGTTGCGGTGGCAGTCGGACTGCAAAAAATTTTATTATACCAACTTTATATTATAGGATTAATAAATGAGTATACAGGTTTGATTACAAGTGGTAATTGGTACTAATGGTCAACTTGAATCAACTCCAAATAAAATTGTAATACTACCTGATTCAGCCTCAGACGCATTGTAATCCTTGAGGACTAAGGTATATTTCATCATCAACCCATTACTGTCCCACTGCTGGGCACGGGTCTCCTCTCAGAATGAGAAGGATTAGGCCATAGTCCACCGCGCTGGCCAAGTGCGTATTGGTAGACTTCACATACCTTTAAGATTTTTTTTATAAATCTCTCAGGTATGCAGGTTTCCTCACGATGTTTTCCTGCACCGTTTAAGCAAGTGATAATTAATTTCTAATTCGCACATAAATTTGAAAATCAGAGGTGCGTGCTGGGATTTGAACCTCGGACCCCTCGATCGAGAGGCCGCGTTTCTTAACCACTAGGCTATCACTGCTTTTAGTTATATTTAGTACACTCTATGTTCGATTTTTTTTTTCAAATAAATACATTTAGTCTTATTGCATATTTCATTTATTGTGCTTTGATAACTCTCTTTTTCAGCATAACGTTAGAACAAAAAATTCCCGGAAAATTTCGACCTATTTTCCGCTTCCTTCGACGGCCTATAAAATTTCTCGGAAAAGTGGTTTGCGTCACCAAGATGACTTCAAAGCGAGCGAAATATTATATCTACGTTACGTTGGAACTTTCAAGAAAATGATTCTCATTTAATTTCATTCAATAATTTAATGTTTATCACACTTCGTCATAATTTCATTATAAAGGTACTTTTCATTACGTAGGTACTGTATATATTTATTAATATTACAAGGACTGTCAGTCTGTATTTCGAAAAGTAAATGATTTAAATACCTGCAACTACGGTTGAAAATCTTTATTTCCAAAAAGCACCGCTCGCGGCGTCGCTCGCGTTATTGCTTTTCTAAATTAACTTATTTACATTTAAATTTAAATCAGTCACACTATATCTTATATATAAAATTCTCGTGTCACAGTGTTAGTTGCCGTACTCCTCCGAAACGGCTTTACCGATTTTCACCAAATTTTATATGCATATTCAGTAGATCTGAGAATCGGCTACTATCTATTTTTCATAACCCTAAATGATAAAGGTTGTTCACCCTTAACATTTTTTCGGGTCAGCTAGTAGTATATAAGTTTATAATGTGACATCTATATGAAGTTTCAAAAACCTTTATTTCTTATGTGCGTGTGTATGTCACTGAACTCCTCCTAAACGACTGGACTGATTTTGATGAAATTTGTTGTGTGTGTTCAAGGGGACTTGAGAATGGCTTAGATTCACGATTTAGTCCGTGGGAAAAGGTTTTATAATTAATTTTTAATTCGTAAGTAGTTATAGAATCGGAAACTATGCATTTGATCAAGTGATGATCTTTAGCAAAGTTGTTGTCCAAGAGCCCACGAGGGTTTGGGAGTTGGTAAGACCAATTTTCGACAGATGGCACCACTGTCATTCCAATGCAGGTACAAATTTTCCGTTTTATGTATGTCATATTATTTTTTTAAAATGCGGGCGAAGCCGCGGGCACCACTAGTGTATATCTAAATTTTAAACCAATGTTGTGGTACTTACGTGCGGTATTATTATAGAAAGTCCCTATTTCGCTAATCTAACCTACCTATTTGATAACGAATTGTACAATAACATATCCTAAATATAAAAATGTTACCAAATTGTTATCAACAATCGTTCGTAGGTACCTAAGTATTTATTTTCCTCAATAACTGTAACAAATAACGCCTTATTAGACTTTAACGTTGAATTTTATTAGCATTCAACATTAAGTCCCGAATAATATTAAAACACTTCCAAATTGAGACATTACACTTTAAAAGTGCCGTTCGAATGAAACATGAATCCTGTCCACAATTTTGGATTATTACTTGTTCGTATATAAACTTGGTGACCATAAAAACGTGCAAATTATATTAATAGCGATTTAATATGTTACAGTCGTTGGAGCTGAGGTTTTATCGGCTATCAAACCGATGTCCTGGGCTCAGGAAATTTATGGAAACATTAAAATCGGATTGAGAAGCATTCAGTTAAGTTTTACCATCACGCGCCAATCCGCACTTTGGTTAGTTACTTACTAATTACTAATCTCCATGTGTTTCTCATAGATTAGTAAAGATTACTCACTCCTAACAAGAAAATGCAACCAGTTTTGAGAATTGAAATAGTTGCATATTTGTTTTTACCACGTTTCGGATCTAAAATTTCCCGAAAATATTTGAAATACTTAGGTATTTATTTATTATGTAAATTTCGCAGTATTAGTTATTTATTCGTAATTTTTCTCTAAAATGTTTTTTATTTGTCAAGATATAAAAAAAAATAAGTGACAAATCAACCTTTTGTGGCTTCATTCAATTTCAAGGCGGCGAAGTATCTTTACTAATCTATGGATTTTTACGCACTGTCTGATGAATATCGAATACTCGACCCTTTATTGTTCCATTGCTTAGCACGGGTCTCCTCTCAGAATGAGAGGGGATCAGGACATAGTCCATCGCGTTAGCCAAGTTATGACTTCACAAAACCTTGAAAACATTTTCAGAACCTTCGGAGTACAATTTTCCTCTCAATCTTCTTCACAGTTTAAGCAAGTGATAATCAATTTCTCATACGCAGATAATTTTGAAAATCTAAAAGTAACTATATATTTTATTAATGTTGTGTTTACGAAAAACTAATTGTGAACTCAGGAAACTTTATTTTATGTTAAAATCATGAATTTTTTCTTGGTTAATGTAACCCTTACTTATAATTATTACTTTATTTCTGGAACGAATAATAAATATGCGTAGATACGCACTAAGAATTACTTTTCATTCTACTAGGCATTACGATATACGTTCAATTAACATATTTTTATTCGTATATAAAAATACGCTTAAGATACAGACCTGTGCTGCCATCTATTATCAAATAGCTAAGACCGGCTGATAAGACTCGTGTTGTTGACTGTGTTATCGGCGCGTTCAGTGATATTGTTACTAACTACGCGATAAATATTAACACGTAGGTAACTTGCATGTTTATTATACCTAACACACGAACGTGTGTTTTGATATTATGCTTACGATTTATTTATGTTAAGAAGAAGCGTATTAAGAAAAATCCTTAGTAAAAAGTATTTCGTACATAAATATATTTTTGCAATATGTAGCTATACGGAGTTGGTAACTGTTATTTGTATGCACATTAAAACAACAAATTCTAAAACTGTTCCAAATACAAATTAAATGGTATGTATTCAGCTAGCTACTGTATTGTATCAGTATTTCTAATAAAAATACGAATACTTTTTTACAGAATTTTTGACGCAGTTCCTAAAATCAATAGATACTTCCTTCTTCCTTTTTTAAAGATTCAATAGAAGATCTTGCCCACATAGAGCTATACTGATTGGTTAATCATGCGCAGTTTGCTAATACGGATATCACTCGAGGATTCTCAGTGTAGGTACCTATGTTGCGTAAATAATACATGTGCTGTGTACTGAACGCAAATAAAATTGCGGTATTGTGTTCATTTTTTCCGCTTAGGATTCAATGACAACTTGATTATATCGGTGCCTAGGTTGTTATAACACTGTTAGGTATTTAAGATAAATTTATTTTCGGCCGCATTATGTATTACTTATTAGTAATTAATTAGTAAAGGAAATTTTAGTGGGATTTGGTGAGTATTATCGATTTGTTAATATGAAACTTTGCCGTAATTGTACTAATATGGAAATATTTCATGATATTTTAAAAAGGAGGCGATTTTTGCATAAAAAAATTAAATATTTTTGTGTTTGGTTATGTTATTCTTATCAAATGATGCGTGCATAAATTCTATAACTAAAATTACCGCTGTAAAACTTTTGATTATGTAACTATTTTTCAAAAATATAAGTTTTTTATATCTTTAATGGTTATCACTTTACTTTGACGTAATCATCGCCCAAGCGTTACGAAATTAAGATTACTTTTAACACCAATAAAATAACGTTAATTCGTAACAAAGTAGCCCCAAACGTAACAAAAACGTATACAGAGGGTAATAGGCTTATTGGAGATAAGATAGCGTTCGTTAAATCAATGGAGTGCATGGGAGCCAGCGCCCACGCAGCGCATACCGTAGGGAGCCAAAGACCTTTCGCTTCCTGGATCACACACATTGAAATCGTAGACCGAATTGTACTCGATTGTACCGGTCCAGTCCAATTTATGTACTCAGGACTTGTAAGGCAGCTTTCGTGTTGAACTATTCGCGCTTACCTAGAAATTTGTTGTCATTTTATTGTTTTGAGGTTACAATGAATATTTTCACAAAAACTGTAATAAATAGATAAGGAAGTAGTGACATATAACACTAATAATGGTAGAACTTAATTTCTATTCGTATATGAATTTAATCTAATTAGTCAAAAAATAAACATAATATAATAATGCTATTATTTGATCAAAAGCTATTTAGTTTCTTTGATTTTCTTACTAGTACGTAAGTTATTTAACAGTAAGAAAAATAAAAATTGTTTTATGTGGCTATAATGGTTTTTATATTCATTATACTATAATTATACTAGGATGATACAAAAAGCTAGACACTCAGTGCAAATTATAATAAATATTCCTGTCATGCTTGCATTTAATGCATTTAATTCTACCAGTACCCTTAGTATGAGTTTTTACGTTTCGACAAAAATGACTGTTTTTGTATTATATTACGTATTTCCCATATATTTCCAATCAGTTCTGATACAGTCTGCTAGGGGCGCTGATTGTAAGTATATGGGCAAATACGTAAACAAAAACAAAAACAGATATTTTTGTAAAAACTCATACTAAGGGCACAGTACCGACCATTGACGATTAAAGTTACGTCAACGTAGTTATTGCTGTTCTAACAAGTATATAGCTGTTGTATAAAAACAAAGATCTATTGTAACAACAACGGGATTGCTCAAACAAGTGCCGTTTACACTTGAATGACGTGACGTGGCGACGTCAGATCTGCTACAGGGTTAAGGTTACAATAGGAAGAATAAGCTATTAACTAAGTATTTTATGCACGAAAAACAATATTAACTAGTAAGAAAACATTGCATGCGTCATGAACTAATTGCAAAATATGTTGTTTCAATTTTCTATTTAATTTTGAAGAAGGACACCAACGCCACTTTACTGTGTAATTGTGCCACTTGTGTTTGCGTGGAAAATTGGGGATGCCGACTGACTTACATATAGTGATCACTTTAGTCATCAGGAGTGGCGACGGAGCGATCGTCTTCTCTCCGCCTGACCGTATTATAAATTATAACTAAATTTAAATAAAAATAATTGTTGTTAGTTATACAAACTTTTCGTGTGACTTCCTTCCAAAATACTTACTGATTTTCGATATTTCGATTTCTGATTCTTGATACCGATTTGCTAACGTGACGTCACCAACGGACGCCATGACACTCGCGAGCGTTTTCGCGCCTAATTCAATAAACAAATGCTACTATTTTAGTTTATACTGAATTTATTACTGAAATAATACGATTTTTGGAATCGGTAGACATGTACCTACGTTATAGAAGGGGTTTTCAAAATTTGTCATCATGCCTATTATTAGAAAGATAGATATAGGTATATTTCATAAAATATTCCATCTATGCTTTATATTTATTGGGTATATCTAGTTATATTAGAATATAAATATTGCAGTAGGTATGTAATTGTACTTTTAAATCGCCTTAACCCGTAATCTGATTTCCTCATTCTCGCATGCAAAATCAGTCACACTAGAGAAATGTGTATGCGAAGCATAAAGATTCTTACAATATTAGAAAAGCATAAAAAGGCGTCGTTTATTACACCACATCACGCGATTGTCGCTTACGTAGAACACGGTTAAATATATAGGATTTTCTAGTTCTATACATAGGTGCATTGTTTTAACCGATTTCAAAAACAGCACTAAGTGTTTGAAGGTGGTAGAACCCTTTGTGGTTCGACTCCGGCGGCACCACCGCCACACCTATTTCTACCTAATAACAGCAGTGTTAGGCGCTGCTGTGTTGCGGTTTGAAGGGTGTGGTAAGGGAGACAGACATTTCCGAGGCATTCCAGCTTAGTCCTCAGGGGTAGCAGCGCATCTGTGGCTGACCTCAGGTAGGAATATCTAATCCTATCTGGGGTTGATTACAGATGTCCATGGGCGACAGTAGCCACTTACCATCAGGTGGACTGCATACTCGTCTGCCCCCCCCCCCCCCCTCCTATAATATAAAAAAAAAGTTGTTTTTATTTTTCTGGCGATGGATAGTAGTTTAGAAAGTACCCCAGCGCTTGATGGGTTGGTAGGGAATACCTATGTGATTTTTGTTTAGTGGCCCACTTTAGCGTTCACTTGGCACATGTAGAGCTTCTGAGGTCATTACTAAACACATCCAATTACTTACTTATTAATTCATTGGACTCATTTGTATGTTTCTACGTGCGGCAATGTCTTCGGCAAAAATATTTTCTGTCATTGTAAGAAAACAAGTTACGTTATTTATTTAACTTCCAAAAATCATAGGTTACATTTCATCAACTGCAAATACCTTCCATAACTCAACCCGCTCCACGTAAATCGATTTTCCATTTCTAAAAATAATCGTATTATTGTTGTTCGCAATAACATATTCATAAACGGTTTCCATTTTATTGTAAGTCGCGTGGCGTCAGCGCTGCTCAACCGTGAAGGACGAGTAGTATCGGTGATTTGACGGCCGACTTCTAACCGCTCGGACGCGACCAGTCTAAGTTAGAAGCGAAGCGTGAAAAATGTGAAGTCAGTTTCGAAACAGGATGTTTATTACACATGTTCATTAGAACAAAAACTGTATATTGTAATTTGTTATAGGTTTTTTTCGTTATTTATGAAAACTAATACCGAATTAAAGTCATAACTCAAAACAAAATAAAGGAGAAATTCAGCAATAAATTAGAAAATATTATTTAAGTTCCAGTGTTTATTGTTTTTCGACTTATCGGTGTTTTAATAGGACACACAGACACGCGTTAGTTAAACCTTTTTTTTATTACAAGGAATCAAAATTTACTTTTAGTCCATGTCATAAGCGATAATAGACAATATGCTAATGACTTGTAATACCTTAATTCGTAATGAATACATTACATAAAATGAATTTCGATGCAGTTCACTTATTATATACAAACAATGACAATTAAAAAACGTATTCACAATACACATTACGATATTCTCTCGAGTTTCCATTGGTCGATTAGATTATGAAATATAGGGGACCGCCGTTTTAAGTGGTAACATGAATGACATATAAATATTAAAAAAAAACATTAACTATGGCAAAGTACAATTAACGTAATGTTCAATGCGTAGGTATGGAATTCATGGAAGTCATGTTCATCATAATATGAAATAAAAAGAAAATGATATCATCCCAGAAAAAAAATTGTTTGTATTTTTAACGCGCTTTTATTACCTTGGGTTGTATCTATGTATGTATGTAACGGAATCTTTGAACTCGATTTTTACCCACTTTGAACGGTCCGATTAATTAAAAATTTTGAACAATTATCAAGAGAACCGATGACAATACACGATTTTATAATTTTATCCCATTCTCCTCATCAGGATCGTCAGAAATCAGGATTAACGATTTTACTTGTGTGATTTTAGCGTGGGTTTTAGTTTTTAAACTATAAATATTATAAACAATAATGTGAGACTGTTTGATCATTTATTGTTTAATTTTAAAAAAGCTCTATAATTGTTAATATTAAATAACTTAATATGAGCATTAGGTACTCAGAATAAAATAAAGCTAATCAAGAACCGTCAAGGGAAAGTGAAGATTTTTTCGAAAGTTATATTGACATCTGTGTTTACAAAAAAATATTTTTGAAACATGTTTTACCTTGTACCACAATCCAAATCGAGTATCAGATGTCCAACAAGTTGTTCGCGTTATCATTATTGCGACTTTAGTGGACATTATATTGACAGTAATTTGGCATTTCGGTCATATCATTATTCTGCCTAATTATGCAATGCTAATTCATATCGGAATTAGTGTTATTAAAATAATTTATTCTGAAGCATGTTAACAGGGATAATGCGCGGTTCCGGTAAGGAAATGTTGTTAATGTGAAGCGTTAAACCTCGTATGTTTCGTAATACGACCTTAGACAAGTTTGATAGAGATTTTCGTAATCGGTGTAATGACACAAAGTCAGATTTATTTTGACTATACCTACCCTAAGATTGTGCTATTATATTTGTGATGGAAAGGCGTGATCAAGCTTCCTCATTTGAAGCGTTTTACTTTAGTCTCTAGGATTGGCATTACTCTATGTTCATCCTATTTTTTATGAAGTTGAAATATGCAATCTTCCAGATGGTAATTGGTCACTGGCGTCCATGGGCCTGTCCTAACAATGCCAAATAGGATTGGTATCCTGCCTGGAACTGTACTCAAATGCATGGCCTTTGACCCCTGACTCTCTACGAAGGACTAGGCGCTTTTGCTACTGAATTCGACCTGCAAATGCTTCTACTTCATTAAAAGATCATACACAATTATTATAGTTTATACATATGTATATCTGTTTACTTCGCTAATTGTACATGAAAAAACAAGTAGTTGATCATAACAATAGATCTTTTTGTATTAAGTGTTCTTGATCTAAGATTAAGATTAGCTAATCTTGTGATTATTGATCAACGATTGCATATAATCAGTGCTTAGGAAGACCATGTGTTGAATATTTATGTGTCTTTGTTCATTCTAACACGCCAATTGTTTGTTAAGGCTTCCTGTTTGTGTGCGTATCCAAATTAGTGACGTTTTTTATGTATATTTGAATGTAAGAATATAAATAATATAGATGCCGCTCATACGCCGTTATATGTGCAAGGTTTTTTGCAGCGACCGACATAGATCGTGACAGACACGTGCCGTGGTATAAGAATACGTATTTATATACGTTGAAATATAATGTATAATATATACAATGTATTAAGAGTATACAACACAATGTATATTAACGTAATTATATCTACTGTGATGCAGTCAAAAGAAAATGTGAAAATATATTATATTATCTGCCATGGCCCGTTTTTGAAACTGTCAGTGTCTGTAGATAGAAATGAAACTTAATTTTGAAAATCTTCTCTACTATTCTATTGCGTGGTGAGGGCTGCAATATGTTTGTGTACTACTTCCAAGTATGAATTTCACAAGTCGGGGAGGACTGGAGCTATCGCACTGTATCAATTTGGATTATTAGAGGTATAGGTTAGTGGCTAATCCTTGTCGGATGTTTTACAAACCTATAAGACCACTGACAAGATTTAATTAATAGCTACCAATTAATTATAGTAACCAAATCGAAGGGTTGACGTGCTCTCCGAATTCTGGATGGAGACATGAAACTAATTAGCACCTATCATTTTACTATGAAGATCGGTTACGAATTACTACAACCCAAAGTTCGCTTCTAATCTTAATTCTAAAATAAGTATACTTTTTATACGTCTTCGGCTTCATTTTTATATTCTAAGATTTTATTACGAATTCATATGACGTATAATAAATAATTTAATGTAATTAAGGTGTACGTATCGCGCAATATAATATAGTAGTGCTACACTGCTGCTGTTGAAACTGATGTGACCGTGGTGCTGCCACTATTGAGCCACTAAGAACTTTACCAGTTTTAACTTAACTCTAAGGTTATTTAAGATCTAAGTATAAAGGGAGAGAATAAAATTAAAAGAGTATTAAGTAATTGAAGAGAAAAACATGATCTAATTAAGCAATTCTATCTTTCGTATCCCAATTCGATGCAAGTGACCAAGCTTAAAAGAAATGGGTCAGACACTTCATAAACCAAACGCCATTTTAAGTTTCGCGTATCAAAGCTGAATACGGACGCCCAGCGCTCAAGTGTAAATGAAAAAATAATTTTGTTATGTTGCTACTGTACTTCAATTTGCATACAGAATTGCGATTTTCATGTGAAACTGGGGTTCTTAGTGAATTATTCGAACCACTGGAGCGGCGATTTCCTATTTATGGCTCTGCCATTGTGTTTATTCGTACCAAGGTAGTGAGCGTAAAGAAATACGTGTTAGATAACTTTGACATTGCGACTACGATGTGTTTCGACTTAATGCCATTTTCTTTAAAACATATTAAATATTTTTCATGATTTATTTAAGAAATATATAATATTCTTTCTTGATGAATTATAGGATTTTGTTTGTATTTAAATTATAATTCATAAGCAAGTGGAATTATTGTTAGAAAGGCCCTAAATTATAAACGTTTTAAAATTATTGTTATATTTAGTTTATTTGGTGAGGCATGTACTACGGGAATTATAAATAACTCTCATTTACAAGCTACGAGAAATCTAAGAAAAAATCTTTTGAATAAGATTTGTGTACGAGGAGTAATAAAAAATATATGTGATTTTTTTGTTACTCTACTACATATATGGGTCTCGATCGATGTATGTAGGTAGATGTAGGTCAACATCCTTTAATTATGCGAATATAAAAAGCTGTTTTCACTACATAAACAATAGTGCGTTTTATAGATATTTCAAAACGCACTTCCACGGCCTATGTAAATAGCCAATACTATATAAGAGTGCCACAAACTATTAACTTTTTAATAAACTATGATCAGAAATGACACGATTAAGCGTACTCTTTGTTTTGTACTTGCAAGGTGCCTAGATGGCCCGACGTACCTCTCACCTGCCACACAGTAGAACTAATTAGTCAGCCAATGATAAGTGACGTCCTCGATCGTGCAGTAGCAAACATTTATCTAGATAAGTGACTAGATAGTATTGAAAGTGGTACACATTTACATACATATATTTATATGCGTAGGTTTGAATTAGTATTTGAAATAGTTCTTTTATAAAATTTAAGTAACGAACAATTATGTAAACCATCGAATGGTCGTCACTGCAGCCTATGAGCATCTGAGTTTAAATATATACAGAGTAGGTTCTATCTGAAGCCTATCACAGGTGCGTTGTCACTCCTGAGGACTCCTGAGTCAGCCGGCACAAATATAGATGTAATAAGGGAGACATACTAATCCGCGTGTTCCAACCTAATCCTCCGGGCTAGCAATGTATCTGTGGCTGACCTCAGGGAGGACTCTAATCTTATCCGAGGTTCACTACAAATATCCATGGACGGCTGGAAACATTGACCATCGGGTGAGGTTCTCGTTCGCTCAATATTAAAAATAATGCGTTTATAGTGCGGTGCAGTCTGTAGTTTACGTGGTACTTGCATTAGGTTTCGCTATCGTCTGCGCACACGTTATGTGGTGCATGTCAGCTGCGATGTCTCCTCATACTATCACGCTATTACCACGAGATCAATTTCTAATGGAGCGCAGTGTACCGTTTAGCTTGTTAGCACATTTTGTGAATATTTATCAAAAAAGATTATTTTTTTGAAATTCGTTTATGATTTGTTCACTTTCAGTTTTTAAGTAGAAACAGATGTTAGTTGGTTTTATTTAATAAGAGTATTTTAGACTGATTACCAGTTTGCTTCCCGCTAAATATTTTTGGGTGTTTATTAACTCATTAAGACTTTACTGTGGCCACAGGAACATTATGGGGTTATGTGAGTCGAAACATCATATAAAATATGAAGAGTTAATATATATGTTTGTAAAGAAAAACATTAAAGTAATTAAAATTAAAAATAATATAAGTTTGAATAAAGCAATTATTAATGTGACGAGACCATTTATTTTAGAATGTGAAATGTTTGTACCGTTCATCCTTTCAGTTCATATTATAAAACAACAATACAAGTTTCTAACGTTAAGTGACAGTCGGTATTTACATACGTGTATGTAGAACATCGTTGGCACCACACGTTTTCTATTTTTCAATCGCTGCGTTCCGCCTTTCGATACTTTCCTACACTACACTGCCGGTTTGTTTAGACCCCTCTTAATACTGTTAGGGTGTTTGTCCACCGCCGCCGTCACCAGACCGTCACCGAGAACGAGATTATTTCAGGCCCATTTTAATATGACATGACGGCGATCGATTGATCGACCGAAATCGCCGTTTCAACCGCCGGACAAACAAGTCCAGCTGACGGCAGTGTGTGCACAAGTTTAACCGTGCTTCATATTGTTGGCACATCGGCCCATCAAAATCTCGGGTGCCGATCTAGCGGTCACGCAGATCTACCCGAAATTTTGGCAAGGATTGACGGTGTTCGGGTGACGGATGCGGTGGACACATAGTAAATGTATGTAGATACCACTACTTTGGCGCCGTCATCTCGTTGGTGACGGCCCGGTGCCGGCAGCGGTGGACAAACGCTCAAAGCGACGTGTTTGTACGTAATGAGTGTCGGAGGAATGTGAGGTTAGGGGTCTGGTGTGGCTGGTCATCGAAGCGGAAGGCGCCTGGAGCACGGACAATGGCCGCTCGATCACTACCACGTTCCCAGCTCATTACGTATTTAGTTATCTGTACAAATAAATAAAATTGAACGTCTGTCTGTGATTCGAAACTGCCGTTGCTCATATGATATTTTCATGATGATTTTTGCACATAATAATAAAAGATTTAATTAGTTTCACTGTTTTCGTTTTATAATTTTGATTTGGCGGGTATGAAAAAAATGTCTTTAAATTTGTACGAAATAACAGTGGAAAGGACTGAATCGATTTTAACAGGACTTTCTTGGATAATATAAGTGCCATGGGTTTTACCTAAAATCTAGAGCTTCGGTATTAAATTTATAAATCGTGTTACTAGAGCGCTGGTAGAGTCGCGCGACACACTTTTAGTGTAAAGATCCACTCCGTCCACCCTCAATACAGAATAGTACATAATAAAAATCGCTATTTGCCATTGATACCCCTGATGACTATGTTGGAACGCGTCGGAAAAATTGTCTCCACACTGTCTTATTAATACAACCAAGTATACAACCACCCAAATCGGGAAATTAAATTTAAATGAAATTTTATTAATGGCTGTGAATTGAACCCGGAACCTTCTGTGTGTTAGATTGGTATGCTGACCGCATCACGCAAAACATTTTGTCCTCCATGCATCTTGCTTACCCAACTCTATCATAATATAAATATTTCTGCAATATAAAATTCCGCACAGCGAGAGTTATTTCTTATAATGTAACCCGCAAGTAATGCAGTTATGTAGTTAAACTGTCAAGCTTTAAATTACTGGCTTAATGGCTCTATAATATTATAATAATGGATTTAATATATCACGGACCACGCTAGCCACAAAACCTTTCGTTTAATTCAAATATTTACAGAAGCCTATTTATTTTAATATGGTTTTATTTTATATCAATTTTTAGGATGACATTCATATTTAAATCTGATAATAGTTATATTGATAACTAACGGTACGTTTATAATATATTGACAAAACCTTTCCGATGACGTATAAACTAACATTTAAATTTCCTATTCGTAAGTTTGCCTACTTGACTACACTTAACATCATAAATCTAATAAGTAATACACAAATTAACAATATCCAGTAATACCCAAGAAAGACTTCCCAAAAAAGAAGGAACTTTATGTATGTATATAATAATATGTATGTATATTTGTATATCTTATTCTTTGGCAAGCCCTGCAACCCAAACGGCTTGTCAGATTTTAACACCTGAGAAATATATTTTTAGGCAGTCGGACTCCTGTTTGAATAATTCTCTAGCTAAGGTTCCTACCTTAGATTGATACATTCTTTGCCTAATCGTGGAAAGGATTAAACCAATGTGATGATGTAACTTAGACAAGTTTTTGCAAATGACTTATGGGGAGCGCTGTAAAGGCAACTTACAACATATATAACGTATACTGTGTAATATTACAAGGAATAAACTTAGGTGTAGTAACTGTAACTAATTGAATAAAGACAAGGTCGCGTATATTTTGACTAGTACAATTGTCGAGGTGTCGATGAAAGAATAGCCGTACAATCCGTAAACAACTGCCCAAGGCTAAGATTGAGTGGTTTAAGCCGTAGGGTAGACTATCAGTTATAATACATATAACAATTCTTTTTGTGTTATAAAAAAAAAAACTATAACGCTTTCTACACTCACAGCCCCACACTAGGATTACCTGTGTCGTGGGTGCTATGGACATACACAGAGACAAATACACAAACACCCAGACCCAGAAACAGAAATCAAAATTCATCATTTAGAAATCTGTCTGGCCGGGGATCGAACCCGGGACCCTCTGCGTGTCAGACCGGCATGGTGACCGCTGCGCCACGCGGGTCGTCATAATAATTTGTAGTTGGTATAACCGAAAATTGGTAAAGTTATAGTTCAGCTGAGGGTATAGGTGTCATTTGGCTTTGCTGTGTTTTTGGTTGGAAGGCTGGGGTAGCGGAGAGACATAATGCTTTCGAAACTCAGGAATAACTCCAATCTTATTTTATTTTAAGTACACGACTATAAGCGTCAGTAACCACTAACTGTCAGGACTGACTTATTATCATATGATTGGAAATATCAAATTCGCTACTAATATTTCTTAAAAAATACACAGTAACTATACTTATCTCTATACTAGGTATTTATCGCAGCACTTCTTTCAACTTAACTTTTCGTTTAGGTTTTTTTGAATAATGAGACACTAATTTTTTTTTACATTTATAAGTAGATAATATACCTATAAATATAAAAAATGAATAGCTCTACTTATAACATATATAAACACAGCATATTAACAAGGTATCGACAAACTTTCTATCAGGCTATGCAAAAAGTCCAACCGGTAAATCCACTTGTCCCATGTGTACACCTCCTTTGTTATGCAAGTCGGTCAATCATCAATCACGTCACACAATACGCTGCTATTATTGTAGGTAAATCTAATGGAATTTAGTGGAGTCACAGCCTATTGCATTAGCTGACTGACATTTTGTGTTACTCTCTTGGTCAATTGCCTCAGTGACCGAGCGTGTGACTATCGCTTGATCAAGATTTTATTTTTTTATTATATAGGAGTAGCGGACGAGCATGTAGTCCACCGTATGCGGCTTATGGGTTGATATTCATGAGCGGCTACTACCGCCCATGGATATCAACCCCAGATAGGATTAGATTCCTAACTAAGTTCGGCCACAGATGCGCCGCTACACCTAAGGAATAAGCTGGAACCCGTTGAGAAAGTATGTCTGCCTTACTTAAGCACACGAGCGATAGATGGATTAATGGTAAATTGTCCCTGCAACACATGGACATGGGTCACCGTCTTTATACACATTTGAATTTCTATATAAAGTAAATTACAGATCATGTAAGTTAGTCGGCATCCACATATTTCACCGAGACAAAAGAACTGCGTAACGCTGGAATTATGCGTAACACTGGGAACGGCTTCAGGTAGAAACTCAGTTCTATATAAAAATCATTAAACATGTCGATGGGCAGTGACCACTTACCATCAGGTGGACTGCAGCTCGTTTTTACTCCAATCTTTAAAAATGCTAAAATTAACAGCACAAACAAATAAAACTTAATTACGTACTTTCACTTTTATGTAGACAACTGAACAATGAGGCATTCACACAAATATTCCTCATAAATTGATTTAAAATGGCATCATCCATGAATGGCAATGTCTTAATTTCAAACGTGTTATCCAATTTCACCTGAATGAAAGTGGCTTACTTACTTAACGATGATTTGTTTAGCCTTTCAGTAAAAATAAAATCCAACATCAACAAAACATCCTTGTTCAAATTTCCGCTTAATTCAATTGAATCTGCGGGCTCATATTTCATCGAACATGGTTATTTTATTAGGGTTCCGTACCCAAAGGGTAAAAACGGGTTAGTGAAAGACTAAGCCTCCTGTCTCTCCATTCGTCAGAGAGCTCCAACTCTTGAACCGAAATATGTAGACACTTGATATTTTTCCAGGGTTGATAACAGTGGCCGCTATATCAACAAATACCCACTAAAAATAAAAAAGTTGTGAATAAAGATAGATCCAAGAAATCACTATTTCTCGCGGTTTTTCGGTTTATCTATTAAACCAAAATAGTTCATAATGCATTTATATCTATGGCTGCTATGTTAACATCATTGATAAGTATAGATATCTCACCGCCTTGTAATTTTAAGGAAGCCATTAAATGACTTAAACGGCTGACAATTCTGTCAGCCGCTTAATGGCTGTCACGGTGTAATTTACGCGAAATAATGCGCAGTTAAGCCACGAAATCGAAGAAAAAGTGCGTTTCATTCTTAAATGATCTAAAAACTACATTTTATAAATATTTTTCAAACACGAAAATAGATGAGAGTGACAATTGTCAAAAGGTTACATTTTCTTGTTAGGAGCAAGTAATCTTTACTAATCTATGGTTAACATATACAAAAAATTAAACAAAAAAAAATGGTGGTACGGAACCCGTCGTGTGCGTATTCGACTCGCACTTGGCCAATTATTTATTCATCGCTTGCCGCTAATGTAAAATTCAAAAGCGTCATTTATTAACGAATTCATTACTATTTACACTATCATTCACGCGGCAATTAATTACAATAATGTCCAGTCCTTTAATAAAATATTCCGCCATATTTATTATCTGTCAAAACAGCCGTTCCGTTATATCGCGTTAAAGTGTATAGTGTAAAAAATGGATAAAACAATGCTTCGAAGATAAAAGTAATAAAAATAAATTTAAAATGCATTTATTTAAGAACAATCCTTAAAACTAATAGTCGGGGAACGCCTCGCTTCTTAATTAGGATTATACATAAAACACTAAACTAACAATCATAGGATAATTTTAAAAATTGTATTATCGTCTAAATAACATCAAATAATTAATTAATATAATACTATAATAAAAATAATTTGCTAACAATAATTTTATGCGTCTTTATTACAAATTGGTTGTTGAAAAACCATTCGTTTTGATCTTTTATTTCACTATGAACCTTGAACTTTGGGCAGAATTTGAATGGTTCTGAACTCCCGGAGGTGACTTCATAGCCATTACTGTTTTATGAACTTGCTCTAGTATTTTATAAACATATTTTACAAGTATGTCTTAGGGTGGATAGCACAAGAGACCCGTTTAAAGGTTTCGTTAAAGTTAACTATAACAATTACTTTGACAATAGCGATGAAATGTAATCATTCAGTGTTGCACCAAGTTATTTGTCATTAATGTCATTTCTGTCCATGTCACTACGATTTTATTAGACATTGCCATATATGGAATTTAACAAAAACAAGAACCTATAAAAATGGTTAACTTTAAGATGTAGTTATAACGTCATGTAATTAAAATGGTGGAACCCATGAATTGTTTAACCGTAGCTTTGACGACTGGTTGTGCCTATACGTTAAAGTTACATGGTGCAACTCACCCTTAGAGGAAAATATCTTACGTCACTTGTTTATTACAAGTAGTTTTAACGTTACCTTTTAAAGTCCTCTAATGTTGAAGGCGTAGTTATTGTTGTGCATCTGAGTCGATTATACAAATCATCTATCACAAGTGCCCGAGAAAACCTACGCTTTAATCGATTGTCGTTGCACCACTTAATTGCGAAGATACTTCTTGTTGTTATGTTTAGTGATTTATATATGTAGAACCGTAGTTATGGGCTGTACGTAATAGATTCTTCTTAAATTTTGTTTTTAATAAATACTGAACTATATAATAACTGAACTGGCTTAATCAGACTAACGACACTTATAATCTTTAAAAGAAACAAATGGAAAATATACTTTTAATCTTATGTCCCTCATATGGCATTTTTTTAAATTATAATGATTACTCCATTCAGCTTTTATAAATCTAATTGATGGAAACACAAGACTAATACTTCTATGAATACCTTTATAGATTTGTAGATACAATTAAAAAAGAAAAACATATTTACAGGTAGTAGTTAATACCTTTGTTTTCTTTATAATAGAATATCAATGAGTTGCAGAGAAAGTTTCAATGTTTAAGTAGTATTTGACAATTTAAATGGTAATTGAAGTAACGTAAGTATAAAGAGTACATAAAACTCAAGTATTTAAACACAACGAAGGCTATAAAAACCTTATAAATGAGGTCTCCCACGCAGATAGTTTAGTAAGGAAAATAAAATTCAACATAATTGTATTCAAGAGTCTTTTAAGTCAATGAATTTATTAATTTCTTTACAGCTTTTTATGGAAGCTGTGTATTTTAGACATATTCTTTATGTCAATGATATTACAATAATTTCGATAAATTTCTATGATTTCATAGATTCTCCTGTTTAGTTCATCGATCATTTTTATCGCTTTTTTGGTGACGAAGTAGAAACATTTAAAGGTACGACAAAATCTTGGGCGAGATACAGGGTTAAATCGGATTTTTACCACACCCCTCGATGGCTTTTCTCAGCGCTATTAAGAGCACTTCGTGATCTCTGACGTAATGCAATCGGAGTCTTCAAGTTTCTCCAGTGGGTCTCTTGCCGAGAGCCCATCCCGCACCTTTAGTTGTTTAATATAGAAAAAAAAATCCATTTAATAATTTTACAGTGTATCATCTCGAAAGTTCTTCTTTTGCACACGGATGTATGTCTCAATGTTCGCTGGATGTGTTTAAGGCTTCAGTGGTGCGTATAAGGAAATAACCTCAGATAAAAGATCCGTTCTTGAGCTCATCACAACATAAGGAACAGTTTATTGTGTGATACCTACAACTTTTTAAATGTAAACAGATGTATTAAAGTTTATTATCAAGTTCTTGCCATTCCTGTATAATTTAAACTGGTCGCAATTAAAAGATGGCACAGAAATCAAAGGTAAGGTTATTTTTATATAAATTTTTGCACACATGTTGGTAAATGCTCGGAAATTATTATAACTTACAAAAAATATTTAAATAAAATCTCCGTGAAATATGCGTAATTCTGGATCCCAGAAAACAAATTACATGTGTAATAAAAGAAGATATAAGAAGAAAGAAGAAGAAAATATTACACTTAAGATCGATTATTAAGAAAGCACAACAATATACGTTTACTTATGCTCATAGCCATATAACACATATTCCCGATAAAAAAAATACCTAGTTTAAGCAGTTCCCTACAAATTGTTATGTCGGATCGCCTTTCCGATTTACGTAATTCCGCGTTCATCTATGTTAATTGTAGGTAAAATATTTATTCGTAGCCGCTCTTTGGACGTCCACCAACCTACGGATCTCTAACCATAGACTCGTTAATAGAAAACGAATATACGAGTGTATTGAACTCAGAGTCGAGAAAAATTGTAACGCCTATTAATATTATGACGAAAAAAGAAACAATATTTATTGCCGTTCTGTTTACGACGTTGGATATTTCGTCTAATTATTTAAATTGTGGGTATCACGTCACTAAAAATTCTTCGCTGTGAAAGCTATTTGTCTTTATAGAAATATTTCTTACGTGTCAATATATTTTGGATATAATTAATAGTATGATCAGTAAGACATTATTTTCTGTTCTTCGTTCCTTTATGTTAAGAAGTTGGAATAAAAATAATTCGTAATAATAATCAGCAATATATGTCATGATGTACCTATATACATATGTAATGTACATCATGCAGTTACATTTTCATGATTATTGCCCGAAAATTGCTAAAACACGGCGACATTCAATATTTTCCGATTTTCATTCCTAAGTGGAGATATATCATTGAAATATTTATTTTAATTATTATTTTCTTCATATCATATTATTGTTCTGTTCTTCGAGGGGTGTTTCAGACGTTGACGTTGCTATAAAACTGAGGACCTTCGTAACAAACAATACTTCGGATAGTTTTACCATTTTCATATAATCACTGATAAAAAAAATGTAAGCCGTCACGGGACGCCTGGCAGATGTGAAACATCGACATCATTTTGTAAAAGTAATATGCAGAAAAGAACATATTGTGATAGGAACTAAATATGTCATAATGATAAAATAAAATATTACGATTTTTTTCCAGATAACGATGACTATTTATTGAATTCGATTGCGCATGGCGACGTGTCGCCACACCGTACACACTACTGCATATAGACTGTATATATACCATCGTATAGCGTGGCGTCGCCACGGCATGCGTCGCCACGCCAGAAATCGGTTTTACGTGCAGCTATAGATGTTTCACATCAAAAAATCGAAGTTAGACATAATAGTTTTAAAACTCGTCCATTCTAAAATACGTCGGTCAACCCACAGTTTATTTTTATGATCCGCATATTTCTTTATTGACAAGCGGATGGCGTGTGACCTTGGTGGAGCTTTGTATAAAGATGTAGAGCTTTTGATTTTAAAACAAAAACTTGATACGAAGGTGATAGCGTGGGAGAGGGAACAAAACTTAATGAACTACATTGTCTTTTTACTTAAAATGGCGACACTGGTTTTTTCAAGTCTGTACGCTGGACACATGCAAATAGTGGTGTGGGCGGATGGTTTCCGCTATTTTGTGTTAGGCCCTTCTCCCACGAGGCTATTAGCCAGCGTCGGCAACGCGTATGACGTCAGTTGAATATGCGTGGCAGAAAAATGGGAGCTTAAAAAGTTTATAATAATTGTTCTTAAGATTGATAGATAGTCATGTTTATATAATTGATCGTTTGTAATTTTATCCAATATACTAATTCATTTAAAATCTTGCCTTTTGTTTAATCATAAATTAACTTTACGTAAAGTAAAATTTCAAGTGTGTATCTATTATGGGTCAAAAGATAGAGCCCTCTGTGACTGATGGATAGAAAACTGAGGCTTAGTAATAGGGTTCCGCTTATACCCTTTAGGTACGGAACCTTAGAAAGGTTTCAACGCTATAATCACTTGATATCGTTATCGACAGTTTAGCAAGGAATTAATGAACATAGTCGAATTTGGGTAGCACCGAGGGAATCAGGATTGATAGAGTGAATATGACCTATGGTTCGCATCTCAGTTGCGTAGCTTTTTTTTATGATATAGGAGTAGCAGATGAGCATGCAGTCTACCTGATGGTAAGTGGCTACTGCCGCCCATGGACATCTGTAATCAACCCCAGATAGGATTAGATATTCCTACCTGAGGTCGGACACAGATGCGCCGCTACCCCTGAGGACTAAGCTGAAACGCCTCGGAAAAGTTTGTCTCCCTTACCACACCCTTCAAAACGGAACACAGCGGCGCCTAACACTGCTGTTATTAGGTAGAAATAGGTGTGGCGGTGGTGCCGCCGGATTCGAACCACAGAGGGTTTCTATCACCTTCTCTCACGGAGCTTGTAAACAGCTCCGTGAGAGAAGTGCCTTAACTTTATTTAACCGAGGCCTACGTGTCGCGTCTACACGCACTCGTCATGTGCTTGGTAGATAAATAACGTGGAATATTTTTGTTCAACTATTTAGGTGCGTTTCAATGTGGTTTAACTAGAACATTTATCGCTAAATAGAGATCGCGAGACTGATATTTATACATTGACTTGTAAATATATTATCGTGATGTTGAGTTTGAAAGTACTGTTACATTGTAATAAGAATAAAAATAAAAATAAAAAATAGAAATAGAAATATAATAAGTAATAATGGAAATATATCGTTGTGCTCTCTCTTTATAACTATGTGAGTTAAATAAAAATAATTCGTAGTTGTTTAAGATATAACTACATTTAAAACATATTTATATTGAATATGAGTAAGATTATCGTAAACGTAGCGAAAATGTTCTAAATCTATGTTGTAGTGAAGGAAGCTGGCTCGGGTATATTGAAAGGGCGTGTTGTTTGTATGATGTCTTTATTCTGTACTAATACAACTCTTACACTAACTTATATAATATATGGCTCAGCTCTACACCAAAATGTGTAAGTGCCCCCAGCGGACTGTATCAGAACTTATTGAAAATGTATAGGAAATACGTAAACAAATACAAAAACAGTCATTTTTGTAAAAACTAAGTAACTACACTCATACTAAGGGTATTGAAGACTAAGATGATCGCCTTATTTGTCGTCAGGTTTCAGCGTCATTATTTTCCAGTAACAGGCAGCAATTATCAATGGCTTATCACAGCTACGTTGAAGGTTATGCAGTTGACATACAATTACATGATTACACGTCAAACCTAAGTGTACTACTCTGATACACTTACGACACAAAAGCGACATCTGTGTCGTTAATTTGAACGCAGTATTGTCGCTACTCGCTTGACATGTGTCGATCATATCGTAACGTATCGTGTACGTATGTCATAACTACAGGTGTGGTTAGGGTTGCCACTTATTTTTAGTAAACTACACAACATAGTATACATTTGGTATGTAAGGAAAATATATATTACGCATGTATTTTTCACCAACACAAATTATTATATACCTACATTTTTTGGACGAAGTTTTTTTTCGCCGACCTATTCCTGAGTATTGGGAAGGAAAACAGGAAGTGATTTCGAGGAAGGGTAACACCATCTCATTCTTTAAAAAACGTTGTGAAAAGTGTATTAAGTTTATTAATTCGCATTTATCCAGCGCGGTGGACCATGGCCTAAATTAAAATGGGTTGACAAAGATTTATCTGTAAACTATAGTACAATTAAATAAAACATAGGTACTACGATACTATATCTCACGGTGCAGGTGGCAACCCTAGGTGTGGCATTTACTCAAGCAAGTACCTACGAGAAAATTGAAACGTTTAAAACACGACGACAAACTGGTTGCAAATGATGTTTTTGTTAACTACTAACATAGTTGACATTAAAAGCCAAATTGTTGTCACGTTGTGAAATTTATATCCTTAGAAAGCGACCTGAGAAAACGAAGTTTTAAATGGCATAAAATCTAACTCGTAGAGTTTATGATAAATATTACTTTAACAGGCAGTAAATTGAGTGGCGGAAAGATCATTATATCAGCAGTTATTTATCGTTATTTAATAATTAGCCGTTGATATTAAATCAACACTTTTGACGATACTTCGGTATCAGTCTCTGTTAATCATCGACTAAGAGATTTTGTGGTATATAATTTCGAAGAATCTGTATTCTTTAATAAAAATCAATAAGCAATCCAACTTAGTCCCGTTTGTATACGTTTGTATGTTCTAGTCTTAATTATTATTAAACGGGTTGAAAAGGCATTTTCGCGCAAATATGTAAAAAATATTATAGCACACAACTTTATTGGATTAAAGCCTTTAAGGCTAGTGGGAGAGTATAAATCGATCACCGCAATAATACATCATAGTACGATATTATCTTATTTATATAAATGACTTTACAACCTGACCATTCCAACATTTTGTCCCGATAAATGTAACAAAGAGGTATTAATGTGTGGTAATGTACGACACAATTTCGCCAAACAAGGGCAAGGACCTTGAAGCCCACTCGACGACTGTATTGGTAGTTTTAATATGGGTAATTGCGGTCTTATTGAGACTTGTGACCGGCCGCTTCCCCGCCCACGCGCTTGATAGTCGAACGCCTAATTGTGCTTCAGTTTTTGTTTCGTGACCATATTTGTATATACACATTGCGTATACAATTATTCCTAGAATTTTATTGTTTCACTTTTTATATTTTTAATGGCTTGATTCTTTAAGTAGGCGTTGATCGCTCATCACTTTATTTAAGGTATACTTCATGTCTTTAAACCGATGTGAGGTTAAATACATTTACAATTTTATCGAATTTGGATGAAATTATGAATAGAAAGCTTTACATTTCCGCGTCCAAATCATTAAAAGTACCAAGTTTAACAAGCCGTACAATATTCCTTCCCAATGTGCACATTTAGAAAAATATTCAAAGCGTGTCAAAAGTAACGGGCTTGGTAGCCGCGCGAAGGCCGCATCTAGCGTAAACCGAGTAGTACACTACGTTATATCTTTATTTCTTTCTAAACATACAAGGTACTACTTAAGTTATGCCCCACGGTTTTACTTGCATTTAGAAATAGTGTCCACTTTTCCTACATTTTCCATTATCCCCACTCACCCCGTTCTCCTCGCGTTAATAATCTCAATAACCCTTTTGATTGACCTGTCGTGTATATGATAGTGCATACTACGAATAGGTCACTCTGGATTACTGCCTCCAGATTACCAACTTTTACAAATTAAAGCTTAAAAATAGTGTCCATTTCTCCTACTTTTCTATGATCCGCTCTCATCCCATTCTCCCCACGTTAATAATCTCGAAAACCATTATCATTGAACTCCCGTAAACATTACAGTGCATACTATAAATAGGTCACGTTCAAATATAGCTTCCAGATTGACGAGTTTTACAGATGAGAGCCTAAAACTTTACTAAGCAAACGTCGTAACCTATAAAAAGTTTTTTTAATTGACGTTTTCAGAGATTAACATTAAACTAACAATATCTTTAGCTCTATAGTACTATAGATTTTAATGATATCGATCCATGACGTCATAATGATTGTGTTGCTCCTGTCAACCCGCTAAGGTCGTCTGCCATATCAAATCAATCAGTCAAGCGAGAATTATGCTAATCTCGAGTCTGCGACGTAAGAACTTCGGTGCATCGATTGTTATAGTTCTATATTGAGTTGAATCGAATCGATTATTTGTTTTTTATATTGTTTTATTTTAAATCTGATAAAATTATTATTAATTCAAGGGCGTTGTAATATTTATTTGCTATTTAAAGTAATGTGGAAAAGGTTTCCTAGACGACAACGACAAGTACCTCTGTTAAATATTTCATATTTCAATCTTCTCATAATATCATATCAACCTATCATATTTTTTTCTATCTGTAACTAAAGGCGTTTCTACAGCACATCAAAATCCATAACGTCGGAAATAAAATATGACTCTAATTTTAAATCTTAGTTCACTAATTTAGGTGTACAAAAATACAAACTTAAAGCAGAACCTAAGCCTAATAATTCCCATTCTTATACAAAAAAAAAATTGAACCAAAATTATTTTAAAAATTAATACAAGCATCGTAATTAATGCTCCACATCTAAAAGATCGTGCCGATCCCGTCTCGCGTGGAGTAAACATGGAGCGAGTATAACCAGTATGTTCACAAGAGTCTTGTTGTTACCTGCTGCCGGCGACCGGGATCGTAGTGACGCCGACGCACGCGTACCTATTTCATACTAGCGTTTTTGAACGCTTGTAATTTAAAAGTTTGAACTCCTTAGAGTTTGAAACTATACTATGAAATCGTGATGATTTTACAGAAAAATAGTCAAATCATGGAGAGTCATCATGGACAAAGACAACGTCAGTTAACGTTAACCCAATTAGTTCGGACAAGAGTGTTGTATTCAATTGCGAGGCAACGTTTTATACCTAGCGAAAGATACAAAAAACAATTTTATTTTAAATTTAAATTTAAGTTCATTTACTTACATAAAAACGCAGTAAAAAGGATTGTAGAACATCAACGACAACAAAATTAATTCGCTAGTATGAAATACCAAATTTGTCACTGGGCAATGAGAATGACATGCAGCAACAAAGGTTCCGAGAAGCGCCCGCCTCGTCCCATTGACTCACGCGGTCACTCCTTACGTGTTTAATAATAACCAGACTGCCTTTTACAGACATTTGGAACGGTTCGTATTGTTGTATCTTACAATGTTTATCATGTATGATTTCGTTTGCAAACAAGTGGTATGTTTAATGGGCGATTGTTATAAGTGTAGTTTTAGCTGAAACGCAATTGGTTCTTCTTTTCCTTAGCGAAACACCATCCAAAGCGATAGGTTGTTGATGTTAATGGGAATAAATGAGTCTGAAATTCGAACCTCCGCCAGATTTTGGGCGGATTGAAAACTAATTACTATTTGCTTAAACGATGAAAATAAACATGTCTGAGAGTTCTTTAAACAAAAGAAGTTCTCAAGGATGACAATAATGCAACTTAGGTTTACTTTATCAAAGAATATGAAATCATTAGAAGATGATGAAGAACATGTAGGCAGAAGGCAGGTAGGTATACTGCCTGGCGGATATGACCGCAGAGATCTTTTTTAAGATCCGCGGTCTCCGCCAGAGTGCCCACCCTTCTAGCGTGATAGGCTCCAGGAGCCACGGCGCGCACGCCAACGCGTGGTCAGTGCGATCCTGCGCGATACCGCTCCCCCAGGGTAGAGCCCGTTGGGCATCGCGCTTGGAGGGCTCCGGTTGTGTTCCGTCGAAGATCCCGAAGTTCTCCAACAAGCGTTGAGGACGGCCACCGGGGGGGTTTGGTGCGGGTAAAAATCCCACATAACCTGGCGTCGCTCCCAAGTCGTCGGGTACCTTTTGAAGGTTTCCCCCTCGAGAAAAAAAAGGTAGGTATACTGCAGGCTCACTTGCTAGTTCAATCCACAGTAGCCATGTACCATCAGGTGGAAGTGCATGCTCGTCTATTACTCTTATATTATAAAAAAAAAAAAACAAAAAAAAACATATGTATCATGACATACCTTGCTACTTACTGACAATATTGCAAATCTGCCCGTAATACATCTGCAAGTTTCAAACGCATAAACCTTGCAACATTTGAATCTTCTACAATGTAGCTATCAGCTAAATATAGTCCAGTTAGTCTAATGAATGGCATTGAGTGGCAGATTGTCGCCTATCATTTAGTTTCTTCAATTGGCAACGATTACCTTCGCTTTATTTCCTCGCACACTGCTTGTACGTGGATTAATCTTAGCTGGTTTCCATTACATTTTGATGAATTCCTATTGTACTTTGTACTTTGACAAAATATATTTTTTAGTAGAGTAGCGGATGAGCATGCAGACCACCTCATGGTAAGTGGCTACCGCCACCTGTGGACATCTGTAATCCCAGATAAATACTATTAGATAGTCGAACTACAAAGGGTTCTACCACCTTAAAAAGTGTGTGTTGGCGGAGAGGTTCTGCTCTACTTTTGGTTAAATATAAAATCACGTTTTTACCCGTTTTTATCCCCTGAAGTAATTTTCTGAACAACTAAGAACAACCAGTAAGTAACATTGTAAGGTTAAAATTTGGCAACTTCTGCTTAACTTAATAGTCAAATTTCTTTGGTAGGCATAAATTGGATAGATAGTTTTACTAATTAATAACAGGCGTTTATGCCAAGATAGAAATGAATGGATTAGGAGGGGCAAATTTTACTGATGATTTGGTATTATGGATGAGCAGTGAATACGATAAAATGCCTAAAATAAAACTCATAGCTTCGCAGCTTGTAGATCTTCAGCGATCCGCAGAGTTAAGTAATGTCGAGCTCGACCGGATACATGGATGGTCGCTAGTGGTAAATTTATTTGCGCCTCCGTGCTTAGAAGAGATGGTTAGGACGAACCCGGTTTTAATCATTGGATGACAGTCAATTAACGTACTGAAGGTTATATTTCTTTATTAATTTGAAAACGTTCTTCATGGGTTAGCTTCAAATCAGCCTAAAATTTTGTCGTGCCGAAGAAAACGTCGGAACACAGTGGAAAAGAGCCCTAATCTACAGCTGGCAGGCCCGTCAATGGTATGATTTGCGGTATATACAGGGCGCTTATGCAACCACTTTCACCATGCGTTTAGGTCAGTCTTTCTCAAAGTGAGCGATAACGCCTCCTTGTAGGCTGGAGTGTGGTAAAACTCCCAGAGAAATTTCATGGTGTTGAGACTATTTAAGGCGTAATATTTTTTTTTCTTTTATATTTTGAATTAAATCAAAACCTACCTTCTACACTATATTGCTTCTGCCCTGTTTAAAAGTAAAGTTATCAAAGGGAGTACTATTTGTAACATGTACTTAAGTAGTAAAAATATTATGTTAGAATCGAATGAGAATTATCAGACCCCAGCATATCCATCTGAATAAACGCCAAATTAGACGAGCTTAGCGATTTTCCCTCAAAGTAGCTGACTCCCCAAAAATAATTTACGCTTAAAGTGGACGGTACAAAGTTTGAGAACCTCTGGTTTAGAGAGTCACTCAGATTGCCTATTACTAGACCACTGCGATGCTAGGAACTGCATGTGATTGATATCATGTTGAGTGTCGGTTGATAAGGGATTGTGGTAATTATTTTAATAGCGATATGAAAGTCTCATATGACGTAACTACTACCGATAAATGGTCGTTTTGGTGCGAGTAGAACGTTAGCTAAAAGGAAATGCGCTAGTTACATAATTAGAAATACCTCTGTTATTTGAAATAGTGCAGTCCATTATCATTATTAGTATTTAGAAAGTATGAACTACGTCTGTGTAGGATTCAACTCTTCATATAATGCATTTTCGTTGAATTATGGACCTCATATTTTGATTAAAACGTAGTTTTTGCTGTTTTAGTCTACTTCTGTAAGTCTATTTTCGTTAATTAGATAGACTACAGTTCGTTGGATTTTCTGTATGTTAGATAAGGAAGTACGAGCAACTGAATTATGAGCATCAACCGACTTAAAGTCGCTAACGACAGGCGCCGATTGTCATTCACAGTCACTGACAACAGCTCGCGACATTCTGCGATGGTTGGCGATATTTGTTGTTGTTGGTTGTCGTTGCGATGGCGACGCCAACGGGCGACCCTCACGTCGGCACGAGCTGTCGCGCGTATATGACAGCTGTATCTTATGCTATTCCATCTGATTTACTACGGAAAATTTCGTCGTAAAATATGAGATATAAATAACCAGTCACTATTTTATTCGTACCTATACTTCAAAACAGAATTTCTTTCGTACTGTTTCCAATTTAAAGCTATAATAACTACTATAATCATATGGCGTAAGAAACCTTTAATACAAAGTTTTCGTCGCGACACATCAACAGATATTGCTGTCTGCATATTGTTAATTTATAGTAATATTAATTGCGATTTATTACAAGAAGGAGCAAAAACAAAGCGTCAAGTATTTGGACGGCGACCTCTGTGATGAGCAAGGTTTTTCCGCCCGATTCGCACAGGAACAAGGAAAATGTTTCGCAATTGTTGCCATAAGCTGAGACCTTGCTGTGACACTGACCGCTATGATGCACCTAGGTTTATCTTAGATTATAAAAGTATGCATAGTCTGACTCATATTGTATCCATTGCAGGCCACGGGTCAGAATGAGAGGGATTAAGCCATTCATACACCTTTGAATTTTTTTTAAATAGTTCCCAAACGCTTTCTAGCTGTCGCCTTCTCTATAAGTCTCTATAAGTAGCAATCCAAAGTGTCTCTTAATTCCTAATATGTACCTAATTTTGATACATAGCATATATTCTTGGCCCAGCTGCTTTTCTCCTCTAAATGCGACTCTACTTTTGTACGTTTGGGAATAGTAATTGAGTTTCTCCTGGTTTAGATGTAAACACTAGAAAATGTTTATATTATATACTACCTATTACTATTTTATATAGTACAAAAGGAGGTTTTACCTCTATATTTATTTTAAAAATCAATCAAAGTATTTCGTATTCTTTTGATGTCTCAAATTTATAAGCCTGTTTATATCTGATAACCAAAATCAAGAACAGTACCCTTACCATGAGTTTTTACGTTTTGACAAATATTACTGTTTTGGTATTTGTTTACGTATTTGCCCATACAATTTCCAATCAGCGCCCCTAGCGGATTGTATCAGAACTAAATCGAATGTCTGAATTGACAAAATGGCTTTATGTTTTGTCTCTCTTTTTTGCGAACATGTGGGGCAGACAGAAAGACTTGAGCACATACTTATTATTACGTTTATTCAGTCTACTGAAGCAAACGGAACAGAATAATGGATTGAGTAAACGTAACGTAAAATTGTAGGATGTTTTGAAAACTCATGGTAAGGGTACAGACTTCTTATTCACAGATTTATACATACGTAAACGTATAGATTTATAAATTTTAGCATTTTATTCGAGAATCGAATACGACATCGGAGAAACATTTGGCGAGAAAGACAACTGCGACTGAGCCAAACTGTTCTCAATTTATATTTACTTGGCGTTGCGAAAAAGTCTCCTATTCTTTTCGTTTCAGTAGATTCATGGTTACTTTTTGTTTATGTTGCATTATAATAATACTCATTAGCGGGGAATTTAACAGTTCTGTGCTTGTATGAATAGTTACATAAGTATCTATTATGTATCTATTTATGTAAACTTATATATTTTTAAGTTGTAAAATTATCAACACTATACAAGGTTCAAATATCTATATTAGTTTAGAGAGACATACTTTTCCAGGCGTTCCAGCTTAGTCCACAGGGGTAGCGGCGAGTCTGTGGCCAACCTCAGGTATGAATATCTAATCCAATCTGGGGTCGATAATAAATGTCCATGGGCGGCAGTAGCCACTTACCATCGAGTGGACTGCATGCTCGTCTGCTACTCCATATTATAAAAAAAAATTAATTCATTGATTTTAGAATATTGCAGTTTCCATTATTTATCTGAAGGTAGATGGTAATGTTTTTTGAGTGTAAATGTAAATAATTTGCAAGGTAACTAAAGTAAAAGCTAATAAATAAGGATGTACGTTCAAAATGGTGTGGTTTATTAATTATATTTATTGAATTGAACCTTTATTTTTTATATTACTTATTATTTTAATTGTTTGCTAGAAAAATAAAACTTTTTATGCATTTCGCGTATTTCATGGCCTTTATTTAATTTAACTTTTATTTGTATATTACTTATTATTTTAATTATTTTACTAGAAAATAAAACTTATTATGCACTTGACGTCATTCACGACTGTTAAGAATACACTTAAAATGGTACCATAAAAAGTAGATTAGACGCATTAGGTGCCTATGTAGGTACCAAAATATTAAGATATACCACGATATACCAAAATATTAACCTGCGCCACGCAGATTTTGGCAAAATGTCTAAAAAGAATCTAGCAAATGTCAATACAGCGCCTCATTTGCAACATTTTTAACGTTTACAGTTGTAGGTGATTGTAATCTCCATTTTGAGGCTGCGAAGCGGAACTAGGTACCCACTACTGTTTCGGAGCAATTCTAGTAGGGATGGGAAAAATAATTGAATTTTGTAATAATCGATTTTTATATAATATATTACTTTTTACAAATCGTTAAAATACAATCGAATTTCATAATAAACGATTTGTTTAATCTATTACTTTTTACAAATCGGTTATTTGATCGATTATTTTAAATAAGGAGTCATCAACGGGCGGCACGCGATCTGGAATTTGAGAACAAATTTTGCGATGACTTTTTTGCCAGCTAATTTTGTATTCAAAGATTTCTAAAATCGATTAATCGATTAATGATCGTTTTTGTCGATTATTTGTACAATAATCGATAATCGATTTTAATCGTTTTTTTTTTCGTTAGATCACATCCCTAGATTCTAGCGGGCCATCCCGATATTATCTATGCACGTTTTTCGTTAATACCTACCGTTTATTGATATCGGATTCTTTGTAACTGTAAATGGCGTTCTGAGTATTATTATTTGATTCTTTATTGTATTGATTGTTAATATTTATTGATTACAAATGGGTCGATAACGAGTTCATTGTAATAAAACTAATTTGGAATAAGCCGCGAGTGGAAGATTTTTATATTTATATTATTTTAAAATGTTACGTGTAACTATGTGATCATATTAAATACTTTCCTAGTTACATATTTTGGTTCTTTACTTATTCCCACTGCTGGACAGTGAGATCCCACGAAGTTTCTCTCATTCGAAGTATTGTATCGTCTATTATATAAATATATCTATTTATTTTCTTACTTTCTAATACTTATTTTTTTATAACATTTAATAAGAAATATTTTTTGTTTAATTGAATTAAAATAATAATTACTACTAGAATTGGTCAATAAAAAGATAGTTATAAAATACTTAGTACCCATTCCTTAATAATTTGTATATAACTCAGTATAAAAAGCTGAGAACAAAGCAATGTCCAGCATTGCAATGGAGCGCATATCGAAGAGGATCGGATTCTCACGGCCGAAGACGATATTCGCGGCCATTTGTCCCCGATGTTGTATGAGTACTGCGCTCTAATGGAGAAGGCATCTGGAAAATATATACTTATTTATTTACTTGGTTTATTTATGCACTTTTTTGGCCAACTAGCATGCAGTCCACTTGATGGTAAGTGGCTTCTGGCGCCTGTGCCAATAACTCAGTATAAAAAGCTGTGAACAAAGCAATGTCCAGCATTGCAATAGAGCGCATATCGAAGAGGATCGGATTCTCACGGCCGAAGACGATATTCGCGGCCATTTGTCCCCGATGTTGTATGAGTACTGCGCTCTAATGGAGAAGGCATCTGGAAAATTATTTACTTAGTCATTTACTGGGCTTATTTAAGTACTTTTTTGGCCAACGAGCATGCAGTCCACTTGATGGTAAGTCGTTACTGCCGCCTGTGCCAATAACTTAGTGTGAAAAGCTGTCCAGCATTGCAATGGAGCGCATATCGAAGAGGATCGGATTCTCACGGCCGAAGACGATATTCGCGGCCATTTGTCCCCGATGTTGTATGAGTACTGCGCTCTAATGGAGAAGGCATCTGGAAAATTATTTACTTAGTCATTTACTAGGCTTATTTAAGTACTTTTTTGGCCAACGAGCATGCAGTCCACTTGATGGTAAGTCGTTACTGCCGCCTGTGCCAATAACTTAGTGTGAAAAGCTGTCCAGCATTGCAATGGAGCGCATATCGAAGAGGATCGGATTCTCACGGCCGAAGACGATATTCGCGGCCATTTGTCCCCGATGTTGTATGAGTACTGCGCTCTAATGGAGAAGGCATCTGGAAAATATATACTTATTTATTTACCTGGTATAAAAAGCTGTGAACAAAGCAATAATCATATGTCAAGGCGTTTGTAGTACATGCCAAAGAATGAAACATTCACAGGCTCGAAAAACATTACCCTCCGCGGATAAAAATAAAAAAAAAACAACGGATTGCACTCCGGGAGCGCCAGCAGAAGTGAAAACTTTCGAAACCTAACCTGAATAATAACTAAAAAATGAAACTGACACCCATTGACATATTTTTTTCTATGCTGACACCGGATGACATCTTGACTTTTTCAGTATGCTTTGCCGTTTAACAAATTTTCGATCAGGCCGCGTGTCCTGACGAGAGTTTAACATTTACCCATCACAAAAAATGCACAACGCTGCTAAAGAAGTCTTCACTTCAGTAATTAAAAAGAGTAATTGAATATTTTAAAAAGAATTAGAAAGAAAGAAAGAAAGAAAAGAAAGAGATTATTTCCTTTTATCTCGTAAATACATAACATATATGTATACGTAGCATATGTATATACATACGAAGTCGTTCCCACAATTTAGACGAATCCAACGAGATATTATATGTCAAGCAAGTTACGCTTTAAAAACATTACCCTCTGCAGTGTAGCAAAAACATAACAATGCCGCATCCATATAATTTAGCCTTACCTTTCTTTACATTACCTGCGCGTACGCCTCTCAGCGCTCTAGCCACGTTTATTTATTTAAATATGCGTGAACTCGGCTCGCCTGAGCTCCTTTGTCTGTACTCGTGTTACTAATACGGTTCTCTTCCTGGTCATCATGCCTACTTTAACTTATTTGCGTCTTCTTACAGGAAGTCGACTGTTTGACATTCCTATTGTAATATTCATCTGGATTGCGCTTGGCTTTATGAGTGTAATGAACGAGTGTGTAGTCCACCTGTGGTGTGGATGTCTGTAAGCAACGTTAATTGTTTTAATATAAAATTGTATTGCAGTCCATCTGATGGTAAGTGGCCAATGCCGGACATGGACATCTGTAATCAACTCCAGATACCTGAGGCCACAAACACGTTGCTACCTTTAAGGAGTAAATTAGATTGCCTCGGATAAGTAATTAAGTATAAGAGTAATTTTAGATTCAAATGACGAGGTTTCTAGATATTGAATTAGTCTTAGAGTTTGGCAATATGACTGCTATTTTAAGTAATACTTCGTTATATCTGTATTATACAGGGTGAATTTTTAAAACGGGCCGTCAGGGCCAAATCCGAAATTATAAGGATTAGCGAAAAATGCTGAAAGAAGTTACGAGGCCGATTTTGATAAAAACTAAAACTGCATCGTTAGTTTTTTAAAATAACTTTTTCCTTAGCCGGGAATCGAATGAGTTCATTTTGAAAAAAATACATCCTCTATATTATTCCACTATTTGATAGTGTTGTTTATAAGGATCAAAATCTGGGAAGTAATGATAAATAACAAACTAAAGGAAAAGCCTCAATTTTAAGAAAATACAAATTTTTATATATTAATTTGGCAGATAAGTTCCCGCCATTTATCAATTTAAACATTTCGCGTATTAATAATTTTTTTGGGCTCAATGATTCAAATCGTTCGGAAGCGGACGTTTTGTTCTCCAAGAATTTATATTTTTATGTTCGACTTAGTTAAGGTTATTTTTAGGACCATTATAATAGATTTAACTTGCTATGGGCGGTGTTTCGTTTAATACAGATGTAAATTTGACAATTTGCGAGAATGACTTTTTTGTTTCAAATTCGAGTGAGTACCTAACAAAGAGATATTGAAAATCATACTTAACGTTGAAACGAAGTTGTAAACAACAAACAACAAGGATTTACTAATTAATCAGTTACCTGTTTTTATTAAAAAATAAATCCTAAAAACGGCGGTAACTTATTTTCCAAACTATTACTTTCTCATACTAAGCCGTATGTCATGGTCATAACATCGAATAATTAATTGACTAACCAACAAATTCTTCAATGATATGACTTATGTATGTTTCTAAAGAATTATACATAAATCATTTGTTATGTATAATCCTTAAGGATTAGTATGCCAATGTATGAAAAAATATGTATTTTCTTCAAAATTTTCCTTTTTCTTCAATTTGTCACATAACATTACTTCCCAGAATTTGATCCTTATAAGCGACACTATAAGATAGTGGAATAATATAGAGGGTGTATTTTTTTTCAAAATGAACTCGTTCGATTCCCGGCTAAGGAAAAATATATTTTCAAAAACTAATGATGCAGTTTTAATTTTTATCAAAATCGGCCTCGTAACTCCTTTCAGTATTTTTCGCTAATCCTTATGGTTTCGGATTTGGCCCTGAAGGCCCGTTTGAAAAATTCACCCTGTATACCGATATAATGTACATAGTCAGTACCTGATATATATGAATAATCTTCTGACGTCAGGATCAACTAATCTACTTATAATCAACAATGTTTATGTATATTCACATATCTTAAACATCAAGGAACTTTGTATTATCATAACTTTTTGTATTATTGTTTTTTTAAGACATAATATCTCGTTTTTTAAGTTTATTTAAAATTAACATAATTTAACCGGATTATGTTTATTTACTGCTGTTACTACAATGTAACTACGTAATGTAGTTGAGTGATTTGTACGCAGTAAGACAGTACAAATTCTTAAACGGAGCCGACTGAATCATAAAATATTTGCTTCAACGAAATAAAATATCCTTAAGACCACGTATGACGTCATACGGTCTTAAAGTGCAGTCTTAAGGTTGAAGATCTGAAGGTAACATATAGAGTTTCAAATTGACAATGCGACGTTCTTCATTTTACACTTCCTTGGAGATTGTTTCCACTGACAAGATCTACGTAAGAATTTGATTTCAGTTACTTTTAGAAGAATTTAGACTTTACCTGGCGACACCTGTACGTCATTATGGGAGTGTATATTATACCGATTCATAGAGAGAGCAATTGGTTTAACTTCGTCTAGAAGTTTAAATTTTGTACTGGAGTTACATAGGTAAACTAAAAGGCTGTTTAAAAAATCGGCGTGAAAAAAACGGGTGCTTAGCTTATAAAAGCTTTAGTAACTTTTAGATAAAAGTATATTTTAATATCTAAGCTGGATTGCCTCTGAAAAGTATGTCTGCCTTGTTATACCCTTCAAATGAGAACACAGCGGCGTTTAACACTACTGTTACTACGCAGAAATAGTTTTAGCGGTGGTGCCGTGCCGTGGTGGTGGTAGAGTCGAAGCACAGAGGGTTCTACCACTTTCAATGCTTAAAATACTCGTTTGAAATAGAGACATGGTTTAAATTCAGACTTCACTAATCATACGCGTGTTTTGCATATTACGCATGTTAATATATCTCATACAATGTATTAACGTCGATTTTCTGGAAACTAATAAACAAGACTTAAGCCGTTATACTCAACCATGGAAACAATTTTAGCAATAATTTCGAATGACGCCGATAAGAGACTTGTTTGACTTATTCCGAGTACGCTGTATGATTCGATTGTAATACAATTACGAAATAATAGCATTTCTTAATTCTTTTTCAAACTACTGTGTAAGAGTCGCCGCTACCGATGAGGACTAAGCTGGAACGCCTCGGAAAAGTCTGCCTCCCTTACCACACCCTTCAAACACAGCAGCGCCTAACACTGCTGTTATTAGGTAGAAATAGGTGTGGCGGTGGTGCCGCCGGAGTTGAACCACAAAGGGTTTTACCACCTTCTTATTTGTTATATGTAAGAGTATAAGTAAGAGTGTAAGAGTATTCAGGGATATACCAATCATTATTCCATATTCACATGGTGGTTTGAAGAGTGTGGCAAGGGGTGTACCTTTCTGGGGCATTCTAGTTTAGTCCTCAAACGTAGCGGTGCATCTATGGCCGGCCTCAGGTAGTAATAGGATTTTATTTGATGTCCATGAGCGGCGGCAGTACCCACTTGCCATGAGGTGGACTGCATGTTCGACTGCAAGTCCTGTATTAAAAAATCTAATTAAATATATTGGGCTTAGCCTACATTTATTTAATAGATCAGTCTTAAATCTGTCAAATCTTAAAAGGAATTGTAGTGTTACATCATTGCTTATAAATGTCCTTTGGTTGATACTTAACCTTAGATTTACACGGCAGTCCATTACTTGTATAAATTACTTAATTTGTTAGTAAAATCATGCTGTATGCGATGTTTATTACTGCTCGCTATTCGCTTATTAGTTTGCGGTGAAACCACCCGTCAAAGATAAGATGAAGCTTTCTCAGAATCCGGGTGCCGTCGAAGCTTATTGGTTCCTTGCAGTGTTCTCAACCGAGTCATCTTTGAATATCTGAAACGCACAATGATCGCGCCTCGTAAAACGTATGTGAATGTTACCGTCTCAGGAATCTTAATGTTAATACCAGGGCATATGAAAACATTACGGAAAAGATTTATTATAGTATTTTTAATGTTTTTTGGTAGCAATGTACAGGCAAACCCGTAGAATTGGACTAACTTGTAGTATGGACATTCAACGCATTCTATCGAGGTACAGTTAATTAACTGTGATTACTTAAAATAACGGATAAGTAATCTAACAGTCGTCAGATAATTTGTTATTATTATAACGACGAAGAAGCAAATGATCATGTAATTGTTTGATAAGTGGCCAGTGCCCCCCTTGGACATCTATAAACACAACGAAAATCTATCAGTCATGTGTTGCAATACTTAAGACAAATTTATACGCCTCTAACAAGTCTCTCCCTTGCCACATCCTTCAAACCAGAACACAGCACTTACTAATTTCACTAAGTGTGAAATAAATTCATTGTTTTATTACTTTATTAATAAAATAATAGAATCAGTGGTTGTGTCAAAAGTTTCATCCAAAACGTGTACACAAACAATTTGGTAATCTATGTCGTTGATGCTTTTTACATTTTAGTAGACGTGATTCAGGCCAGAGCTAATCTCTCGGGTCATACACCCACGCCGGGGACTTCTCTAGTTTAGGCTGTACGCACATTATTGGCTTGCTTATGGAATGATCTAGTTTTGACCTCTTTTTAGTTAGGTTAGGTTAGTCAATGAGATAAAAAAATAGCAGTTTTAATGTAGATAAATCGAAGGAATATGACTTAAATTCAACCTTAAATTTATTATTAATACATCGAACATTTTAATAGTTGTGTAAAACGTAACTTTCGCCGGGAATCGAACTAATCTATAAGATTAGTGCCATATTACTTTTTTTAACGTGGGAAAACCATCAAAAGGTACCCAGGACCGTGGGAGCGATACAGGGTTATGTGGGAGTCTTACCGTACCAAGACCCTCTCAGTGGCCGTCCTCGGCGCTATGTAAAGGACGCCGGAGTCGCCAAAGAAACACAACCTGAGTAGTGCCACAGTACCTGCTAATACAATTATTTAATAGCGCACTAATGCTAATATTACAATGCGTTATACATTTATTTATAAATATTATTTCCCATGTATTTTAAACAATTTTATTTCGTTTTTCTTTTTTCCCTATAGTTCAGTGTGCGTAGCGTCTAACACCATTGCGGATCGGCCGAACAATGCCATAGACATGGGAAAGCCACGTTTCTTATAACAATTTATGGGTAATGATACATATCGCCAACTGAACGCACTACTTACACATGAGTATTCACAGCTTAATAAGATTATTTCATCTATTTACTTATTGTTGAAAAAGTACCTTAAGAAATGAAGAGCCTTACTACCTTACTTTTATTGTAATAAAAGGAAATGATAAATTAAAATTAAAATTATACAAAGCAATGAATGTACATAATGTTACATCTGTAATGATAATATAAAAAATATTAGGTATGTTATACTGGTAGTAACACTGGAGCAGCGTGGTAGTGATTGCTCTAGCCCTCATCGGAGTAAGCTAAAAGAATTTAGAAAAACAGGACTTTAACAGCAACTTATAGCAACAGAACCAATAGCTAACTCGATTTATTTTTGTATCTTGGCTGGAATAATCTAATAAATAGTACAATTCCATGAAGCCATTGTATAACCTGATATATGCAGTGAATAGGTTAAACAACTTATTAAGTATTCGAAAGCGGAGAGAAAACAACATTCCTGGATTTGATTGTGAAAGAATTTACAACGAGATCGTCACCGAGTCACTCGCACTCGGCCATAAGTATATAATAGAATACGATTGCTTCAGGTATGTGTGGGTGAATATTATTGGCAGCTCCACAAACAAAAAGCTTGCCACTGAATGTACGACTCGTCTCAATGAACCCTCCGTTACGACTGGCTAAATATTATTACCCATTGCATTCCTCGGAAAGCGACTCCCGCGAACGCAATATCGGGATCATTTTGTGCATGGGAGGCTTTAGTTCGTTCTGGATGCAGGAAGGCTCCACAAATAAAATATGTGACTGCAAGGCGACGGCGTGGAGGCTGCGCAGGGTAGTGCGAGGGGGACGGGTGATAATACACGTATGTTAGAGGGAGATATAACATTGGCTATCTGGAGAAACGCGAGCACCTCGTTTAATCGGTACGCGCTTCGTTTTGTAGGATAAAGGAAAATTTGCGAAGCTTTACTTACTTACGAGACTGTTTTCGTTGTGACTCTTATTTATGTTTATGTTGATTTATGGGAACGTTGACTGATTCTTACTATGATTCACGTGTATTTTACTAAGCTAAGGTTGTAGCATTATTGTTAAAGAAATGAAATAAGATATTATTAAAGGTAAAAAGTAAGTGAATAATAAAATATAACAACAATACATTTGAAGGTGGTAGAACCCTTTGTGGTTCGACTCCGGCGGCAACACCGCCACATTTATTTCTGCATATAAACAATAGTATCAAGCGCTGTGTTCTGGTTTGGAAGGTGTGGTAAGGAAGACATACTTTTCCGAGGCGTTCCAGCTTAGTCCTCAGAGGTAGCGGCGCACCTGTGGTCGACCTCGGGTAGGAATATCTAATCCTATCAAGGTTGGGTACAGATGTCCATGGACGGCAGTAGCCACTTACCATCAGGTAGACTGCATGCTCGTCTTACCACACCCTTCAAATCAGAACACAGCAACGTTTAATGCTGCTGTTATGAGGCCGAAATAGGTATTCAAAAGAATATCAAATGTAGCAAGAATTATAAGACCCATATTCTCAAATTAGGATAATAGTATTAACCAGCTAAATGAGGAAGTAACAACAACCTGTCTTGGTTAACTGAACCCGACAGTAAGTACTGAGTAATGTCGTCACAACTGACCTCTGACCTCAAGATGTACTGTTCCCTCAATCCAGGTTAATAAGCGATTGGGCTATATATCTACGATACGTAATATATTTAGGTAAGCAATGATAATATGTAATATTAAACCCGCTTTAGTCTAGTCAGGTAATTAATATCCTAGTGATTAGAAACTCGGCATTTCATTCCCGGGGGTTTGAGGTTCAATTCTCATGCACACACCTCTGATTTTTTCAAATTGCTCTTTAGTAAAAAATTATCACGTTCTTAAGGGTGAAGGAAATCATTGCGAGAAAAAAGTTCTTAGAGTCTACCAATTCGCACTTGGCCAGCGTTTTGCGTTTCGGTGGTAGGGTGTGGATGCTCGCTGGGTCATGAGACCATCTTAGTCCTGAGTGGCAACCCATCCGTGATCGGCGTCACGTAGATCCTGTTTGATATGGAACTACTTACTCTATGGGTGGCAATTATCTTTCACCATCAGAGGGACTGCATGCTCGTTTACTTCAACCTTATAAAAATCTTAGATAAGATAAATATTGTTATTTAATTTATGTCATTATTAATCTTAGATTAGTATATACGTATAGTTGTTTTTTTCTCACCTCTCAAACAATTGCTTACATTTGCTCAGTATTAAGACAAAGCGGTTCTGATAATACAAAATTGTATGACAAAAGAAATTTTAAAATTCAATATTTATGCACTTACGTGCTTCTCACGACATGAACATTGTTACGTTTTCGAAATATTATTACGAGCAATTACATCTGTGGTACAAAGAAAATATAAATAATATTTATTTTCTAATGTCCGCAGCAATAAAAATCATATACTACATATATACACAAAATACAAAAACGTACTTATATATCTTCCGTAATATATAAGAACGATTATGTACACGGGCCGTGCCTGGCAAATATACTTTTCTATAAAAATATATAATTTTGTCTGACGGGACACGTTTAGTGTCTGTAAGTATAAACGGCGCCTTATCCTCATTCTCAAACAAAAAACATGGGTTATATATTTTTAGAATTGCTACCTCAGTTACGGATCGAATTTTTTAGACCCGCAAAAAACATCCTATGTTTGAAGCAAAAACATCCTATGTATGAGACTGTGCCTAATGTAGTAATAGTGATGTGTTAACCTCCAGGTCACTCATAGACGAAGACTAAGTTGGAAAGCTATGCGCTAAAGCACTTTCTTTTTTCATCTTGATAAATGTCAATAATAAGTGTTATAATGAAGAAGTTTGCAGCTGAGTCTAACTATGTATATCCCACTGCTGGGTAAGGTACCCAGCAGTGGGATATAGTTAGACGATATTAGGAACCGACGGCTTAAAGAGCCCTCCAGTGTACGGAAGCTCACGTAAAAAAGTACCAGCGATCACCCATCCACCTCCAGGCCGCACCTGATGTTGCTTATTATTTTACATAAATAACAATGTAATCAAACCATGGCTAAATTAGGAATCAATAAAATAAACACATTATCGGATCATATATTTATTAACAAAACTACAAATATCAACATATCCTGCAGTTAATCAGAAAACAGAACTAAACCACTTAACCTTTACATTTCGATTTCAAATCCGATACGAATCCGATAATCAAGTTGTTGCAACCGAGTTCAACAAACATGTTATTATCCACAATATTTCGGTGGTTTCGCAAATAAAGGGTTTGGTAACAAAGAGGTCGGATCATTGAAACGGATGCATGCTAATGTGGGATAAATACCAACACATCGCGCCCGCGCACACATTGACAATTGTACAACGCACACTGATACACGACAGGGCTGTGAGTGGCACTTAAATACCTGGATTTTTTTACCGAGATTAATTTTGTTTGTATGAGTCAATATGGGACCGAAATTAAGGAAATAAATATCTTTATTTTATTTTAGCAGTCTTTACTTTTTGTTTTGATAGTGACATCATCGTAATTTTAATCTTTTTTCAGGTCTTTAGAATGGAAAGGATTAAGCCAAGGGCGTTAAAGGACGCGCTGGAAGAAAAAATAGTCCTTTGAGTTTTTTTTTAAGAAATACGCAATGTGTTCTTCCAAAATATAGTTCCTAATTGGTATGGTAATTATATCAGAATTAAAAGAGATTGGCAGGGCTCATACAGAAATAACAAGTCATGCATACTCGTACCAAGAGTGTCTGTATTAAAGATCGAATGATTATAATAACATAATGCTTTATAAGGTAAGTATGTAACACCTTTAAAGTATTAAGCCATAAACAAAGGTCCTAATCCTAAAATTATTGCCGTAATAAAATCATCAGCGCTTAAAAAACGTAATTTTCAACCCTGATTTGTACCCGCTGGAAATTATGGAGTTATATGCAATGTGTTTTGGCAAATGGTCGGACACAAGTGTCACCACCGCCACACCTACATCGAAACGTGAAAATATTCATATTCGAGCACGTAAAAACTTTTTGACATGTATTCATTAATCTGTATGACTTTTTACAAAAATACTGGAGCTATTTTAGTACCAGTAGAGTAACGTTTAAAATTTGTGTCATATGGCAAACGCGTATAAAAAGGCCAGCCAATAGGATTACTTAATTCTCAATACTTTCTATCTAAAACGTATACATTGCGGTTTGTTTATAGGAGCAAATTTAAAAATGTAATAGTAATGCATCAATGGACGATAAACATACGAAAGTAACTTCGAAAGGTTGACGATTGTTTCTTGATGGGAATCAGTAACGCACGCTTACCTTGCGGCAAGTTGATTTTTTTCTCGATTTTAGAGGACACACATTGCCATTTAACAACCAGAGGTCCTCTTGTTATTTATTAAATTTTACCTGTGTGATATGTTTATGTTCGCTCAGAATATTTACACTGAAATAAGTACTTAGTAATAAATATAATTTATATTTTACGAAATGAGTTCTTCAGTTTCTTTTTCCATAATTATGTTTTAAGAAACCACTTATAATTTTTGATAATTATAAACATGTCGAAAAATTCGTCAACATTATGACTATTTCTAGAATACATTTATTTTCTCGTGATCTTAGTAAATCTCTTACATTTTACAAGAATTGTCCGACATCGATCAATCGATCGTATCGATAACGTAATCAAATCGATCGGCTTATTAACAACCTGTTAGCTCGTGTAAACTGCGACAACAATGGCGGCGGGCACAATAAATACCTCGGTCGGCGCCACTTCTAATTCGCTATGCGCTATGAGGCGCATTCAGAAGATCCCAACTGCGATTCTGTATTCCCAGGGAGTGCGGGGTCACCGCGTTCCCTAGCGAGCCCGTAGGGCTGCCACCCGTCCCGCTTTTGCCCGGATTTGTCCGGGAATTTTAGGAAATAATTCCGGAGAAATTACCGAGTTTCTAAGTACTAGGTTTTCCCAGAAATTTTATAGGATATCCTCTAAATAGTAATAAGTTTTCTTAGACCGGGCATATATCTGGAATATTGTAAAATATTCTCAAAGATAACAATAATACTGCAGAATTTAACAGAGCCTTACTAGTAGTTATAGCAAAATGTAAGTCATTTCGATATTTATGAAATTTTCGTAAGATACAAAAAATAATTAAAAATCAAATTGAGACGCTCAATTTAAACTAGGTATACTTAAAATTGAAAATTAGGGCGCATGGTTTCGTTATAAATAACTCGTATATTAAGTACTTCTTATTACTGAATACTGTTTAAAATCTGTAAAACCACTTATGAGAAATAACAATAAAAGATGATATCCAAAATACAACAACAAACTAATAATTTTAATGTCACCGGGGAATTTATCCCGCTTTCACAACATAGTGCATGGCACTCCGAGCCCGGGAGGCAACCGGTTCCGACATTTCAATATCACACCGATATACCCGATACATGCAACCCGTTTATTTGCAGCGGCCGTTTATCACACCCTCGCCGATTACACACCTAATAGTATCGAGCGCACATTGATTTTGCACGACTAAGCTGCGCATAGCGAACTTATCGGCGTTTTTCTGGCTTATCTTGGTATTGTCTGTACTACCTAAAGTTTTGAATTATTATTTTCACTTTGTTGAACTCCAGTAGCCAATTGGAACGAGAAGAATTCTTCACCATGCACCTTAATTGAAGTCCTAGACCTCCAACATCTTTAAAACCCAAATGTCACATAGGTACAGAGATTTCTTTGTAGAGTGTGATGTATCGGCAGTTGCGGAGGTTATAAGTTGATAAATTGAAACTTCTTAAAGGTATTTTCCTATCACGCACGTTTGTACAATACGCGTACCACTTGCGTGCTACCGTTTCATAGATACTTTTCCTGTCATGCGTACCACATACACGCGTGTCGCGAAGACTGCAACGAGAACTCACGCGCGCGATTGGAACACGCATATGGATCACATACTATGGAAAAAAGCCACCTGCGTGACAGGAAAATGTCCTAAGCCAGTTTTAAACGGAATGTACAGAAGCTACTCTTAGCTTGATAATAGAAGGCGCTTTACTTAGAAGCAACTTTTTAAAACAATATGAATAAATTAAACTTTCGTATACGATCAAATAACATTAAACAACTAAGGTCACAATAGCAAGCATCAGTTCAATATAACCTCTGCTTTACATTTACCGTTCGCCACTCGGTCAACAAACTACGGATTGATTTAACAGATTTGTAATAAACTAAATCGGTGTGACCCGGTAGAATGGTATGAGGAATGTGGCAGTTAATAGCCGACTTTGTTTGATCTCACTATTCTGTTTAATTTGATATTAGTATAACAGTACGTAGCGTTAATTATGTGTTCGGAGAACTGTGGCTCCTGCTGTATCTTTTTCTGCTTTGCTGTATTGTTTAACTCGAATATTTGTATTTCTAGCTTTTTTCCATAGTATGTGATCAACTATATGTATGGGTTTTCACACCTATTTCTGACTTACGAAGGCAGTCTTTAGCACTGCTATGTACTGGTTCGAAGGATGTAAGCTTCATATCAACAAATAGCAAATGTTAGGCATTGCAGCTTTTCATTTGTTCGTACATTCGACATAAGCATGCCGTCCCATCAAGACAATGCATTCGCTTGCTTAAGCTACCGGGAAAGCATTCCACCTGATATTAAGTCCTCCCGACCGTGAACTTATGGGTACTATAACACTCCTTAGCAGCACTAGCAGGATCATCTCACACTTCCTTACCATGCTTTAATATGCTTTAGAGCAATATCGTCGCAGAGGTGTTGTCGCCGTGCAGCCAAAAATAGTAAGTACCACGTGTAGAGATCTAGATCGGGTTTCAAGAACATTCTACTTTGTGTGTTCAACATTCACAATAGCCGGTGCTCATTGGGCGATTCGATAATAGTGAATAAATACGGCGATGAGTTATCGACGGCGATCTCGGGTCGTCGGCCGCGGTACCGTTCCGCTTGCCCCTGAACGACGAAACTTAGAACGGGGAACTACGCACTGTCTTAGAAATGGAGGTGGTATATTGGAAATGTAATATTTAATTCGTAATACAATATTTTTATGTTAAATAAATAAATGACTGCTGTTTTACTGTAGGTATGAAGATTTATTCATGTTATTTTGGTATTGTACTCTTAAAGTATAACTGGAAAATTATTGTAAAAACTAAAGACCTGACTAAAAGGGTAATTTATGTAGCCTATATTACGCCCATCATTTAGACAAATCTAACGACACAATGTATAGGGCATGCCAAAGAATGACATTAAAAACATACATGCTGATATACTTCCGATTAACATTACTCCCCGCAATCAGGTAGAAAAAGTAAAACTTTATTTTCAAACGGACATTTGAATGAGAATCCTAGCACCAAATAATTTATTCATACGCTCATACATAAAATATATTGACACACGCATAATTATAATAAAAGTAACTTCATTTCGTCAACAAACACATTTATTTCGGTAGCTAGTACATACGTGCATATTTTATATTTAAGTCATTAACTTATTCATTTAATCATACAATTAACAGTGTCAACGTACAGAAGGTCCTCTTGACCCAGTGATTTTCCAATAGCGCACACGTTGGCCTTCGATAATAATTATCGACTAAAAAGACATTATGAAAAGCGAATCCCATCGACGTGTGGATGGTTTGCACCTCATTACAATGAATATATGCGCATAGCATTAGATAATCATAGTGATTTATACGCGTACACCATATTAATACATGCAGTACGTGTAAGTGATTGCATATTGAATTGTCGCTCTATTATGTGTCATTATGTAAGATATATTGATAAATATATAATTATATCGGCGCAGTGATAGTGCGGATTTTGGCGGTTCCGGCATCTCAGCAGAGTAAGGTAGGCAATGTAGAATATTAATACTAATATACATAGGAATAAGTACATAAATATTTTCTAACGATTGTAATACTGAAAATGTTATAAAGTTTGTAAATTTTATAACTCTAGATTAAATAGAAACAGAGCATTAGCATTCATGGTGTGATAAATAACGTTTCTAGTAATATTATAAAATTTAAAAAATAATTATATATCACACAAAAAGTATAAATGATTATTATAAGTTTTTTATTCGAAATTATGAAACATAAAGAATATTATGAAGAGACGAATAATTTTTCAAATGAACTCCAAAGCAGTGGTAAATTGGTGACAAACAATTGAAATTTTAATATTTTACTAATCAATATATATTTCAATATAAAAAATAATTACATACTTTACAGTAACATAAACCAAAATACTTATTTAACCAACGATATCAAAAATAAAGTAGCCATTTTTTATACAAAATGACGCATCCATTTTTAAATTATTCATCTAATTTTTCACCGGTTTGTGATGAACGCTCATAGTCGAATTCCGACGTGACCATTCTGCTAATCAAATTTCCTAACTGCGGTTACAATACCATTATTTTTTTTGTCAATCAATTATTTATTACCGTTAAGTGGTTACCGATGTATATCTGAGATATTTAGCTCGTATGAGATAGAGATTGTTACAAAAACTGTTCACTTGCCTACTTTTGTCCATTATCGCTGTTTATTTTTGTTATAAGAAACGCAAACGGATCTAGGTTTTATCTTTTAGAATAACAAGACATAGGAAATACACCATCCCGCTGGCCAAAACCATTTTTGAAAATATATTTTTGTGGTTGACCGTTTGGTTGTGGGACCTTTCTTAGAGGTATCACCGCCCTTCTTCTGCCTTATAATAGCGGTGTTAAGCGCTGCTGTGTTCTGGTTTTAACTTAGTCCTCAAGGGTAACAAGGCATAGACCGACTTCAAATAGCTCTCCAATTGTCATGGGGTCGATTAGAGCATTCCATGATTAACTAACTCATCATCATTGAAAATGAAGATTCATTACTTAAAAAACACTGAAAGGCGGTAAAATATTATATTATTTGAATACTATTCTTTAAAAATGATTCTATATTATCAGTACTAGTATAATCTCATAACTCAATTTATATAAATAAGTAGGTAAATCGTATATATTTTTATAAGGTTTACATTTTACATTTTGTTTACCTAAATGATTTTTTTATAACAAGTGGTTATGGCGTACGGCATTAATTTTATACGAAGATGTTGCGTTAAAAATATTTGTATGTTTGATTTTACTGCATTATTTCTCGATTTTCGATATTTTACTTCATTATTATTTAATTTTCAATTCAGGTTTGCATAGCTGTTTACGTTCTTTAATAAATACTATATATATAAATAAATAACTAGGATAAGGAAAGATATAACAATAATTACCGACATAAACATATACATAGCTATGATGAAAATTATTATAAGTTATGATAGATTTCGTATGAAAATAGTCAAATACTTAATTAAGTCAAAATACATCTGAAATAAGTCCAAATAGTTTATGCAAGTTTGACTTAAATCTTAAAATCACCAACCAATGACATTTAACATCTTTCATTACTTTCATACAAGTCAAACTTAAATAATGGCTTGTACTGCCATCTCTGAGTGTCTTTGGGAACTAATCCTTATCGTGAGAGTTCAGTAACATTTTACCTTATACTCAAATAGTGAAGGTTGATAATCATTTGCATATTCAATTACGTAACTTAGTTCAATGTTGATGATTTGTTTAATTAAATGTCTACTGAAAATTACTAATGTAGCGTAGATACACCTGTTTATAGTAAGTAATAATATTATTATATGTAGTAGGAAATTCATTGTTCTATTTTTATTATAATGAAGTAGCAAACGAGCATGCAGTCCACCTCATGCTAAGTGGTTACTGCCGCCCATGAACATCTGACATCAACCCCAGATAAGATTTGAGTCCTACCCTAGTTCAGACACTGAGGCGCTGCTACCCCTGAGAACTAAGTTGTAACGCCTCGGTTAAGTATGTCTCTTAAAAAATATAGAATAAAATAATTATACTCGTTGTATTGTTTAACAGTGTCGGTTTATAGAAAATAAATAATAGTTTAAAAAAACTAAAAAAATACACTTTTTATAGAAAATCCAACTAAAAAATAGAAAATATTTTTTTTAAAATTTGAATTAAGAATAGTGTAAATAAGATAAAAATATTTTTTATTGTAAAAAAAGCGTGGGGTGCATGATGTCAATAGTTATAAATATTTTATTGATAGATATTGAGTAGAAGGATTATCATTTTGATAATATCTTAAAAAGCACCCCACGCTTTTTTTACAATAAAAATATTTTTATCTTATTTACACTATTCTTAATTCAAATTAAAAAAAAAATATTTTCTATTTTTTAGTTGGATTTACTATAAAAAGTGTATTTTTTTAGTTTTTTTAAACTATTATTTATTTTTCATTTTTTGGTCGAATTTTTTATAAAAGCGTATTTTTTAGTTTTTTTTAACTATTGTTTATTTTTCATTTTTTAGTGATTATTTTAGCGATTATTTTAACGATTATTACGTAGCGTATTATCAAGTTTATCTTTCGAATCAGCATCAGCACCTTTGCTTAGCAGTGCAAAAATGAATATTGGGTCATTGTTTAACACAGCTGTATGAAGTGGTGTTTTACATTGGTGTTTATTTTTATTGTTAACGTGAAAATCCCAGAGGAGTTGTTGAATGACATCCGAATTGCCAATGCTAACTGCTTTCTTTCATAATTTATACCATATGCCAGGTACTCTATCTTGGATAAAAGTAATCACGGAAAAAGGATGATAGAGCATCTTTTAAAAACAGGCGCTGATGGCAATACTCAAGAGAAAAACGGTCAACTGCTTTACATCTAGCCATTTCAAAAGGACGTCGTCCAATCATCGATTTAATATTACAGCATGATGATGTTAATATCAAAAATAATTCTAGAATTTCTTCTCTTTGTGTTGCTGCTGCCTGCAGAGATTTTAAAACTGTTAGTAGTTTAAGTAATTTTACAGCTCGAGTTAATAATATAAGTTGACGATGATGACGATGAGCTGAAATCATATATGCCTTTACATTTGGCAGCAAGAAATGGGAACAATGAAATAGTGGAAATCTTGTTAAAGGAAGGTGCAGATGTTGAAGTGCTGAATGAATAAGGATGATGAGACACCGCTTCATGATGCTATTAACAACGGACGCGTCGAAGTTGAGGTCAGGTCCAGGTCAGGTCAGGTCAAGTCAGGTCAGGTCAGGTCAGGTCAGGTCAGGTCAGGTCAGGTCAGGTCAGGTCAGGTCAGGTCAGGTCAGGTCAGTTCAGGTCAGGTCAGGTCAGGTCAGGTCAGGTCAGGTCAGGTCAGGTCAGGTCAGGTCAGGTCAGGTCAGGTCAGGTCAGGTCAGGTCATGTCAGGTCAGGTCAGGTCAGGTTAGGTTAGGTGATCGGCGCGCCTGGTAGATTCCTTTATTGGTCTTAACGCAGACCTTCCGGGTCTCAGGAAAACAAAAATCGCTGATCCTGATTATCCTAGTTAGGATAACGGGTCAGAATGTTTAAAATATTGAATTGTCATCGGTCCTTAATAAGTATGCCAAATTTCGAGTTAATCCGACGTTTTGAAGGGGGTTAAAATCATGTTTAAAGATTCCGTTACATACTCACATACTAACATACCAACATACCAACATACATACGTCTGAAGCTAATAAAAGCGTATTAAAAAACACAATAAAAACGCATAAATTAAATCGTATCTTAGTAATCAATTCCAAAGTCAATAAAAACTATAAAAACCGCGAAACGTGTAAAATAACTAAACAAACCGTACCAATATCTTACAAAATGCAAGTGGATTAACGCGGTTGTAATTTTACGGTTAGCTCAATCAGATGACGCCTGCGCGCGCGCCGCAACGCGGAAATCAATTGCGACTCGTATCATCTCTATCGAAACCCCCGGGCGTCACGCTTCGCGAAGCGGGATTAACTCGCTATAACGCTTCGTTTATTTACAAAACTTAGGTTCAAAGTTCAATTAATTATAAATACTCATTTTTTGTGTAAATGCATTGCTAACCGAGTTACTAGTACAAATAATTTGTCTGCTAAGTGAGTGAAGGTGAAATCAATTGCGACTAGTATCATCTCTATCGAAATCCCCGGGCGTCACGCTTGGCGAAGCGGGATTAACTCGCTCAAAAGCTTCGTTTATTTACAAAACTTGGGTTCAAAGTTAAATTAGTTATAAATATTTTTTTTGCGTAATTACAATACCCGTGTTACAAGTACGAATAATTTATTTTTGTTGTGTAGTTGAAAATTAAATCAATTGCTACTCTATCTACTCTATCAAAAACTCCGCGAGTGACGCGTCGCGAAGGGGGATTAACTCGTTCATATGCTTCGTTTATTTACATAAATCGGCAAAGTTATTTTATTATCGCGTGATTGAAATTTATACATGAGTAAATTAATGGAGACAAGTCACAGAGCATTTTCTTTTAGCCTCCGCGCGTGGACGCGCAAAAGCTGTCTTATTTAAAATCGCACGAGACCGCAGCTTCATACGGTTCCATAGTCGCCGCGATAAAGGAGGCGCCTACCAACTAACTGGATGCAATTGCACGTCAGACGGAGAAGATAGATACCTATAAGAAACATTTTCATATTTTTACGAGTATTACGGTTCCGCATCCGCGACGGAGACGGAATAAAAACACTTCGTTCTCACCATTACATGTACAAATAATTTATTTCTGTTAAGTAAGTGAAGGTGAAATCAATTGGCACTCGTATCTTCTCTATCGCGAACCCTCAGGCGTCATGCTTCGTGAAGCGAGATTAACTTGCTCAAACCTTTAAAGAACACTCTACGGGAGTTTCAAGTTTCATAGATTATTTTAAAACTTATTTCTTAAGTATTTACAATACAATACAATACAATACAATACAATACAATACAATACAATACTCTTTATTGTACACCAGATTTATAGTAACAAACAAAAATACACAGTACTTATAATGTCTTTAAACGCGAACTTGCAAGATGTGGAATGAATTTCCTCTTGAGGAATACCTAGGGCGCAAAAAGGGTTCTCCTTCTTAGCCGGCGATTCATTGGTTTCTCCTCTGGTGTTATAAATGTACTAAAGTACTTACTACTAAAGGTTACTGTTTTCCGTCTGCCTCATAATTAAGGTATAAATATATTTATTAAAACTTTATTCCTGCTAAATGAGTTTATCTTAAATTAAAAGCCGCTTTAATCGTCTGTAGCACACGTCCGGATTATTTTATTAAGTCATAGTAAAATTATTAAAAATCTGTCATAAAGCTACTTTGTATTACGCAATCTTTCCACTCATAATTAACGCTTATGTAACTGTCTGAGAATAATTCACAATATTAACGTTTACTCCAATGTATGGACAATTTGTATACAATAGCACTCTAATAGTTATTATACTCCGCGTAAAATTGCTAGTCCGCTCTGAATATAGAAATGAATCGCGTGGCCTTAGCAAAGTGTATGACTACACCTGCTCGCAACAACTTCAGACCGGACTAGCAGTTTGGCGCTGACTATACCAAACGTTACATAACAACATTACATAAATAATCTAATATCACATGTATGTGTAATTGCTCAATGCTGATGAGTTTGCTTCTCAAGTATGTGTTAGTTACAGCCGATCTTCACTGGTACTTCCTTGTTCATAATAATAAACGTCATTGGAAATAATCGCACGAACGCTAATTGAGGCATTATAGAATCATTGATTCTTATATCTTCCGGGAGTATCTCGTTACTATAAAAATACATTGTTGCAAGGATTATGTGTATATCATTATGTGTTGTTGTCATATATTTTGAACTCTCTGAGGATCGACTCCGGCGGCACCATTTCTACAATTACGAGTATTTCTACCTAATAACAGCAGTAAAGAGTTGCCGTGTTCTGGTGTGGTACGAAAGACATACTTTTCCGTCGCGTTCCAGGTTAGTCCTCAGGAGTAGTGGCGTATCTGGGGCCGACCTCAGGTAGGAGTCTAATCTTATCTAGGGTTGATTGCCGATGTCCATGGACGGCAAGAGCCACTTATCATCAGATGGACTCCATGCTCGTCTGCTACTCCTATATTATAAAAAAATGACTTTAAGATGTTTGTTCTGAAGATATTAATGACCAATTACTCGGAAGGCAGTGCTGAGTCCGCAATGGCTATAATAAAGGCTATAAACGTCACAATGTTTGGCGTCCCATGGCGCGCAGGGAAGATCTGTTAACGAGAACACGTCCTAGTGCTGCGGCAAAGAGTAGTCATATAACAGATAACGCACTTTAAAGATAACTTTAAAGGAGGCGGAACTCTATGGGTTAAAACAACAATGTTTAACGTTGAGGCATATGTTATAATTTAATTTAGTTTTTCCTAACGCACCCTGCGTTAGGAAAAACTTTCGTATCTGAGGGGTTCTAATACTTCTAACATAGTCTTCAAGGGTAGCAACGCATCTGTGGTCGAGCTTAGAGAAGGCTCTAGTTCTAATTATCTAGAGTTGATTTTAGAGTAATCTCTAGCGGCTTAAGGGGGGGGAAGGGTCGGTCCACCCCGGGCTTCCAAACACAGTTCCTAAAACAGGTCGTCAGAACCAAACAATCTATGAAATGTGTATCACTCAGCGAAAAAAAGGTCACCTAATCACAGGCCAATTTTTCTATGACACATTAATCATTTTGTAAAATCAAATTTTGGGGGCTTCTATTCAACTTTCCGCCCCGGGCCTCCGACCACCTTAGTCCGCCAATGATAGTAATTAAAAAAATGTTTATATACTAAAAATCCATAATTTTCTCATCGCTCCTCGCTAGGGACTTTCCTGTATTGTAGATGCCATTAATACATTCAAATATACGGATCAGAAGAAATATCTAAATTAACCACTTAATTACCTATCGGACCGGGGATCGAACCCGGAACCCAATCAGACTGTAAAAGTACTTGTCCGCCACGCGGTTCAAACTTTAATGCCTACTTACTAGCCATACACCTGATCTATGACCGCAGGGCGATGACAGGCGCGCGCGCAGGTCGGGTCGTCGACCGGCCCGTTACGTTACGTAACAACGTAGAGCCCGTAGCTGTAACCTTCGTTAGCTACCCCGTAGCGGTGGTACAAAAACTGTTCTCACGCTTTTTTGAAAGCTTTCTTGAGGTCAGTTCCGTTTGGTATTTAACTGTACAATTGGAGTGTAATTGTAACGTATTGTATTGTAATGTAATTGTAATTGTAACGTTTAAGTATTATGCATTATTGATATAAAATCGTTTAATTGTGACATTACATATATTGATATAACATTATTCTCGTTTTATAATAATAATAATAATAATTATTATTTTGATATCTTATTCAGTGTTAACTTTATCTATGCGATTAACACAACTTACTTTTAGTTTTGTTGTTTGTTATCTCAAATTAAAAACCGTACTTATAATTTTATATACTTGAAGCTTACGAATAAAACAATTCTTTATAATAAGATAACAATACTAACTTACAATTACAAAAATAAATAAAAACAACTAACAAAAACGGGTTAAAACATTTGAAATACATGTAATTGGTAATTATCGCATTACAGTGTACTCATAATGTGATAAGCTTGTATCACGAACAAATGCACAGCGTAATGCCGGGTGCAGACATGAAAGATGTTTTACACTAATTGCTATGACTTATTACACTCTTTGTTACTCCTTACTGCTAAGACGCATGTTACATTGTAAGCGATAAAGCGATTGACGAGATGCGATATTTTTAAACTTACATAAACATCATTACATATGCAGCATACGCCGTAAACTAAAAATATTTTTTAAATACAGTCAAACTCAATTAAGATTTATAGGTCCTTTAATGCGAAATAAAGTAATTTTATTTATAAAATTATTTAAAATACTGGTTAGTCGTTCTATTTACATGAATATTTAAGAAAAATAACAATCAAGCAGAAAACGATTAATAGACAAATAATAATACGCATTAGACCAATAAAATTCTTGATAAATATAGTATCTATCAAAATATGGAAATGCACATAAAATTTGTCACTGGCGATAAAAAATATATTGACTACCATGAACATCGATGAACTAGGGTGGACATATCATTGTAAAAATACTTATCATTAGTATATTACGCAAAACATAACGCTTCACATCTCTCGCTTACCTCGCTTCTCTCTCATCGCCTGCAGACGTGCAAGTGGCTTAAGCTGGCTTAATTAACGGCATTAATGTGTAGCGTTTGATACCATCTAATCTTATTTAAGTTAAGTGTTTATGTTAATATTTCGCTAAATTACTTCAATTAGCATTTGTTTAATACTTGAAGGCTGTGCGTTTGTTGATTCTAATCCAGCATGATGTAGTTATTTAATCAGTATTTTTAAACACGAAGTGCCATGTTCTAAAGTTCATACTGACACATTTCACGCGAGTGTAAAAGTAAATAGAGTCTAATAAATACGCCAAGTGCGAGCCGAACTCGCATAGGGACGGTTCCGTATTACCATTTTTTATATTTTTAGTGTTTGTGATTTTTTATTATGGCAGATATAGAAGTAAATGTATTGTGAAAATTAAACTGCCTCCCTCTTACTGTTTAATGGTTAGTAAAAAAATCAAATTTAATATATGGGAACCCACTTTTATTTCTATATTATTTATCGATATAGTGGCCACAGCAATACACGTATAAAATTTCAATCTATTACTATTCAAGAAATAGAGCCCTGTGACAGAGTAACAGACGGTTCGATAGGGGATAGAAATAGGATTCCGTTTGTACGTTGGGTACGGAACCCTTAAAAAGGAAACAATGTTGTCACCGATCTGGTCTGCCATTTTGAAGGGAGCCCCGGATAGAACTAGAGATCTACCTGAGGTCACCCATAGATATTTGAGGACTACGTTATCCTCTCCCTTATAACGTCATTTAAATTAAAACAGAAGTGCTTAGCACTTTCCACCTTTCTTATCGATTTAAAATACCTCATCAAGTATGTTTTAATGGTCTTAAATGAAACCGTGGGTATTTAAGCTATTATGAAGGTTATATTAAACTGCACACCGGAAAAGATTTTAAAATATTCTTAAGGTGGTGTATAAGCTCTTTACCCTCTTTCGGTGAGTACCGAGGAGTAAATCGGATTTGCTCACCTCTTATCACACCCTGGTTTCTGTATTGAAAACATATTAAAGCAGCGAGTATTATATTTGAATTGAAATTTAATTCTATTCCGCTTAATACATTTTTGAAACAAATTGATAAATGGTTCTTCTTTATTTTCTTTTTTGGATTGTGAATCGATCGTTTTGTATTTTTTGTTTGTAAATTATTTCATACTAAAGTAATTAAAGTAAATCAATGTAACAAATGCATTTGTTAACTTTTACCTTAATACATTTCTTGTGTTGTGGGTTAGACGGACACAGATGACAAAATGGACACACCACTATAACAGGAAATAGATTTATGCTTTACATATCTCCTTAGTAAAATTAAACAAACCTTTTATATGTATTGTATCAGGCTGCAAGCAAGATGTAACTGTAAACCAATTGTTTTTAGAGTACCTACTCAGGGTGAGAGAGGTTTAGGACATGGTCTACCTAGCTGGGCAAGTGCGGATTGCTAGGCTGAACGCATCTTTGAGCCCATTTTTTGGAACTCTAGGCGTACTGCGTAAAATATCCTTAGGAACACTAAGGATATTTTTCTATGACGTATAAGCAATTGATAAATTGATACTTATTATGTAACGGGTACTCACGATATGCGTTTTTTATTGCGGATATTTCGAACCAGCTGCATGGATCGTAGTCACAGCGAAACTAGGTTGAGGGGAGAAACCGTTGACAAGTACTAGTGGTAGATTTATCTATCTACCCTTCACACAACACTAACAATATCCTTACGCACCGTTCTTTGCAGCTTTTAGTCTTAAATCAAATATGATAAATTGATTTCTAAAACCTTCATAACTTTTAACATAGATGCGTGCCCGAAGTTCGATCCTCAGACCTCCTGATTGAAAAAATCAGCCTCTAACCACTACGCTGTATCAATAGAGTATTCTTAAAACAATATCATATATAAATTATTAAGCAAATTATTTTCCCACTTAAGGATCTCAACAGAATAATACTCTATCGATTCCTAAGTGTCCACGTAGATGCACAAGATGTGTCCGGCGAGGGAGATCACCCCCGTCTTGCACCCTTCACTAGCACCCTATGCGGTGTCCTTTACGAGTAATGTGTCTGCTATTCATGATTTGTTATAGCGTAGACGAGAGAAATTTTGATTAATCTTTATTTGGAAATCGAACTATGAACTGAGTGGAAGTGTATTTATCTTATAAGTACTTTAATTGAGTTCATAATAAGTAAGTTGTTATGTTTGCTTCTTCGTAATATTGTATAGATAGATCTCATAACGGTTTTTATTCGATGCAAATTGAATATATTAATGTTTTATTTACCATCTAAAGGTAGCAACTAAGTCACTCCCGCCCATGTCCGTCTCCAACCAAGTCCATATAAGACAGCGATTCTACCTGAACCTGATCACAGATGCATTGCTACTTCAGAGGACTAAGCTAAGGATATATAACAAATGGTATGTAAAAAAGCTTACTATATATAAATACTCTATAAGCTGAGTGATAATATGACCGATAAAACTGTGTGGTCTGAAGTAGCCCCAGCTCCACATGTACCATTAGATTAAGAGCCATTGTTCATACAATACACATTCATTTTTTAAAAGATATGTGTTATGTAGTTTCTTTCGCCGCTTCTTCTCCATAACGAAACACCTTGTGAAGTGGTGTCAGTTGTAATGACTTTCAAAAAGTGCTCTGTAAAGAACCTATTTTGAATAAAAAAATGATTTGATTTGATTTGATTTAGGACGGCCGCGTAAGTCAAGCGGCATCCACACCTTTCCACCGCAGCAACTCCGTTCTACTACCTTTATTTACTAATTGAGCGGGTGGTGATTCGATCATCCTACCAAAATTGATCACAAATGTCATGTTACTTTGTAGACTCAGTTGGAATAATTTGTGTTAGTATATAAATTATGTATGGAGAAATGCTACTTCGTAAGTCTCACTACGAAGCTTGTATATATGCAAAATATTTAGAAATCTTCGATATTGTTATTCAAAATAGATCGTTATCTCTATTCGAATAATCGGAGTTTACCACAAATACCTTTAGACCAGTAAAAAACTTTTATACCAAGCATTACACAGTATTTGGAGAACTCTTTGTCTCTAAAAGACATCGGTGCGTAGCGTCACTAAACAAAGCTTTTTACAAATTGCTGAGTAATTACAGCAAAATCACCAAAGTTTCGGCAGTTACACTCGAGGTGAGGTATTAACACGCAAATGGGTTAAATTACAACCGTTGATAGTACCCAAATGTGTATTATAGCGGTATAAATCATGCAGCGAGCGAAACATTAATCATATTATCCCTTTTATTAAGACGCGCGGACCAGCCAACTCAAACTATTATGGGGATCAATATCGAACACAATGGGATTGTAAAGGGGGCTCATATTTTTATTCACAAAACCTAACTCTTCCGTCCCTTCGTAAACTGTATTGTACGTTGTTTTTACTTCGCTATAAGAACGAATATTGTCCGACAGGATATTTGTTGTTCACGTCTAGAGGAAATGTCTATTCGCAAACAATTCGACTGGATTTTATTGTGTGTGCATAAAGTTGAATTTGCGTTACTCGGCTGGGATGAAAGCTTTTAAATCATCTAGTTGTGTATATTGATTGAAGTGACTCCCGTTAGGTTTTTACATAATATCTATCCTTGGAGGGTGAGGTACATGCACACACATACATTTATAGACGTTATTGTGTGATTTTTAGAGGGCACTTACACTTAGGGTGCATATTGTCAACTTTAAGCGACGTTTGGACATTTGAGAGCGCCGCTGTATTGTATATTGGCAAGTTTACGACCTTCTTAAGTATTCTATTTTGAGAAAATTCGAGTACACACATAAGAGCAGGCATAATCAGACGAGTATTTCACGAGAATTACTATATTTTAAATTTGCACAATATGGAGTATGTAGATTAAAATGACCACCTATGGTGCAAACAAAAGTTTTCTAAATGAGAAAACCTGTACTTATGTAACTCTTATTTTGAATATATGATAAGTATTAAATGCATAAGTTAGGAAGTTATTTTACACATCGCTGTTTTTATTAAAATCTACAAAAACATTATGCAAAATAGTAACAAATTGCCGCCGTTATTACGTAAAGTATCGGATTTCTTTCTTTACGTAAGTATAATAATTCAGAAACCTTTTGTGGGCCATCCCAGGTAACGTTATCTGAAAGGGGAACAGGAAAAAGCAGGAAAATATCGACAACGCGGTCGCATAGCGTTGGATTAGGGCGTGGGTATGTACCTGAAAACTTCCTTGTTATTGAAAGGTAATATAAAGGTAACATGAGCGACAGTACACTAAGTGCGTCGTCGAGTGTCACTGCCTCTTGTCAGCCGCCTGTCGTCAGCGATTCTAATTGGTAGTGGATCGCACCATCGCTGCCTGTCGCAGGCCTTCGCTGCCTGTCTAGACTTTCGTCATTCGTCGATCTCACCGTCGCCACCTGTCGATATCCCCGTCGCCGCCTATCATCGGCCGTCACAGCCTGTCGTCAGTGACTCTCGTCGGCCACCGAGCGTAGCGTCGCCGCCAGTCGCTAACATAACTTGTCGGAGTGATCAATCGTCAGTCTGATGACAATCGTCAGTCTGGCGCCTGTGGTCCCTAGAATCTTATGGAACATAGATGCAATAACTATTTTCAGGCAGCAATCCTGCACTATTTCTTGGCATTTTGGTAACTCTATCCTTTCTCTTTCTAGTATAAAAATATTCTATGAAATAATATGCGTACATATTTGAATCACACATTAACATACAGCAACGGATTTTGTTCAGAAATTTTAGACTAACAAACACTTTGCTAGGAAAATCTTCCTAAATCATTCCATTGTGTAAAGATTTCTGTAGAAACTCTCTGAAGAAGGAAAACGCTCAAAGAGGTCACGTTACAGAGGATTGTCGAACGCTCCTCATATTGCCCCTTTATTTATTACAGCGAAGATTGAAAGGGGACGTTAGGACGGATGATTGTGACGAGCCCTCCACATCACGTATGCTTATTTGCACTATAGCTATTAGTATGGCTAGTATATGGCTAAGCTATGCGGATAATGAAAGTTGTACAGTTATAGGCAAATATAGGTATCTATTGTTTAATGTTTGTATGTAAATGCCGCTGCTATGTACTAATATACTTACACTGTGGAGGCTTGCTTATGCTGGTTTACTTACATAAAAGGCGAGCTTAGTCCTCGGTAGTAACAATCCTTATTATTTATGGATTATGGATTATTTATGGATTTGATCACAGATATTCATGGGCAGCAGTAACCACTTACCACTAGTTAGAATAAAAACTGGTATCTTATATAAAAAAAAATACTTTTGAAGGTGGTAGAACCCTTCGTGGTTATATTCCGTATCCACTGCCATACTTGTTCCTGCCTCATAACAGCAGTGGTCACCGCTGCTTTGTTTGGTGCGTGTGGTAAATGAGAGACTGTTATGAGGCGTTCCAACTTATTTCTCAAAGAAGTATAGGTCTCTACGTATCTGTCCACTTCATATAGGACTTCAATCTTATCCGAAATTGATTAAAAATGTCCAAGGGGCGCAGTGATTTACCATGTGTACTGCGTACTCATATTTTACTAAACGAATCCCTAACCATTATCAGAGCCCTAACAAAGCTTTGTAAGCTCAAACAAAACAATAGGCTTGCACCTGTTAATCCGTTCCATCTGCAAAATCAATACAGTTGCAAACATTTTACCTTTCCATAAAACCGGTGCACATCTCCAAATTTATGTAACAGGGGTGGCCCCCCATAAAGTTCAGATGTGCAATAACGACTCGGCCAGTTTAAACCGCCGATATTTGGCTAATGTTTCACCAACAACGAGTAACGAGAAACGAAGTGTGAATTTTACAAACGAGAAAATTTAGTGCTAACGCAAAATCGTCTGAAGTTGATCGTCGTTGATCGAAGAAAAGGGTATTTTTTTAGTTTGGTGGATAGTTGAAAATCTCCATTTTAGAAATATAGAAAACTAAAAAATATATTCCTAGTTTTTTCCTTGAGTAATAGCAACATAAGAATAATTAAAAAGGCGTAGTTGCTGCTAACTTTACCACAGATTTTTTTCTGCACACTGTATAAATTTTAACTATAATGACGTGAATAGTCAAGTATACGGAATTTTCGAAAATAATTAAAATAAATAACATATATTAATTTGAGAGTTAATAGCTTTGTCAACCACCATCAAACAAATACCTAAGTCACCAATATTACCTCCGACTATGAAATATTGGTGTATTACATACCTATATGATATACAGACATACAGTGTAACTTCCTACTGGTAAAGGAAGGATAGTAAAGTTTTTATTAGTGACAAGCAGGTAACTATCTTGTTTTGAGGTTAGAGCTCTTTGTGGGGGTGAAAAATGATTGTTTTAGGGTATTTGCAGGGGGAAATACCGTAAAACAAATAGTGTGTATAGTATATATCGCTATAATTATTTATTTATACCATTATTTATTTTCTAAGTCAAACAATCTGTATTACTAAACAAAGTCTGTTGTTGTTGTTGTGGTTGTTGATGATAATATTTTCATAAACATTGTTGTCAATTTCTAACCGATATATAAAATATGTTTTAATCATTTCGTTCCGTGACTTTTTTTAACTTAACCATAAATATTAACTTTTACTGTCCGTCGATTGCAAGTAACCAAAAAACCATAGCGAACGTTGACAAACAAAAGCAATTTCATTTCTCTCGGTTTCTATACAAAAAGTCCAATATCATACACTTCGCAAACTGTTGTCCTAATACGATTCACGGGAAACGGCTGGGGCGATGCAACTTCCATATTCCAATACAACATTCAAATAAAACGTACAAGTGATGGGTTCATAGATTAAATACAGAGGAGCCTGAACTTTGAAAGTTCGCTGAAACTGCAGTATAATAGTTTGGGGTAGTTTCGCTGCTATACTTGTTTTATGTAATACAAAAATTAAGTGAGCGCACTCTCCCTGACGTTAAGTGACCACTGTTATATCTGCGATGAATATATATAGTGATTGGGGAATAGACCTCTTAATACGGAATCGCTATTATTTCAAACTCAGAACCTTTTTTATTGTTTACGAGAGGGAAACCTTCAAAAGGTACCCGACGACGTGGGAGCGACGCCGGGTTATGTGGGATTTTTACCGCACTAAAACCGCCCGGTGGCCATCCTCAGCGCTTGTTGGAGAACTCCGGAATCTCCGAGGGAACACAACCGGAGTCCTCCAAACGCGATGCCTCGATCGGGCTCTGCCCTGGGGGGAGCACTTTTGGCTCCTCCCACACCATCTGGTATTTACGACGGTATGCGACCACACATACCGTCGTCCTTCCCGGAGTTGCTTGCTAGACGGTTCGAGTTCCCACTCTTGCCGCCCGCAACCCCAGAAACCCCCTTTTAGTCACTTCTTACGACAGGCAGGGGATACCGCAGCCCTATTCTATTCCCGGGACTACAGGGACAAAACTCAGAACCTGGTCAACCTTTTTGGATTATGGCATGTTGCTACTTCCAAAAAAGACAGGAGACCTGAAGTTATAGTCACTGATGGTAAATACTAAAACCTTACATAGGTAAGTTTAGTGTACTTTTTAAACTAATATATTATTTAACTAAATATTATCAATATATGTGGAATTTCAAAATAAGTCCAGAAGCTTAAACGTTATTGGAAAAACACACTTAAGGCGGCAAAATAGAGGTTGAACTATTGGATTCATCATCATCATCATCATCATCAACAACACATTACTGTCCCATTGCTGGGCACGGGTCTCCTCTCATAATGAGAAGGATTAGGCCATAGTATTGCCATACTATTGGATTATATAATGTTATAGTCTATTCGCACGTTGTTACTGGCAACAGTTCTTACTTGTATCATTATCGTCTTCAATCATAGAAAAATAACTGCCTTTTAAAATCAGATCTTCAAAACAATGTCACTTCTGCGCGCAAGGCATCATCATTCATCTTTGCCGTCGGAAGGTAACTGGATTAGCGTCGGGCGCAGTGCATATCGGTGCAATATATCGTTTCGATTGAGCTTTTGGTGTTCGCGGATACACCCTCCCCAACCCCCGGGGTGACGGTCACACTGAGATCTTTAGTTACATTCACTACTCTAGCTGTATTTGTTGTTTTAGGAACCGTCGACGCAAGTTTAGCTCCAAGTTCTCCATTTGCAAATATTTGCGCGGACCGGCTATCGATCCGCGATATCACCGATATCCGCTCTGTTACGAATGATATGTTGAGTTACTTATATCCAGTTTTAATACGGATTTTCGAGTTTATATTGTGTTGATTTTTTATTAGATTCAAGTAGCTAATGAGATTGCAGTAACATTTTTTTAAAGGCCTTAATACTTATTGTTAAAAAAAATAGGTTATCACTAGCGACCCGCGTCGCGCAGCAGTTACCATATCGGTCCAACACACAGTGAGTTCCAGGTTAAATCCCGGGCCAGACAGGTATCTAAATGAATTAGATTTCTATTCTGGATCTGGATGTTTGTGTATTTGTCTTTGTGTATACACGGCACTCATGACACTGGAAATATCCTATAGTTTTAAGTACAGAAAGCTTAAATTAACCAGAATAGACCCCTGAACATCATCCTTAAGTAACCCTAATAACAGCAGTGTTAGGCGCTGCTGTGTTCCGGTTTGAAGGGTGTGGTAAGGGAGACAGACTTTTGCGAGGCCTTCCAGCTTAGTCCTCAGGAGTAGCGGCGCATCTGTGGCCGATCTCAGGTAGGAATATCTAATCCTATTCGGGGGTTGATTACAGATGTCCATGGGCGGCAGTAGCCACTTACCATCAGGTGGACTGTATGCTCGTCTGCTACTCCTATATTATAAAAAAAAATCCCTGATAATCATAACGATAACTACAACTATAAATACATATTTGGATGTTGAACGAACCAAACCTATTTGATATAAACTCATTTCGATATTTCCTGGTGTGTATTATCGTAAATTGGGTCACATTATTGACTTTTGATCCTTCACTCGATATTAATTAATTAATACGCATGCAAACATAATCGTACCAATGTAATCAGACTAATAGCTTTGTATGTACTCGTAATGCGTAATCAATTTACTATTCCTATACACATTAAATAAAACATATATGTACTTACCGCAGTAAATTAAACATGATAGCCTAAGGCTGACCGCACATTGGCTGCGTCGCTTGTGCGATAGTTGTGTGGGCTTCCTTGTCGCTAAAACTACTGAGCAGTTGCTTAAGCCAGTGACTTGGACATCCAATATGTTGTTTAAGCGGTTGGCGAGCAATACATCTTACTTTTTATTTTAAAAAATCTGTCAAAAGTCGATTGTTTGCGCCTCTGTATATTTGTATATACGAGTATAAGCTATAGTTTATCTAGTCGCCATGAAAATATTAAATAGGAAAATCATCGAGGAGCTTTTCATCCTTATTAACATTTCATTAATGCAATAATACTTAGTTATCAAATCTAATTGTATTTAGTACGTTACAATATATCAAATTTAACCATAATAAGGCAAATAATTCATTTTTTAATGACTAAAAAGAAGGAATCCTAACAATTGCCCTACATTTTTAACAAAATACAGAGAGATTTTACATCAAGGCATAAACTTGTTATTATTCATTACACTGTACCTATAATATGCGTATACAAATACGACAAAAGCGTAGTAATGAGAGCTAATTAAAGTTTAAATCGTTAATTAATAAACGTTGGTTAACTCGCGATGCAGATAAACATCCAGTTAAAATTCTGATTTCAATAAATCAGCTTAAAAAGGCATATCCTTTAAAATCCTCAGTATAGGTTTAAACGTTTTCAGCTTATTTTGATAGCTCGGAACATTTTCAGCAATTATTTCGTGACATTGCGATGTTCGGCGCTGATAGGCGTTTTCGTATCGTTAAATATTATGTCATTGACTGTAACTGTAATAATAATCATTGAAATTAAAAGCATTTACTGGAAAAATGTGGTATTCATATACCACTATTTAAAATGTACGTTTCTAATGTAATAAAGTCCTGCGTTTCGGTGGAAGAGAACCTGTTCTATTTGGAGTTAGACACAGATGTCTATGGGCAGCGATGACCACTTGTCATAAGTTAGAATGCAAGCCCTTAAAAGCTCATAAAAATACACATATTATTCTGAAATAAATTTAAAGTTACATGCCATTTAGTAAAATAACATACATAAACAGTAGTGTTACGGGGCTAAGGTGAAAATAATGAACTTTGAAAAAAAAACCCCTATAGGAACTTTTTTTTTATATATGTACATGGCCTAACAAAATACTAGGCAAATGATGCCTGATGATTAATGAATTGTTGCCTGAATTGGCATTAAATCACAAAATAAAGGTAAATCTAAGAAAATGAGTTAATTTTAAACTAAAACCAATTATTATTATCCGACTTAGTTGTTTAAAGTAACTAAGGGCGCAATGGATAGTGAGCAGTCCGTCAATAAGTCTCGCCTCGGATCGGTCAGGGTTGGTAATTGACGGGGGTGAGGAGACTTGAGCCTAGGGTTGCCACTTGCGGTGCTTTTTAAAATTTATTTGTAAGTATTTTTTTTTTATTTTCATGATTTGAATGATACGTTTGGTTGTTTATTTGTGTTTAGTGGTAGATGAAGAATATTCATTTATGACCTAAATGTTCGCTGTTACCAAATATTATTTTAATGCATAAGGTATGCAGCTATTGGCTTAAGCAGATTTATAAAAAAATGTTTTTAAATAAAACATATAATTTAACAATACATTTTTATCAGATTTGGTGTATACGACATGATTTGTGTTTTTATGCGAATCCATTCGCACAAAAAAGCTAAGCAAATTTTTACATTTTTATAAAGATTTTGGTTTAAATTTTGGTTTATTTATGACAATTGATTTACATGCCATACAACTCATGGCATACCAGTTACCGGTAATTATAATTCAACTGAATATACGTAATGAAAGCCACATTTATGTTCAATTTATACCTGATTACTAAGTATATCAAAATCCTTAGGATCATTATAATTTTTATTATTATAACTTATTGAATTATCTCTACAACATAAAACAAAAACACAATTGATATTGTCTACAACTAGTAAATCAGCAACCCTGCACCAGAGCGTAGGGCAGTTACACAGCTCCTTCCCCTAAAACATTGTCATCTGAATTTGTGCGCGAAGTAAATAAGAGTCCTGGGGAGTCGGCTCTAATGGCGGCAGATTTATAGATTTTCCTCGATGTCCCGCCGTGCCGGATTAAATTACGTCCGCCGTATTGGCCGGAATATTAGTACCATTTGTTTGCCACTTCGGTTCAACTCGTTCTGTGAGTACAGTTACGGTTTAACTCGAAAACACCTTTGGTCGTAGACTTTTGTATAATGTAGAAGTAGCAGACGAGCATGCAGTCCACCTGATGGTAAGTGGCTACTACCGCCTATGGACATCTGTAATGAACCCCAGATAGGTTTAGATATTCCTACCTGTGGTTAGCCACGATGCGCCGCTACCCCTGAGGACTGGGCTGGAACACCTCGGAAAAATATGTCTCCCTTACCACACCCTTCAAACCAAAACACAGCAGCGCTTAAAACTGATGTTATTAGGCAGAAATAAGTGTGATATGATTTTGTTTTACCACGGACCATGTCGGACAAACCAATGTCTGTAGATTTAAGTGCACCATAATACATCAAATCATTATTTTGTCATAACATAACAGTTTCCTAAGAACGTCACTCTACTATAAACATGTATTTTATGTACAAACATGAAACATCCCTGATAAAATGCGGTCATCGTTACATAATTTAACAAATACCAAATAATCTTCTAAGTATGGTCATCTTGAACAAAAACGCTTGTTTGAAACCTCTCGCATTTTAATAACAGTTTTCTTCTGTTTTGTCCCCTCGGTCGCAACCCTTCTAGGGGGTGAACCACCCTTACCATCTGATTTTTAAAATCGCAGACGGGTTAAGTCGTGGGAGCAATGTAAAGCTCTCCACCCGTAACTTCGTAACTGTGATTATATTCATTATTACTTTTTATTTTTATTTAATCGTTAAAAATTAGTATAAAGTCTAAAATAATAAAAATGAAACACAGTGATAGATTGTAACGTAGATAAGACGGTGGTATAGATATTTGAGTATTAAGAAATAACTAAAAAAGGCTCTGCTATCAATAGAGTTAAACTAATATGAGGTTAAGAGGTAATATTGGAGATCATGGCTGTTTAATAAAGTATTTTACCGTATATTACCTTAACAATTTTGACCCACTTTTGTCTGTTATTGATAATCAATCTATACAAAGTTTTAGATTGACATTTGTCTATTTCTTCATAGGTAGATAGTGGATTAAAATTAGATAGATTGAATATTAAAAACGGGCATTCTTTGCAGCAATCATCCAGTTGCACGTACCATATCTATATGCATTTTGTATAGCAAATATCATGATAATTTAAATATTGAGAACATAAGTCTGATAATAAACGGATATTTAAGACCAAAAAGGTCCTAAACTTCATAACTTCACAGGGTTAATTCCTTACACGCCGAAGCGAACAGACTAAATAATCGATATGCCGTAGACTTTCCATAAAAGCCACCCTCCAACTCTTCAAGAGACAAATACTTGTATCACATCCCTTCATACGCTCGCGACTAATTTACATTTCTATCGCTACGTATAGTTATCAATACTCGTTGGTACAAAACTAGTGTTGTGTCTGCGACTTCGTTCATGACAGTTATTTTTCATGTTTAAATATACCTAGACGAGTTATGATACGAATATAACTAGATATAGACGAGATAGATGAATAAAGACGAGTTATGATACGAATAGTTTAACTAATTATTTCTAATAATGCCATTAGACATAGTGTAGTTCGAATATAGAGGCGACAAGTTAAGGGCCTTTTCAAACTAATCGCGCGACTGCACAAGTGTCCACGCGACTAAATTGAAAGCGCGTATGGTTTGAAGGTTTGGTGTGACACATTTACGTGAGAAGTCCCAGCTTCGGCCTCAGGAGGCAATAACGCAAAATTTATTAAATTATAACTCGTTACATTTTGAACTAGGTATATTTTTCAATCTTTAAAAGTAAACGGACAAACCTTTTTCAAAACTTTATAGTATAGATAGGGGAGAGACCCTTGCGCATTTTTCGCTTCGAATATCCGATCAAAGCCGTGTAAATTTTTATTTTGTCTGCGTCCAAAAATGTTTATATTTACAGAAATTTTACCACTTCACCTTACCGTACAGTGAGTATGCCATAACTCTGTCGAGGAAGGCAATTTTTTTTATAAAAATACGAGTAGAACCGATTTCAGTATTTCTATAAAGTGAAAAATAATCGCTAGTTTAAAAATAACATGAAGAAGACGTTTATGAAGATATAAAAGAAACAAACAAATTTAAAAATAATACAAAAGGCGGTCTTATCGCTAAAAAGTGACTTCTTCCAGACAACCTTACAGAGTGAAATTAAAAGTAATAGATAGTAAGAGAATAGTAAATGAAAAGGTTTACAAATTAGCCAAAGATAGCATAGAATATTATTAGGAGAAAGACGGTGAACATTTTGAAGATACATAGTACAGAGAACGCATTACGACTACGACGTATGTAGGTACCTTATTTTTTTCTCGAGGGGGAAACCTTCAAAAGGTATCCGACAACGTGGGGGCGACGCCGGGTTATGTGGGATTTTAAACCCCCAGTGGTCGTTGGAGAACTCCGGGATCTCCGACGGAACACAACTGGAGTCCTCTAAGCGCGATGGCCCGATCGGGCTCTGCCCTGGGGGAGCGTTCGCTTCTCCCACATCTGGTGATTACGAAGGTATGCGACCACACATACCGCCGTCCTTCGCGGGGTAGCTTACTGGACGGTTCGAGCTCCCACTCTTGCCGCCCACAACCCCGGAAGCCCCCTTTTAGTCGTCTCTTACGACAGGCAGGGGATACCGTAGCCCTATTCTAGTCCCGGAACTACAGGGACAACAACGTATGTACCTACAATTAACATAAAGTATGTCGACAGTGAGTTCATTTAAACAGTAGATAGTCACACTATAGGAAAGACATTATATCCACAACAACCTTGCATTACTTTACATAAAGCGTTTGTCTACAGCAATGTAACAATACATGGAATATCCATGAATAAATGATGCATCTCGCGCTCACTTAAATATTGATTTTTAAACGTTAGGTCATCGGCGATGAAATATTCAGTTGAATTGACTGTTTGGATTGATTTTTATACGCAATTTGGTTACTGGTCACTTATATACATAATTGGATGAGGCTGGAGGTTAAGGCCTCTATCACGCTGCTCTAATGCCGATTGGTGGATAGAGATACGGGGTCACCAAGGCCACTGCCTTATTTAATGTTTTCAATCCACCTTGTTTTCAACCACCTTGAAGGTGGTAGAATTTTTTGTGGTTCGACTCCGGCGGCACCACCGCCACACTTATTTCTGCCTCATAACAGCAGTGTTGACCGCTGTTGTGTTCTCGTTGGAAGGGTGTGGTAAGGGAGACATACTTTTCCGAGGCGTACAAGGTTAGTCCTCAGGGGTAGCAGCGCATCTGTGGCCGACCTTATGTAGGAATATCTAACCCTATGTGAGGTTAACAACCGGCATCTATGGGTAGGCATGCCATCCGAAGCACGGGAAACTCATATTACCTAAATTCATACCCTAGGTCTTATAAAGGAGAGAAAGATACGAGACTCTCTAAAGCCAATTCTGAGGGGTAGCAATGTAGCTTCATGTAAACTTTATTTTTGGAAAAGCAAATGTCATGGTGAAGTCAGTTTAATTCCTAAGACGCCTTATAATAACATGTTTTTGTTTGTAAATGCATGTGAGGTCAAAATAAAACGACGCCGTATATGAACGGTTTTCCCAGAAACTTAAATACGGTTTTCCCTATTCCAGTAATTACCTCCCTTAATCTTGAAAACAAAGCAATGCGTGCGCTCGCAAGCGAAAGAAATAGGAAAAATTGTATTACGAAAATTACCTAGGGTTAAAACTGCTAAGGGAATTTAACATACGAGCCCCAGCCCGAGCGACTGTTCCTCGTTTACAGTTGCCGACTGTCGTTAGCAATCGCTAACAATGGACGACGACGATCGGCGGCAGTCGCCAGCTGTCTTTGAAGACAGGCCGTAACAGTCTGTGATGGTCCGCGATATTCATCGGTTCCAAAATCCTGTCGTCAGCAATCGAAAACAAATCACGATCACCGTTTTACGATCATGTTTTGTCCTTGATTTCTGACGTCAGCTTACAAAAGTCCGTGAACTTCGCTGTCTGTCGTCAGCAAGCATCGCCCACTGTCGTTAGCGACTGCTTGCGATAGACGTCGAGTTTCGTCAGCGCGGACCGTCGCATTTATTAGCACGTATGTTACCTCCCTTACACATTTCTCTACACTAATTAGTATTTTTCGTATGGCATTTCTCGAAATTCCTAGAATTTTTCCTTTTGTTACGCTTTCATAGTGGTCTTGAACTAAAAAGCAAGGCCGCATATTTGATAAAGAAACTATTGAATGCTAAAGTTCAACCCTTGCCTAATACGAGTATATAATGGAGATCGTGGGTAAACCATGAAAGAAATCGACTTTATTCGAAAATATTCTAGTATAATATTAACTCTAATAAAATTTCGAGCGTTCTATGTATAAGCAAATTGCTAATCTACTACTAATTAGTTCGGACATGAATAAGTGTTATTTTAAGAAATATTGCTGAATTCCATATCATTTACTTTACTTGAAATTTACAGTGGACAGCGTACTGTAGTATGCTCCAAGTATTTTTTTTTTTATAATATAAGGGTAGCAGACGAACATGCAATCCACCTGATGGTAAGTGGCTACTGCCGCCCATGGACATATGTAATCAACCCCAGATAGGATTAGATATTCCTACCTGAGGTCGGCCACAGATGCGCCGCTACCCCTGAGGACTAAGCTGGAACGCCGCGGAAAAGTCTGTCTCCCTTACCACACCCTTCAAACCAGAACACAGCAGCGCCTAACACTGCTGTTACGAGGCAGAAATAGGTGTGGCGGTGGTGCCGCCGGAGTCGAACCACAAAGGGTTCTACCACCTTGTATTACGTAAATGCAGCAAGATAGAGATATATAATGTTCATCACATATGCATGGGCTACGGTGAAGAAGACCTCTTATGTCATCAAAATATTATCGTCCCACTGCTGGACATAGGTTTCCTCACAGAGTGAGATGGGGTTAGATTATAGTCCATGCTGGCCTAGTGCGAATTGGTAGACTATACTTTAAGAGCTATTTTTAGGTTTTTTCACATTTCTTGTTGACGTATTTCGTTGCCGTTTAGCAAGTAATAATTAATTTCTGAAAAATCAGATGTGCGTATCTAGTATTCGAACCTCGGACCCCTCGATTGCCAACCCGAGATTCAACCACTACGCTACTTCAACTTTACGGGACAATATTCGATACATTCCATCAAACTTAAATACAAGTCGAGGTGAGCTCATAAATCAAAACGAAGGCATCGGTTCCCAATCTTGTCGCTATTACGCCGAGGTACAGACACATTAATCATTTACAATTACGTTAAACGGCAAAGGATCCAACAGGGCAGACTCCGCCGCATTGTGAATAGGTACTCAACTGACAGTGGACAAATAACAAAACTGGGTTAATCTTTTACCTCCCGTCGCGCCCGAGGGTAGGAGTAACACCCTCCTACCTCTCTTTCCTCCCCCCTGAAACTGAAAGGGACGGACTGCGTCGACCCGCTTCCGAAAGGCTGTAAACGGAGGAACCACTCGCCTCCCTTAGCCTCTATTAGCGGCGTATTGGGTCGATATTATATTGCATTTGCGTTTTTTTACCTCAGGAATTCTAAAAAGTTTGACCTAACACTGAAAATCTGAACCCTGTTGTATTCTAATGGAGTTGTTTTTTCAGTATGAAAGTGTGAAGCTGGATTTTTAGTATTATATTCATTTATTTGTGTCATCACGTCTGTCGAGAGATGAAAATGCCATGAAACTCTATCCCCGTCTCACTTATGACATAGGACAGAGAGGTTCCTATATTAGGTTCCAGTACGCTCAGCCATTATTTACTTTGTTTACCTGAAAAAGGTCCTAACGTTTCAAACTGAAATGGATTCGGATTAAATTTCTATTTCCGTTGTGACGTTTATGACGTGACTGCTAAGTATTATTAACGTAGAATTTTAAACAACGTATCGTGGAATTTCTTAAAAATATATTCGGGTGAAAAATCTGTAGACACTTATTACTGAATATTTCAAATGAAGTGTTGTACGTGAAAATCTTCAACTAGTAGGAATATACATGAACAGTAAACGTGTCATCCATGACTTATTACCAATTGGTAATAAGTTGTATACAAATATATGTTAAATGTCAATCAATCCGAGATGGTATCAATATGAGGCGAAATGAATAATTTCTACGAAAATCTTGATAATGTCCGCTTTAAAGACGTTATAAAAAATTTAATGTCATTGATTAGATTATTATACGTAATACGCAAATAAAAGCAATACATATACATATTAAAGCTGTACTTGTACTTAATTACAATTTTCATAACAATAATCAAACACTTAAAACAGTATCAGATTAAGTGTGCGTTAAAAAAAACAAAGGGTTTAAAATCTTCGTTCCGTCTAGACAATCGAAATTATCCGAGCAAAACGAATCGGATAATAAAAAGGTAAAATTCCACAAACGCTATCGGTTGGGCAGTATTGAAATATTATAATGCGGCTCAACCTATAATTTGATTAAATCGAGGCGCAAAAGAAAAGGAGTGGATCAAATGGGTCATTAGAATTCGGGTCGGTAATGATCGGACGCTTCAGTTTTGTTTGTTATATTAGAGTAACAACATTCAGGTTTTGGCCGGGTTTCTCATGATTGTGACTTACGTTTTTGTGGATTAAGCATTTTGGAAACTGGTTGTGGTTGTATTTTGGTCTTCTTCACGTTGAGTATCAACACAATGTTTACACGTTTTTGAATTAAATATATTTAAATTATTATGTTAAGTAGGAAAATCAAGAATATGAACTTTTCGTATATATAAACAGTGTAAGTGTAGTGTTGTTTGAATGTAATTTTGCAGTCACTTGATACCCTACTGCAATCATTTCCATATATAATAGGGATGATGGTGATCTCAGATGCGTTGAACCTGACTCTGATCCCTAAGATGTTCACCTTATATATAAGCCAGCCGCGATCAGCACCCTTCCACCGAAGAACTGCTAACAATAGAAGTTTGTGTGGTGGTGATACCTTCTAAGTGTACCCTGTATACTGGCTACAATCTTTCTATCACTCTCCTTCTCTACTACCTTCAGATCGACAATCTTCCAAATCATTTCAGAAAATATAATATTACTGTAAGCTACAAAAATACTGTCATCAAATTAGTTCCATTACTTATCGTAATATATTTGCCGCAATACGCATCTCGATTTTGTATAAAAGAAGAAAAACAAACACTTGGCACGGGATTACACGCTGCATTGGGGGAAGGAAGAGTTGCAACGGAAAATTTTAAGGCAATAAGTCGCTGTTGTTACCAAGACACTTCACGAAAAGGGGATCTTAGGAAACTTGGATTAAAACTATTTAATACGACATACTTAGTATTTTTCAAGGCCTCATAACCGCAGTATTCAGTGCTGTATTCTATGGCAAAGCAGAAATACGCGGCGTACGAACTTATTCCGCAGGGTACCAATGCATCCTTGGCAACTACAAAAGTCCATGGACAACCACTTACCATTACGAGTATGTGGACTGAATGCCCCTTTCTCACTTTAATAAAACTAACATTGAGATCTCATGACTATCGGGTTATGGGTTTAGCTAAAAATAAAAAGGCCTTAGTAAATACAAGCTGGGCAAAAATAAGCTGGACTAGAGAAAGTTAGGAGACTTCACAAACCTTTGAGGCCGTTGTGGGGACTAAATTTATAGTACATTCAGTTAAAATTAAAAATAACAACCATTTGATACATTGTCAAAAAAGATATTTCTGAACTACAACTCAAAGAGATTTTACTTCTACGAAACAGACGTATTTAATAACGTCAATCGTAAGAAAGGAAGAATGAACATAAAAGTAGAAAGACGTAGGACATACTACTGTAAACTTCTCAATGATTCAAAAGCATTCGTGAAGTTGCTTGATTTTATCTAAGTATGCTGGATTCTAATTGAAATTATGGCTTTACTTTCGTATTTATGCAACAAAATGTATGTTACAAATATCCATATATAAATAAATCCATATTATCAATCTCAAGAAATATATGTCCATAGAGAGATTGGATCTTTCACCATACAAGAGTAAGGAGAGAATATTACTAACGCTGGTGGTAGTGGCTAGATCAAATCAGCAGAGGACAGAGTGATGTGCCACACCGTATGAGAGGCCTAAATCCAGCAATGGAATGATGAAGGCTAATGTGATAATAACGATGATGATGAAATATTTCACGTTTTTAGCAGTTTTTCTGCAGTTGACGTAACTGATATTTTTCTATTTGAAACATAAAGAAAGGTATACAGGCTTGTGGATTCCGTGGCACACATGGTATACACACATAACAAGACCGAGTATTCCGTGCGCAGCTACGATATCATTGCTACAGTGTACAGTAGAAGCAATTTCAAGCGGAGACTGTTGGCATACGGCCAGTGGAAATAAGCTTGCTACGACACCCGAAGAGCACCAATACATGCAGCCTGTACGCCTTACCTACTTAATTTATGAATTCCTTTCGGAATCTGCGTACCACTTACTTCGACAAAAGGGAAAAATGCACGTAGCACGGAATACCTTTCAATCACTAGGATCAGTGATAGGACTACCTTCCAACCACGAAAGACCAAAGGATAGAACCCTACGAACCAATTAGTCCGACAAAAAGTAAATATGCAAGTCCACGTAATACAACCTAATAAAGAAGACCAAAGGACCAGAAATATGTAAATAGGTCATTACTTGGTATGATAAACAAAAAACTGAGCTGTTTTCATACTACTTTTAAGTTTTCTCAAAAGTCAAAATAAAAAAGATGAAACTCTTATAAGAGCACTCGTGTGTCTGTCTGTCTGTTCGTCCCTCACAGTATATTTAATCCAAGACTGCTGGCTGGTAACATATTTCTCGTATATGCATTTCTATGACCCAAACGGAGACGTATTAGTTTTATAAAAATACATTCAATTCACATTCTGCTGATCAACAGACAACTAGCCTTTAATATTAATAAAAGATTACGATTGATTTTACTAAAGTGCTGATTCCCATACAATTTGCAAGTTTATTCGTGAAAGCATGTGAACTGAGAGGTAAAAGCAATTTAAAGCAAAGTAAGCTGGCGACAAGCCAACGTCCAACGGGTCTTAGGTTACGACAATGCTAGGCATCGCAGATAAAAGTGCAAACTGTATCATCACATAAGTTCCTGAGTTCGTGTACACTGAGGGAGTAGTGAAATAGACTCCTAGGACGTTTTTCATAAGCCCGTCATTTTCGCGCTGAGACAAAACCGGAGAATTCATAACATATATAATTATAGCTTACTAATAGGATTTTGATTGCGTGTATATAGCGCTGATGACGCCATCTAGTTATATAATCGTAATACAAAATACTTCGAGATTGAACACTTTGAACAGCAAAATACCAGAACAAATTTACTTAATATCAAAATACCAAAAGTCATTTTTTTGACGTTTTAACATTTTTTTATCTGACGTTAGAAAGCTTGCAAGAATTTTGTATGAATCATCCAATTTATGTATTAATTAGCGGTGATATTTCTTCCCCGCCATCTCATGATGTAAGAAACCTTTAGTTTTATGAAAAAAAAAACCGGAAATACAAATTATGGTCATAAGTTTGAGTGAAATCAGAAGTAAAGGGAAATTTATAGGCGTGGTTTTGTATAACATCTATTTGACCAATATCGCCAGATTCGGAGTCTATTCGACTACTTCTTCAATGTACAATATGATATTAAAATCTGTATCTATGAAACTGGGTTTTACAAATTCTAATGACTAATATTACGTCTAAGGATTACATCATTTGAGTACATACGTTTAAATGTTCACGTCCACACAGTTGTTGCGCATTATTGACAATTATGTATGAGTAATTTTGTAGATATGCATATATTCTTGCAATATTACCCATTACGGACACATGAATATTTTATTTAGTAAATAGTCCTACTACTAAGTAACGCAAAGGTAACTGAAATTATTGATTTTTTATTAAAAATTATACCCAAAACTGAATGACAAGAAAGCACACATTACATTCAAACTTAGTCTCTATCTTGGCAACTTATTTATATGGGTTTTAGTTTAAAAAGTTGTTGTAAAACAGAGATAAAGAAAACATGATATTTGACAAAACATAACGTTTCTACTTAGTCATAAGGATACCGAGTTACGGATGTCCGTGATTTACTTTAGGACGTTTGAGGATGTTTGAGGATACTATATTACTATCATGTCACTTTCGTCGTCAACCCATTACTGTCCAACTGCTGGGCACGTGTCTCGGAATAAAAACGGTTAGGCCATAGTATACCGCGCTGACCAAGTGCGTATTGGTAGGCTTCTCATAACTTTGAATATTTTTTATTAATTAAATTCCGAGGTGGATCACATGCTCTTCAGTTACTTATGTCTCAGTTAGTTACAAGGACTATAATAGTAAGGATTAGCAAAATTAAAAAATAAATTATATTTACGCAAATGAACATTATGTAATTTTGTGACAAATGAAAATTAATTAACAGCCCTAATACATGCCGGGCAAAGAGTTTTGGTATGGCAAAATCAATTTGAGGCCGGAGTGTTGGCGGCTGGCCAGCTCTATACCGACCGCTGCATATACCAACAATGAACACTTAAACATCAATCACAGAATATTTACCTATAATTCGGAAATCCATATGCGGTCGCGAAATACAAAAGTTATGTAAATTGGCATCAGTTGGCTGCGCGGCTATTGTTAATGTATTTAATGGATACGATCGGAATTTCAACGTGAATGTATGAATATCACTTGCATTTTTATGTGTGATTACTGGCTATTACAAATGATTACCACGGCATAGATTACCAAAACTATAAACTGTGTGACACAGTCCAAGAATAACAATTACGTGATTATTTTTAGTTTTGAATCTCATAAATTCACCAAACCTAATGAGTGATCAGCCATTTTTGTTTTCTTATCCTCGTTTTAGAAATAATAAAAGATAACCGTTACTTTTGTAATGTCTTTAAGGCGACTAAAATTTGATGAATTGGCAATATTGAAATCTAAAAATGATCTAGTAAAGAGACAGTTTTGAAAATCTAAGAAATAGCTTCCATACCATAAAATTTCTCTATGTAATTTTGAAATTACCGATGCAAATTCAATAAGAGGACAAATATAACTCCCCTAAATGTTCATAAAACAAAAGTACAATTATAAAAAATGGCAATTGATGAGGAATTTCACTTTCCCGGAAGGCACGTCTGTCATTCGTTACCCAAATGTTGCGTGTCCGTGCGATATGCGCGTGCGCATCAGCTTCTACGGAAGCCGAAGGCGAGCGATTAATCTGCAAATTCATCGCAATTTCAAATTTAGAATCGATCAAAATTTAATGGTAATCGAGAAAGTTACGTGATAAACTGAATTATCTGCTATTTTAGAGTTATTTTGTATAAGTAAAAATGAACATTAAAAATAAGAATAATTGCAAAAATTAAAGAAACCGTGGGAGTGAAGGAAGTTTAAGTCAAAGCAACATTGCTTTTAGCTTGAAGAGTGTGGTACGCGGTAATTATTCAAACTCCGACTCCTACTCCATCCTAGATTCAATGCAGTGAATAGAAATTGTCAATTCATCAATCAGATAGATTGCATGCTCGAGTGGCGATCATTTTGTGGAAAAAACAGCACAGATCGCCCACCGACCTTTATATCATTGTCCCCGACCAGACGGTGTGATGAGCTGAAGAAGACGGCGGGAAACCGATGGAATCAGAATGGTGGCGGCGATTAGGAAAGGTCTATGTCCAGCAGTTGCCCTCAAAAGCCTGATGGATGGATGGAAGGACTACATATTCGTTTAGTCATTATGTAACGTTACGAATATTCACAGAATATAAATAGAAATCTCGTCATGATCACTTTATAACATGTAGGTACTGTCAAATGATTTCTTTGGAAAAATATGTACTTTTTAATTAACCTTTATTGTCCTTAACAGAAATGCTATTGACTTTTTACTACAAGAAGTGTATAGCCAAATATTTCTAAAAATACAAATAATATAAAGTTTCAGCAGGGTAAAAGCAATCTTATAACTTTTAATGTCTGAATTGTTGGATAGCTAATAATATCTAGACAGGACGCTTGCAGACAGACAATGTTCTACTAAATGCCACTTCGGAGTAACGTGTGCATTGGCTGATTAGTTTTCTGCAGTATTTTTAGTTTTAATATTAATGTTACTTGTAGAAGTTTTTTGTTTAGAGTATTTATAATTTAGTCGTCTTTGTTATTTGTTTCTTTCTCTATATTTATCTTTTATTTATAAAAAGCTTAAACAAAGTACTTCTTGTGTATGAATTTACTACATAGCATTTTTGTTTGTTCCTCTGGGAAAATATGTCATGTAAATAATTTATATGACCAAATGATATGATCTAAGATGATACAAAAAACAGAAAAGTTTTCTTAGGTTATATCAAGGAGATTTTAATATAATAGTCTTATTATATTATTAAATTTGATCTCATTGGTAATCCAATTTAGTTTAAAAGATTTTGTGGTTATAATGATAATATATAAGTACAAATATATAGGTGCATTCATACATACTACTTTTGATGTGTGAATTTTCTTTTTTATATTCAATTAAAACAAATATACATTTAAAAATAAAAAAAATGTTACTGATGTAAGTTTACACTGTTATGATCAATTTGAGCTGCTAACAGATAACCGGAACGTTCGTACAGCCGTATCATCGATACTTTCTGCGCATTTATAACCCGATATACATTGAGAACATCGATTGAAACCGTTTCGGAACTTTACGACTTTATTTCTGGCCAGCGTGTTTTCTTTGACTGCGTCAGTTAGCTTGGGACGGCGCATTCGGCGTGTATCGGATAAATATTAATAAAGCGGCCGGCCTCGTTTCTGGGAACTTGGGAAGATCTTATTATAACCGCAATAGCACCTATAATTAGCAGCATCCAAATTACTGCGTAGGTACGTTGCGCCAGATCGATGTTACGTGGCGGCTACTCGAATCGAATTTAGCGATTCGAATCGATATTAAACGGACCTTCCGTGCAATTTGCGTTATCCTTTTGTGGGTTCGTTTATATACCAATAAAATCAATTTTCTTAATGAATGCTGCTATAAATGGTTGTAAAGTTATGTCACTCATAAATGTTATGTCTGGATCCTTGGATCCAATATATGAAAATGTTTTCTTTGGGAACTTAGGGCCAATATACATTTATTTCTAAACTGTATCCTTAGAGTTCACTGCCTTTCAATGAAGCTCATCGAAATCGGTCCAGCTATTTCCAAGATTTTTTGAATGTAGCGGTATGCAGTCCACCCGGCAAGACAAGAGTCATACCTTAGATCAGTCACAGTTGCTACTTCTGAGGACTTAGGTGGAAAGCCGTAAAAAAGTCACATCCTTCAAATCACAGCAGCGCTTAACACTGTGAATATAAGGTAGATACACGAGTAAGCTATGTCTTTTAAGTCGAACCACGAAGTGTTTTACCATCTTCAATGACATTTGCATTTATAACAGACAAACTAATTAAATGGCATTCAATATTATTCCAAGAAGCACTTATAGAAAGAGATATACATTTTAATATTCAAACAGATGCTTAAATCATTTATACGTCTCTAAACCTATACGACAAACGATTCTCATCAAATTTTTGCACTTTATCCTTAAGTCATCCCAAAGTGATGAAGCCAAAAACAAAAGAATGAGTCAGAGAAGGCAACGACCGGCGCACCAGGGTGATCTTTCGAAATTCCCGAATAATTGTCGACGCGTAAGGTGGCGACGAAAATAACACACGAGACGACCCGAGTCGTTCCCCCTCAAACAAATTAATTTTATTTATATATATTGATGAATTTACCTACTTGGTTGTAGCTCGCTTACGGATATGTTTACGCAACCACAGTACTTGGAACTAGGCCAGAATAGATCCTTTATAAAACTCTATTAAAGTACATTATTGGACTGAGTATTCTTGTTTGGTTACGCTTATTACGTATAAAGCTTACTATTTTAGCCGTATTTTGAAGTTGGTAAATATCATACTATTGTTTGTTTAGAAAAGTTATGTGAATTCGTATTAATATTAAAGATTTATCGTTAAGAATTATATTGTCATTTATAAGCTTTTATCTACAATTGTACATTATTTTTATATAATAGTCTGCCATCTATGATCATCTATAATGAAGCCCAAGTAGCATAGGAAAGATATCCTCAGATACTTTCCTTTTTTTTTTCTTTTTTTTTTTGTTCACGAGGGGGAAACCTTCAAAAGGTAAGGTAAAGGTACCTTTTGAAGGTTTCCCCACACCACATAACGATTACACCACCACACCACACCACACCACATAACGGTATCCCACATAACGATTTTTACCGCACTAAAACCCGGTGGCCGTCCTCAGCGCTGCGTAGAGGGCTCCGGGATCTCCAAAGGAACGCAACCGGAGTCCTCTTAGCGCGTTGCCCCGTCGGGCTCTGCCCAGGTGAGCTTGACGCTCGCCACTTTCCTAGAGACTAATTTGGAATACCTCCTGTAAGTATCACCTTACCATACTCTTCAAGACAAAACACGGCAAGGCCCTACCGTGTTGGGCGAAAGAAATAGGTATGAAGGTTGTGCCGAGGGAAGAAGAATTCCGATGAGTTTATCTACCCTTAAAACCATCGAGTATCTACAATGAACTCATAATTTACTTCAATACTAAGTCGCTTCAATAACCGTCTAGTAATTTTAGCGTGACGCGAGAGCAGACGCAACCCCTTTCTCGACCCCTTTATGATTGTACTAATAGAAAATAGACAAATATATAGAAGAACAGAATAGATAGAAATTTAAATTTTCTAATAATGAAAGCATTACTGGTAAATGATTAGTATTTTCTTTAATGTGTACATTAAAATTGGTTCAGCTGTAATGCAGACAAGTGTTTTAAACTAATGAAAAATCTATTTTTTTTCTAACTTTTCGTTGCCTAACCTTAATCGGACCATGTTGCAAATTGTTCCTTCTAGTATGTCCTAATACTAGATAAGTAAGGCAAAAATTTTGCAACTCGAAACGCTAAGCAATTCTTTGCAATGTTAACAAAGTCTATGCAGATACACAAATAAGTATAACAGATAAAATCAATGTTGCTCTGTTGATCGGATATCTGAATTTTTATCAAATGGGCACGGTTGCCTTTTAAGAATATGTGGCATAAGGCGTTTTCGCAATAAATATGAAAGTATAATGTCGCGGAGGATGATGCCACTTTGAATGCTAAACCCGTACTGAACTACAAACATAGGCCACTGGTAGGGTCGCCACTTTAACGAAAATGCTAATTTTAAGTAGATACGTACGGACGTATCTACTTCAAACTTAAAACTTCCTATAAAAAAAGAAATTGTTTCAAATTCATTACTACTAACGGTAGTAGTAATGAATTTGAAACAATTTTTGCCTAGCACACTTCGCAATTTTAATAAATACGTAGGCATAAATTGTACACATGCTTATTTTTTAACAACGGTAGATTATCTATATATCTTGGCTCTGAAAAAATAAGAAAGCCATATACTTACTTAGTTACTTAGTATTTTACGAAATCTTATTGGGTAGTATGATTTTTATTCAAAATGTTCCCTATCGTTTAATTCAAAAGGCTTCCGTCAACTACGGTGAAATTGATTTATTAGTACAGATGTGGTAGAAGCCGTCGTAGCTTTAAAAATATATAGTTATTTCTATTTAATTAATCAGATCAATAGTTATGAAGTGCCCTTGATACCTCATTATGGTGAATAAGCTATTAAAAATACTAACTACCCTTCATCCAAGGTACACTGCGTATTCGTTTGACATTTCATTCTAAAAATACCAGTTTATCAATTCAATCTGATTTTTTTACTTTTTGTTACAAAAATTTGGTTTTCCTGCCAACCCTGGCCACTGCGGGAGGCAGATGTGGGTAGGGAGGTGGGACACACAGACAAACCGTGGGAAAAGCTCGGATATACGGCGCGAACAGTAACATAAAGTGAGCCCTTTGTTACCCGATGCCAATTCTTTCGCACTTTTGTTACCAGCATTGCATTCCTATAAAAAAAAGAAATTCAAATCTACGTTGGTATACAATTGTTTAGACGGTAACACAATGTTTGCAATAAAACTAAAACCAGTTCATATGTACCCCGCGTTGCTTAATTTTTAATCACATCACGGCAAATACAGTTGCTCTCGAGGCAGATATTCATTAGGATAATGATATTCGCGAATTACTACGTGTTTATGCCCACAATGCTACGTCGTAGTGTGTCCGAATCGAGGTTACACACAAACACAGAAAGCGGTACGAGTTCACGTGGCAACAACGATCACGTAGTTACTGTATAACCTGTCCAGGTAAACTTGAGCTCCAAATGACCATCTTAATACCCCGCTTACAACGGGTTTTGTAGCGTTGTGAACGGGGGAGGAGTTCAAGATGTGCTGGCCGATAAACCGTGCGGCAGACGTCATTCGCACACATCGGAGCTGCCCTCACACTACGGTGCATGACCGTGGCATTCCATCGGTATCCACACGTACAAGCGCACAGCGCACCTTATTAAATCGAGACGCGAATCGACGACTTATCGGGCAATTAGTCGCGGCCGATGTCAGAAGCGACGTGAAGCGGAATCTTGTTTGAATTACATTGACTCTCAGTACTTACCTTGCCATCAGATTTTGAATAAAATTGCTGACTACATTAAACGTTATTGTACTAAATTTGATATACTTACATTTGTTTTATAGCGCCTCCCCACATTGTTAACACGAAACTCCGGATAAGCCACGTACGGATTGCTAAATCCTTAAATGGGATAGTCTACTTAGAACTTTACAAAATATTACCTTGGGCACTTAGACGACCATATTGTACACACACCTATTATTACCTTCATAATCTATAACGGTCGACTAATTATAAAATACAACAATATTAAACACATAAATTACCTATACACATATATTATGGTAAAAAGTATTTTATCGAATTCGAGCACATATTAGACAATGGCGTAACAATAGGGTGGCAAGGCTGGCAAAATTCCAGGAACGGGGTGTCATGGTAGAAAGTTTAACTTAGAAGTAATTACGTAGTAAGAGGTATTACTTAAGGACCTCAGTTGAACCAAATTTAAAAGCCTTCAATGTATCGACACACTCCTGTAATTATATTTAGAACTAAACATACAACCGTCAACCCTTTACTGTCCTACCGCTGGGTAGATCTGTTATGAGATCGATAGGCTTTAGATTATATTTCACTACGCTAGTAAGTGGGGATTGATAGTTAAATTAATTAACTATTAATTTCCACTAACTAATAATTTCGACATTTCAGAAATTCATGCCGAGTTTTGAATCTTCGACCTTCGGACAAATCTAAAAAAAAATTTGACTAAAGTGCATTTTTTTAAATGAATGTAAGGATTCACGTGATCCTCCAAAATGCATGATACCCAGTAGACAATTGTTTTATAGCCACTTATATTGTGTAATATTATGTTATTCAATCAATATTTAAAAGAATGTAACCAACGAATTGCACCATAAGTAAATACAAGAAAAAGCAAACGTCAATGTAAACCGCATATTTATAAACAATCAAACAGGTTTCCGAGGTGTCGCATCGAGACCTAGCGGCACGCGCGAACGCTCCTAGTGCCGATAGCGTGCCGCAAATGTTAATATATTCCCAACATTATGAATTACTCGAACATGTGGAATTCTATGACCGGTTTCACACAATGGCTTGACTTGTATATGACGACCGACTTAGCAAAAGTGGCATCGCGTCTGTGTACGGCTTCTGGTTATATGAAGTCGGTTCCTCTGATACTACTATATTTAAAAATAAAAAAACTGGCGTGAATTTGAATTTTGATGATCCTATTTAGTTCGATTTCAAAAGGACCAATAATGGTAGAGTTACGCTCTAGTTTGAAGGCTCCATTCCAAGTTAGTCCTCAGAGGTAATAGCTTCTGCGGGGTACAACTAGAATTGAGAGTACTTCAATTTTTATGTCAATTTTTTTTATAATATAAGAGTAGCAGACGAGCATGCAGTCCTCCTGATGGTAAGTGGCTACTGCCGCCCATGGACATCTGTAATCAACCCCAGATAGGATTAGATATTCCTACCTTAGGTCGGCCACAGATGCGCGGCTCCCCTGGGGTAAGCTGGAACGCCTCGGAAAGTTTGTCTCCCTTACCACACCCTTCAAACCGGAACATAGCAGCGCCTAACATTGCTGTTATTAGGTAGAAATAGGTGTGGCGGTGGTGCCGCCGGAGTCGAACCACAAAGGGTTCTACCACCTTCAAAATTTAGTACCTCTTACCACACATTCTAATCAGAATACAGCAGAGATACATTGTTAGTATGAAACAAAAAGATGAAGCTGTGGTAACGCACCGGAATAAAAAAGTTTTTAACATTCGTTTTAGATAATTTAGTAATAATCAAAGATAAGTCAGCTTAAAATAAAACAATGAACCCTACCTTCAATACTGCAAACGAGATAAACACTTTCATACAACACACATAAACAAATACAAAAACACCCAGACCCAGAAACAGAAATCTAAATTCATCATTTAAATATATGTCTGGCCGGGGATCGAAACCGGGACCCTTTGCGCGTCAGACCGGAATGGTGACCGCTCCGCCACGCGAGTTCTTAACTACTTCTAATATTTACATGCGAAGATCAAAACTAATCTAAATGAGCTAGATTCATCCGGTTTGACTTGAACCTACCGTTTTCATAGATTCTAACAGATTGCAAATCAAATAACCTTTCAACGGAGTTGTGGTATTTCTATTAGTAATCTAGCTAATTCCTTGATGTATGAATTACATGAAGTACATGAATTCCATTATAAATAGAAAGGCGGTATAACCACCGTGATTCGACAGAGCAGGTTCCACACAGGTGTGACGGTCGAACCTGCTCTGAAGGGTACACCCTTACCATGAGTTTTCAAAACATCCCACAATTTTACGTTACGTTTACTCAATCCATTATTCTGTTCCGTTTGCTTCAGTAGACTGAGTAAACGTAACAATAAGTAAGTGCTCAAGTCTTTTTGTCTGTCTCATATGTTGGCAAAAAAGAGAGACAAAGCATAAAGCGCCATTTTGTCAATTTATACATTTAACGTTACGTTACTGACACTATAGTTCTGATACAATCTGCTAGGGGCGCTGATTGTAATTTGTATGGGCAAATACGTAAACAAATACCAAAACAGTCATATTTGTCAAAACGTAAATACTCATGGTAAGGGTACTGTATCTTGCGTTTCGATGTAGAGGTGTGGATGGCGGCTGACACTGCTACAACGTATCTGTAATCGACTCCAGGTAGAACCTCTTCGATATGAACTTGATCACAAGTGCATGACGAACTTGATCCAGATAAACTTGACGGCAGTGACCACCATGTGGAATGACAAGTTTTTCACAGCTAAGTGTTCCCACAAAGTTATCAGCTTCGTAAAGTCTAAGTTCTGTAACGTTTGAGATCAAACACAAATTATAAGTCATCTGCTACACGTCCACTAACTATCCGACACATATAGACAAATACACAAACACCCAGAACCAGAAACAGAAATCTAAATTCATTATTTAAATATATGTCCGGCCGGGGATCGAACCCGGGACCTTTTGCGCGTCAGACCGGTATGGTGACCGCTCCGCCACGCGGGTTACAACTACTTCTGATATTTACATGCGAAGATCAAAACTAATCTAATTGAGCTAGATTCATCCGGTTTGACTTGAACCTACCGTTTTCATAGATTCTAACAGATTGCAAATCAAACAACCTTTCAACGTAGTTGTGGTATTTCTATTAGTAATCTAGCTAATTCCTTGATGTATGAATTACATGAAGTACATGAATTCCCACAAAGTTGTCAGCTTCTTCGTAAAGTCCAAGTTCTGTAACGTTTGGGATCAACCACAAATTATTAGTCATCTGCTACACGTCCACTAACTACCCGATGGACTGCACGCTCGCAAGATTTGCATATGAATATCATAAGTTAAGTTCGTATTAAGTTATAAATAAGGAACTATGTAATTTTGCTGTCATCGTAATTCAATTTAAGTCCATTCATAAAAAATTAAACTATCAACAATCTTCCATTTATGGCCGCTCGCATACCTAATGCGAGATGTTGTTGAAGAAAGAGATCTTTTTAAGTATTCTCGTACGCTATTATGCAAACTTTATCGTTTTTGCTTTCAATAAACAACACTTTATTTGTTATTTTATGTGGACCACCTACAGATTAAATAGAATCTAATCTGTAATTCTATTTAAACGAGGCGATACGTTTCAGAGCATTCACCATAAATTTACCCAAGAATAATGAATGTCTTTATAAGTGGCAATAAATAAATTATTTAAATTGTTGCAAATATTGCACGTTAATTATGCGCCTGTTAACTCAAACAGATCGGAAGCCATTGCTTGTTAGTATTGGCGCCTAGTAATAAAACCAATAAATTATGTTAATTGATATTTATGTCATAAACCTCGCTTATAATAGTCATAACTCGAATATGAAAACGTTTATGATAATAATTATATTATTATATGTATTCATAATTAATTTAAATAAATTATTGTGTATACGGATAGTTATTGTCTATCAATGTGTCAGCTTGAAAACATTAATCTAAATATTTACTGGTAGCAGATATTATGACCGTTAGATATATCTGCTAACAGTCATCCATTTAACACTGAACCATGCCTGAAATGCTTGACTTTGTAGATCTGTCTACGCAAACCATGGGCTACACAAAGTATACGAGATTCTAGATTGTTTTGTATATCATAGATGTAGTAAATGATATGCATGCATATGCAGATGTAGCAGCTGAAGGCTAATTCGGAACGCCTCACATATGTGTATATTTTTCCAACATAAAATAGAGCTGTGATTTTAGAAGTGCCTTACATTATCAATACCTACTTCTATTATAAAAATACTACTTATTTTTTTTCCACAACTATGCATTTAAAATTTCATTTCTATTTGTATCCTAACCCGATACGATATACCGGTACCACATGCAGGTACGGTATACCTATATTCAATATAGCTAGCGGGGAACAAATTTACTCCGTTGGATCTAGAATCTTCGAGCGGACTGCCGCGGAGTGCGCGATAGGACAGCGCTCGTAAACTGCGCAGAGACATTCACAGTAAGTAATACAAACTGGACCAAGAAATTAGAATCTAATAGACATTCCGTAAGGTTTATATTATTCCTCATTAAAATCTACAAATAAAATACTGTAATCATTAATTTTGTCTTATTTGTCCCTATACTTTCGCAGTAGAATTTAGCTGCAAGTCCTATAAACTGCTAACCTAACTTAGATTCTCTTTTCTTTTACGCGGAGAAGTACTGCATGGATTCTTCTTAGTCACGGATTAAACAGGATAAAATATTCTGGACTCCTACCAGCCAAGACACCAAGGTGTTCCTCTGGACGTTCCTTTATTGGGACTGAAGCAAACAAATTTACTCCGTTGCATCTAGAATCTTCGAGCGGACTGCCGCGGAGTGTGCGAAAGGACAGCGCTCGTAAACTGCACAGAGACATTCACAGTAAGTAATACAAACTGGATCAAGAAATTAGAATCTAGTAGATCTGCCCTTAGGTTTGTGTTGTTCCTCATGAAAGTCCACAATACAGAGATTCTAATCTTTACTTCTGCCTAATTTGTCGCTTTCCTTTTTACTGACAAATATTACTGTAAACCTTAAAAAGGTGCTAAAAAACTGGTAGACAGGGTAATTAACTCAAAGAACTTAATGTCTGTATGTCGTATAAACAAATTATTGACACAACGGAAAACAAATCATAAAACATATCTAATATTCAGTGTTGAATAGACATAATATAATGTATGTCGTCCGGACTGCAACGAAGTGCACGATAGAACAGCGCTCGTAAACTGTGCAGGGACTTTCACAGTAAGCAATACATACTGGACTCCTACTTAGAGCTAGACTATATACTAGTAGAGCAGCCATGAGAATTAGATATATTCGGTAGCATCTACAGATCCTAGTACAGCAGACTGCAAAAAATTATAAATTTCGATTTGTCGTAGGTTATATTTGGAGAAATTACGTTTTATTAACGAATATTAGATGTCACACTTCGTTAGGTAGGTACGAAGTACATTGCTTAAAAATTTAAACAAACTTAGTTGAAAGATATATTTCATCTATTCGTGAAATAAAATATTCTACTAAGGTTATAAAAAACAACTGCATTGAATCTGGAATCTTCGGTTGGACTGCCGCGGACTGCTCGATTGGACAACCTCGTAAACTTCACTGAGACTCACAGTAACACACACTTGACTCTAGAACTAGGAATCTAATAGACTTGAAGAAAATATAAATAAAACATATATACAGCCGAACACAGAACCTCCACAAGTCGGTTAGTGAAATTGTACTTGGTATATATGTCTAAGAAAGTTTTTTTTTTTTTTTCGCGCGGGTAACTTCAAACGGTTAACATTACGCTCTTATATCTCCAGTGAAAATATTAAGTTTTGTCTACAAACACAGCCTAAATCAGTATTTGAAGTAGTGATAACAATAAAGCAAAGTGTAATACATCTTATAAATCACCTAATCTCAATCAAAACTTGTGTTTTTCTCCAAAATTTGAGAAGTGAAGACAACGAAAACGGTTCACGTTTGAAAAAGTGACGAGTGCAAGGCAAACGCACGGTTATGCAAAGGACCGAACCGCGAGAATCGCGCGAAACGCAGAACTCAAGCTTTCGTCATCACTAACTGTAAGTGTGAGATCTACATTTATGCCAATCTCAACAAATTTTTGAAGAATACATTTAACTAAATAACAGACAGAATAATCAAAACGTTATACAATGACATCTCCCGACAATATAACATTAAGAAGCAGAAAAACTACTCAGCAAACACAAAATTTCAATCATTCAGATATACTAGAAACGTGTAATTCACAATCATCCATCATTGAATACAGTTATAGCAGCCTTCCAAATGTATCCCAAAATAATGAAAACAACTCCATAGGAAATGAATTGAATGATCTACGAACTCAGCTGAATATCGCTAATCAGGAGATTGACAATTTAAACGTCCAAATTACACAGTTAAAGAAGCAGATATCAGACTATGAACGACAACTAAAATCCTTAAAAATGCTAACTATTGATAATATAAACTTGAGTAGATCAATAACACCGATAAGGAGTACCGTTAGATTGCCACTTCAACAAAATGACACTTCTACGCCGAGAAGTAAAATGGTCACATCTTTACCTTCTACGCCGTTCGCAAGCAAACCTCATCTTTCTCTAAATTATAAAAAGGATTATTCATCATCAGCAAAAATAAACAGCAATACTGAAGACATTAAAGAAACATCTGAAAAATTATGTAACACAGTCCCTTATAACAAACAGAAAAAAATTATTATTTTAGGTGATCAACAGGCTTCCGGTCTTTATAATTTCCTAGGTAATAGCAAGAAATATCCTTATCATGATAACTATAGTATGTTTTCTTTCATAAAACCAGGTTCATTGTGCAAAGATACATTAGAATATTGTGATTGTTTACAAAGTACACTTCAAGATGGTGACAAAGTCATTTTATCAATTGGAGCAAATGACAAAAACCCCTATAACATAGTTAATGCTCTGAGTTCAACCCTGGACAAATTGCTCCATTTGAAAAATATAACAATATATGTAATTCAAGTTACTAATAACGTCTATCTTAATGAAAGTTTGTTAAACAACCATATAAGGTCTTTAGTTAGTTTGTATTCAAATTGTAAATTTATCAGTTTAAATAAAATAATGACCCTAAACCAATCTAAACGCATGTTTATCACAAATAATTTATTATACTTGACACATTTAGCAGATATTTTGAAATTTGAGATTAATTATAACGATTATCAATATAAATACTTGAACCCAAAAAATTTAAACCTATTAATCAAAACGAGAAATATTGTTCGCATCCCAATCAACTGTAAACAAATTCGTTCATACAAAAAGGGAACTATTCCTTATTATTTTTCAGAAAAGAACTTAACCACTAACACACTATTACATACAACACAGAAATACGTACCAAAAAGAGGAACTATTCCATTCTATTTTCGTAAACAAACACAAAGAAGCAGTTCAATTGCAATGGATAAAAATAAAACACTTCGCACTACTGATAATATTAATTTACACAATTCAAACACAACTAAAAATTTTTTTCGAGACTAAATTAACTCATAAATTTTCCATTTTACACCAAAATATAGCCGGTGCAATTAATAAATCCGAATTAATAGAACTTGCTATCTTAGAGCTGTCCCAGCGCGAAAAAATTAACACTGACGTAATATGTTTAAGCGAGACATTTATCAACAAAGGTTCAGAATTTTTGTTAAAAATACCCTCATATAAATTAGTATCGGCATTTTCGCGTTCCGCTAAGCGAGGTGGCACTTGCATCCTTATAAAGAAAGAATTAGAGTTCAAAATTATACCCAACATTAAAAGTCTATCGTGTTGTTATTTGTTCGAATGTTGTGCTATTGAAATTCCCTCCGTAAATCTTATAATAATTTGTTTGTATAGGATCCCAAATGGGGACATTCAGGTATTTTTTTCAAAACTAGAAGAATTGTTATATTACTTATGTCGGAAAAAATCGAATAAAAACATAGTTTTATGTGGCGACTTCAATATAGACATTTTGAAACAAAATAATAAAACATTAGAATTAAAAAATATCCTTAAAAATTATAATCTTGACATTCAAATCAATAAACCAACAAGACAGTCAGCCTGTATAGATCTCATGACAAGCAACATTAAAAAAGTAAATACGAGTATCCACTACTTAGCATTATCAGATCACGAGACAGCACAGATACTCACCTTTGATACTCAAAATAAAACCTCCTCCTCATTTTGGTACGAGACAGTAAGAGATTGTAGTAAGGAAAATATGAATAAATTTATCGAATGCCTGTCATCCCTTACCTTTCACAATATTTATGAAGAAGAAACATTTCAATGTAAATTTGATCAGCTCCATCAAACTATTATACTTTTTAAAAACCTATGTTTTCCAAAAATAGTTATTAAGAAAACGAACAAACATAGGAAAATTAAGTGGATAACAAAGGGGATCAAGAGGTCATGTATACGTAAAAGAATACTTTACTTAACCTACATTCAATCTAAGTGTAATAAAAAAACTAACAGTTATAATTATAAAAGATATAGTTGGTTCTTAAAAAAATGTATTTACATGGCTAAAAATATTAGACATAACAAACTTATAAAAAACTCAAGGAATAAATGTAAAGCAACATGGGATATAATTAATAACAATATACGAATGAATGACATCTATGATAAAAATATAAATTTAATTGTGCACAATAATATTAATTATAATAATCCATCTGACATTTCTGAATTATTTAATTGCTTTTTTATTTCCCTAACTAATAATAAAAAAGTGACATGTAATAATTTAAATTCCAATTCTAATTATAATAAATTTGATATTAAATTTTCTAATCCTAATTCAATGTACTTAACTCCTGTAGATGATACAGAAGTAAAATTGATTATAAGGTCACTAAAAAATACAGGTTCGGTAGGTTATGATGACATAAGTACAAAACTGATAAAAGAATGTGCCAATTACTTGTGTAAACCATTGTGCCACATAATTAATACATCGTTCTTGCAAGGGGATTTTCCAAACGCTCTAAAATTATCTGTTGTTAAGCCTCTTCTAAAAAAAAATGATCCAACAGACATGTCTAATTATCGGCCTATCTCACTTATACCTATATTGTCAAAAATTTTCGAAAAAGCGATACTTAAACGGCTTTATGGCTTTGTCATGCAACATAAATTATTAAAGCAGGAACAATTTGGCTTTCTTAAAAATAGATCCACTACTTTGGCTTGTTTCAACGTAGTTAATGAGGTTGTACAGGCTTTAAATGACAAAGCAGAAGTCGCAGCTATATTTTTAGATATGTCCAGAGCATTCGATTTTGTTCAACACGACCGACTCTTAGACAAATTACAGCATTATGGCATACGTGGACAACCGCATAAATGGCTATGTAATTATCTGCGTAATAGAAAACAGTATGTAGAGATATCTAATATTACAAATAATACAAAAAAGAGCTGTAAATCTTCGGAGAAGTATAATAATCACGGAGTCCCTCAAGGCAGCATACTAGGACCGTTTTTGTTTTTGCTATATATAAACGATCTCCCCAGTGTAACAAACCATAAATCTATACTATACGCAGACGACACAACTATCATAGTAAAATGTAATAATGTTGCAACTCTTACCGTAGAAATTAATAAAACTTTAAACTCTGTTATGAGATGGCTAAGTGCGAACAATTTAGAAATAAACATTACCAAAACCAAAATAGTTCATTTTTCTACAATAAACAGCGAAAAAATCCGTTAAATATTCAAATTAATAATCAATTAATAGAAGTTGTTACTGACATACAATATCTAGGAATAGTCTTAGATAAGAATTTAAATTGGAAAAATCATATTCATGCCCTTTGTAATAAACTAGCTAAATTTATCTATGCTATCCGAAAATTAAGACTGACTGTTTCACAGGATGCAGCACTTAGCGCCTACCATGGCTACTTTTCCTCTATATTGTCATATGGCCTAATATTATGGGGCAATTCTGTAGAAGCAGGGAAAGTTTTTCAACTCCAAAAGAGAGCTATTCGAGCATTATGTGGCGTAGGACAACTTGATAGCTGTCGTCCCTTATTTAAAAAACTAAAAATACTGCCACTGCCTTGTATGCTTATTAAAGCATCATGTATATTTGTTAAAGAAAATCCCGAATACTTTACATTAGAAGCACAACCCCACTCACTAAGGTTAAAGGGACATATGGACAGGCACAAATTGTTAATACCCAAATGTCGGCTGCAAACGCTTAAAAAGAATGCCCAGTATTGCATAATAAGAATATATAACAAATTACCAGTGTTTCTTAAAGATTTACCGAATCATACGTTTAAATTGAAATTAAATAACTGGCTTTTGGAGCATAGCTTTTACAGCCTGCAGGATTACATGACATTGTAAAATGAAATGAATTTGTAAAATTAATGTTTTATTTTAAACTGACATTTAAGCTATCCACATTTAATTTTATTGTATTTAACTATTTGGCATTTTTATATTATTTTCTTGACATGTGATTATTTAATATTATTATTGACTTGATGTTTAATTATTATTATTAATCGACTAATGTGTAATCGAATAATGTATTATAATTCAAATAGTAACAAATTTTAATCTGTTTTATATAATTTTGTTGATTTTTTGCAAACCTCATACAGGTAGAACACACTGGACTGTAAGATGTACATAATATCTGTGTAATAACTGTGTTCTAGCAAATAAAGAATTTGAATTTGAATTTGAATTTGAATTTAAGATTTCAAAATAAGTAGCTCATAGTCACATACTGTACACATTTGTAGTTAAAGATACTGAAATGCAAAATAGACTGAATGTAACTTAATATGCAACACATGTAATGAAGTATGAAAAATATAATAATGTAAGAATAACCAGTAATATTAGATGAGTAAAATTCGTATATCCCCCTCCAATTATATTGACCCCAATGAATCAGAATAAATCTATTGCAATTATCAGAATAAATATATTGTAATTGCAGAATAAATCTATTGCAAATATCGCAAATAATTAATCACTTATTAATTAAAATTCATTTAAATTTTCTTCTCTCTTTCTCTCTGACTATACCACCTAAATTTGACACTGCAATGATTTTGATGGACTACCGCGATATCGCAATAAGTTTCTTGTTTAATAATATGGTTGGTGGTAAAATATAAATTCTGATATTAATTCTATTGTAATGCCGATAATAATTGGCCAGTATGCAATATTTGATCTACTATAACTTGTTCGTTTAAGCTAGCAGTGAGATCTGAATTGGAGAACAGTTTGAATGGCCATTTGTGACAACTATCAGTGACGAGTTAACACGGCAGAGGAACTTGAAATTGCCCGTCAAGATGGCAATAATCGCCCACTCTAGCCTGTCCGGTGGACATCGCGGAGCAATTAAACTCTGATATAGGTATTTAATGCACTTTAAGATCATATCTGGGCTGTATCTGGTTCAATAAAGTTGCTATATAGAAAACATAGTGAGCAGTAAGTTGAAAAGAACGTGTTTACTAGTTAGGATGGTGAAGATATAGTTTTTAATGATAAAACTATAAAATCAATACCGTTCAACGGAAAATATAAATGAAAACAGATAAATACAGAGAAATATTGTCAATTTAATGATCCAATCATCTTTATTATTTTTGTTAAAAATTCGTTGTATTTCACTTCCGCAAGTTTAATTATATGATTTTGATAGAATAGGACTAAAAATATTAATTCTAATTGAAATTCTAGTCACAATCACGTATCAGGGTTTAATATTTAGTAAATTGTTATATTATATCTCCAGCAGGTTCAAATTTAACATATTGATGCATTAACATAACTTCTATACTTGGAATTCCTCGAGAGATCTCGATAGTTCTATGCAGCTATATTAAATTGTAACCATATGGCGAAGCTAACAAATACTCAAGCAAGTTCTTAGCAAATAAAACTAAAAATAATGAATTCCAATGCACTAAGATACGGTCAAAGTCTGTGCTCAATACGTCTATACAAAATTAGCGCGTACTCTTATATTTTATTTCGCTTAGACAGAGACTAATGAATGAGGACTTGCTCTAGATCCAACGATGAACGAAAAACGAGTAGAAAGTAAAGAGAGATGATATTGGGATGCGCTGATAAAAAATATCTTACAAAATATTAGCATTTTAGTAAAATTTTTAAAGAGCCGTCAACATAAAGGTTCTCTTAAATAGGTAATGAAATATCACACAAGTATTCGGTTTATTAAATTTGCCCAAAGATTCTTTGCCAGAAATCGGTCTTTAGAAATTATTCTAGGTAAGGCCTTTTGGTGTACTATAATATTATTTGTGATGCAGATATACATATTTTAAATGTATTTTGTTAGATTTGGAATAAAAAAGATTTTGCATCCTTTACAACTTAGTATAATTAATATACATATTGACTTTAAATGAGTGAGTCCGTTAATGTTTAATGTTAATATTGATAGTAGTTATAATTTTCTATAATAATATTGTATGCCCATGAGGCCGGAATATGACGGACAATTATCCAATGTACACCTGTGTTTTTAAACCTATGTTCCACAATAAAGTTATTTGATTTGATTTGATAATCTACACAAAAAGTTTGCACAACGAGTAAAAATATTTTCGCCTGTCGCCCATCTTTCGCGGCGTGACAATGTGAAACAGGTACTGAGATTTATCATTTAGATCTCGAACAGACATTTCTTCACTTAATTGATGTTTTCAGACCTAATTCTACTTATTTGGGTCAGATTAAGCCCATACTGCTGAGTCAGAGCACTTAACGTTATTGAATCTACAAATTGTTACTCACTGCTTTGTCCACTGATTCATACCTTTTGAAGTGTAACTGATCGTAAATTATACATCAATTATTATGTTAGTCTACCGGTTAAATGAAAATCAATAACTTGTGGGTTCTGAGAAGAACTAGCAGTCACACGTCTTGCTTCATTGTTCAATAATAGTACAGTTTCCTTGAAATTTTCTGTTTGATCTAGAGATATGATTATTGGTATTATTCCTAGTCTTAGTCTCCTAGTTATTTTATAGAATGTCTTCAAACACCTAATGATTTGTTTCAACTGTTTATGCCGAATTCCAGCAGTGTTAAGCGCTGCCGTGTTCTGGTTAAAAAGTGTGACAACGAAAACATAATTATCCGAGTCGTCCCAAGTTAGCCAAAGACATAGCAACTCGGCTATAGTTGAACTTAAGTAGGGCTGTAATCTTATCTAACACGAGCTTTTGCCCGCGGCTTCGCTCGCGTTACGAAGTAATATTGTCATCCCCTATTTTATCCCCTTGGGGGTAGAATTGATCAAAATCCTTTCTTAGCGGATGCCTACGTCATAACATCTACCTGCATGTCAAATTTCAGCCCGATCCGTCCAGTGGTTTGGGCTGTGCGTTGATAGATCATATGTCAGTCAGTCACCTTTGAGTTATATATATTTAGATTACAGATGTCCACGGGCGGCAGTAGACACTTACCATCAGGTGGACTGCAGACTGGTTTGCTACTTCTATATTAAAAAGCAACACGGAAATGTCTCATTCTAGGTTTAGGAATGTAAGTTACTAGAGTATCAAATCTACTTTCATCTGGTGACTGCCGCCATAGAAACAATAGTAACTCCAATAGCTCCAGCGTTAGTATTACCGCCCACACAATTCGAGATAAATTTTCTCCTTGTTTCTACATCTCCTTTATACATCGAAACACTTTATACACAGTAGGCTCTTGGTTTAATGGGGTACGGTACAAGTTACAAGACAAGACGAAGTTACTAAAGAAACGATGTTGATTAATTTTGCTTTTTGATTTGAGTTTTAAAATATAAAAGTGTTATAAATAATTGTTTATTACGCATGAAACGTAAGGATATCTTATTAAGGATTATACGCAATAACACTTGGGCGAACGTAACAACTGTAATATAACGTCTATTTTCCATATGTGAGTTAATATAAGAATAATTGTATAAAAGCATATCGTTTGCACAGTTAAACTTAAATAAAGTTTGAATTATTTCAAATTTTCCTAGAAATTACTAACGTCTTTAATTCTTCTAAAACAAAAAACCTATGAATGACATATAAAACATCTCTGTATAAGCTTTCAAAAAACAAAAATCCCATCAAAATTAAATCAGTAGTTTTGACAAAATCGCGGACATATAAGCTTACTTACCTACGTACATCGATCGAAAACAAAACCTCCTCTTTTGAAGTCGGTTAATAAAAGAATTTAATTTAGAATGGCTCGTCTGCGCATATCCTAGATAATATGTAAATGACAGACAACAAAAGAAATCAACCCCGCCCATCGCCTGTAACTTTCGGCATAGAACTAGCTAGACATGCGTATACCACTATGCAGGCCGCACTCGCAGTCAATGAACTGGCAGAGGTCAGGTGAAATTATCTCGTGCGGCCCGCCTTACGCGACATCTGACTCACAATGACCGGATACAATTTTATCTCGTCTTCTGATGCTCAAATATTTTTGAGGACTTAGGCTGACCGCGCATGGACTATTGAGAAACTAGTAGCGATTATGTAGTGGTTAATGTGACTGACAAAAGTTGCTGGGCGGCCAATTAGTAGCGTTTGATAGCGTAGCAAAGTCGCCGGTTGATAGGTTTTGAATAAAAATCGGTCGTTGGTCACTCAAACAACAATCTTGACGCCTGAGCGGTAGCAGCTTAGTCGAGTGCTTAGTAGCATACAATCGCTTAAATCATTGTCCCAATGGGCGGTGAGCCTTACTATCACGTTGTACTATTGTTATTTGAGATGATTCCACCTTACCACAGCCTACCCACTAATCAAAGTTGTACTAGAAGCTCATAATCGAGACGATAACTTACGACAATAGTGTTTCGATAACACGAAGTAAAGAGATATATGTATATAGCACATGCACTATTTTTCTTAGAAACTAAAATAGATAATAATCTATTTATACATGTACGTATGTTTATTTTCCTTATTATGTTATTTATTTAGTTGTAAGAGCTGCTCCACATTAAGTGCTTTACATCTGAATGGATTCTCAGTTTTTGAACAATAAAATAAATATTTTTAATTTTTTGAACAATAACAATTTTAAAATAGCCATTTGAGCCGTGAGTTCCGGAAACTTTTACAAATGAGCGACGGAAAACTAATTGTTAATGTAAAAAGAAATAATTTACAATAGGTATATAAAAAGATAAAAAATAGAAATAGAAAAGATAGAGTAGTTATATTAAATTTGCATAAAAAGCTGTAATGAAACTGATTCACGGATAAGCGCTAAGAATGCGCTTTCCAGCATTTATACAGTGTTTATCTTAGATTAATTTAATAGACTTTATTTCTAGTTAGTTATTTCTAGTTATTTGCGGATATCTATGCATCATCATGCACTTGGTCATCTAAGCATGATTTTATCGAGCAAGTTATCGTATTTAGCAGTTAAATGGTATAGTTTGTGCATCGTCTGCGCAGATATCAATGAATCAACGCACATTCTACGAAATGGGGAAGCTGGGAGGTGCAACTGCCGGTCTCGTTTTCATATAGATTTTACTCTTATTGAAGTAGCGATTCGTTGTACAGTTAACTTGATGCTAGGTGTTCTGTTGTGCCCAAACACGCAAAGTATTTAGTTGGTACCCTAATAACAGCTGTATTAAGGGTAATAAGGGAGACATACTTTACCGAGGCTTTCCAGCTTAGTCCTAAGGGCGGCGCATCTGTGGCCACCCTCAGGTATGAATATATTCCTATCTGGGGTTGATTACAGATGTCCATGAGCGGTAGTAGCCACTTACCACCAGGTTACCTGCATGCTCGTCTGCTACACCTATATTATATTAAAAGCTTATCTTTCTTTGCGCCTAAAAATCTACCTGATATTAAGTATATTACTAGCAGAAAAATACAATTATTAATATTTCATTACAGTAATAAACATGCTAAACAGATGAAGTTCTTACACAAGCAAGTGTACGGTCAAAAGTTCAACTGTATCTAAAAATATAACAAGAAAATGTAACCTTAGACTTACAGGAATTTCACCTCAGCATGAATGTTCCGCTAGATTACAGAGTCCTGATAATAAACCCAGTACATTCAACCGTGTACACAAACATACTGCATAGTGTCATTTTATATAGTTGATGTGATGATGTCATGATTGTGTGTGTGTGTATGGGTATGGTTTGTATTTTTTTTTATAATATAAGAGTAGCAGATGAGCTTACAGTCCACCTGATGGTAAGTTCCTACTGCCGCCCATGGACATCTGTAATCAAGCCCAGACAGGATCAGATATTCCTACCTGAGGTCGGCCACAGATGCGCCGCTAGCCCTGAGGACTAACTGGAACGACTCCGAAAAGCCTGTCTCCCTTACCACACCCTTCAAAACGGAACACAGCAGCACCTAACACTGCTGTTATTAGGCAGAAATAGGTGTGGCAGTGATGCCGCCGGAGTCGAACCGGAGAAAAAGGTGTTTTACAGATATATTATAAGAAGCATTCCAACTTAGTCCTCAATTCCGCAATGTTTCTGGTTAGTTTCACATGAGACCTCGAATAGCCGACCATTGGCAACAGTGGACACATAAAACGAACTGCATAGAGTTAATTACAGATGTCCATGGACGGCCGTAACATCAGGTGGACACTCGCCTCATTACATAAAAATATGAACCGTACACGTAATCAGATTTTAATTAAAACATAAAATTTCAGACATTTATTGGTGTAATAAAGATGATATAATTATGTGCCATGTGGGTTGTTCTAAAGACGCTTTCTCCTTACGTAATGATTTGCTGGCAGATGACGAAATCAGTGCAACATTATGTAAGGAGTAAGTCAGAATAGATGGAGCGGTTCACATTGTTTGATCTTTGGAGTATCCGGGACAAAGACAAAACAGTTCAGAAGCTTCTTATCTGGTCAACATAGGAAGATATATTTTTTTTTTAGTAGCACTAGGTAAAATATTCGTTATCTATTCTTTTGTACATTTTAAGATCAAATTCCCATTGACCCTATTATCGACCACAGAAAGGAAAGTAGTGGGTAAAAATTCCTCACACATCCATTATCAATACTCCCCCACCTATAGATACCTTTTCAAGACTCCCTCCCTCCCTCATCAACAAAAAAGTGAACCACATACTTATTTCCATAAATAAATTATAACGATCAACTGTAACATGACAAAGTTGTTCAGATTACGAACTTCACAATCTTTCAATGGAAGATACAGCATTGAACTGAACGTATCAAATAAAACATTTGAAAAGTTCCCAGTCTGAGAAAGTTCGCGCGATATTGGAGTGATCTTGAATAAAAAGAGATGTGCCAACCAAAAATGTATATAAAAATAAACGGGAAAGGTTTTACGGAGTGAAATCTACGTGGAAATATCAACGTGGCTCGTGCTCTGATGACGAGTGGCTAGTGATGTACTCGGGCACATGTGCACGTAATTGTTTATCGATAAATTGTTAGCGAGTAAGCAAGTACTTTCTAGAAAGGTAAAAAAATTGTGTGTGTGTGTGATGGTAAGTGGCTGCTGTAGCCCATGGACTATAATCAACTCCAAACGAGACTCTAATGCAGGAGATCGCTCACAGATGCTTTGGTACCCCTGAGGACTTAGTTGGAACGGATAAGAAGGTCTCTCTTACCAAACCCTTGAAACTTGAACACAGCAGTGCTTAATACTGCTGTTAATAGGATGAAATACATATAGCAGTAGAGCCTCTGTAATCGAATAATAGGTGTTCGGTTGAAGGTATAATTACGAATGATAACGTCAACATCATCACTCCTGTTTCTCCTGTTTAATGACTTTGATAAAGTAGATATTATCCTTTGGAGTAGCAAAGGACTTGAAACCGAAAAGAAAGACTCCTACTATACCACGGGCTCCTTTACTGTATCAACACGGTTATTTATTTCATTATTTACATCAATGACAGATGATAAGATTTATAGATTCAACGGTAGCTTTTATTAACATAATATACATGATACATGGTTTTACATCACAATAAAATACTAAAACAATTTGTTAAGTTTTCTCGTCTTGGTACAAAAAAGGTTTATTGAGTTATTACCATTTAAATACCTTCAAGGTAAATACAGATTATCGTAATATCTGGAACAAGAACATGATGTGTCCTCGCAAGGCGTATTTACATCGAGTAAGTTACTTACGCAAGTACTTGGAAGTATAACTGACTATTCTATATGAGTTTAAAAGTAACTGAGTCCTTACGCATCCTTGCCGTCTTCAAATATTATGTACTACACTACTTACAATGCAAGAAAATTATTCTAATAATTTACAATTTATATATATATTAGGATAGTTTTTTCACTCGTACCTACTTTTTTTTTTTTTTGTTGTTCCTACTGCTTATACCTTTATGAAGCGATTAACGTTATTTCGGAATGTGATAAAATTCTTCACATGTCAACTGCGTAACTGAATTTGAAGATACCACTGACAGCGAAGATACGCACAATAAGCCAGTTCCCAGCTCGCTAAATGTCTTTAATTGTTTGAATACCTACTTACCTATACATGCTTGTAATAAAATGTAAGTTCCCAGATAATAAAACAACATCGAGCTTTTTAACTTTTTTTTTTTTTAAATTTTCCATTCTATGTTTTATCGGAATAGCATCCTCCAAGCGGCGCTCGCTTGCAGTAAGCACAAATACTAAGCGAATCTTTTACTAACCGATGCCAGCGACTTAATCAGTGTAAACAGGTCTTAAATAACTTGGTGGCGGTGCACATGACAATGGGTTGTCATCAGCAGATATAATTCTTACTTCACTCGTGACACTTATCAGACGTGATCCGATTTATTAATTGGTCCGTACACAATGAAGTTGACTCATGTCTGTGTGTAAATCAGCCATGCCTTCGTTATTATTCGATGACAATGGATTTAAAAGCACAAGGTGTTATTTCGTTTTATGGAGTTATTTTCCTGTACACAGCAATCAAAGCGTGTAAATTAATGATTACTTCGGTAATAAACGTCTAAAAGGCGGTTAAAGCACAAGAAAACAATTTAGCCTAGGAAGAAATTAAGCCATTAATATGCTGACATTAGGCTTAGATTTATTCATTTTAATTAAGGCTACAGATTTTCCGAATAAATATTTGGTGGTAATAAATTTTTTAAACGTTTCCCTTCACTACAGGCGGTTGAGTTCTCCGTTGTTGCTTTTTTCCCATTTACGAGTTTCACGGCGACCGTTGCCTGAAACTTACACGTACCCAGAATATAAATGCTAGATGTCGTTATCCCTCTCCCCCTTCGCGTCTACACAATTTGCTTCTCTCTCTATCCCCGCAAATAAAAATGTGTTGCCCGGCATTGTTTAGATGAAAAAGATTACATAACTTCTGGCAACCCAGCGCAAAATACACTTTATGTTTCAATCTCCTAAGAGTGTTTCTACGGTGATGTTGAAAAATCGTAGGATATTTTATTCTACGAAAAGGAAAATGTTGTCTTTTTCGAACCAGTTGCATTTAAAATCCTCTATCCCTGTTGCTTGGGCGTAGTGCCGCCGTATCTAAAATCATCTGGACCAAGTAAAGCGATTACTTCAGAGGCGATTTTATGAAAATGAACAAAGTTAATAATTCTGGCATTTAGAAGGCAATTTCTCGGTACCTAAAGACAAAGTAGATGGAAGTATTGCATACATTTGTTAGGATAACTATACTATATTTTCTGTGGTTGCCTAATACGTGCATTAACAAAGGAAAATTGCTTCTTAGAGAGATGTATTGGTACAGATCCAGACTCATATGATTTAATTAATTGCTATTTAAATCTAAGTATATATAGCAATTAGTAAAGTGAAGAGTCAGATCCGACAATCTTTTAAGTTATATGATATATAACAATGGTTTTCCTAAAGCCGATCACATATTAGATCACTTCTAAGGATTAAAATGGTCACCTCGTATATATAAGCCAGTCGGCATCTATGCCCATCTACCAAAACGTAAGAACTGCTTCATACTAGAAGTAAGTGTAGCAGTAGTTATGTGTGGCTAATACTTCTACCACCTTTCAATTGAAAATATTCTTATAAGTGTGTCTCCCTTACCATTTACAAATCAGAGGACATCAGCGTTTAACACTGCTGTTATAACACAGAAATAGATACACCTAGTCACCACCGCCGAAACACAAAGAGCTCTACCATCTTGTAGTGATTTGACCTAGATGTGGCAGCAATGCCACTGGCATTTCATACCATGAAGGCATGATGGTTTAAATACACTGACTCCATGTTATGTGACTTCCCTGTATATAAATGAAATGTATACAACAAATCAAACAAAGAGAACTTGCAAACAGAGTTAGCATCAAATATCTATTCCGAAAGTCGGCGAGGGCTAGAGCGGCGCGCTGCAAACCGGGAATGCCAGGACATCGTCCGCCGACCGGTTCCGCACTCTACCGCGCTCGGGGTGACCAAAGTTTTGATAGACAAGAGACAATCTTAAACTATAAAATAGGTAACTTTAATATTTTGAAGCGCGCATGCTTGTAGCTTGTCGCAAGCGAGGTTATTAAGCAGCATGGAGCATAGTCGAGAGTGGAGTGGTTTCTAGGGTTCCATTCCACAAGGGTAAATAGGGAATCCTATTATTAAGCTTCCGCTGTATGTCCGTCGGCCCGACTGGCAGAGGGCTCTATTTTTGCAACCGTAGCAGATAGACGCTTGAAATTTCCATAAAATATGTATAATATCGACCACTATAATAATAAATACTAGAAATAATTTTAATTGAAGTACAAGCTTACATCCACCTGATGGTAAGTTGTAACTGCTGCCCATAAACATGTTACTTACTCCTTATAGATCAGGGGTTCTACCTGATAGTCGTCCACACGCTTCCACCGAAATGCAGAACTGTTTTGCTCTAGAAATGAATGATGCCATGGTCCATCCATATAGAATCATTCTGGCTCGACGACCTCTCTAGCTAAAGAAGATTGTGACAGATCTACAAATTAAGCGATGTAGACCGCGGTTGGGAGGAGAACAGAGAGAGCAAGAGAGATACAATAATCTGATTTAAAGACGTTACGTAAACTTTTGCACCAATTTTGAAAAATCCCTTGTAATCATTATAAATTTCGCTTAATGTTGTATCACCTGGTTATAAAAAGTGTGCCTTACCCCAGACAACACACATTAAGACATTCCCGCATAATCCAATATGATGGTAACACTAACTTTACTGCACTATTTGAACGCACCTACTTATCACGTATCTACCGGACCTGAGCATTCACATGCCTTTCTCTGGATGACTTTTAACAAGATTCCTGTGTAGGTAGCAGCTTTAGAGTTCAAGATTGTTATTGAATTCTAGCGAAATAACGTGACGATTGTTTTCATAGAAATATTTTATCTGGACAGAGGTACCTAGTATACAAGTAAATTATAGTGTTGAGTGTAATTTGAAGTTACTGTTTTTTAAGCTGGTTGTCAGGTTACTTTTTTTAATAATATAGGAGTAGCAGACGAGCATGCAGTCCACCTGATGGTAAGTGGCTACTGCCGCCCAAGGACATCTTTGATCAACCCCAGATAAGATTAGATATTCCTACCTGAGGTCCGCCACAGATGTGCTGCTACCCCTGAAGACTAAGCTGGAACGCCTTACCACACCCTTCAAACCAGGACACAGCAGCGCTTAACACTGCTATTATAAGGCAGAAATATGTACGCGGGGGTGCCGCCGGAGTCGAACCAGAAAGAGTTCTACCACCTTAAAACTTTACACCTATTTCTTGTAATATATAAGTTATATGGTCATCTTGGAGAGCCCTTAACCAATCTTATGGGATCCTCGAACTTTATTTTAATGGTAAGATTTCAAACAAAGGCCTAAGCAAAGAAGTGATCGTCTAGTGGTTGAAAATCGGCTTAGGTTCGATGGTCTTAGGTTCGAATCTCAAATCCAACCTAAGGATTTTTAAGCAACTTTACTGAAGTTATAGTAACTGCTTTATTCAATATCACTTCGATTAATTATTAACAACTGCTGCATTATGTGCAGTCTTATCATTACTCACAGAGATGATATTGTGTAATAAACTATACTAAGTTGTGGAGCAAGTAGGAAACGTAATGTTATTAATAGTTCTAGTTTCACAAACCACTTACAAGGCAGAAGGTAAGATTCATACCCGTAACGGAACTGTGTAACTTGTTATAAATAATAATGTGTATCGTACCCATGAGATGATACCTCCTCCAAGGGTTGAAAGCAAACAGATTACGGTCTATGGAGGCATTCTACAATACATATACCATCACATGTACCTATGTTGATTCGGTATGTAATATTAGAGAAGAAAAAATGTTTATTAATATCGCGTTAAAAGTTCCAGATTCGATCCCGCTTCGAGCAATATTAAATTAAGAATCCTGTTCTAAATCTGTAAGTATAGCCACTCTAGTGTGTGTTTGTTGTATGTGCATAGAAAAAAACAATGTACTATATTATTTCTTCTCGATATTAATATTTACCTTTACTCTTTTACGTTTTATAATTTTATAATAATTATCTTAATATCAGTGTGCTTGATTGTTAATTATATTAATTAAAATACTCAAAAGAAACATCATAAGCACAAACAGCTACTTTCTTTGACTTATTGTAGTTTATTTCTATTATTATTTTAAATCAAAAGATTAAAATGTAATATATTTACCCTAACGCTTAGGTTTAGGTACTACTAGCTGACCCGGCAAACGTTGTGTTGCCATATAAATAAAAAAAATGAACAACCCTTATCACTTAGGGGTATGAAAAATAGATAGTAGCCGATTCTCAGACCTACTGACTATGCGTATAAAATTTGGTGAAAATCGGTGAAGCCGTTTCGGAGGAGTACGGTAACAAACATTGTGATACAAGAATTTTATGTATAAGATTTATCCTAACATTTATTTAATTCCCATTCTTACGAAGAACTTAACAAATCTCAGACGATATAGGTATTGGATATTTGGATTGTTTGGTGAACCGTGATCCGGTCGAGACTGCGGGGGTTGGAGATGCGGCAGACTACCAGACTAATGTCTACGTCGTTGCTTATCTGATTACCGTAGATTTGTTTTGTGATACACTATGTTTGTTTACTGTAACTGTAATGTTTGTTTAGGAAAGGAACATGCTGTCTCTACCACCCATGGATTGGATATCTCTAACCAACTCCATTCAAACAGGGTTTCTGAGGCCTATCACAACTGCGTTGCCAATTCTGAGGACAAAGACAGTTGCCTCACATGTTAGATAGATGGCATCCACACATGTAAAAATATTTAGCATGGTATAGTCCGCGTAAAACTGCTTGTCTGCTCTGAATATAGAAATTGAATCGCGTCGCCATAGTAATAGTAGTAATTGTATGACTACACCTGCTCGCAACAACTTCAGAGCGGACTAGCAGTTTGGCGCGGATAATAGGTTGGTTAAATTGCGAAATTTTTGTGGCTACAAGCTATACATGTTTCACGCATTTATTGATATTCATACCGTAACGACAATTTGATGACTTACTTAATAATCAAATATTAAATTTATAACAAAATGTGATAGTTTAAGAAAGGTTAAGCTGATCTCTTGACATTAAGTGACCATACATTCCCACAAACATCTGATACCAACAAATAATAACAACATAGATGTTGCTATCACTGAATTGATATTAATTAAGCATATAATATCAAAGTCGATTTATGTATTATGCTTCTTGAACGATACCGAAATATAAAAAAAATATTTTGATATCATTGGTAAGTAGAATTTGAAAACAATTTCAAAGCAATCGCTATGAAAAACACACTAACCCAACCTACTAAGTTACTCGTACTTAGGCGCCCGGACAAGTCTTTCGTTTTAGTCCCCCGCTGCTTAGCTAACTCGCCTCGGATCGCCCTCTGTAGTATTTAAAGGATAAGAGGACACCACATTATATAACTGTACTATGATAGATTTGTAGCGATTATCCCTAAAAATGTAAGTATTATCCCTAAAACGTAAGAAATTAGTCTTCGGCGTCATTAATAAAAAAGTATGTATTAAAATATTTTTTTCTAAGGACGACTAATATACGAAGTAAAAATAAATTATGTGTTACAACGACGAACGCAACTCCGTGCCACACTGAAAATATATTCTGATCTGATCTGATTCGAAATAATAACTCTAAAAGCAATTAAATGTACAAAAATAACCTGGATCTTAAACATGACATAAATTGTCCTTAAGAAGTTATTTTTTATGTTTAAGACTTAATTATCTGCTAGAACTAATAAGTCACAGTTGCATACATAGTAACACATACATCACTGACAGACACACTCTAAGTGACTAAGTGTTTGGCAGATATTCACAGGACACATCAGTCTCTTGGTCACGTTTCTGTGATTTCAGGTAGTTTCAGCTATTGAGTTAGTATTTAATTAAACATGTCTATGGATAATAGTGACCGCTTAACATGTTCATGACTCTTGATTGCATCCATCTAGTTGTATATATGTGTAACTTTGTTAGCAAGACGATATCATTTTCAATATCTTCCCAACGAATTATCTTGTAGCAAAGACTTTGAAAATTTTATACAACTACTGATACGTACTTAACTACATATACTTACTTAGGTATAACATAACCTTCGATTATGATCGAAGAATATAACCTCACCTTTAGAGCATTTCTCAGTAACACTCATACGAAATGAGCAAATGTCGCTCATTACATTTACCATTAAAAAATTATAGCATCGCTAATTAAATTGTTTCCGCCTATTATTTACCGACAGGTCGTGTTTATGGGTACGAAAACGACTGCTTTCAGCTAATTAATGTCCCCTCCATAAAGCAAAGGTTAAGGATGGCGATCTGAGATCGATTAATCGAATCTCCAGCAATGGATCGATTCAGTAAATCGATATTTCATCCTACAACATCGAGATTCGTTTATTTTGAAGTTGATTGAATATTAACAATTGTGATATTTTTTACTGACGGATATGTATTTCAGTGATTATTTGGTCCTGACTGCCTTTTTTTCGCTAACTTCGCCCCTAAATAGATCGAATATCGATTTTTGGAGAATCCATTCTTTAGGCCTCGATTTTTTAGTGAATCTCACACCTCGATTCGAATCGATTCCAGAATTAATCTTTTTCGGTAAGAATCGCCACCCCTAAAACACAGCTTATGTAATTATCGTTTGAGCGGTCAACATATCACATCAGTATTTCAGAGCACGTGGGCAGTTGCACCCCCACCCATCCCCTTCGCTTTCGGGATAACACCATTACAGTAATTAGGATATGCTTAGGCATAATTGATGCAAACGTACCGGTTTCAGGTATTGCACATTATATACTGTTGTCTATTATGTTTGCGTTGAATACTGCGGTATTGCTAACTATGTAACTGATATTATGTATGTAATGTATGTACATAATAAATTGATGTATTATATCTACATATAAATATATCTATTATATCTACATGTTACTACTCCAATTTGAAATGAATGTAAAATCTTTTTTGTCCTTTACCTAATTGGAATGAATATAAAAACACACACACACACACACACATACACGCTTGGATTTTAAAACCCAGGAGATGCCCCACGGCTGACTATCCTCTTATCCCACCTAACACCACAGGGATTATAGGAGCGGCTGGAAAACAGCGCTACTCGAATCCCTGATTCTGAGACAGCAATGCTGAGCCGAATTCCTTTTGTCATATTAATATTACTGTAAAATGTACATTTATTCTTTGTGTAAACTGTGTTATTATGGCTATAAACGTTTATTATTATTATTATTAAAAATCGCTTTTCGTACTATAATATTTTGTATGAAATTAGTTCAATAAAATTGTTAAATACTAAACCTCTTTGTTTTTGTCTTAGAATATAAAAATATCCAAACACGTCATATTCGTATGTATCCATTTTAGGACGCCAGTTTGGCTACATCTCTCAATTAAAAACTTTGGTGACAAAATTGACTATTTTATTCAGAACGAAAACCGTATCAATGAAGTTATCAAATTAGTTAAATCAGTATCCATAATTACTCAGTCCTGTGGAGATATCAAAATTCTGTTCTACTGGCGATTACTTAGGACTAGGATATGTACAATACGTTAGACGTTACTGGATTGGATTTAAGTGACGTCACACTGCACGACGTCGTAGTAATTAAGCAAAGGAGGCTTCGGAAGACGGAGGGCGCCTCCGAGAATGTTCCCGGATCTCATTTCCATGCAAATGAGGCCGTGTGTTATACGTGCGGTGTCGGTGCACTCTGCGCTGGGCTTAGTGCTTTGTCTCATCAATAAGAAGGCTTTGCGGTATCTAGATTTTCTTTTTTATTTAACACTTGTTCTTATGGATGTTATCGAAGTTTACAAGTCATATATCCATGGTAGGATCATCTTTACGTCAGCCTTTCTTGTTCCACTGCCGGATATAGGCATATCTTGAGATATACTTACCGAAACATTTGGTCTTCTGCTCTCATCCATATATCTAAGACCAGATACACAACTTCAGCATTAAAATTTCCCCCTACTAAACATATCAAAGCGTTAATAAAATTTTCTACAAGCTCTACGGTATAAAAAAACTCAAATGACCCTGTAAACTGATTCTACTACATGTAGAGTTGGAAATGTCTGTAAATGTAATCTCAATTTTTATTGAGAACCTCTAGCAACGAATTAGTCAAAATTGGTGTCATTCGTTCTGTCATATAAGTACACAATATTCTATTGTATAGCCGTAGTGTGTGTGCCGTAGAGTGTGAGTGACGTCACACAGCATGTTGCGTGTCGTAGTAATTAAGCAAAGGAGGCGTCGACAGACTGGAGGCGCCTTCGAGAATGTCCCCGGATCTCATTTCCATACAAATGAGTCGATGAGTTGATTGGTTATACGTGAGGTGTTAGTGCGTCTGCACATGCTAGATTTAATGACCAATCAGTAAGTTCTGTGCACTAGTCCTCTAGTCCATATATCACAGAAGGTGGTAGAACCCTTTATGGTTCGACTCCGGCGGCACCACCGCCACACCTATTTTTGCCTCATAACAGCAGCGTTAAGTGCTGCTGTGTTCTGGTTTCAAGGGTGTAGTAAGGGAAACTAACTTTTCCGAAACGTTCCAGCTTAGTCCTCAGGGGTAGCGGCGCATGTGTGGCGGACTTCAGGTAGGAATGAGTAATACTATCTGGTGTTGATTACAGATGTCCATGAGCGGCACTAGCCACTTATCACCAGATAGCCCATGCTCGTCTGCTACTCATATATTTAAAAAAAATCATATCCGTTCGAAAGTTCTCTCCATAATAGTGAAATTTGATATAAAAATCCGATGAAATTATACAGAGAGACAATTATACGAAGCATTCCAACTAAGTCCGCAAGGATAGCAACGGATCTATTGCCTAACTCAGTCAGGGCATCAAACATATGTGTGCTACATATGAGGTTTATAACAGATGTCCACGGACAGCAGCGGCCACTTACCCTCAACTGCATGCTAATTACTTCTATATTAAAAAAAAAAACACTCAATATAAATGGATTTTCATTTTCTACTCTGCAAGTCAAGTTACCTTCTGGTACTTTTCAGGACATATATCCAAGACAAGTACAAATTTTGTTTGTACTCCTGGATAATAATTCAATGTTTAATCTAAAGACTTTTATTGATAACAGATATTTGACATATTGTGATTTTTTATTTCAACTTTATTATTATAACAAAGAACTAAGATTAATATTGCTTATCTAGTAGTAGGTATAACTACAGTTTGTCGCATACAGGTTTTCAGTGACAATTGCAAAGATGGAACGGTCTTACTTGTTTACGGCTGCTCTCAATATCATCAATCAGCTGAAGAATTCCCATTTTCAACCTCCGTTTATCTTTCGCTGTGAAATCTTTGATATCTGGCATTATACTTTTGAAGAATTGTAAATCTTCACTATCCGTGTTATCACTGTGAACTGACTCTTCAACTTTTCGCTTTTTCGCTGTATGTTTATTGGATGTATCAGATGGGTCTGGAACTTGGTTCTCTATTCTGGAGTGACTTGCATCTTTCATGCTCATGCTTAATGGCTCATTTGAAATAATCTCATCGCTTACATCTGTAGCTTCAGACTTTACATTTATTTGCCAAGTGTCTTTGCCCGTATCGTAATCATCTTGAGTCTTGTCGTCTTCGTCGCTATTTGTGTAATTGCTGCAATCTTCGGGAATTTGTTCTTTTGCACTGTTCGTATATCTAAAACAGAGTTATTTACAGTAGGAATGTATATTTACACAAAAGGTTTATGTCGTTAAATAGATGGAAAATGTTTGGAAACATACGAGGAGTCAAAAACATGAACATTTTAAATTACCAAATGGTAACAAGTTGTTCTGAAATGATTTTTAATTCAAGATTGCTTCAGTGTGATACAGAATGAAATGTTTTGTTTGAAAAATTCTATATTTTTCAAACTAAATATTTGCAAGTAATTAATTTTAGATCATGGGAATAAAAAACCAGAATGAAGAACTTACCGTTTGGGCTTAATAAAAGGTTCTAAAAACTGAAGTGAATCGTATAGATAATATTTTTTACAACAAGGGCCTTCTTTGTGCATTTTCTTTTTGAATCTGTTGTAAGATGACCTTATACCTTTCCATTTTGTTTTAATCTCTTCAACTGAAAAAAAAACCTTATGATTCATTCTTACGTAACAAATATTTCAAGAAATTACATATAAAGTTAAAAAAATGAAAGTATTTAGTGAAATAATAAATTCTTTTTAGATGAAACTCCAAAATAGCGATATCTAATATTTTTTATATTATTCAGATCTTATATTTTATTTATCATCGTTAAACAATATATCCGTTATTCACCTATTGTGGAGGGTAAACATTTCGAGAGTATGTATGAATATCTGTTTCTTGGGATGACCTGCAACCTGAACCGTTTTAACATATGGGAAGTCGTTGGATTCATCTAAACTGTGGGTAATGCAGGCTATGTTTTAGGTCTATTCCAATTTGATCACCTGGGTGATATCATCAATACATCATATCATCAATTAGTAGAAAATGATTACCCAGGGGATCAAAGTGGAATAGACAATGTTTTATAGATTATCTATTTATGTCAGTTGTGTTACCTGTGCACTCTTCATCTAATTCTGTTCTCACGGAATCTGCGATCTCATCCCAGGCGATTTCCGCGTGTCTAGTCCTGTAGGTCTCCAAACCGGAGTTATACACCTCCGGATGCCTCTTTACGATGTTCACGAACTTTATTATCACCTCTTGGTAGTCCCTCATTATTGGTAGTAGTAATACCTTTTAGTAAATAAATAAAAACATTTTATTATGTAGATATGTAAAACATTTTGACGTATTTTCTTCTTTTTATATTAAAAAGTACATAAATTAATTAATTTAATGACAGGAAAGCATACTAATTCAAGGCGTTCCAACTTAGTCCTCCAGGGTACGAATGCCTGTGTGGCCGCCCTGATGTAGGATTCTTATCTTATCTGGGGTTGATTACAGTTGTTCACGGGTGACATTAACATTACCATCAGGTGGTCAGCATGCTCATTTACTACTTCGATATTATAAAACAAATCAAAAATATAAATTCATAGTATTACCAAATGGTGGTGGCGCAAGTAACAAAATAAGCCTAATCCATCCGTGTAAGTCATAAACCCGACTTATATGGCAACATCGGTATTAAATGACGACTGGGATTCCATTGACAAATTCGAGATTACGTCAATAACTATATTATACAAAAGTAAAACTACATGTAAGCATCTCAAAAACATACTAAGTACGTATATTTTTTATTTAACATTATGCAGCCATATTTTACATCGTACACTGCAACATCGTAAACCGCAAAATAATCGCCAATTCACAAAGTCACCAAACCATTTTCATTCTATGAAATGTGATATAACTAATAAAGCCGCTTATTATCTCATAAAATATACGGTGATTGTTTAATTGAAAGACAAAAATACCAACAGATTATACAAATACTTCAAAAAAAACAAATAATATTACTCACGCGATCGAAGTTAGCAAAACGACGGCGATACGCGCAGCAATGTGGCCTTGCCGTTGCCTCGTCGCACACTGACGCCACACGCGTTGCGTCTCGCTCTAGTCTACGCTGTGTTAGAGCGAGACAGCACTATACGAACGCCACGCTGCGGTTGCCGAGTCACGAGGGTTATAAGGTGCCATTCCACTTGATAGCAACTGACGAGACGAATCGAGTGCGGAGTGATTGTCCGATTCACGTGAAGCGCCACGCTTTTACAGTAATCTATTTATATTATATTTGTGACGTAATTCAAATCTAATTTACTTTTTTTATTAAGTATATTTCCTTTTTTGTTTCATAAAACTTTTCAATAGAGACCAAATACAAATCAACTGACACACAAAACATACAATTTACCGTGAATAAAAAAATAAATAAGTATTACAAACAACAATTACAATAAATTGTACTAAATTGTATACGCGTACAATGTTAAACTTCTAAGTAGAAAATTTGCATGTAACCCTATAATATGACAACGTAAGTGACGTACAAATTGCAGTGTACATTATTTGCATCATACTAAGCAAACATGCCCAAAACGACAGAACAAGGCGTGCAAACGATGCGTCAGATTTCGACAAGTGGATGAACACCTTTACTACGCGTGGTATTTGTTTTAGACACGCAACACACTACAGCACTATTACACGAAAACCGATCTTATTATAGGGAAATACAGTAAAATGTTGCCGTAAGTAACAAACTACAGCCGCATGGCCACACCGTTTTGTTCGCAGCGAAATAAGTTTTGACCGTCAGTAATAAGGCTTGTTTTGCATGCGCCATAGATGTGGTGAGTCCATTTGGCGCGATGTTCCGTGCTTCGTTCGTACTACGTCACGTATTGCGCACGTAGAGAGCCACTTGTCAACAGGTACAAATTTCGTGTGTTAATTGCAGGCTAGCGTGTAATTATGAGTGTAAAATCAGCAGGTATAATTTTTAAGTATAGTTTTGTTCGTGAGTTAAGTGTCAAAGGCCTAATGTAATATTTACGGTAAGTTGTAATTTTCCTGGAAAATACATTTCCTGTCATATATCACTTAGCCTTCAAGGATGTCCAATAGAAGACGGAAAGAGGTGTTCCTCAAAATGAACACCATATTCTCTAATAATATCTTTATTTTAGAAAAGAGAAAAGAAAGTGAGAACCATCAAAGTTAAAGTCAATTGGAGGTACAATCTTTTAGCGGTCAGAAACTAAAAGACTTCAATGTGATAGAGCCCTATGTGGTTCGACTCTGGCGACACCACCGCTACACCTATTTCTGCCTAATAACAGAAGTATTTAGCCCTGCTGTGTTCTGGTTTGAAGGGTGTGGTATGGGAGACAACCTTTTTCGAGACATTCCAACTCTCAGGGGTAGTAACGCTCCTGAGACCGACCTCTGATAGGAATTTAATCTTATCTAGAGGTTGATCAAAGATGCCCAATGATAGCAAAAGCCACTTACCATCAGGTGAACTGCATGCTCGTCTACTACTGTTAAATATTGTAAAAAAAACAACAGGTAGGTACCACAAGAAGCTAGAGAAAAGCAGATAAAATGTCGTAATATTGCTATAGGTAGGACGTTATATCCAGTTTGTGTACTCTGGGGCAATGTAACGACATCTGCCGAGAAAGCACGTGGCGCGCACACCTTTCCCTACCGATCTGCGGAGATGCCGACCACGCAACCAATTATCTCCGATCATACTAATATTGATAATAATTGTGTCCCGCCGTTTTGCCCGCGTTTGAAATAAGTAAATAAATAAAAGTGTAAATACTTAGGTGATTTCGTAACTATTTTTTTCCTAATTTTAGCTTAGCTTTAATCCTAAGTTTTATTCTAACATTAAAGCAGTCCTATAGTTCCCATTAAAATCAGTCCAACCAACAGTTTCGGAGACTAGCGGGAAATTGACAGAAACAGAAATACGTTTAATAATTACATTTTTTTTATATAATTACCAACAGACGGAGATTTTTTCAAGATTTTAATTTTTATAAAAGGTGTTGTAGAGTCATGTAAAAATAAGGATGAGATGATTAATTCGTCATAGTCGAAGAACAAAGACGGATTTGACAAAAATGCGAAATTCACTTTTTATCATATTTGGATAACATATTGTCTAAATATTATTACTGCATTACAGAAAAAAATATATGTGTTTTAGTTTTAAAATTAATCAGTCGGTATAACGACGGATTTGATTTTGATTCTATTAGGGATTTAACACACAATAAATTATAGATTAAGGATTTATACACATCATGTTACATTAGTAAGTTAGTGCGGTTATGAGGCAAATCGTGTCAATAATACAAGGGCGAGGTACAGTTTAGCAACGTGACATCTGCCTAAGTGCCTAGGCAAGACGCAAGACACGTGTCCCGCACACCTTTTGTCTACAGCCGGTCGCGACTGCACCACCTTTTTACTGATCGACTATTTTTAACTGGCACACTTCTAATTTTAACGCAGCTAACTTGTAGATCTACAGTTATTGTAATATTTGTTGTTGTGCCTCAATAAAGCCTATATTCAATAACTCATACAATAGTTATTGAATATAGGCTTCATAGTATAGTCATAGTTTTCAGGATTTTTAAGGAACCTATTTGAATAACTAACTGACATTTAAGCTATCCACATTTAATTTTAATGTATTTATCTATTTGGTATTATTATTAAATATAATTATTTGCTTGACATGTGAATATTTCATCTTATTATTTACTTGATGCTTATGTAATTATTATTATTAATCAACTAATGCCATTCAGGTATTATAATTCAATTAGTAACAAATTTTAATTTATGTTTTATATAATTTTGTTGAATTTTGCAAACCTCATATAGGTATAAAACACTGGACTGTACTTAATACGTACATAATATCTGTGTAATAACTGTGTTCTAGCAAATAAAGAATTTTAATTGTTTTGGATTTTTTTTGACGTTTTTCACCTACAATGTTATTTTAATTGTTACATTGTGATTTTCTATTAGTATTTATGTCTTGGGATTAGACGATTTCTTATTTATTTATTTAGAAGATATTTTTAATTGAGACCTACTGCTCTAAACTTTTTGTGTGGTGTCAAGCAGACTCTTTCTGTACAGTGAGTGTTATAAAATGTGATTAAATAAAAATAAAATTCAAGAAAATTTGAACACAACCTATATACACTGTATGCTGTGTTCTTGTAGGTACATCGTCCACACGCGCGCTGCCACGAACAATCTTTACAATTAGTACCTAATAATAGCAATTTTACATCGTAATTAAAGTATGACAATTAGACAAAACATTAAACACATTTTTGCTTTGTTGCTTACTTTACAAAGTTGATATTATTATTATCATAATTTTATCATAATGACGTATTGTTTATACTGCTTAAGGTTAAAGTGATATAACTTTATATTAAAAATAAAATTGAAGTACTTATTCTAAGTTTAGCGGCAAGGGTAGAATTTAATGCATCTGCAGATAGTGAAAATAATTATAATAGGTAATAAATTCACCAGCATGTCACTCAATGAAGGCCCGTCTCCATTGAAGGTACTTGACGTATCGTATATAATGTCCTAATATATCGCCTTTGCAGGATTTGGACTTTTTATACCTTCAATACCAAATTAGAATTTTATTCCCAATGCGTGCAATAAAAGGTCATGCAAAAAAACACAGCAAACACATAAAACGTATATCAAATTATTTTTTTAGATTTTCGTATGGCTTGGAATCAAACCTGGTTCTTTGACGGTAAACCTTGGTGACAATACATCAAATACGATACGATGCTTGAACTTTGGTAACAAAATCTTCATTACCTATTCAAAAATAATTGTACGAAATAGTAGTAAAAAACGCAATAAAAATATTACAACAAAAACAGATTTGACTAAAAATAAGATATGACTTCAATACTATTATTTAATTAAAGCTTCTATAAATACATACTGTACCTTAGTACCGACGCTCGTAACAATTAACAAAAACAAATCTAGAAAAGTAGTAGTAATAAACGCAATAAAAATATTACAACAAAAAACAGATTTAGCTCAAAGAACATATCACTTCAATACTATTTTTAAAGCTTCTATAAATACTATAATTTAATACTTATTGATTATATTTAGTTTATTTCTATATTCAGAGAACGTGCGCATGTGAGCTGTGTGGGACGATGCACGTTACCTGTCTTAATAGTATTATTACATGTACCATCATACATCTTAGTCGCGAATTGTTGCAAATACATATTATTAATTTTATGACATTCATCTACTTTAATTTCACAAATCCAAAATATACATTAAATCTAAATCTAAATAAACCGTATCCATCATCAAAATGAACGGATCATCGGCAACTGTTAGGGCTTCTCAATAAGAATTCTTTTGGCCACCATATTTTCATGATTATGTAAATTTTATGAAGATATTTCAAACACAAAGGTTTCTTCACTGTGCATTTTATAAGTGACAATTAGTTTGTAATTTTCACGTAACTATAATTAAACTGAGTTCGTATACAGATCTCTAACATTTATCATGAAAGAATAAAAAAATCACTAAGCTATCACTACTATCTTTACAATAAATATCATTCTAGTCTTTTTCTCTTGTTATTTGACCCCAATGAATTGTTTTTCCATTGTTCCACATTCCATTATTCCTTATACTATTTTGACAAACAAAGTAATGAAGTTATAAAACATAACCCAAGCACTAATCATTTCCCGTGGTACAGTGGAAACAAAGAACCCCAAGGATACGCACTTCTCGTCTTAGCAATTCGAAGGCAGGTGATTTCAATACGACAGGTGTGGAACAAAATTATAAAGCTAAACTGCATCATTTGCAGCGGCATGTTGGTGTGATCGTTTACTTTTATTTGGTGGCAATTAATATGACCTGCTGTATCGAAATAGACAAACAGAGATGAATAAATTGCATTAACAGCGCGTATTGTGATCTGTGGCTCATTAAACAGACTTTTATACGAATGATAGTCAAATACGATTAGGTTTGTAGAATAAACAGTACATTTTTAATTTAAGTTTATGAAGTTGTTCACGTTTACAGCGCATTTATAAACCAACTTTATGGACCAGGAGATTTTTAATCAACGGGTAGAAGTAATAAAATTACAAATAAAGAAATTGTAAGTTATTCGCATACACTGTGTATACAAATTGTATTATTATATAAAGATAACGTTGTAAGGTAAGTGTATCTCACACTTCAACTAAGAGTTTCAACTTAGTCCTCAGATTCCTCAGAGATTGCAGAACACATTTAGCCGAACTTAAGCCTAACTCTATCTGGGATTGATTATAGATCGCGGGCGGTAGTTGCCTCTTACAATCAGGTAGACTGCATATCACTTTATTGCTTCTATAAAATAAAACAAAACACAATCATTGATAACATCGTACAGATCATGCTTGTCCCGCGCACACTACGATATGATTAGAAGATCACTAACCATGTTTGTCTAATGGCTATTAATACCCAATTGATTTAAGCGCCAATCGTGAACGTAATCGGTTTAACTCAGACATATGTTCGACACCTTTCATAACCGGTCGACCGAAGGACATCCGCTTTTTGGAGGGTAAAAAAATCGGGTTCGACATTCTCACAGGAACCAACGTATCCGGTGCGCGGGCGCAGAAAATAAAAACGATCATTTGTTAGTGTCGGGCCGCTCGCACCAGGTAAACCGATTGTTGGGAGATGTCAAAACGTTTTGCGAACACTTGCGTATGCATCTTGTAGTAATTCAAAAATCGAATTCGCTTTCTTTCTTTTTTATACTAGATATTCATTGAGAGGCTGAAGAAAAGTAGGTGCGAGGATCTGGTCAAGAGTTCAAAAATTGGCAGGTCCTGGCGTAAGATAGAATGCGGTGGAGTCACTTAGGGTAGATCTTTTCTCAGTAGTAGGACAATATAAGTTAATTGAAAAAAAATATGAAAACCTTATATGAATAAGTAGCTCATTAAACCATTCAGACTACATTATTGTAGTACTGCTGATATAAGACAGAAATATCCATGTACTTAAGTGTTGGTGTTGACACTATAATGGAACTACATACATTACATACATAAAATAAACATACGCCAAACAAATTACTTGAATGACTTAAAATAACTGACTGGTTAAATAAAGGAAGCTCATAGATTTACGTAACTCGTACAGTTTACTGACCTTTGATCTAAAAAGCTATTGTGTAACGTTCCTTCCGTAAAAAAGATGTATTTGGCATCAGTTTTAATTTTGGCTTTTCCTTAATAAAAATAGCAACTTTCAATTAAAATTCATTGGATATTAATTTAGTAACGTCGCAGAGAACTCATAACGAAAATCCTTTGGCAATACGAATCAAATCAAATCAAACCAAATCAATTATTTTCTAGAACACAGATTCAAGGATCTTAAATTTATAACGAGTACCTTATGTTCTACCGCATTGGGGGCAAAATTTACACATCTTGTTCATAAATCACAATTGCTATGTGAAATTTTTATAAAATGAATTAAAATAAACTCGTACACACGATAACTATAATAAACATTGTAGTCCAGGAATCCAATGTCTATTATATTTTTATTATACATATACTTCCATAAATCAAAACAATGAAATTTAATTTGCCAGAACGAATAACGGTCGAAAGTGCACAGATTCTTTAAAGCGTCTTTCAAAATAATGTGGAATGCTATGATGACCTCCAATCTACATACATACAAATGACTTCCACGGTTGGACAACAACAATAATTCGAATGTCTTTGAAAAACGACCTGACCTCTCTACAGTCGTTAAAGACCAGAGCCTAAAGGACTTGTCCCATAGAAAGATATAAAAGAGAATCGTTGGTAAAAGAACACTAGAAATGAGATAGTTATGGCACTGATTATGACATCGAGGGTGTCAAAGGTTGAACGTTTTATGGTTTGACTCCCAAGGCATTTGGTTATAATGAATTTAAACTTCCGGCTAACACCGGTGGTAGTTTGAAGGTGGTAGAACCCTTTGTGGTTCGACTCCGGTGGCACCACCGCCACACCTATTTCTGCCTCATAACAGCAGTGTTAGGCGCTGCTGTGTTCCGGTTTGAAGGGTGTGGTAAGGGAGACAGACCTTTCCGAGGCATTCCAGCTTAGTCCTCAGGGGTAGCGGCGCATCTGTGGCCGACCTCAGGTAAGAATATCTTATCCTATCTGGGGTTGATTACAGATGTCCATGGGCGGCAGTAGCCACTTAACATTAGGTGGACTGCATGCTCGTCTGCTACTCTTATATTATAAAAAAAAAAAACACCGCATCTGTAGCCGACGTCATCTGCTTCAGCCCGCCATCATCCATTGCTGGAAGTAGGCTTCCTCTTATAGGTGTAAGCTAGATGTTTTCCAACCAGTCCTTCACAAGTTCCGATCACTGTTATCATCTAGCTGCTTCCCACCACAAGTTCGATAATTTCCATTCATCTGGATGATTGTCTGCAAATTTTTATATAGCCGACTTCAGGTAGAACTAATAGGTGTACGTTGCCACTTACTATTACTTGGACTGCATTCTTATTTACTACATATCCCTGTAATGTAGAGACAAATAAATCTACACTAATACTATAAAGAGGAAAACTTTGTTTGTTTGTTTGGTTGTAATGAATAGACTCAAAAACTACTGCACCGCTTTTAAAAATTCTTTCACCATTCGAAAGCTACATTTTCCACGAGTAACATAGGCTATATTTTATATGAAATATATTTGATAAATAGATTTTAAGGCGGTACAAAGTTTGCCGGGTCAGCTAGTAGTCGATAAAGATGTACGCTTCAAGTTATTTCTAAGATAATCCTACGTTACTCTTTTTTATCATTAATTCCAATTGCTTCAACCAAAAGTCCGAAATCTTTTTCCTTTAATCCAATTTGCTCAAACTAAAATATCGTTCATCGCGTATTATGAAACGCCATGTCGCTTACATGTCGGAACATCGAAAGTCGGCTGATACAACTGCGTTTGTAAAAATTAGTTCTGTCAGTACCATTTGGTAATACAAGTGAAAGGCCGTGTACGTGAGAAAAGCAACGCAACAATGCCATATTTCGCCGTCTTCTGGGCCAGTGATCGATCTACGTGAATATTTTGTTCCCAATGAGATTTGGAGCGATTGTTAGCTTACCGCGTACTCACCATATTGATGGTCACGTGACTGTTGTCTTTGTTTTAAGTAGACTGTTGGGTAATGTTTTTTTGTGTGATAATTAGGTAATTACTTAGGGATTAATGTTAATACATGTAATAGAAAGTTTTTTTCGGTTTGACACGTTACGATTTTATTTCAATATTTTTCTATCAAACATTAGTCATAACAAGTCTAAACAAAATGTTGAACCATAAATATCAATCAAGGGTACGTATATGTGTTCTCAAATGTTAGGTACATTTGCGAAGGACATAGATAGTATACTTGATTTACACAAGTATTAAAGTAAGTTTTCGTAATCGTAAAGTAAGTAACACGTAATCGGGACTATATTAAAATTGTAATTTTTATATTTGCGCATATACTGCCATCTAAATTGCCTTGTCATATTAAAGAAATAAAAGTAATAGAAGAAAAACAGTCTGGTGGTGTTGACCTAATTTTGGTTAGTAGAAATAATTGGTAAACTTTGGGTTATTATTCAGAACAGATCAAAAACGCCAAAACAATTCTTTCCGGAAATTGGACCCTGCGGAATAGCATTGGTCCTTTAAACATTGCGGAGAAAGCCCCAAGCCGCAATTAATTTCAAAATTTCTCCTTATTTTTAACGTGAAGCATCTATTTCTGACATGAAGCGACTACATCCTAAACATACCTAATTCTACCTAATAACTGAAGCGTTAAGTGCTGTTTTGTTCTGGTTTGCAGTGGTGAGGGAGACACACTTTTCCAAGATATCACACGACACTATCAGATAGTGGAGTAATATAGAGAGTGTATTTTTTTTACAATGAACTCGTTCGATTCCCGGCTAGGGAAAAAGATATTTAAAAAAACGAATGATGCAGTTTTAGTTTTTATCAAGATCGGCCTCGTAACTCCTTTCAGCGTTTTTCGCTAATCCTTATAGTTTCGGATTTGGCCCTGAAGGCCTATTTGAATAATTCACCTGTATATATAACTCAATTTAACAAAAAATGTAAGTTGTGCGTTTTTTCGGTAACACGGCAGTACGGCTGATCCAAGGTAGGAATCTAATCTTATCTGAGGATGATTATAGATGACCGTGGGCAGCAGTAGCCACTTACCTTAGATGGACAATATTCTTGTCTACTTTACAAAAAATCAAGTGGACTGCAAGTTCATTTGCCATTCCAAGTCAAAAAAGAAAATTAAAAAGTAAAACGCTTTAAATACAAACGATCCATTTCTTCGTTTGCCTCAACGGAGTAAGTTATGACGTCGGTTCCAGTCATGCAATCCCATATTTAACATTTCATGGTGACCTAAGCACGGCCTTACCTCGTGCCGCGCTCAAGGACTGTCGTCAATATTGGCATAAGGTTATGTTTATAGGAATCAAACAAGGAGACATTTTGTTGAACTAATTTCATACTTTTATAACTTCCAATCTAGAAGAAAAGAGAAAAGGACAATATTATAAGTTTTATAGGTTTTGTGACCGCTATAAGGACACCTGCTTCTTATAAATAGAATAGGAATCCTACCTGAAGTTGATCTCAGATGATCAACATTAATCTTCAAAGTAAAAAAAAACAGCAGTATTAGCGATGAAGCCGTATTTGCAATCTGGGCACTAACTACCTTTTAATATTTCATCCTTACTCTTTCCTAAATGTAGGATTAATTCTCTATTACTCTGTCTGTCCTAAATTCATGTGATTTAATAAACATAGTACACGTTAAGTACTTTACTTTCGTCCTTGATTTGGTTTCCAGGGCATCATGAATGCTTACGTAGCATTTACAAAAATGAGGTCGTCAGATTCATGGCAATTATGTACCTAACCTAAAGTTAGGTGCTTAGTAGAATTATTCGTTAATACGATAGCTTTATCACTACACGTGTCTGCAATCCCATTCTATGTCCCATACTTGGTTGCTCCTCACAACTAGGAGAGGATTGGAGTATAGCAACTTCGTCGTCAATCCCATTACGATCCTGAGAGGGCACAGGTCACGTTTTAGGCTTGGTCATCGCGCTGACCAAGTGCGGAGGAGAACTCTCAAGTTTGTAGGTTTCTTTACGAAATTTTGTTCACACGTCTCTAAGAACTTGACATTTTATGGGATCAACTTAAAAATACAAGTTTCACTTCTATTGAGTCTTATTAAAATAAGTTATCAAAGGTATGTGTGGTCTACCAATACGCACTTGGCAAGCGCAGTGGACTATGGCCTAATCCTTATCATTATAAGAGGAGACCCGTGCCCAGCAATAGGACAGTATTGTGTTGATGACGTGTCTTATTGTACCTATACTTTTGATACCAAATCCTACGATAATAGGAACTAGAGTTATACTCACCTTTCTAATTAAGTATTTATTATTATAAGACAGCGAAGCGTGATCGGTTAACTCGTTTTTTTTAATAAATTGACTATTATAGTCATTATATTAAAAAACATGTGACTATGGCATTGTTATCGCTACAAAGGTGACATAAATACATGCAATGTAAATACTATATTTGTTACATGACATGACGACTTACGACATGAGGAAAAACAATGAAATAACGTGTTACGCTTCACGTTGTAATGTCCTTGTACTTTGCTATTTCAATAGAAAACAAAAAACGTCATAGTATTTATATTTTACATATGTATGTTATGCTTATCGGTCTTAGAAACTGCTATTTTAGCAACGTTTATTGGCAAAGTTTAAATATATCTTACGTATCTGTTATTTTTATATTGACTACGCTATAAGGATATTTTCTTGATTTATACCTTTCAGAGTGTTATTTTTACATTAAAAAATTACTTTAAATTTTTCAATATAAAATACCTCTTTTATATATGTAGCTACCGCTATAATCTAACATCAGGTTGAAATTTGAAGGTCCACGATTTCATTCCGTCGGACCTTGGATGATTAGCAATCCTATATAATATTATCTAACTGTAATACAAAGAAGTTGTACCACATATCATAGTTATAACAGTATAATTGAATCTCAAATCATAGCTGTAATAACAATAGAAATCTAAAATACCATGTGTATAAATAACCTATGACGCTCGCCCACCTACGCCAAGTACGTACGAGTATGTCCGGATAAAGGAAGATCGAAAATAAAAACTCCCTCTGGGTGGAGGGGTTTAATCCCCAAACATATTACGGAAATGTTGGTAGGTCGTACGGACGCGGACGTTCCGATTTTTTTGCGATAATCAACCACCGAAGCTGCAGATATGCCCACGTGTTTTATTATGGCAATTTGCTTTAAGGCTCGTTCACACTTCTAAATCAGGTATGCTGGATTGAAGTGATCTGGGTTATGTTTTGGCTCCAGTTTCTGTACTGACACTGGATTCAGTGATAAATCTAGAAACTGAAACTAAAAACTGATTGATGTTCAGTTTTCAATAGGTATAAGACATTCATCTTAACATCCTTATAATTGCCGTGACCCGTGTCAAAGTCATTATCCTCTATTTCAATCGGCTTTCATAGTTACTCTTATAATAATTTAACTTACTTACTTTCTTCTTAATATTACTATCATCAGATTTATTAATATAAAAGTAAAGGAGGCAGATTAAGTTAAATTAATTATTTTCTAAAACACATACATTATTAAGAACTATTTTTAATTTCGCTTATTGCTATAAGAAAAACCTAAGCGTTCGTGACACGCAAAAAAAATACTTAAATTACTGCTACCTTAAATATTCTAAACTTAAACTTTAAAAATATGTTGACTTTAATTTTTCGAAGATATTCACGTACTACTCAAACTAAAAGAGCAGAAAAAGTTGGGTAGGTCATGGCTACCCAGTACTTAAAACTATTTCAGTGCAAAACCCTAAATATAATATTTTTATACAAAATACTTGCCTATAATGACCTTAGTTCCACTTAGACAGACTACCTACAAGTTTTTTGAAAAGTATCAAAAGCTTCGCACCTTAATCTGCGCTCGCAAATAAAATGAAGATAGCCGTGAAAGCCAATGCGAACCGTATCAACAGATTCGTTCGCAGCGGCCTCCGAAATGGCTTTTCTATTCAATTTTCGATAGAGATTTTTTACCAACCCGCAGTTTTGCGTACGGCGGAACCAATAAATCTCCTCTTGAGGTAAGGGGCGAATTAATCAATCGACGGATCCACCGACTCGTCGGGCGACCAATCATTACTTTCCAAACAAATGTCGTCCTAAGGCTACGGAGCTTAGGTCGAAAGTCCGTGTGAAGATAGATTTTATTTACAGCTCGCAAGGTGAAAATAAGAAGTGGAAATAAATAGTAGGGGCTTCTCCGTCGATACACTCGGAGGAGATTAAAGTGTTCGGGATAGACGGTAAAACATAAATTAGGGAAATGGTCACGATCCCTGATTATCTATACAGCATTGATCACCCTTTGTTGTTAAACAATTTAAGGCTTATTATCGACTGATCCGCACTTGAGGGCAATGAAGATATATAATCAAAAATATAACTGAATTCAAGTCGGCAGTGGGCCGAAATTTGAAAGCTATATTGTTTTCCGCCCGCAAGGGTAGGGCGGGCGCTTCGCTGGGCGGGTTGGTATCGGCCACGAATTAATAAACAAACCGGCCAAGGCCACAAGCCACATGACCTTTAGGGTCCATCGTTGTTCCCTTTACCCGATTAAGCGTTAAACCATAATCCAATTCGACGTTCCAAATAAAATAATTATAATTTTCTTTAATATCAGATTTCCGAAGTTTAAACAACATTAAAAATGATAAAAGGTGCCACTGTAACAACGATAAGCATATAACCGTAACATTCCCATTAAAGAAGATGATCGTTACACAGAGCAAATCCTCAATTCGCTATAAAACGAGAGCGGGTGCTCCCGCGCGGCCGAGGAAAGCGTTGTCATTCAAAATCAGACCACGTGTACAATATTTCATCATCAGGAAGGGTGGGTTCTCCCTCCACCCTCCTCACACTCCGCGAACCCGCGCCCGACCCAAAAAGTCTATCTGCACTTGACACGGGAGGAAACGGGACAGATTAACCGTAGTGAAGGGAACAAAGCTAAATATGTTTCAAGCTGATACTTCGGTATGTAGTATACGGACAAGTTGCAGAAAACCGTGTGACGTAACTGTCATGGATACAACCATGTTTGTCGTTGCATGCAAACAATGAATGTAGAATGACTGTATCATTTCATAAATATTAGACGAATTGAATTAATTTGGTTTGCTATTAGAATTAATTTTAATAGGATTATATGGACACGAAATCATGAATTTATATCGACAACCATTAAATTATTCTTAACTTAATCTTTGTGTTGTTTGTTTTAAATACTTTTATATATTTAACTAACAATTTGTTAATTCTTTATTAAATTAATTGATCATAATTCTTTTTTCTTTTTGTATGAAATTTAGTCTGAAATCCACGCCTTATACTGTATCGATAGAAGTTCCACGATGCTGAAAAAGGATGGAGGAATAAAATGATGGAACCATTTTCAGTCGGTGAGATACCCACTCAGACACACTCGCGTGTTTACGGGGTGGTTCACGCACACACGCACGCAGCGTGAAAAGTTTGAGCCGTAATTTATATGACGGTTTAAATAATTACTCCTCGTTTTTGGCTCAATTTGTAGATGAGGTAGCGTATCGGTGTTGGTGACATTTATGCGCATTACTTTTGCGCTGTGGTGTGGATGTGACGACACCTCTTGTTATTAAATATAGGGTTTTCACAATGTTATGTGACTTATTGTAATGATATTGAATGCGGAGAAGTTTATGCGGTTGCCTAAGCCTAATCGTAGAAATGTATACTACGATTAGGCTTATTGTTTTTGTTAGTTAATAGGATAAAATAAACTTTTCCGATGGTACGCATTTTTGTTATCTAACATTAAAGAGGTTTGTTTTTAATCTGTTACTACATTTCCTTTTTTCCGGTATGATCATACTTCGAAAATAGATCGGTTGTCAATAAAAATGTAAATTCGTCGCTTCAGCTCTCAGCTAATTCATTTCCCAATGGAAAATCCGGAGCGCGTCACCGGAGATCGATCGACCGTTCATTTAGCTAAACTTTTTTCACTATTTTTACATTTCATACTGACCAGACGTTTAGTTTGACTGCAGAATGTTTGACTCTACACAATGTCGCCCTCTCTGAGGGCATTATTCCCGAAAGGTCGCGCCTTTAGTATGGAGTTAAATGAAGGACTCTAAAAGTCTTTCGAGATTTATTAATACATATTTATTTTTAAGTAAATTTAGGCATTGAATTGTCTGCACCTTTTTTCTTATAGACTGTACAGAACATACGGTGATATAGATAAGTGAATATAACCCTGCATGATATATAAATTAAAAGTAAGAAACGCCAAGCGCGGTTAGAAATTAGATGAGTAGCCCCTAGTAGAAAAAGGAACATTTGACACGGATTGGCCACTAATAGCTCGATTCTCCACTAATCCACATTAGAGGATCGTGATGGGGTATGCGACAAGCCTCCCGAGTTGAGGCGACTCCTACCCAACAGTAGATCCAAATAAGCGCACGCGTCGATCCAACACCACCCATTAGCAAAAGACGCAAACCTGTTTGTTTTTCTTTATCCCAAGCATTGTATCAATTTGCCTTCAATATCTAAACAGGGGGTGCGGTGTACAAAAAATCGAAATACGCAAATTTGATCCAAAACCTCGGGAAGAGCGCTCACACTCGCGGTGATACGGCTGACACCCTAATCAAATAAGTACCTTTTACCGGGACGGTTTCCGGCGTACGGTAAATCGGATCTTACCCGGAGTTACTAGAGCGGTTATTCCCGTGAAGAGCGAGTCAGACTAGCTTCCGCATAAAACGTATTTGTAGGAAGGACGACCCAGAAATGGGTATAATATACTCACACTACGCCACAGCTTCCTCGCCTTACTCCCGTCTCGTCCCCCAGGACTCGGCAGAATTTATATAACAAGCTATCTCGTCCGGGTTGGTTATTGTCGAGGAAACACTGCCTCCGACATTATTTTTAATTAAACAAAAGTGCCCACCAATAATCCCGATTGGTACCGTTTTATCTTAATCATCGTTAAAACAATATAGACAGGAATGGAACTTAGAAATAAAAATCGTCCGATTTCGACGGCATTGAAGATATAAAAATAAAAAATAGCATTCTTCAATATACATATATAATGCTGTAATATATATGTAGTAGAATGCCATATTATAAATACATATTTAAAATATGATGTGAAATAAAAAAACATCTTCATAACTATAACCCTTTCTTTGTTATGAAGCTGTATTCTTTACAAGCATGACATCTTTGTTTATTTAAAATGCCATGCAAAAAGTAACATACACTGTTAATCAAAATAAGTAGATATTAGACAACTTATAAACTTATTGTATAATTATTACATAATCACACTGTGATTACCTTCACTAAACGGATTTAATGTAGAAAGAAATTCTCTCGTTCAACAATTTCCCACTCAATCACGTAATATGAGTGGGGGCGACCACCCCTTCGACGCTCATTCCGAGCGATATAATTTACGAGCGACTAGCTCGTCTGAAACGAACGCAAACCGGTTATCGGCGCCGAAAACCGGTGTATTAGAGACATGGTATAGAACACCTGTGTTCTCTGAAGCTCTCCTGAACGTCGTAAGAGGTGACTAATTTGAAATGATTTGAATGTCAACACTGTGCATCTCTTACCACTTCGGATCAAAAACAATATGAAGTTTTGACATTCATTAATTCTCGGCAATTTTGTGATGCTCTTAATGTAAAAAACTTCGAACAAAAGATGTGGCTCTATGGTCTATTACATTTTTATTACAAAATAACAAATAGATTGTATAATCTCAAAATATTATCAGCCCAATATTAACTAAACCTGAGGAATGAGTGAAAATACTAACCTAAAAGGAGGAATGTCTCTTTCTGCAACCATTAGACGAAAATCGATAGGAAATTACATAAAAGTCATACTACTCTAAGTTAACCTAATCCTTTGAAATGGATTCATATTTACAACGGAGGCTGTCAGTTTCCCCTCTTCCCGCGGGTGTCGTAAGAGGACTAAAGGAACTCAAGGGCTTGGAATTGTTGTCACTGAATGCTCGTTTTTCCAGCTTTACTACATCTTACACTCATTAAGTTATATTCATAATAGCGATATTTAGACTAAATCCCATCATAAACCCTGAACTACATGATCAGTGCCGAGGAGAGCCTGGGATTCTAAGTTCAAATTCCAACCACGAACATTTTAATTTTTCAAAATAATGTGCGTTTTAGAAATTATCACTTGCTTTAACGGTGAAGGAAAACATCGCGAGCAAACCTTCACACCAGAGAGTTCTTAAAGGCATATGAACCAATACAAACTTGGTTGACGCGGTGGACTATGACCTGAAACCCTCTCTTTCTGAAAGGAGACAATAGGACAAGCAGTAGGACAATAATGAGTGGAGAACAAAGACATGAAAAAAACGAAAAAACAATTAAAAGAAGAGTCAACATTTGATAGATTTCTCTAAAGTTATTTTACGAATTTATTTATTTAACGAATGCAACAAACGAATTAAATATAACCAAGCTCAATTCATAATTTTGGCATGTTATTTATTGCCTGTAAATAGTTATTAGTGCATACCTCACGACCCTTAGACGACCTGCAGACGATCCCAGCGAAATGTCTACAAGATTATTGACTGAATGTGACCTTACACTTTTCTGTGAGAATGTTAATCGTTAAACGTAATAAATTTTATTGTACATAACTAATTGACTATAATAAAATAGGATTATTTTTCAATTTATTGTGTATTAAGAAATGAATATCTGTCAAAATACCGAATCCTAGAATACGTTTAAACGCTTTCATGTGTTATTTTATGTTAACAGTATACATTAGGAATGTTTTTTCTATTTGGAGGTTTGTTACACAAACTTTCCAAGGAATGAAATAGCATACGAACCTGCAATCTATTTATTAGTAAATTATTAGATACTGCCGTCATCTGTACCCTTACCATGAGTTTTTACGTTTTGACAAATAAGACTGTTTTGGTTTTTGTTTACGCATTTTCATACAATTTCCAATCAGTGCCCCTATCGTATTGTATCAAAACTATAGTGTCAGTAACGTAATATTAAATGTCTAAATTAACAAAATGGCGCTTTATGTTTTGTCTCTCTTTTTTGCGAACATGTGAGGCAGACAGAAAGACTTGAGCACTTACTTATTGTTACGTTTACTCAGTCTACTGAAGCAAACACAACAGAATATTGGATTGAGTAAACGTAATGTAAAATCGTGAGATGTTTTGAAAACTCATGGTTAGGGTAATTAGGTTAGTGACGCTTTGCAAGACTAAGTTAGAATGCTTCGTGTTCTGCCACTCACCAAAACAATTAATAGCGCTTAACACTGCTTTCATAAGCAAAAATAGGTATAGAAGTTGTCTCTGAACTCTTCATAGGGTATCATTTTTAAGCTATAGAATAACACCGTAAAGCCAATTTTATTTAATTTATAACTAAACATGTACCTATACTTTCCAAACATAATTTGATACTTTCTAACGAGTAAAACTGCGATTAAAGTGTACTGATCCACGATTTCCCTTTTAAATATCGTGTGTTGAATAAAAAACAGGATAAATAAACGAAAACGCTCTCTTTAGGCTCGTTTCAGCAGATAAGTCCGATTTTGTAGTGAAGCTTTCAAATAAATTAATATTTGAAGCCGCGCTACAGGCCACGGTGTAGACGCAGGCAATTTACGGTCCGCCATAACGGGGCTATTTCGATGGCGGCAATTAAAACTGAAAACACCTGCGACGTTGCTTTTATTTTACAATTACCATTGAAAGTTATGATAACGGACCTAATTGTAGCCAAGGTAAGGTACACAGAAAAATATTTGGAAGAACTGTATGATTTCTAAGTCGGTATGAGTCCGACTTTCATTATAAACCAACCTTACCTAACCTAACCTTCGATTCTACATTATCGTATTGTACATTTATATGGAAATTGCGGATATTTTAATTACCATTGTAGTGATGGATTCATAAAACGTTGGATTCACTTTAAATTAGACTTTCTCCCAGGAAGCAAAACTTTAGCAGTTTGCATTGTTATGTTTTTTTAAAGGATTGAATTATCATACGCGTTTGCTTAGAATCATTTGGTAAGCGGTCAATGCCACCCCCTAGATATCTCATCCCACTCCATAATTGAGGCTGTTAGACCCAGAGCAGCTTAACTACAAAAAACATGATTTAAAATATGGAGAAAAGAAAGAGTGTGCAACATTTTTAAATTACGAAAATACAGATAGGTCAAAAGTCATTAAAATGCAGTTAGGCCACTCTGGTTCTAGCAGCCTCAATTATGAATGACACTTATACCTGAGTATGCAGACCACAGAAGCGTTGCCACTTCTAAGCACTAAGTTGGTCACCTCATATGCAAGTCTGCCGGCTTTCCCACCATTCCACCAAAGCGCAAAACCAGCTTCATCTGACATAATGTATCGATAAATAAAAATAAATATGTTTAGATTGTTTGAAACTAGTCCATAAATAGCCTAGTTACCCTCATTTAAGCCTTAGTAAAGATCAATATTTCGTAGTACGTTATCACACGTGATAAGCCGACCTCAATAACACCGGCCATCACAAACGCACTACATTAATAACCGTGCCCCGTATGGGGTATTTATCACTTATATTGAAATTCGGAAATATACCCAACGATTACACGATAATCAATAGCCTATATAAATAAGCTTATGTTTAATTGCAAATAATTGTTCGTGCTCTATAAAAGGTTGTGGTTTTACAAGTTATATGATATTAAATGTTTTTGTTGTTTGAACAAGTGCGTATGGCCAGCGCGGTGGACTATGACCTAATCCTTCTCACTCTGAGAGGAATCCCGTGTCCAGCAGTAGGACGATAATGGGTTGATGATGACTGTCATTAAGAGGCCAAATTCCATCCATTAAGCTATCAGTGTTTTTAATATTAATAAGCCATGATTAAGTAATTCCACATTATAATTGCATATGCGTTCCTTTGTCCTCAAACACAGCAGTTAATTGGTGTTCTCGTAAATAGTTAAGTACATAAGACCACTCGCAATAATAATGGCGGAATCGCTCTCTGACCCCAATACGTGACCTGTAAATTAACTTCTGGTACTTCGCCTGTTTGTCAGAACGATACTGGTGAGACTACAAGTTACATTTAAGAAGGTGAAATGTTTTGAGAAAATTGACCGCGGAAAATTAATTCATTTTTGAAGGGTGTGGTAAGGGAGACATACTTTTCCGAGGCGTTGCAGCTTAGTCCTCAGGGGTAGCGGCGCATCTGTGGTCGACCTCAGGTAGGAATATCTAATCCTATCTGGGGTTGATTACAGATGTCCATGGGCGGCAGTAGCCACTTACCATCAGGTGGACTGCATGCTCGTCTGCTACTCCTATATTATAAAAAAAAATAGCGTGGTCACTTCGTGGTTCGACTACGTAGGCACTACCACTATTTCTGCCTTATATAATGTTAAACGCTGCTGTCTGGTTTAATAGGTATGGTAAGGAGTGTAAGGACACACTAAAACGCGTTCCAACTTAGTCCTTATGATTAATAATGCAACTGACACCAGATAGGATTCTCACTGCAATATGTAATGTAAGTAAAACTCTAACGGTATCTGAAATCGTCTAAGTCAGGGCAAAAGAAGTAAAAGACGCCCCTTGACCAGATGGATTATGATGATGATGATGATGATCATGACCAAGCAGTTTGTTTCTTTGCTACACTTTCAGGTCTTATCTACAAGACCGATTCGTACAATGCGCGTTGTCAGGGGATCAGACAGGACATAGGGTACCTTTTATTCCGAAAAAGTACCGTTCTCGAAGGGTAGATAAAAACCACTGAACGCGAGCGAAGCCGCGTGTAAAACTTGCATTCTATAAAACACATAATATCATAGATACCATTCGTTACAAAAACAAACTATTATGCACCCAGAAAGCATTGCAATCAATGCAATTCCATCAAAATCCGCCAAATGAAAAGCATTGGATGACACAAATCAAAGTAGAGCCAGTTTCGATAAAACACTATAGAAGTTTTATTAAAAATACACAAGCATAGGTTAAACGTCACTCGCACAGCACCGACTACTATGACCTAAATAAACTGCAGAGCATCGTACCAATTCAATTCAATCCAATTACTGTCCATATATCGTTGGCCTATAGCAGTAGTTCTCAAACTTATTTTTCTCTTGGACCACTTTCAAAATTTTACTGGTTTCGGTGGACCCCCTGCTGCTACATTTCTATCACATTCCTAAAGTCGCCAAAAAATTAAAAATTAAAATTGTATCAAAATGTAGGTAGGCCCTACACGGCAAACATTAATAGGTAAAAACTATGCTTACATTTTTGCTCTTTACTATCAAAAGCAGATCAATTTTCGTGGACCCCCACTAACATCTTGTGGACCCCCATTTTTTGTTCACGCCTACGTAGACCCAGACATGGACTACAGATGTCCATGGGCGGCAGTAGCCACATACCATCAGGTGGACTGCATGCTTGTCTGCTACTCCTATATTATATAAAAAAAAGACCCAATGAGTCTCCCGTGGACGTCCACCTGGACCACTTTGGGAATCAGTGGCCTATAGGCACGCGTCTCAGTCTAGATGTATATGACGGTCTGTGTATTGAATTATGATGTGTGCATATTGCGTTGTTATTATTTATAGTAAGATCCGATTGCAAGAGTTGTGAGTTCATCTGTTTGTTAATAATTTGTCTTAATTTTTAAAGTTAAGATAAAACATTGCCGATATTGCCGAAAAAAGGTTTAAATTTAAGTTTCTCTTCAAATCTATTTTAAAATCTGCCTTAGTCAATCTGATGTTAAGAGATGCCTTCTTTGAACTTCTGTTATTAATTCCAGGTAGGATTAGCTCTACCTGAAGTCGGCTACGGTTCGTCGCTTCCTCTGAGGACCAAGAACGTCTTGTAAAGTATATCATTTCCCTTACCACATAACTAACAAGCCAACCGCTTAAAATGATTGCATACTAACTTTATTACGTAAAACAATCTGAATTGCAACTAATATAAGTGTACCGATGTCGCAGAAAAGTACCTTAATTAGCCGTTTAATTGACCGCCTAGTTTCAATACTAAACAGCTCCGTTCAATTACCTTCTTCAACGTAAAATGTTAAAAACACCAAGAGAATATATTTTTTTGTTGACGCCATTTTCAGAATGTCATATAATTTATTAGTTGAAAGTAACAGTGTGTGGATTTCAGTGCCAGATGGCAGAGAGTAGAACTGTTTTTTTTTATTTATACCTAACGATAACGCAGATGGGCTACCTTGTGGAAAGCAGTCACCGTCGCCTATGGACATTTGCAACACCAGAGGAGTCGCCAATGCATCGCCGGCTTTGGAGGAGAACTATTTATGCACCCCTCTTGAAGAGCTCTTAAACATAATTTAAATAGATAGCCTAGGCGAGTAGTTAAACGTTATCGATGCATGTTATTTGCTTTAATATTAGGAATGTCATCCAGGATTTTAAGGGCACCTGTTAATAACGAGGATAGGCTGTTAATTGAATGGCTAATTTAGCTACATAGCTGCGACATAATATGTATTCCATGTTACACCGTTATTATACTTTGATTTCATCCGATCCACTTATGCGTCTCTATGCTCTACTAATGCATAGATTACTGCGCAAGACACTTTCTACCTAACTGTATTCGTAACTGTCGTTGTAAATAAAATTCGTTCAACAAAAGGAAAGTTCAATATCTTTTACATACTTTTTGACTGTATTGCTTTTTACAATGCTGTATTTTTTTTGCAAAAAAATTGAATTACATTGAGTATATACATTTTGCCTAAGACTTTATAATGTCAAAGTGTGTGGTCCATTACAGTGCTAATCAATGTTCATCCCATGAAACTCAGTTTTTTTTAATAATATAGAAGTAACAAACGAGCAGTCCTCCTGGTATATGGCCACTGCTTCTCATGGACAACTGTAATCAACCCCAGATGAGATTAGATTCCTTTCTATAGATCGCAGACGAAATCAAATTATTTTATGGATCTCCGTGATATGGTGTATCAAAGGGTTTTCTAAGAAAAATATGTTTAAAAAGCCTGTTACTTTTAATTTCTTTAATATTTTCTATTACGACAATAACGTCTTCTCCGTAAAGAATTGAAAAACTACATAAACACCATTACACAATTAGTAATAATTTTATAGTTAAAAGGCGTTTTTAGTTTTCGGTTGAACTGAGGCCAGATGGATGCTCAAAAGGTCAATACAGATGACCTAAATACAGCCCCGGCAATCCAATTACATCGCGTATGGATGGAGCGTTGTTACTGCGTAGATGTCAATTATTATTGAAGATGGCGCATGTGCACGGCCCTATTAAATGCATATTCGCTTGTGTTACCCGTTACTGTTCCACTGCTGGGCACGTGTCTGCTCTCAACGTTAGAAAGATTTAAGTCATAGCTTACTACGCCAGCTTTTGTTTAAGATAGCGTAGGGTTTTTTTTATATTATAGGAGTAGCAGACAAGCATGCAGTCCGCCTGATGGTAAGTGACTACTGCCGCCCATGGACATCTGTAATCAACCCCAGATAGGATTAGATATTCCTACCTGAGGTCAGCCACAGACGCGCTGCTACCCCTGAGGGCTAAGCTGGAACGCCTCGGAAAAGTCTGTCTCCCTTACCACACCCTTCAAACCGGAACACAGCAGCGCCTAACACTGATGTTATTAGGTAGAAATAGGTGCGAAGGTGGTGCCGCCGGAGTCGAACCACAAAGGGTTCTACCACCTTCAAAAAAGGAAATGAGCTTGCAGTCCTGATGCGTTACATGTATTACATCCGTAACAGATTCATATAGAACAGGTTGTACATGAAGTCGATTGATACGTTGATACATCTGTACCCTTACCTACGTATTTGCCCGTACAATTTCCAATCAGCGCTCCTAGCGGATTGTGTCAGAACTTGAAAATAGTATGGGCCAATACGTAAACAAATACTAAAACAGTCATATTTGTCAAAACATAAACTCATGGAAAGGGTACTGAGGGCTAAGATAGTCGCCTGAGTTGGCTTCCGCACCCTTCCATCGAAATGTAACTACTTCATCTTCTTCACCTACTTCAATCTAGAAATAGATATAATGATGGTACCTCCCCGTAGACATAACTACCAGATTGACGGCATGCTCATTTGCAACTTGCTTCAACGTTAAAAAACTTAGTAGACAAGTAAAGTCATGTTATGTCACTAAGTTACATCGCGTTTATTGTTAATGCAGTATGAACTCTGAATTATAGAGTTACAATGTCAAGAAGTGGCAGAATTAATAAGGCAGGTATCAGTATAAGAAATGCCCATTCAGAGGTGGACTAACCTCATCGGAGAATGTTGAATGACGCCCGGAGCGGAAACTTGAATGAGGCCCCCACTTTAAGAAGTTATTCTAATTCTACAAATTTTTACAAATGTCTACAAGGGAACTTATAGATATTTGGAGCCCCCCAGGGCCAGAGGCCTGCCACACTTATTTCGCCAGTAGTTCCACTTAGTCCCTATCAGAAAAGGGTGCGTTTTGACATAAATCATGTGAAGTATCTGTTTTTCTCACAGACCTGTATTTGTTTTTTTAGATATAGGTCTGTGGTCTTCCTATTTAACCGACTTCAAAAAGGAGGTGGTTATCAATTCGGCCGGTATCTTTTTTTTTATGTATGTACACGAATTACTCCGCCGTTAGTGAACCGATTTTAATAATTCTTTTTTTATTGTGTAGGGACGAGCTGGAAATTGGTCGCATTTAAATATGGTTAGAATCCATCGATGGGTTCTGGAGAAAATGAGGGGAACTCCTCCACCCATGTAAATATAACAGCCATAACTTCGCCGTTTATGAACTTATTTTAATGCCTTTAATTTTGTGTGTGAACAATTGCGACAAGTTGGTCCCATTTAAATATGATGAGGATCAGAGTGGGTTTTGGAGACAAAATATGTAACTCCTCAACCGATGGGTATAATTGAGTTTTGTTTGACGATATTTGGTGTAGGTTCTAATGAAATTTCAAAGCCAGTTCATCATTGACTATTTAAGGGTCTGATAATGTGGCTCGGAGACAAAATATGTAACACCTCAACCGATGGGAATAATTGAGTTGTGTTTGAAGATATTTGGTGTAGGTTCTAATGAAATTGCAAAGCCAGTTCATCATTGACTATTTAAGGGTCTGATAATGTGGCTCGGAGTCAAAATATGTAACTCCTCAACCGATGGGAATAATTGAGTTTTGTTTGACGATATTTGGTGTAGGTTCTAATGAAATTTCAAAGCCAGTTCATCATTGACTATTTAAGGGTCTGATAATGTGGCTCGGAGACAAAATATGTAACTCCTCAACCGATGGGAATAATTGAGTTGTGTTTGCGCTCATATTAGACACGCTGTTTACGTCGTTATCCAACTAAATATATTGAGCGCCGACTTCACAAATATGCACTAAACCAACATTTATTTCAATTATTTTTTACTTTGTAGTGACATAGAAGTCGGTTGTATTTTTTGTTAAAAATTTTTTTGGTATATGACAAGCGATGATGATGTGTTAAAATTAACAGTATTTTTTTTAAAACAAATATGCTCACATTTCAAATATTTATTTATACAGGGTGTTTTTTCAAAGGGTACCCAAATTTTTTTACCATATTCTAGACATCAATAATGTTATGTACAAAATGTCAAAACTTTAAAATCCCTCTTAATTATTTAATTACATTAATTCTAAGTTATTCCAAATTCTGCGTACATTATGGACAACCGTTGCATAGTACGCGCAGTCATTGATAATGACACTAGCACTAACGCACACAAACTCGTAATACAAGTATGCCGACGCGCGGTTCTTCATTGAGACTGACACGCACACAAGGCCTTAGGACCGTCATAATGAACAAATACACACTACCCACATTACGACTTTATTGTTTTAAAACGAATGTATAAATTTTATGGCGTATTTAAAAAATTGGAATCAACTATTTACAGCAAATTAACTTACCTAATTACATAATTATTGAATGTCCCTTATAAAACACACTGGTATTTACATTGTCTACATATCACTGGTATTTCAAAAACTGTTCAAAGTGGAGTCCATTTCTCTCAATAGCTGAGCACGCTTTTTTAAATTGTTTTTTAACATTATTTGTGTCTGGACACTTTTCACTTCCCTAAAATCTGTAATTATTTTATTGCGTAGGTTCTCATAACTCTGGGCTTCCTCAACGTAAACAAGTCTTTTAATTGCTCCCCATAAATAAAAGTCTAAAGGAGCTAACGGAGTCTAACGGAGCTGCTAAAATCGTCGTCGTATTAGGTACTCTTAAGTTATTTCCATGTATTTGTAAACGCGGTAAAGAGTCACTTTCATAAAGTCTTTGCGCACCACGTAAACTTTTACCATTTAAAATGTAGCACCGTACCATCTCATAATACTCGCGGTTCGTATAACTTATTTGATTTTGTGCCGCCATTTTCACTCATAAAAAATAGCAAACACATTCGAAAATCGGTCACGGTCGACTGGCGCCACTGGCGGCCGGCGGGCGGCGGGTGCGCATCACAGGTGTCTGCGAGGACGAGGGGGAAAGGGGTTGTACGAAACTAGGCGATCGCTAGCCGAATATTACCGATATCTCCCTGCATAGTTTTTATGTTTGTGTGCGAGCGCTCAGAGTAGTGTGTGATAATAAATAGCAGAACTTATGAATGATAGTTTTCGTTGTTGAAATCATGTCCATGAGTTCTGTATTTAGGGGATAAAATGGTTCAATATTTCTTAACATTTTTTTTATTATTTTATTTCAAAAATCGGTTATTTAACCGCTTCTGAACCATCTGTGTCAATTTGGGTACCCTTTGAAAAAACACCCTGTATATTTGTACAGACGGAAGTTATTAAATTAAAACCATTTTTTAAATATATGGCAATGTCAACCATTTTTATTTACTTAAGACCATTCAACATTTGTAACTCTATAGCAGCTTGCAAGGACGGGCCGGCTTCAAATATTCATAGCGAGATCGATATACGTAGAACTATGCGCTTGCTCCCGAGGTCGGACGCCACTAATCAAAACGTAATTCCAACTTAATATTGTATTCGGGGAATATATACTTTAACGCGTCTTTACTACAATATTGCGAGCTCTAAAACTCACCTGGACGGAGCTCGAAGGAGTAACGCGTTCAGAGGATACCGGTTGCGTTCCGTTGGAGATCCCGGAGTCCTCTTCGCAACGTCGAGCACGGCTACCGGGGGGGTTTTAGTGCAGTAAGAATCCCACATAACCCTGTGTTGCCCCCACGGCACCGGGTACCTTTTGAAGGATTCCCCCTCGTTACCTAATAGCGTTTTACCTAGCATATAAAAGTACATAGGGTACTTAACAAAAAGCGATTAATAAATAATTTGTCCTTCTGTTTGTTCTGGCTAATCTCCGAAACTGTCGCACAGATGACTTGACGTCATCATCAGCATCACACTCAGTAATAACGATACTCATTCTACCACCTTTCGACGTAGACTATCAGTTTCAATTTGATAACCAAAGCTTCTATACCTTCCTAAGTTTGCTACGCTTAAAGTTTGTCTACATTTCAGAGCTATTAGCAGGCAGGATGCACTATGACCCTCGAACTTCACGTCGATTATGTTCGCTAACTACAATCTGCAACTATGCAGAGTTCGATGTATCGTTATATTACGATCAACCAGTAATCAATATCAATAGGGGCTTTGACGACCCGCGTGGCGGAGCGGTCACCATGCCGGTCTGACGCGCAGAGGGTCCCGGGTTCGATCCCCGGCCAGACAGATTTCTAAATGATGAATTTAGATTTCTGTTTCTGGGTCTGTGTATTTGTCTCTGTGTATGTCCATAGCACCCACGATACAGGGAATCCTAGTGTGGGGTTGTGAGTGTAGAAAGCGTTTTAAAAAAAAAAAATATTCACTCCGGTTTATAATAAAAGCTGATTGTGACGCCATTGCGTTAGTAAACATTGTAATAAGACACAACAACTTCAAGTTATTTTTTGTTTACTATCTAATTGACGTCACATCGTGAACGTCGAGTTGTTTTATAATATAGGAGTAGCAGACGAGCATGCAGTCTACCTGATGGTAAGTGGCTACTGCCGCCCATGGACATCTGTAATCAACCCCAGAATAGGATTATATATTCCTACCTCAAGTCAGTCTCGGGTGCGCCGCTACCCCTGAGGACTAAGCTGGAACGCCACGGAAAAGTATGTCTTCCTTACCACACCCTTCAAACCAGAACATAGCAGCGTTTAACACTGCTGTTATGAGGCAGAAATAGGTGTGGCGGTGGTGCCGCCGGAGTCGAACCACAAAGGGTTCTACCACCTTCGAAGTCACGTCGATTATATTCGCTAACTTCAATCTGCAACTATGCAGTGTTCGATGTATCATGATATTACAATCAACCAGTAATCAATATCCTCCCCAGTTCATAATGAATGCATTAACAGTCGGATTTACCTGAAGCCTGAGGCGAAATGCATATTACATGCATTGCCAAGGATACCAGACAGTTATGGAGTACGGATTGTAATTAAACACAATAATACGCTAGTATGACTAAGGCAACATGGTAGTTGGGATATAGTTTCGTATTAATTATTAAGGATTTGTATACTATACTATGTTTACATAATAATATGTACATATTTATTTTTACGTACTAGAGTTTTAAGGTTTTATCGTTTTTCATATTTTTTATTATTGTGAATTTACCCGCGAAAACACTAGCAGCCATTGTTTGACTCATGACGTCATTGCCTTAGTAAACATTGTAGTAACGCATAAACAAGGCAATCCAAAAATCTTTTCTTTATGTAAATGACGTCACATCAGCATTTAATAAAACAATTCGCTTAAAACTATTCTGATCTGATATACTTAATTTACTTCTGAATCAAATTTTATTATGTAACTTTTATGACTATTTTATTTACATAGTACCTGCCTGAAAAGTTAAATACCTTATAAATGTTTTACTTTGATTAAAATTGCAGACGATGAAACTAAGTGTATTGAATTCAGCACGTGTTTTCGTATAAAGCGTACGAGTGGGATTTTAATATCAGTGGTTTATACCGCCCTTAAGGTGTAATAACCCTAAGGTTTCGATGGTCAATAGTTAGGTCGCGTAAAGGTTGTATACCGGTCACTTGGGTATTGTAAATGACTTTTGGCGTTGTGTTGGTAATTAAAGACATCGATTAATGAAAAGTGATGTACCTACCCAATTTCGTAGGTTACTTTTATATTGTGGAAAGAATCAACTGTTGTATTTTTTTGCTTAAAAACATGTAAGGGTCAATAAAAAAGAATCACAATAAATGAATATACGGGATTACAATAACTTTTAAGTTATTTCTATACTTCGTGGGTTGCCAGAATTTGGGGACGAACTCAACACACTTTCTTATTGAATATGCATAAGATATTTTGCTTTTAACATACAAAAAAAAAAACAATTTTTTATCTAAGAAAAACTCAGTACTTCAACTTTTTGCTTCAAACATCAGCAACGCCTTTAAATTAGTTTTATAAAATCAAGACAAATTTGAGGAAAATCTGCGGTATCGTAATAATGATATCAGAAGAACATTAAGCGAATCTAAGGTAAGCCTCCACTCAGTTGCAGTCGAGACCGTAGGCTGTGGCGCCTCGCTTCCAGAATTAATAACTTTCTCGCCCCCTCCACCCACCCCTGGCTGTAACACCCTGACTCCCTTCTCACACCACTTTTACCACTACCATGGGACCCTTTCTCATAATAGATAGATGTAGAGTTAGAACAATTTTTCCAAAGACTCTACCATAATAGTAAAATAGTCGGCAGTTTGTCGATGAAGTTAACCGTAACTCTATACTAATAAAAGCTCCGACTTAAATGATGGGACTCCCTGTAATTTTTTTTTAAACTATTCTTTTCTTTTAAATATTTCTATAATTATTATTTTAAAACGAATCTTTTCTTACCTTTTATATATTTTAACTTTATATTTTTTTACATAATTCATAATCGTTGTTATGTTTGCCCTTTTGTACATTTCTTCTTAGAGGTGTTGCAATCAATTTTTTAAATAAAAAAAATCGTTAAAATTGATGTAAATGTAAAAATGTGTCTTAAAAATACGTTACATGTTAAAAATAAAAAAATAATTTAATTAAACTGAACGTTCAAAGTGGATAGAAATGGGGTTCAAAAATTCCGTTACATAGTTACATACACACATACATACAACCCAAGCTAATAAAAGCGTGTTAAAATAGCGTTAACTTAACTTTAAAGGTGTAATTTTAAAAAAGTGATCGAGTTTCAGTAGTAACGTTGATGCGCCATCCCTCTCTAGCGGTCGGAAAGCCTTCGGAAGTTTCAGGAGTGTTTCGGTTTGCCTCTTTGACTCTGTTTGGGTGTGTAATGATTTGGCGCGCGTGTAATTTGTTGAAAAAATGTCGCCTCGCCGCTGTTTCTATCATGCCGATCTTTTTTGATGATTGTTATTATCTAGTTTGAGGATTCGGGGAAAATATCAAAGTATTTTTCTTTTTCATTACTGGGATACGAGTAAGATGATTATGTCGTCTTTATTGGTGTTATTTTTTGTTTTGTATCTACACGTATTATTATCATATGTGATAAAAATATATGTTATTTCACGTTCTTACACGTTTCGACTCTGGTTCTTTGGTTCGACTCCGGCGGCACTACCGCCACACCTATTTCTGCCTAACATATAATAACAGTGTTAGGCGCTGCTGTGTTCTGTTTTGAAGTGTGGTAAGGGAGACATATTTTCAGAGGCGTTCCAGCTTAGTCCTCAGGGGTAGCGGCGCATCTGTGGCCGACCTCAGGTAGAAATATGTAATCCTATCTGGGGTTGATTACAGATGTCCATGGGCGACGGGAGCCACAGGTGGACTGCATGCTCGTCTGCTACTCCTATGTTACAAAAAAATGAAAATAAATACTATTATATTATGTTACTTTCATATTCTAAAATGACCATATATAATTCTTGCTAGCTTTAAATACTTTCCACAATTGAAAATATGAACATCTTTAATAATTTTTAAAACAGTTTTGTTTTAAAAAAAATGTTGCATGAAATTTCCACCAAAACAGAAAAAGATCAAATCCAACACACTGAAAGTTCCAAATATCAAAGCTCAGTTAAAATAATATCACAGGAAAAATCATGGATATTAGATAGTTCCTCTTGGCGGTGTAGACGGATCCCTCGGAAAAGTAACCAAAAAGGGGAAAGATGAAAAGGCTACGGGAAAATCGAAAAAAATATATGGCCAGAGGGAGAGCTCTCACCTATAAGAATGTTCGTATAGGTCGTTGAACGAGCGTATCTGTTACCATGATATTAACTAATTTTGTTTGCTAAACTTCCTAATCGTGCTTAGTTTTCGTTGGTGCGGTAAAAGTAGTGCTGTCACCGGTAGTCTGATGATGCTCTTATGAGCGTATGCAATTGTTTTTGTTTTAAAAAAAAAAGTTACTCTTACTTACTGTTTAGTTTCAATTTTTTTTATGAAAATGTGTAACTACAAATGGTATGTGCACTAAAACGCGTTATTAATAATCAATCTGTCGAAGATCGAAATTTGAAAATTTCTAGTAGGCGAAATTATTAAATGTCTACCTTTGGACTAAACATTGGCTGGATTAATTATTAACGACGGCCGTAAGTGTGACGTAGTTACCACAAAATAAGTCTATAAAGAGCAGTATATTCTGCTTACGTAAGTAAATTACATAAATACAACTCTTAGTTAAATTATCGACAGCATTTATGAGACAGGATAATGGGATCCAATTTCGAAATCTCGTCTAGACATTCACCATTAAAACATGTCGAAAAAATCCAGACATGGCGGGAAACATTCCACCCCTTTCCATAAGGAATATACTGGTACAAAACGTTCTTGTAGATTATAAATATATTTCCACAGTTTAATGTGATAGAAATACGAAAATAAGGTTCAGTAACTATACATCGGATATAGAAAGATGATTACCCTTACCATGAGTTTTTACGTTTTGACAAATATGACTGTTTTGGTATTTGTTTACGTATTTGCCTATACAAATTCCAATCAGCGCCCCTAGCGGATTGTATCAGAACTATAGTGTCAGTAACGTAACATTAAATGTCTAAAATGGCGCTTTATGTTTTGTCTCTCTTTTTGTGAACATGTGAGGCAGACAAAAAGACTTGAGCACTTACTTATTGTTACGTAAAATTGTGGGATGTTTTAAAAACTCATGATAAGAGTAAAGTATGCGTACATCTTACAGTCATCTATAATTAACCTTACAAATGTAGTAATTATTTTGCTCACATTTTATGACATCTTATATTTGTCTGTTTGTTTTATGTACCCTTAATGTAACAGGATGTTTACCGGAATAAATGTTTTCTTTCTTTCTTTCTAATTATATGTTAAGCCGATTACAAATTGGTTTTTTCCCATGAGGAGTAAGTTTGAACGCGCTGTGTCTGTATTAAGAGAACATAGCCTCACGAAGAAAGATGCTGTTATACAGAAATAGATATCAAGTAACTATCACTCTGAGACTCGTACACAACATCAGCACAGTGATAGGTGGTCGAACCACTTAGTTTTATAAAGCTTAGTAAGTTTTTTATTTGGAGTATTGTAGGTAATCATACCCACAATCCAAAGATTCTACAATACTACCATGACATATAATAATACTATTATAATAGTAATTAATTACAATATTACTTAAATCATAATAAAGTAGGCCACGACAACAATTTAAACTTTATACGTGATATGTAGATTTGTCAGAAGCATACAAACCATTAAAATTCAACGTAAAAACCAAGAAACAAAGAGTTCTTAGAACTAGTGACGTGTAATCAGACTTCTTTTGTGTGAGGTACTCGCTTTTTAATTTCACAACTGCGGCCCGACGGAGGCTGTATGCTTGGTTTAACGCCGACTTTCGGTAAAGCGGATTTTTCACTTAAAAAACGAAAACGAAATGACTTAAGGTATTCAAACAAAGAGGTGCATTAGCAAATCATACTAAAATACAAGAAAATGAACATAAATCCCGTTCCCTGGAATGATCATCTAACGCTATATTATTACCTGATACATTTTCAGTGAAAAACACCCTTTAATTTTACCCATAGGACTGATAATATACACAAGAGTATATAAGGCTAACTACTCGCATTCGACTTTGCGACTAAAATACGACACGTAAGGCCCAAAATAGGTTGCGTAGTTGACTTATAAAGGGCTTTTCTTGGGTTGCAATGAAATGAGTATTGCTTTAGATGCATGTCCCGTTGTCTCTCCCTTCCACTTGAGTTTTCCACATACAAGAACATTTATACCTATTAAAGAAAAGTAACACTACATTTCTGAATACACTTTTTAATATGCTCTCTTGATGGAAGTGGTTCGTGCTAATTCTGAGAACTAAATAGATGTCATTTTTGGTATATTAAAATATTAGCAATTGTTTTTATTAAATTATAGAAACTTTTCGTTACAGAGCTTTGCATACCTTCCATACTTCAGCGAAATTAAAATATTATAATAGAAAAATAATAGACAAAACTGGATTCAGATAATGCAGATTTAGTCGCTTTTAAAGGGTTTTATTTCGAACTGTGGACTTCCATGATTTAATAACAAAAAATCAAAAGTACCTATCATTCAATTTTTAATAACAGTCCACTATATGAAGGTTAATAGTAGACTAAAGGTGAAAACATTTATTGATACGCATATATCCATTGTATAACAAATTAATTTCATTTTGATAAAAGTATGTTTATAACATACTTTATACCTTGTCAAGTATTTTTTCATTTTAAGATGTCAAGAGATTAACAATTTAGTAATAAGCCAACTATAAAATGTTTATCTGTATAAATAGTATTTGTTAAACATAGTATTTTACACGTAGTAAACAGTTAGGTACTTGATGACCCTTATGGCACAGTGGCTCGGACGATCGTGTTCCATTTCTATCTGTTCATACGCAATCTATCTAAGCCTGGGTATTTATACACTTGTCTGCATATCCACGATACTCACAGCACACAGAACTCTACTATAGAGACTCTTATATGAATGTAGAAGCGTCAATCGCAGAAATAGACGGTGACAGCGCGTTGATGTCTTTCCTACGCAACCGAATTCTCAATTAATCTGAAGGTTTCACACTTTGCATAAATCACTAAACGTACGAATATATTAACGAACGTTCAATTGATTGTTGTTTATGTGATTAAGCTATTATTTCTATTTTTAGTGCTTATAATTTGCTGTTAAAGTTCTTTATAAATAGGATTCATCTCAAAAGGATAATTAATTTTTTATTCAATCTTGATTTTTGGAAAAAGTAATAAATTAATATTTGATACACAAATATAAAATGAGAAATAATTATAAGAAAAACTTCAAGTACCTATTTAGCTTACTTTGTTTTTATTATTGAATTAATCTGATGGTAAGTGGTCACTGCCGCCCATCGACATGTGAAACCAACTCCGCATAAAATAAAGTTAATATCTGAAGACGATCACACACGCGTTGACTGAGGGCTAAGATGGTCGCCTTCTAAGATAAGGAAACTATTGTGGAAAATAGTTGTGACAGTGGTACAGTGTTAGAAGGTCGTGGAACCCTTTGTGATTAGACTCCGGCGGCACCACCGCCACACCTATTTCTACCTAATAACAGCAGTGTAAGGCGCTGCTGTGTTCCGGTTTGACGGGTGTGGTAAGGGAGACAGACTTTTCCGAGGCGTTCCAGCTTAGTCCTCAGGGGTAGCGGCGCATCTGTGGCCGACCTCAGGTAGGAATATCTAATCCTATCTGGGGTTGATTACAGCTGTCCATGGGTGGCAATAGCCACTTACCAGGTGGACTTCATGCTCGTCTGCTACTCCTATATTATAAAAAAAAGAACAAAAAAAGCCTAATCAATCATCACTGGTCCTACCACCATTCATCTGTTTGCTACAGGTGTCAATAATCAGCAGTGACTACACAACATCATCTACACATCTACTACTAATTATGCAAATAACCCATATGAATCATATGAGGCCATTAACTACCTACACAATAAATCATCTCCATACTCACATTTTTGCACCGAACCGTTAATTAGACGGCAATGTAATTATGACGAAGTGTTTAATAGAATTTTGCTTGCACGCCGTTGCATGCGCCGCCCTCCCGCCCATGCCTACCGCTTTGTCTCGTACTAGTAATTTACAGTCAAGTTAGACATTCATTCTTTGTTTATTTTAAAACACATTTTTTGTTCTTTTTTTAAATTTGTTTTTGGTTCGAACAAAGTCACTATTAAGACTAAGCTATGTTGTTATTTTTTTATAATATAGGATATATTGTAGCTGATGGTAAGTGGCTACTGCCGCCCGTGGACATCTGTAATCAACCCTAGATAGGACTAGATATTCCTACCTGAGATCAGCCACAGATGCGTCGCTACCCTTGAGGACTAAGCTGGAATACCTCTGAGACGTAAGTTTCCCTTACCACACCCTTCAAACCAGAACAAAGCAGCGTTAACTGCTGTTATGAGGCAGAATTAGGTGTGGCGGTGGTGCCGCCGGAGTCGAACACAAAGGGTTCTACCACCTTCTTTTTAGTGCTGGTGTATCATCGAACTGTCTGATTAATTAATTAGACGGCAATGTAATTATGACGAAGTGTTTAATAGAATTTTGCTTGCACGCCGTTGCAAGCGCCACCCTCCCCGCCCATGCCTGCCGCGTTGTCTCAACTTGTGATTTACAGTCAGGTTAGACATTTATTCTTTGTTTATTTTAAAACACATTTTTTGTTATTTTTTAAATTTGATTTTGGAACGAACTAAGCCAGTATAAAACTTAGCCATATTAAGAGTAAGCCATATTGTAGTTTTTTGATGCTGGCGTATTATTGAACTTTCATATGAAGCAAAATTAAATACGTAGAATATGTAGGATTCTTAAATACGTATATTAAAGCGTAATATTAAAGCGTTTTCAAATTTTAGTTGACCTAGAATAGTATCATACATAAAATATCCGGGATTTGGAAAGTAACGAGCACGAAGTTAACAAAATAGTAAATTGGGAGTACCACCCATATCTAGACATGTAATTCATTCCAACTCGATTCTTGTCCCACGTGAGTTCGGCTCAGATGCGTCGCTACACATGAAGACTAAGCTGGAATGCCTTCTTACCACACTTTTAAAATCAAAACACAAAGATCCAGAAGTTGGATAACAGCGTCTTATTACGAAGGTATGCTGTTAAGTGTAATGACTATAACATGATCTTTCTCAGCCTATGTTCAGTATAGGGTTGGTAAGTGTAAAGTTAATGGATTGAGTTAGAAGTTAATGTGTTTAACATCATATTGTGAGTCTGCACCACGCGTCGCCGCCCTCCCCCGCCCATGCGCCTACCGACTCTTTGTCTCGTCTTCGTAATATGCAGGTTGGGCCACTAAACACAACATTATAGGATTAAGTAATAAAATTGATTTTTTTTAAACAGAATTAGCAAAGGAATATGCAGTCCAGCTGATTGTTAGTGGCTACTACCATCCATACAAGTCTATGAGACTTATGTAAAAATCAAAACTGTAAAATTTGTAGAGTCCTTACCGAGGTAGACTACAGAATCCTTGCTACTCCTGAGGGCTTAGTTGAAATGCCTCGGAAAACTATGTCTCCCTTAACAAACCCTATATACCAGAACAAAGCAGCACTTGACACTGCTGTTATTAGACATAAATAGGTGCGGCGGTAGTGCCGCCAGAGTATTTTGCCGATGCTGGAGAATTACAGTATTGAATTTAAGTACATGTACGCCTAAAAGCAGTAGCTGCAAGCTGGAGGTTAAAAAGTCTCAATCTGTGGGTCTGAAGTTCGAATCCTAGTTATATGCCTTATACAAATTAATAAGCATTTGCTATGACGGTGAAAGAAAACGTCTGAGAAAAATCCCACTCGCCTAATAGTTAAAAAATAAGGCTTGAACACACGTGCGACGGTTTGTGACGGCGATCGTACCTGAAGGTCGTAGGTATCGCAAGTGTTCAATAGTCGTGAACATTAAATGTCGTTCTTATATTAGCACAATGTCGTCCGTATGTTACTTACCTTTACCTAAGTAGATGCATCCTTAATTTTATAGCAGTTTGTACAAAAATTAATAGATAATATGTGTATTTGAAAAACAGGGCACTATGTGTCATCTCGTTCTCTCCGTTCATATTGCGTAATAGTACGCCAAAAACGTACGCGATTTAATCATGTACAACTATACTCTACGATGTACCTCTTTTTTTTTTTTTTTTTTCTTAATTCTCTTTTCTTATTTCTTTTCTTAATTCTGTTTAATTAGTGACCCACGTATGCATGGTTGATTTCTTTTGGTGTATTAAACAAAAACGATTTTTTTAAAGAATAATTTAATTTCGAATATAATTAATGAAATGAATAATTGGCCGTTAATTAACCTTTGTAACGCAATGCACAACATCAAACAATATCGTATTCTATTTAACAAATAATTTTAAAAGCAGAACCGCCATCGAATAATATTTAAAACAAACAGAAAGAAGTAAAATATACGTAGATGTACCCATATTAAAGAGCCCTTATAATGGCAAAGTTCATTAAAACATCAACAGTTTAAAACAATCAATACTCGTTAAAACATCAATCCAAAATTGCTCCGTTCAAAAGCCACGTATCGCGTAAAAAGGCCCACTTAATAAAACAGTGTCCATACGATAATTCAATTTGGCTTTGTTGCTAGGTCGCCTCGAAAGCCATACCACGTCCCACTCCAAATTGTGATTAAAGTAACCTAATACACACAATAACAAGTCACGCGTTTACCGACTATGTGTTTAATTTGAAACAAAAAGATTATAAGCCAGATTCTGAGCCAGCAAGCCAAAACCGACTCCATACGTACAACGTTAGCGCTCAAAATGCGCAGTCTTGTCAACGAAACATCGCGCTACGCTTGTGTGCTGTGAAAGCTACACATTTCATTTATAGTAAGTATACGCGTCATATTGTACAACACCACTGTTGCACAGTGCATATGTGTGTTCTACAGAAGCGAAACGGCTTATAACGATGACGCGACATTTACACTTAAACTTCGCGGATTAGAGTCTTCTTTAGTTCGAAATGGAGGTAATGAAAATATGTTTTGTAAGTGTGTACGTCAACGGTTGAGTGGAGTATCGAAGAATGCGGAGCGTGAATTACCATGTTTAGGGAGTTGTCAGTTTGACAATTTTGCTCTTATTTGGACTTGCGTTCGGATTACGCAGATCGCAAACACTTAGAGGTGTATTTAGAAGTTAGGTATGTCTTTTATGAGCGTATTAGGGTTAAAGTTAGGTTAAGTAATAAATAATACTATATAACCTTACAAATCGATTTAAGAAATTTTTTTTTTCTAAGGCTTAAATTATTTATTTAAATACTATGATACCGAAGCTAATCCTTAATAAGGACCTTAATAAATAATGAGTTGGTAATTGAGTACTATTAATAAATAAAACAATTGGTAAAAAATAATATTTACAAATTAAAGAGTTGTACAACAATACAATATTTATTCGCGCAAGCGTCGCGTATAAAAGCGGCAGAGTCGACCGACAAACGTATCAATTACTAAATTGAATTAAACGGTATAAACCGCGCGCCACAATAAGCGATCACGGCGCATCGCTCGCATTAGCTACTGACAGCTACGTGTGTGTATCGCGATGGTAAGGACTCGTGCAAACTAGGGATATAACGCATAAGCGATAGCGAGCTATTATAATAGCGTCTCATCCAATTTACGATGGTCTCCGGCGGTCACTCACGATCGGCGACGATCACTGACCACAGGCGGCGGCAACCGTTGATGGACGTCATCATAAATTATCGCTCGTGTTTCGGCTCTTTAAAACAAAGACAGACTTAACTGAAGATCTATTGTTAAGTAGCGGCGTTAGATAAATAACAAATGGGCGTATTATTTATTGAATCACTGTAATTGTACTTAATTCTCTCTTAAGATAAATATTTGTAGCAATTTTAAAAACGGCGCCACTTATATCGCTCTCCGCTTTAACCACAATGCATTGAATAGATCTTTAATATTTACGTGACGCTCACACAGTTACCAGCTTACACGTGCCACCATTCGACTCAATATAAGCTCTATGCTAACGTAATAAAACTGTGAATACGTACAACAGCCTGGCGTTATATGGACTACGGGCCGCCACCGCACCGAGTGGCGAAGTCCGGCAACGTCGCGCCCAAAATGTGACATTAATTTCACAAAACTCAACCCCTAACGCCATCTAGCGGCGCGCTCTGAACTTTTCCCTCGGCTTTGTGAGCGAGATAGAAACATTTAATAATATCACTTTCACGGTCTCGTACTTAAAGCAAAGCGGTTTGCAGTGTACAGTTTGTTTGTGTCTGTAAACAGCGCGCCCGCCGAGGTGTACCGCGCATGAATGAAATGGATGACCCGCAGAGCGAGACGGCACGACGCAGCTGGCATATGCGGGAAAAAGATGGCGCAGAAGCGCGAAGCGTGCAGCGTACATCGTTTATCAGATTACATGCGGAGTATCGCGAGCGTGGCGATGTTTTGACACGCGATAATCACGAGATAATGCGGGCGATCTCAGCGACGTTTAGGTTTATATTCGCTTTTTACAGATGGAGCGGAGTGTTGGCAGTAGCGAGGCGATAAAATAATACCATAATAATAATAGCTAGCGTGTTCAGATAAATGACGTATACGGTCGCCAGGTGACGCTGCGCCGTCCACACGCGATCTTAGCATGTCTTAGCTAACTAGTTGCCGTGTGGTGTTGACAAATGTTTCCTTTCGCGCCATTTAGTCGTACAATATCATAACATTCAATCTTCCATAGGTGCATTTTCGCAAATTATGGTCTTTATATTTTAATTAATCCTGTTATAAATACTGATAAATATATCATTTAAAAATTATATAATATTCGTTTATTAAAATAAGTACGTAATTATAAAAAAAATATAGAAGCACGAAATTACATGAACGGTTAATTAGTACTTAATTTATTTATTTAAAATAAATATTTATCTCAGATACCTTATCAAATTAGAGACTACTTAATCGAATTAAACCCTATGACATTAGAGAAATTTATAGCATAAATTATTGTAACAAAAACCACAAACAGAAATTTGATCCTACAATGCAACTAGACTTTATTTGAATAGCGCAATCAATCAGATAGTCTTCTAACGCCATCTATCGTTGAGTAGCATGCATAATTTATACAATGTGTTACAAAATAGTATTCTGATTATTGTAATGTTGTATTGTAATTGAAAATATGGTATCAGCAATGTCTGAAAATAAATAAAAAAAATAAATGTACTAATCGTTAAATTAATAATCTTAGTATAAATTAGTTTCGATTAACAATTATTACGGTTTAGCTGCAATTGATTACATAATTCAGTTGCTAATGTTATTATTTATAGTACGTTATATCAATGACCTAATAATATTTACTTACACTAACTCTTATATCGAGCAGAGACGCACCTAGTGTTAGTTTATGCATTAGAAATTCCTTGACCGTTATTTCTGGAGGAACGATGTTTATCTTATAGTCTTCGTAAACGTACCGTGTTGTTTTAGTATCGAATTTGTTTTTTATTTTGGTAATTTTATATGGCGGTGGGGCTTAATCGATGCTAATTGATTATAGACGAAATACGAAGTCACCTGCGGTGGCTTTTATAAAGCTTTTTGCAGTTACTCCAATACAAATACCATTAAATTAGGTAACGTTATGTTTACATAATTAGGAAATGCTACTGGTAATACAATATTAAAAATACTCAATAAGGCTGTTTTAGCTAATAGAAAAATAACACAATCTACATATTAATCAACGACTACCTATCGAAGAGCGAGGTATTCATTGAATAAGTTTAAGTATACCTACATTTATTATTTCATCGTCATCGATGGATTAGGACCCATATTACATTGGCGTCTTCATAAAGAGAACCCTTTAGTAATCAGTACAGTAATCATAATCTATAATAGTATTAATTCACACAAGGACATAAAAAAATCTAAATTCATTAATTAGACACTTGACTTACTGAGGACTGGACCCTATGTTCATGTAAACGGAATCTGTGGAGCCCATCATTGTGATAGGCCAGAAATCTGAAATTAAATAAGAAAAAAATAACATAGAAAATTAAATGAAAATAGAAGACTATAAAATCTAGAAAATTAGGAAAAAACTACTTAATATAAATTACTGCATCGACAGAAAATGACCAACGTGCCACCGATGTAGGAGATATCGTTTATCGCCGGAATTAGATCGTCACGTCTGGTTGGCTCGGTTTACATATTCTTCTTGTGCGAACGTAAATCTTCCATTGATTTACGCATAAGCACGTACTCTAATTTACAGCTGCTCTGGTTCCGAGGTTTCTACGATGGAAAGTACCCGCTCCGTGTGACTAACATTTCTCAAAATATAGTATCAATTAATATTGGTCATCGCTGGCTGCATGAAAGCCCACTGATTTTATAACTAGTTGTCTTATTTTCTCGTAATTTCTTGTCCTATAGGGCCGATTATTAATAATTGATCTATGTAATTTTTTTCGTACCATTTCACAATTTCAGCATAGACTAGAAGTATGTCAATTTTTTTTATAATTACTGAACAAATTTGAATGAATTGAGTATAATAGATGGCGAAGACCAACAAAGTATCAAGATAGCTATAGCTGCCGGATGTCGTGTGCTCAATATATTCATCTACTTTCTGGTAGTAATGCCATTTTATATATACGAATACGCTAATTTTGATTGTCGTGGGAACTTTAAAATAATTTGTATTATTTTCAAAATTGTTTAAAAGGTTTTTTTCAAAAGACGATTAGTTATGGCTATGTTTTAATTGTTATTCTTAATTTCATAAAGCATGCTGTATTTTACTTACGATCCTTTGTTTTAATAAAAAATATCAAACATAGAAGGGTTGTTCGCAGTATACAGGAGAACTCCCTTAAAAGGGACATAACAAATCGATTAATTACGAAGTTCGACGAATCTAAAGTTGAAAATAATAAAATCTCGATGTAAATGGTGGAATCAATGTTCCGAGTAAGCACGCTTTGACCCAATTCGACACTTCGTTAATAGATATTTTTCGGCGTTATGTAGCTGATTTATGGGAGGTATAAAACCGACCAGACGCCAGATCATTACGCTGGCCACAGATTGGGGATTGAGCACCAGTTGGGTGGTCTACCGCCAGCCATTGTTTACGACTTGAATTTGAATCTTCACAAAGAAACTGCGTAACGTATTTCCCAATATCGGACTTTATAGAGGAACTTTAATACGTGATTAACCTTTAGAACTAAATTTTAGTATTCGTAAGTATCATCGCACACGCACGTTACACAGTTTTTTTTTAAATAACTAGGTACTAAGTATAAAATATATACGAGTATATACCACTAAGTATTAAATAAATGCAATCAAATATAACGGGTAACCAAGGTCCTAGGATATTATTTTCTATCTTTACATTTTAAATAAAATTGTTATTTTTCGTACTTACTTGTATAAATGTTTTTCTTTAATTTTTTCCAATAAATATCCTGTAATAATGAAAAACCCAACCCGATTCTTATACGAATTTTGACGAACTTTATGTCAGTTGCATCCTGCTCTAATTAAAATACAATGTTATATATATGTTTGGATTTCAGTAATCAACTTTTGGTTGCGACTCTTTTTATACCCCACTATTGGGCAGAAGTTCCCCCACTGAGATCGGGTGCTTCATCGTGCTAGACCAGTGCCGATTAGTGGAGATGGATCAATCTTTATATTCTTAATAATATTTTTAACAAATCTTTTCGCAACATAGAAAGCACTATTAAGTGGGCAAATACATATTTTACTTCAGGTTTCGTTTTATAGTTCAGGCATTGTGGTGTGAATAAATTATAAGCGAGCACAACTTTTCCTCAACCACCGAAACTTGGTCTCCCTCGCCTCCTCCATTCCCAGCAACAAAGGAGGGTTGAGGGAGAATTCGTGGATTTATATGAGGTCACCCAAACCTGGTATCCGAACGACCCACTTATGCCAGAACTCTCCGTATTGTTGTACCTGATCCCTTGAGTTAGCGGATCCCAAGATACATCTACGATTATTAACTTTAGCATATTAGCTTTCATTTGTATATTTGTTAGCTGTTTATTTAGTTTGTTGTACCTATAATAGTGGTTTATGTAAACCGTCAAGTTAAAGTTACAAATTTTTAATATCGATAAATCTTTGTGCTTCACAATTTAGTTAAATCCAAATCCAAAAACGCAAGAAAATTGGTAAACTGTATAGGAGGTACAGAACGTTACTCTTACATTAATCTGGACATTCCCCCTAATTTTAAATTTTAATTTTTTTATTTGATTTACACTTACTTTGCAATATTTGTTCTTATTTTACTGTACATAGATTTTTTACAATAGAGTAAAAATAGCATCGGTAGGACTATCTCTTTCTTGTTTAGCAACAATTGGCTTAATTTTGACCTCACGTATCTTTAAATAATAACGAAGATATCCGCCAGGGTAAAAACTTCATATAATCATGTAAAAATTCAATGAGCTATAACAGTTTAACTAATACAACACTTAAACGACAGGACAGACGGACAGACGCGTGGCAAATCTTTAACAATAGTACTACACAAAACACCAAAAATAAAACATAATTCTGATGCATAAACAAAGAGGTCAGAACCATAATCTGTGAAACTGGAAGAGGGTGTAATACATAGGGTAGTACATACAGAGGGTCTAGAATGAGTCCCGCGGCGCAACCCCTCAGTTCCTCAGCCAAGAAACCAATTACTAACGTTCAGTAATATTAATACAGGAATTAATTGGTATGTTGCTCGTTCATTTTTGATGATATTGAGAGATAGGACTCTGATTTTTATTTTTATGGACGTATATTTTTACTTTGAAAAGTAAAAAGTGATATTGAAGTGTTCAGTAAAAGTTGGACAATATTTGTCATATGGACTGAATAGTTTACTACTAAAACAGAACCGGCTTGTTACTTTTATTTTTATTTAGGTAAGTATATTTTTACTTTGAAAAGTAAACAGTGATATTGGAAACAAAGTTGGACAATATTTATCATATGGACTGAACAGTTTACCACTAAAACAAAACCGACTTTAAACTTTTACAAAAGATCTACTTCAATATCGAAGTTAAAATCAGTGTACAAATATTAAAACCAAATCAAATCTGAAACGAAATTAGAAACTTAAACTATTAGTCACCATATGTTAAACCGTACGGATATCCGGAAATGGCCTCGGAATTTGTGAAACACAATGTTGTGGCATAGTTTATTTTGGGCATTATTAGATGCGGATGCTGCCACTGGACGATAGATGGCGCTGTCCACACGACTGGGCAGCCTTTAAATCTTATATTAAATCACTTATTTGATTTTCGATTTAAAATAATATTAAAGTTTGTCAGAAAAAATATTTTTAATTGTATTTTATCTGTATTAATAAAGTTTATTGTGATTAGTCCACTTATTTTTATCTCCCAATTGAAATCTCGGATCAACGCTAATCCACGAAAATAAGATCTTGTTATCTTCCTACCGTGTTCATTTTAATATTAGTTTTAAAGCTAGTCGATATTATTATTACACACGCTACCAATTTCCTTTCAATCCCAAATATCTTAGATATTGGCGGCCAAAAATAACATATCCAACCGAAATATGTTTAAGGTAAAGAAGGGAAGAGAGTTATTTGGAGAACACTTAACCTCCTTGTTTATGACAACGTCTCTAATTCCGTATTAAGACGGTGATCGGAATTCTAACTAACGACATACATGATACAGGACGGGGCTTAAATTAAACCCGTGTTGCTACAATAGCAATGACTTCCCGAATATCTTTATAATGTTTACACTTACAGCCACACACTACGATTTTATTGCTTGAGTATACACGAATAGTAACGAAGTTTCTGATTTAGAGCAAATCTAATTTTAACCTTTAAAATTTTGAGCAGTTTATGCATGTTTTATTTTATTCTGAATGCTCTAAAATATGTAATATGAATTAGAAATTAGATTAAATATCAAATTAAATACACGCGTTATGGTTTTAAGTTCGTACTTCAAGAAGGACAACAACGTAAAGTATCTATGTAGTCACGAACGAAACGGAACGGAATCACCTCGATAAACTCATAAACCTTGTTTCGTTCTAATTTCAATTTAATTTTCGAACCATTATTCCGTTTCGCATTCCGTCACATCACTTCATTTGATCGAATCGGCCGCTATTTTCTATAACTACGCGATGTCTCGAAATAGACGCAGACAGCTGGATCTATACGTCGAACTGTAATACATTGTGCAATAAAATAATCCATTCGATATAAAAACGTGGGCACGTGTTAACGTTTGTGCGGTGAAATTATTTTTTTCTAAACTGCTAACTGACGTCTTTCGACATAAAGTTTCATCTATCCTTCCATTAGCCCTTTGAGGGTCCTCATGACATAGGTCTCCCCTAATTGGCGATATTCCAACGGGTTATATGTCCTTTGATGCAATAACACTTGATTATATAAAAATGCATCTTTTAAACTTATAGGTATGAAATACAACATGCGACATTTAACTAAAAATATATTTTTACGTCAATCAATGACGATAATTATGAACTGTTGTATACTTTATTATTAAAAATCAATTAATCATTATAATCATTATAATATAATGTCAAAACAACAACAACAACAAATACATTGGTACTTCATATAGATAACTGATCGACTAAAATTATCTATTAATTGTTTCTGATTTCTTATTATTTTATTTATTACTACTTTGACAACGCTCTCAAAATAATTAATAAAAGGAAATATATAGGTACCTTATATAGATAACTAATCGACTACAATTATCTATCAATTGTTTCTAATTTCCGAATATTATTATTTTATTTATTACTACACTGACAACGCTCTCAAAATAATTAATAAAAGGATTTCCAGGGTTTTATTTACTCATAAAATTTGTACGCTATACTCGTCGCGACAATGTATGCAAATCGGCTGCTTACGCCACATTCGCACTGCGGGGGACGCCCTCCTGTAACAATTAAAATATGTAAATGGGAGATATTACCCACTACTTTTCATTCCGGCTCGATGAAGCTCGAATCAGTAGGGATGCAAACAGTTAGTACCCTCTCTTTGACGCTAAAATATCTGTTAATTTATCCACTGATAAAAAGGAGTGTTTAAAATTGTTTATGTTTTTTTTTTATTTTAAATATATAGAGAAACTACACCTTACGACAATGAAATCATTTTGACAAAGTGCTCGATCTATTTATCTAAAATTAAAATTGAAATTATTTTTGCCTATGTCTTTTTTTAACAAACGTTAAAACGAATAAGTGGACTTCACACAGTTTAAACAAAATCTGATTTACTAATTATTTTTTTCTTCTACTCATCCTTCGAAATCCTACTATGTATGTCGACGTATCAATTATCAGTAGCAATACAGTTCCTTGCAACATACACAGTTGCACTGGTCCATTGTAACCAAATATAGTAATTACAGCCCATATCAGTCCGATTGAAGACAACTACTAAACGCCCAAATTACACAGATTGCGCACCGCCGGGCGTTGCCATGTAAATTAATAATATGTAAATTTCCACGCCCGTTCGAGCCTCGAAAACGCCGGCTAAGCCGTTTGTGCCACTCGTACGGTACGTTGTATAGATTAATTCGGGTTCCTGTACCGTTTTTAATTGGGCTGAAAGTAAAGCATTCTCTGTCATTTTCTGTGGAGGCAACCCGTTATTAATGTTATCATTGTCATCACCACGCACCTGTATCTAAAAACAGGTCTGTGAACATCACACGGTTCTTTTACCCATTTTATTATTAGGAATTGAAAACACCTTAGTTGCCTAAACCTACTTTAGTTTTCACATCCCTTCAAGGGTCGGAATAGCAATGTAAACATTTGTATTGTGTCACTAGTCTGCGTTACATTTTACACATCTGGGTATCTGAAGTCTTCATAATTATTAATTACGCTTTCGATTCTACCATTCTCTTAAATTAAATACAAAAGTGTTAGATTTTAGATATGCATCTTAAAATACCAAAAATTGATTTAGGTACCTAAAACAAAAATATTTTAATTTTCTTTTAATATCTTGATCCTGTACTACATTATTTAATTTATTTCTTTAGACCTCATGCACCTTACCTTTTATATCCGATCATAATTTAATTCGCTTAAAAAGTAAACATCTCAAAAGTATTACCAGAATAATGAAGTTATTTTGAAAGGCAAAGCGTAGGTAGGATGATTCATAAGTTGATCACAATCCGAAGGTCAATACTCGGGGGGAGCAGCCAATATGTCGCGAGGGTGCACCCACGTGTCGAAGGGTCATAATCCAACGAGAAAATACGCTCGTGTGTCGGACTTAATTGAAAAAACTAAGCCTCAATGACCAGGAATAGGGTGTAAATGTTATAGTAAAATGCGTGATTGTCATTACATTAACATGGAAATAGATTGATTATATAAATAGCGCTTATTACAAGTATAGACACGTAAGGATTCTTAATGTTATGTCTGCTAAGAGCACATTGCAGACAGAACAGAAATCTATATTCATTATTGAGGTCTGCTTGACCGGGAATCGAACACAGAACCGTCTGCGGGCCAGTGTCAATAAGATGAGTTGCGCAACTTGAACATTCGATGTATCAAAACATATTTTTACATTTGCGTTTACCAAAATTATGCCTCTAAATACCCACTCATAATGAATGTTATTATTAAATATTAATGCTAAATATTTTCATTATTTATTATTATTCTTACTAATATTTAACATTTATCGGTTCGTATATAATTTCAAGTTGTATGCTATGTAATTATGCCTTTGATTTGGTTCATGTCCAAAGTATAGTGTTCTTCCACTACTGGATAATAGATGGCGCTACTAGTACCTGGATTTTAAATAGTTTAACGTTAAATGCAAAAATAAACTCATATCTATGTATGTAAAGTATGTAGATGTATAGAAATACGCCATAGAATATAATAAATATTATTAAATAGCGGCTTCACTCAGCGTAATTCCAAGAACACCACAAAACTAATTGAAACGAAGGCAATATCTTACAAGTGCATCCCATTCATGATGTGCCGTGAGTCACATAGTGGGAGCGATCGCGGAAAGCCGTGGAAATGACCACAAATAAAGACAGTACATTCAACGTTATAGGCGTTATCCATTATCGACCGCAACCACTCCGGATTGGCATAGCTATGCCATTATGCCTCGGAATTAGCAAATATTGGAAAGGACTTCATTCGTACAATCGTACTTGTACGCATGTCTATAACTCAATTAATTTCGTCAAATGATTGTAGGTATTTCAGGCGTGTAAATACAACTTGACACGATAGGTTTTTTTTATAATAAAGGAGTAGCAGACGAGCATGCAGTCCACCTGATGGTAAGTGGCTACTGCCGTCCATGGACAAATCAACCCCAGATAAGACTTCATTCCAACCTGCGGTCGATCAAAAATGCATTGCTACCCCTAAGGACTAAGTTGGAATGTCTCGGATAAGCATGTATCCCTTATCAAGTGGACTGCATATTCGTTTGCTACGTCTATATCTTAGGTATATATAAAATTCTCGTGTCACAATGTTAGTTACCGTACTCCTCCGAAACGGCTTTGCCGATTTTCACCAAATTTTATATGCATATTCAGTAGGTCTGAGAATTGGTTACTATCTATTTTTCATACCCCTAAGTGATAAGGGTTGCTCACCCTTAATTTTTTTTTTATTTATATGTCAACACAACGTTTCCTAAGTCAGCTGGTTACAAAATAAAATCATATTACTTATTTAATTAGAAAAATATTCAACGCAACTAATTTTATAATGAAAATCAACTTATTTATTACCTGTAAGGATATTGTTTCTTAACATATTACTCGATTAACCGCGTTTAATAATCGATAGACAACGTCCATAGGCACACGAATTAATTACCAATATTACCTGTAATTCGCACTCAGTCGAGAGTAATTAGCCTCTGTATGGTGTACTTACCTACAGCGGATATAATCTGCAAACAGTATTAGGACGCTTGTATTAATATGGAATGCCTTACAATATTGAACATAATATGGAAGGAACATAGATGCATTTGTTTGAATTTTGTACCTCTTTGCACTTATAAAATAATGGTTTTAGTGGATCAAATTTGAGATTGAATATATATCGACAACTGAGCTTACATGAAAGCATTTGTATATAAAGCACAAATATTATTACCGGCAACGACATCTTGTCGTCGGTGACGTGTCGTGTCAGTGCGTCAGCGTTCTGTACGACTGTTGTGCTTCCTTTGTAGACATTGCCGTTGCCGTGCCGCTGTCGTATCGTCCAATGAAAATTAGCCCAATAACAATATTGTTAATCACATATAAAGATAAAAACACGACTTACATTAAAATTTATTTATAGTTAATTATATTTTTGCTTACATTTAAATGTCAAAACAGGAACAACACTAAAACAGCATCTGTAAGTCGACACATTAATGAGAGGTGTAGTCTGTATATTTATTAATTCTAAGAATTAAACGTGTGTCCGTCATCGATCGAATGTCAAGTACGGTAGGGTCGGTTTAATTAAACAGTATTATAATATTACTCGATATAGTTTCAAGCAGGTAATACGTAAGCAGATTACGGTTTGGTTAGGCACTATTGGCTGAAGCCTACTGCACGGCCTCTGATAAATAATTTACGACTAATATTGAATGATAACTACATAATTATTATAGCACACTGCTTAAAAGCTTCAATTTACTTGTGTAAAAAATAAAACGTAAAAAAGTAAACTTAAATCATATTGAAGTAACTTAGTAATTCCTGAATTTACATATCAAATTATAATTTGAAAAAAATACAGTTATAATAGTATTTTTTTTTTTGTTGAATAGAAGGATTATATCTGACAGTTCTTTTATTAATCTCATTCCTGATACTTGTATGGAAAAAGATATTATTTTGTATTAAATTTAAAGTTCTAATAAATATTTAATCCGAGTATCTTAGCACAAGTTGATTTGGTTAGACATACTCTCAACGCCATCTACCGTCTAGTAGCAAAACTAATTCTGTGTTAATGTTCTTTCATAACATCTTTTACGCCCATAAATCGTTCACTAGAATCAGAAAGATAAATACAAGTATGAAGTCCCCCACATTTAAATTAAAATTATAATTAGATACCAAGTTCATCTGGAACTTCTCCATTCCACAAGCATGGCCCACTCCGCCATCACATCAATCAAATTACCTTGATGAAAAAATGATAACAATTGAAAATCGTCAACATAAAAATAATTTCTACTTGTTTCGATCTAAGTATACCTAAATCAATTAAGTAGTATATAGGTACTACTTACTATTCGTAGAAACCACAAGGGCCGATTAAATTGTTTGTATAACAATGCATTATCGATTAGTCGTTTCACAGAACACTATCAAACTTCCGCCCATATGCAATATAGATTGATACGTACTAATTTATTTACATACTGTCTAATCTGGATGAGATACGATAACACAGGGATGTATAAAGCTGGAAGTGACAAGCAGTAAAGTAAAGTTCATAACATGGAGGCTCAAATAAATTAATTGTGAATAATAAATAATATACTAAATATATCCGACAAAAGATACAGCTTACAGTTATAGCCAGGGCAATTGCACGAAGAAAATGAAGGTGGGCGGGACATATCAGCAGATGCCAAGATGAAAAATGGGGAAGAAGAGTTCTGGAATGGAGGCCTAGGACAGGACACAGAAATGTGGGACGACATGCGCTTGACGGACGACATAGCTAAAGTAGCGGGTAAAGCTTGGACAACTCAAGCCCAAAACCGAAAGAAATGGCGTGCATTGGAAGAGACCTACACTCAGCAGTGGGTGGCGAATGGTTGAGAAATATACTATATATATTTACGGAATTAAAACTTCTTTTTATTCAAATTTCAAGTACTTGTTAATGATTTCTCCCCACCACCACAGTTTCGCCGTGACCACGATCCACGCTGGGTTAAAATATCGGCAAAAAATAAATTAAAAACCGTGTATATAAAAAACCGTTAGTACATATTAAAATGTATTAGATTATCATAATATTATTTCTTATAGAAGAAAAGACACTGATATAAAATAAAATGCAATAGCGCCATCTACCAGCCAGAGGCTCTAACATTTAGAAACAATCTCGTAAACTGTGACAGATAATTAAAAATCGTTTATATATTTTATTAAACTTTTCATAATTTCAATTTACCAAAACCTCTAAATAAACAATAGCTCGTAACAATAGCGATAACTATTATTGTGAATTTAATCCAGTTTTGAATTATAATCATTTCCAGTATTTTATATCCGAGATCTATCTATTCCGTCGACAGACGGGGGCCAATCGAATTATGTTCCCATTATTATTTGAGATCGTTTGCAACGCCATAACAGGGGTGACTTGTGTCAGTAATTGTATGAAAAGCTTTCGATTCTGCTGCCTAACTAGTTTTAGTAACGACCTGAACTAGTCATATTGTCATATTTTATTTTATAAGTTTAATATTATTATTATTTATGTTTTAATTTAAAAATTTAGGTTACGTTTACTTTCATTATTTGTCTTTTCGTCATATTGTTATGTTGTTTATATTCTGAATAATACTTTTCTAGGTTTGGTATTATTGGAGATATTAATATAGGACTTTTCAAAATGTGCACTAAGAAGTATTCTTCAAAGCCGAGACTTTGGCGATTTCTTTAATATTGGCAAATACTCATAAGAGACGGTGATCATTTACCATCAGATGGTCACTCTATCTTCCTTAAAACATATCCCACTCCCACATATCCCACTAAAAATAGACATTTTTATACCTCTGATCAAAGCTATCTCGCACAGCTATTTATTCCCCCGATAGATGGCGTTGTCTTCACTTTCTTTCACCGGGTACTGAAACAAAGTCAATACAGTCTGGTAATCAGTATGTAATCTTTAGATTAAAAGTCAGTTTAACATTACATTATATTTGTAAAAAAATAAGAATGTTCAAATATATTTAAATTTATGTTTGAACGCTAACTTCAATGGTTCAGGGTAGACTATTACGTAACTTTTTGCATACAAGAACTTTAGTCGTAACACGCTTTGTGATTTCCAAAATATTTTCAAGAACTTTATAAAACAACTGTATACCTAATCTAGTATTAAATTTGTAAAAAGTGAACAATCGGTAATAACTTAACAATATTCGTTCATCATATCATATCATTCAATGAACTACACTTACGGTCTTATTCATAAAAAGTTATAGCACACTTATAACGTTGCTATAGTACGATTGTCAAAAAGTGTTATTCATAAACGCATTTTAGGCACTAAACCGTTCTATAAACCTTCTATAACTTATAGAGGCCAGAACCCTACTATAACAGTGCTATAAGGCAAAGATGGCCGACTCTCAACAGCTGATTCGTGATTACTAACCTAATTTGACAATACGTTTTTAATAAATTATGTCAATGTCCATTTTGTATACAAACTTGAAATAATTTATTTTAATATCCGATAAATAACATTATTATATCACTATTTTAAATTACAATGCAAATTTTACAAAGCTTAGATTATTAAAAATCTAGAAAACCGTCCACTTCGAAGAACATTGCACCAAAGAGTGATCTGTTTTCATTAGATTATAGGAAGCGTTATCGCTTTAATAAATCGACAGTAAATTTTATAATTGATCTCGTACGTAATGATCGTAAATTAGATCGCAGAGGTCCTGGTACACCTTCTGAAATACAGGGTTTCCTGCCATAAGATATTGCGAATGTTTACAAAACGAAACTTAATTGAATTTAACTTTATATAATTATATCAATATTACATAAAACATTAATATCCAACCAATTTTCACTCCTTTATCTTTTAACAACTTTTGCTTCACATCCCATTTTAACAAATAAAATATTTTTAAATTCGCGGTATTTACAAATACAATGACACTGACATGTGATTTGGTTTTATCGACAACCCATTGACAAGAATGTCAAGACAGAATATTTTTTAGTACGAAATAATGTCATTTAATGATGTTTATCTATGGATATTCGTCAATTTGTTCGCCGAACTTCACTATAATGGCAACATTTTCATTTATAGTTGACTTTAGCGACACATTAGTTATAGAAGGTTTATGGAACGTTTATGAATAAGCAATTTTATAGAACGTTTTATAAGCTTATTGAACACTTTAACTAATGAGTGCTTAAAACCTTCTATAAGCATTTTTTATGAATAAGACCGTTAGTATTCCCAAATACCCCCAGAACCTTGCCGGGATCGAACCTAAACCCCTCTGCACACCAGGCAGATATTGTGACTGCTCAGGCACGGTCAGGCAGGCCGTCAAATATAAATAAAGTGTTAAATAAAAAAAAATATATCTATATACGAGAATGCTCGTATACCTACTAAATAGATACAATTATTTTTTTTCATTGTCTTACAGTACATTTAAATATATACGGTCTTATTCATAAAAAATGCTTATAGAAGGTTTTAAGCACTCATTAGTTAAAGTGTTCGATAAGCTTATAAAACGTTCTATAAAATTGCTTATTCATAAACGTTCCATAAACCTCCTATAACTAATGTGTCGCTAAAGTCAACTATAAATGAAAATGTTGCCATTATAGTGAAGTTCGGCGAACAAATTGACAAATATCCATAGATAAACACCATTAAATGAGATTATTTCGTACTAAAAAAATATTCTGTCTTGACATTCTTGTCAATGCGTTGTCAATAAAACCAAATAACATGTCCGTGTCATTGTATTTGTAAATACCGCGAATTTAAAAATATTTTATTTGTTAAAATAGGATATTAAGCAAAAGTTGTTAAAAGATAAAGGAGTGAAAATTGGTTGGATATAAATGTTTTGTTAAGTTTCGTTTTGTAAACATTCGCAATATCTTATGGCAGTAAACATTGTATTTCAGAAGGTGTACCAGGATCTCTGCGATCTAATTTACGATCATTACGTACGAGATCAATTATAAAATTTACTGTCGATTTATTAAAGTGATAACGCTTCCGAAAGTCTTCGTCGTTTAAAGAAAACGGATCACTCTTTGGTGCAATGTTCTTCGAAGTGGACGGTTTTCTAGATTATTAATAATATCTAAGCTTTGTAAAATTTGCATTGTAATTTGAAATAGTGATATAATAATGTTATTTATCGGATATTTAAATAAATTATTTCAAGTTTATATACAAAACGGACATTGCCATTTAAAATTTATTCAAAACATATTGTCAAATTAGGTTAGTAATCACTAATCAGCTGATGAGAGTCCGCCATCTTTGTCTTATAGCACTGTTATAGTAGGGTTCTGGCCTCTATAAGTTATAGAAGGCTTTTAGAACGGTTTAGTGCCTAAAATACGTTTATGAATAACACTTTTTGACAATCGTACTATAGCAACGTTATAAGTGTGCTATAACTTTTTATGAATAAGACCGATAATGGTTAAGGGCTCTAACATTCGAGCGACAGTCCGTCGCCGCCTGTCGTCAGCGACCGAGAACAAGTCACGATCGCAAAACATTGATCGTGTTTTGTTATCGGTCACACACAGACATGTGTCGCTGACGACAAAAGGTGACAATCGTCAACCGTTGTCGATGGCTGACTGACGCACGCAGCAGGTAGCTACCGCCGCCGACTGTCGAAATCAATCGTTAGCGACTGGCAGCGATGATTATTAGCGCGAACAATCGCTCGTACTTTACCACCCTAGGTTATCGCTTTTCACACTTCCAGCACAAACCTCAACACATTCCTTGTGTCGACAGTGCCATGACACATACAAAGACGAAGGCACAAACACCCAGTCCCAGATATCTAAATTACTCATTCAGATGTTTGCCAGTCCGGGGATCGAACCCGAAACCCTTTGCGCGTCAGACTGATTAGATGACCGCGCCGCCAGTCGTCAAAAGTTCACTTATACAACACAATACGTCACAATCTCCAAAGGTAAATACCGCAAACCTTTACGCTTTTACAAAAACGTGATTAAAATAAAGGGTCAATCTTTAAAATTCGCCGCATATGGCTTCCTATATAAATTTATATATATATTAAAATATAAATAAACCAGCTTTGTTGAACTTTAAAAAGTCAACTAGAACTTTGGTGGGTCGTAACTGAAAGAAGTTTGCTTATGCCGACTTAGGTTGAAAGGTTTCGTAAGCCAAGTTTTTTTTATATAATATAGGAGTAGCAGACGAGCGTGCAGTCCACCTGATGGTAAGTGGCTACTGCCACCCATGGACATCTGTAATCAACCTCAAATAGTATTAGATATTCGACCTGAGGTCGGCCACATATGTGCCGCTACTCCTGAGGACTAAGGAAAGCCTCGGAAAAGTATGTCTACCTTACCACACCCTTCAAACCAGAACACAGCAGCGTTTAACACTGCTGTTATGATACAGAAATAGGTGTGGCGGTGGCCGCCGGAGTCGATCCACAAAGGATTCTACAACCGTCACGTTCAAGTTCTGGCTTGTTTTATAACACGGCGTATAATAACACATAAAAGGAAATTCAACCCTTATAAATTCAAAGACTTTTATAGGAGATTAAATTTCAAATGTGACGCAAGCCCGGTACTTAGGTGACCACGGATTTCTTCATTGCGTAAGTAACTCAATAATTTTTCGCACCTATTTTTAGAGTGAAGCAGTTCTTTTGTTTCGGTTGTAGGGTTTAGATGCTGACTTACATATGACGCGACCATCTTACTCCTTAAGAGGAGGCAGCGCATGTGTGATCGGCTGGCAGAACCACTGTACTATATGCAGTTGGTTATAGATCTCCATAAGTGGCAGTCACTATTTATCATCACACTGTATGCTCGTTTTCTACTTCAATGTTGTAAAACATATAACAAAGGAGCATACAGTCCACTTGATACTAAATGACCACTGAACGCCTGTTCTTTGATTGGAGACCTGCCTGAAGTCGCCCACAGGTAAGGAAGAACAGAGGAAGTGAGAACTGCGAGTGAATTAACATGCTAAGAATAAGTATCTCTCGCCATAATCTTTAAACCAAAACAGCCCTTGACATTGGTATTTTTGGTAGACATATTTATGTCGATGGTGCCTTTCGAGCAGACTCTCCAAGGTCTCTACCACGTTTAAAATAAACAATCATGATTGTTAGGGTCCCGTACAAAAGATTATTAGGAAGACGCCATCTGTCCCTCTGGCCGTCCTATGCTGCAGTGAGAGTGAAAAAATATATTGATTTTTTTATAATACTGAAGTAGGAAACGAACATGAATTAACTGATTTTAAATAACTATTCCCGCCCATGGACATTTGTATTATACTACAAACAATACGATGATATTCCTACCTATGGTTGGCCATAGATGAGTGGCTAGCCCTAAGGGCCACTTAAATTGGAATGCCTCAGTTAAGTATTTCGCTCAAAACCCCTCAAAACGCAACACTGCAGCGCTTAAAACATTCTTAGACAGAAATCATTTTGGTGGTGGTGCTTCCGGGATCGAACCACAAAAGGAACCTACCACGTTTAGATTGCAGCCAACTTTAAGACTCGAACACAAAATAAATGTTAAAGTAATTAGTCCATAATAAAACCACATCAGCCGTACAATTAAAAAAATAAAATAACAAAACTTTATTTCCAGTGAAACGTTTATGAAAGTTATAAATAAATTACCATAGAGTCCAACCTTTCCACTGCTTAGTTACAAGCTCAAAACACTACAAAAGTACAAAGAGTTACGATAAAAGTGTTGATACGGCGACCTCGATTAGATTGAGTCAATTAACAGCAGAACATGGTCGATTCCACCGCCTAATGAAGAAGCCCGCATCGCGTGCTAAACAAAACATCGATTCAAACGTCAATAAAAATAAATACATCAGGGAAAACTTCCCCTCCACCCCACTATCACTATAACCTAAACAGCCTATATAATTACATATCACGCTTCATTGTCGTGATAAATACTTTCTCACACTTATCATTTACCAAATCTACGCCACTGTCCATTTTAGATAATGGTGCGAGCGAGACGCAGCATACGCCGTCACGCCAAGTTTGAACAACGCAGATATAAAATAACGTATATTATTATAGTGTCCACAAGCCAAGCGGATATTGATTATCTGCCACAGTTGAGAGCCACCGAGGCCCCCGCCACCGCCGGCTCGGGGGGCGCTACGATCTATGCTCCTCACGATTAACGGAGACTTTCCACCGTAAATCCGGTGCAAAGAGCACATTTTCCTGTCCGTGTGCCAAAACACATACAACTTTTCGCGAGGACGCGATATTCAATATTTGATCTCTGTCTAACAGACTGAACAGCATGTGACTGCAATATCCCCGTCCCGCTCCGGCACATTCCGTAATCATTTTCGATGCATTCCCTTGCCATGATTTTCCCGCGGCACTTGTGAACCCAAGTATTCTACCATTTTGCGTTTATAGCACTTTGCACAAAAGAGTTGAATTTGTGATTTTGGTCAACTTTCATATCTTCAGTGTGAGATTGTCGATCAACAAAGATGGACAACATTATTTTACTGCATTCAAGGTGTACCTGTATTAAAATTTTATCAAAAATCATAAACTTATTTATTGTATTGATTCAATTTAATCCAATCTCCCATCTATACTGAAGCACAAGAAATCCACACACAAAAGATAGACCATTAACTAAGTATGAAACTTGATAAATAAAAACATATTTCCCAGATAGCTAAAAGTAACTTCATCCGTACAAATTAAAGCAGCGAAAAACACATCGCTACTTTGCTGAAACTTAATTATTCGTCCAAGTTCACGAAACAAGTCTCGAAGGATTCACCTCTAACTTAAAAGCATGGCATGTCTAGACACAACTAGCGAACAAATTCTGTACTACAAAACTTTTCGTGGGGCAAGGCACTCACCACATACGTTATTGTTTGCTCGTGTGCGTCGGTGTAACCTGTGAAAAATTGCTTTTCCACTTGTGTTGGTGCACACAAGCGTAGAGCAGAAGATGGGGTTAGTTGCGTCTGTGTGAAGGGGGTAGGGCGGGCGGCCCGAGTCGTGAACTAAATAGCTTAGTGTTAACACATATTGACATCAAATTCACCGCGATGTTATCATTTATTCAGGTAGCTGTAAATTCATTGTTTTCAGTACGGTTTATGATTAAATAATTTTTCGTGCTTTACCCGGTGGGCGCGACTTTAACGGCGCGCGCGTGTCCGCGATTAATTATTTCTGTCGCTTTATTTAACTTATGGTGACACTGCTTTGGGTTATTATGAATTTTGATTGCCCGCACGAGGCTTCCTACTTTCGCGCCACCTTTTCGAAGCGTAATTCATTTTTGAAAGAACAATGGCATATTAAATATTTGACGACTTTTCAAGACAACGGATGTAGAGTTACTAGACTGTATTCTAGATCAGTTTCAGTCCCAATATTGGTTGTTAGATATTAAATTTAATCATATAGAATTAAGAGTTTTTCTCTTACCACATTCAAATCTGATATTAAAATATTTGAGATTACATCATTTCGGTCGCCTTTTTGAATAAAAATATATACTCTAATACTATTTCATAGCTAAAGAATATATGGTGATATGTGTTTTATTTTCGCCTTTATAACTCTACTATTCCACAACCATGTAAATCCACATAACACTTGCTTCGGTCGGTATATGATGTACTTACCTATCATATTAAATGACTCTTTATATCTGTGTTGGGAAAATGTCTCCATTAAACCCGATATGTAATATACTTCACTCTACTCTATTAACGCAAGTTTTTTTTATTAGTAAACCAGAAAACTAACGTGGGCAGCAGTATCCACTTCATATCCGATCTATAATAAACAATTTCTTATCAGGTCCGAACACATGAAACCCATTGGAATTCCAGCGACAGGTAACCGTCGGCAGCAAAGGGTTAAAGATGTATACGCTACTTCGTTAACCCTTTCGTGCCCACGATGTGTGTACCATAGCTGGGATTCCAATGGATTTCATCTATTCTGACGCCCCATCCAGAGTACTGTAGACGCTACAGATATAACAAAAACCTGACCTATTTCTGACTTATAGCAGTAGTGTAAGGTGAGTGTAAGCCTCTTCTTTGTAACACTATGACAGAGATACATGAAGAGAAATGCGAGGATTTCAGAAAAGGGGTGGCAATGCATCAGTTATCCACCTCAGATAGTATTATTTAAGGAACAATATAATTACCTTATGCTTTAAAAGACAGGCGTGGGCTATACTCCAGGCCTCTTCTAGTTAACACATAGACAGAATATTTGGCCGCGTATAGTCGTAAGCAGCCGAAAGGTGTGGGATGAGCGTAAAGCTCTCCCACGTAGTGCCCGTCAGGGGCACCGCGCTTGGAAGACTCCAATTGCGTTATTAGGGAGATCCCGGAAACTTTTACGTAGCGTAGTTACCGAGGGGTTCTACTAGGTAAAATCACACATAACCCAGAGACGCCCACACAGCGTTTAAAAAGGCCTCTACTAATCTTGTAATAGTGCCTATCAGGAGATATAAAATTGCAATCTCTAATTTTGCTAATCATTGTAAGCACGGACTGGTTTCATAAGTCAGTTCGAGGCGCCTGGAACATATCTCATCATTTCCACCGACAAAAAATCTTGATAGTAATAAAATGAATTATTCTACATCTAAATATTTAGTTGTACCAGTAATGTAAAAATGATAAATATTAAAGTACTCGTACTATATATGTATAGGTACTATAACGAAAGTTTCATCACCATTAAGTAGCTGGAATAACAAAGGTACACAAGAGCCGTGTTTTCGTCCAAATGTCTGGAAAGTCGGTGTTTTTAGTAGCATAATAAAATCGGATAGTACCCTGCGTTTGTTTTATTCACCAACCGCTGAACCCTCTTGGGATCAGAGATTCATTGCACAAGATCAATTTTCGGTCACTAGTTGCTACAAAAAGGCGGACTAAGTCCAACTTTTTGTCGATAAAGACAAAAAGATTAATAAAGTTATGTTTACCATAGAGCTATATATATGTACAACTGTAGAGGTGTAATTTCTTAGCGCATGTGGCCACAAATCGTAACTCTTTTTGTGTTAAACCTTATTTTAGTGATATATATTTCTTAAAGGTAATATTAATCTACTACTTTGATAGATAATAACAGAAGTTTTTTTTGTTATAACCATGACGCAAGAACTAGAGACAAATGTGTTAGCACTGTATCATAATCGTTACGCTCGCCAAGCGACGTTGTCAGTTCTAACTATATATTGCTCTATAGCACACACTATGAGGTAATAGCCTAGTGATGTGAATCGGCCTGTTACGTCATCACAATTAGACTAGGTTCTGATCTTTCGGAGTTTTGCACGTATTACGTATTCGTTTAAAAATGCAGGTAAGTAACATAAGGAAACTTAGGTTAACCATTTAAAGGGCTACCACCTGGCGGTAAGTGATCACTAGTCAGTGGTCAGCCCATGGTCATCTGTACTCAACCTCAGGAGTTCTACCTGACGCTGATGACAGATGTATTCTCTCTCGTGAAGACTAACATGCTCAAACGCCGGCATCTACACCCTACCAACGATGTGCAGAACAACTTTATGCTGGTGACGGTAGTACCTTCATGGTCTTATACTGGTTGTTTTACCTTGTGAGTAGTACATCAATATTATAAAAATATATACAAATGCGTATGAGTTAGATGTAAACAAGAAGAGGTGACGCCGCAACGCGTCTTAATGAACTTGTAATAAAATTATTGGCCACACACAGGGCAGTTGAGGCAACGCCCCAGCTACGAGTTAACGTGAGTAGTGGTGACACCGTGACATATCGATATCGATACTTATAACCTATTTTCAGTAAATATCAATAGATATTTATTTTTTTTTGCTTAAAAATAATTAAAAGGTAGTAACAGTTACTGTCACAATTTAGAGTTAACCAACGACACTTAATACCTATGCTTAAATCCGTCAAGCTGTAGGACATGCCAAAGAATGAGACATATATAAAATATACATACATACAGTCGAAATAAAATACGAAATATAATACCAAAATTATGAAGGGGCCCGCCACACTTATTTCTACCTAATAACAGCAGTGTTAGGTTAGGTTAGCTGCTGTGTTCCGGTTTGAAGGGTGTGGTAAGGGAGACAGACCTTTCCGAGGCGTTCCAGCTTAGTCCTCAGGGGTAGCGGCGCATCTGTGGCCGACCTCAGGTAGGAATATCTTATCCTATCTGGGGTTGATTACAGATGTCCATGGGCGGCAGTAACCACTTACCATCACTGCATTCTCGTCTGCTACTCTTATATTATAAAAAAAAAACCCTACGCAATCAGGTACAAAATAAATGGTTTTTTGGTTAATAGATATATTTTTGACGCGTCATGTATTGGAGTCATTGAACATAAGTGACAATTATTTTAAAGAAAACAGGATATCCACTTCGATAATTATATTACGTTTACTTAAATAATCAATTATTTGAATAATCAAAATGTTTATTAATTGAATTGTATGTCCTTTCCCACGAACACACACACCACACACTTATTGCAAATTTTAATTGGTGACGGTCACCAATAAGTCCATTCTTAATTGCTGAAGTAAAACGGAATTTTAATGAACCTGTAATATATTTATTTACCAAACGGAAGTGGAAGCGGTGCCCCAGATTTGTTTTATCCTGAGTAGTGAGGCTTAACACCTCAGAATGAATATGACTAAAAATATCGACATCGATACTAAAATACCACTTTTTATTTAAAATTTCGTCATCGCAATAAAATATAAATATTACGTTTAATTTACATACATTTAGTTAATAATATAAATTTAAAAATAACGATATACCTGGGACAACGTTCGTTGTTCTGGATTTTATGATTTTTTTATTGTTTGAGTTAATTCCGTTTTTTTTTCATAAAATTAAAATCGAATATTTAGTTGATAAACGCGGAAACTCGTTCAATGCTGAAAAAAAAATTGACAATTTGCTGGAATGAGATTTTCGAATCAAAAGCTAATGATTTCTACGAAAGAAATATTAAAAATCATGTTTCATTGCGTTGTATACAGAAAGGGAGAATAGATTATTAAGTAACGAACTATTATTTTTTACTTAGGTGCCAACCTATTATTTTAATCAAACAAAAGCTGGTGAAACTTATAAACCTGTCGCGTACCAACCCATTAAAGGCAATCCAATCCCGTTAGCATAGAGAGAAAAACGGCGGCCATAACACAGTTTATATCGACATCGATAAAGGCACTCCTGTATCTAGAGAGGCGAGCTACAATAAAATGTACCGAGCTAGCTACAAGCCTGAGCAGTTACTCCGAACACCCCACTCACACTACTCGCTCGCCCCTTTCGACATATGCGCAGTCCACGCACACATCGACCGTAGCTACCTGACACACATCGACAGAAAGCAATAGATGTATGCATCTATCAATCCGTCGATACATGCACGCTAATAACATCCGTCGTAGCCAATTTGATTACTAATTGATCGCAGTGCGCTGATGGCCGTAACAGGAGATTTATTTTGTATATAAAAAAGCGTTGACATCGCTAGTTTAATCGACGCAAACCAATTGCAGTGTCTAAATTGGAGCCAGGAACTTAATTGGTAAAAAGTATTGCAAGACTTATAGAGATACGTGTGTGGAAATGCGAGTATACACGTAAATATTCACACGTGTGTCTTTGAGTAACTAGAAGATTGTTCACTGAACTCTATTTAATTGGCGGATTTTATTACTGTCAAAATTGTTATGTCCTACCTAACCTAGATCAAACCAAACCTAACCTAAGCTAACTTTTCTGGAATTATTAATAAATAGTTTTAGGCACCAAATGATTATTTTCTTTTTTTTATTTACTAAAAACCAAAAAAGTTCTCAAAGGACTACAAATCAGCATTTGGAGGGCGTGGTTTAATGACACAATAAAATAATTATTCATATTAAAATCATAAATAAATATCACAGATTATATCATTACAGAACGTGTCCTATAAAATGAGTGTAACGATATAATAATCCGTATTATAAGGCGATGTCGGTTACAGGTCGCGCGCCGTCTCGCCCCGTACTACGACACCCTCGGAGCGCCAGACGCTTACATGGACCCACGAATAATTTTTTTTAATAAATATTTAGATTTATGTTAATAAAAAAAATAAGACACCAATATTTTTTTTTCATAAATAATGTCAGTTTTTTTACATTAATAAGCCAAGTCATTGTCAATTTTAATAAAACTTTTTTAATTATTAAAAAGTATTCAATTTGGTTTTTAATTATTAAATATATTTTAGTTTCCTCCGATATAAAATATTAGTAGCATTTTATGTGACTTTTAACTCTTTTTAGTCAACTTTTAGATACCAAAAATAAAGGGATGTGCGAGTTTCCAGTAAAATTTTGACTCTTTCAGAAATGGATATGAGAAATGGTACTTACGATGGATGAATGAATGCTTACCGTCCACGCTGGAAGTACCAAGTACGCACAAAAACAATTTTATTCACATGTCATATCCATCTTTTCTCGTTTTACGCTTCCACGACATCTAGTCTGAAAGTGGTCATCTCAAGGAGATTACAATAACAGAAGATGTGAACACCCTTTGTATTAAGAATTCATGATATGTGAAGGTTATTTTTATGATTCCAATACATTGCTGTATTCCACAAAATCTTGAGCATTATTTTGAAGCTGAGTGTTTTCTTCAGTGTGAACGTTCTTTTGAGAATATGATAATATGGCGTACCTTTGGGAAGATTTGTTTAGAGTTATTTATTATCTACTCAGTTAAATCATCCATTTGAATATAAAATATTGCAATTTGGCGCAAAAGTCAATTAAACATCCTTTATAATTGCCTATCCTAGTCCTAGAAAATGTTGCATATTTCGAAAGGACAGTTACTTTAATTTTTCAATGATAAATAATATACAATGGGATTCCCATTGCCAGTTTAAGTAAGCTTTATGCTGTTGCATTTAATTTTGCTGTTCGAAAAAAAAATGCGATATTATTCTTACCAAAATTAACCTGCATCAAAGTACCAGGCTCTCATATCTGTAAGCTAATTAGATCCCACAAGCGTATTTTTATTTCAATCCAGAGACAGCGATTCCACGGCACTCTTCACTTACTTTGAACCATTTTAAGTTTGACAAACCGAAGATGAAAGAAGTTCAAGTGTTCTCAAAGACGCGGCCTTGGGGTGAGATGAAAGGGAGGAATCATTGCGGTAACAACATTCCGTACGTTCCGGAAAATTCCGGTTCGGGAAAAATACCGTACCGGGCGGGTCGGTTAATGATCAACGCCTTCAATATTGCGGCTTGGTTATCGTTATAATTTATTCACGACGCAACAACTAGAACGCTCCCACAGAAGTATAACAAGGCGTGCAGAAATTATTCTCCCGACATTTTTGTTAATTACAACTGAATTTTAAATGGACAAAATAATTTCAGCGGCGAATTTATATCTGTTTTAAACGGAATTCCAATTAGAGTTTCTGAATTTATAAATATGAGCTCTTTTTTTTCAGGTATTTTATTACCTATCATTAAGTACATCTACGTTTGTCGTTACAGCAGTAGGTATTTCTAATATAGTACTAAACCTTTATTTTATCACATTAATATTATGTTATGTAACTTATAAGAAATACTTTTAAGCGTAGTTATACAAAAGCTTATTTTCCAGTAATAATTCACCTCACTTCTAGGGAGGCAAGATTCTCGGAAGGCCTTCCTTGGCAACCGTTCGACGCCTATATACCATACACTTTGTACAACTTTATCTACATGTATAAACTTAGTGTGTGGGTTTCGCTTATAACTTTTAAGATATTAAGGATATGTTAAAACTTTGTGACTCTACAACTTGAAAAGTGACCGTAAAAATTAGTTGATCAAATTAGAAAGCATATAAGAAAATGTTTTCAGGTAAAATTACTTTCTTTTTAACATAGAATAAAACAACGCCCACCTGATGGTAAATGGCTACTTCCACCTACATCTGTAATGAATGTCAAATAAAATTAGAGCCCTATTTAAGGTCAGCGATTAATACGTTTCTACCCTTGAGTATTAAGTAGGAAGGCCGTGGATAAGTATCTCATAATGTCGATACGTAGAATTATTCAAGACCTATTAGTTCGTTCCGAAAAAATGCGAATTTGACATTTTTGCGTCTGTTGTAATACTCGCCGAGTGCACGCGAATAAACGCGAGTAAAAGTAAATAATTCACCTAATACTCGCGACGACGCTCGGACGTTCTCGGCAGGATCTAGATATTTCAACAAGAAAGTACTAATCGCCCGTTATCGTGGGCAGCGCTTCATACTCGTCATTACTCGGCGGAATAGCTAGTCAAACTTCCGATCATTTTTCTAAACGTCGTCAATAGATCAGTTGAGCGCAAGCGTACGGACAGCTCTAATAAAGGCAGTACCGGTCTATAGGTAGCCGCTTTGTCTAAGGCGCCTCATCGGTCCAAACTTTCCTTCCGCAGTCAAACTTAGATCAAGCTGGGAGTCTCGGCCTACGATGGAGCTGTGCGTAGTGTGTTCGCTATCATTTTGGTGTGATTATCTTAATACGAGTATAGTAAGGTACTAAGTGATTTTTTTTATTTTTTTTAATTACGTTAATTTAAATTCTGGACAAATTGTTATAAATTCTATTTTTTTAATTTATTTAATTGAAATAATTATTCTTTTTTTTTAAATAATTATTTTAAATTAAAAAAATACTCGTTAAAAAATTTAAAAAGTTGCGACATGAAAATATTAAGAAAATGTCAATAAATTTATAGTTTATAACAATTATAACATAAAACCACACCATCTCTCGACTTATAAGTAATATGCATAGTTGAGAAAATCCTATCTACCTCTACCCTAAAATTCCGGGAATTATTTCGCGCTCATAAACAATGCACGCTAACAAAACAAGGAGGCGTCTTAATTAAAGTTGCTCTATATACTTACGTACTCAATCTCACTTGTGGAAGTTAAGGAAAGGTTAAAGGGGGAGGGAGCCGCCCCCTTGCCGACATTCCCGAATTTTCCCAAAGTATCGCTTAATGCAAGTTTATTATCTCTCATCGCTAGGCATTAATTAATTCTTTTCTCCGTAATATCTTCAGCTGTTTTTCTTCAGATTTCGCTCCGTTTCGTTAAAGTTCGGCTAATTATATTCTTTCGTCAGTTCAGTTGAAGAAATATTTGATATGAATATTATATTATTTATAATTGGCCATTCCTTATTAGTATCTATGATATCTGTCGTAGATATTTCTGCTCTCTCTGACCAAGTTTGTCCGCAACATCCCTTGCGGATTGATTGATCCAGTAATGTCCTAGATTCTCCCTTACAGACACAAATATTTAAAAATGGCTGTTGTTATGCAAATAAATAATTATAAAAGCTACGAAAATGTCCAACATTTAGATTTAAAGTGATCAGTAAATATTTACTTTAAAAAAAAACAGAATCTTTCTATAAGTATAACCATAAGAACATATAAAATCTCTATTATTTTACAATACAAGTTAAATTATAATTATTAAGCGACATCTATCGGCCACGCAAACTAATTTATCTCATATTACATACTGGATACGTTAACGATAATGAAATCATGAATTATTTTGTTTGTCATTGGCGTGCGGTTTGAATACAAAATGTTATTAAGCGAAATGAATATATGGGATGTTCATTGTAAACTGCAATGAGGGATGGAAAGTTAGTCAATACTATTATGTCATATTAATAACAGATAGTGAAGGCGTAGTGGTTGAGATTCTACCTCTTAATCGGTAGTCCAAGGTTCGGTTCAGAAAACTCTATTTTTTACAACTTATGTGGGTATTTGATAGAGATTGTCACTGGCTATAAGTGTGAAGGAAAACATCGTGAAGTAACCGACTCGCCTAAGATTTCTAAAAAAATATCTTAATGATGGGTGAAGTCTCCCAATTTGCATTTGTCCAGCTCGGTGGACTATGTCCTAAGCTCCTCTCACTCTGTGCCGGAGACTTATATCCAATATTTTTTTCATTTTTTTAACCTAACAATATTAATGCTTATAAAATATAAGTAAGACTTATCCTCTATGTGCCTTTTCTTTCATCAGACTCGCATAAAATCAAAAACTTACAATTTCCAATCTTATATAATAGTTTCAAATAACCCAACCACTAGTTAATAACCACAAAGATCAGTCAAACACAAAACAAATAATCAAATTAATCGCACGCTGGCGATATCAACATTATTAATTCAAAGCGCCGCCCGCCCCCGCCCGCCTAACTCCCACCAACGCAATCTTCAAGGAGGACTCACTGAAAGAAAGGTTACTTGTGAGTGTTGACCAGAAAATTCTAGTTATATTTCTTTATTGTTGCTGTAAAGTTTAATAATGTTTATGTGGACTTCATCAGCATCAACTCTTTACTATCCCTTCGTTGAACATAACTCCGAGAGTTATAATTACTTATACTGAGACGCTAAAATTAATGCTATTTTGCTAAACAACAACTTTGCTAAAGATCATCACTTGATCCAATTCATAGTTAACGATTCAATCCTTACTAATATCGATTAAAATAATCGACTTTTAGGTCCAAAAGATCGATTCTTCGATTAATCGAACTTAGATCGCCATCCCTAGTTCCCGTAGGATTTCCAGGATAAAAACTATCCTACGAGTATGTCCATTCTCGAGCGTCAGACTATCTTTGTAGAAAATTTCATTAAAATCGGTTTAGTGGTTTAGGCATGAAGAAGAGACAAACAGACAGACAGACAGACAGAGTTACTTTCGGATTTATAATATTAGTAAGGATAAGGATAGTAAGGATGCCCAGGTAACACGCTAGCCCAATGCCCAATTTGTGATGTAATCTCATTGTCCTCAACGTGTTAATACAACCAAAGCTCATAAATAATATCGCAGTAATGCACCGGCATATTCAAATTGTGCCATTAATTTTGGTTAACGCGGACTTGAAATAATAATTCCATTGATTCACTGAAAATAACCCACCCTATTTGACGGCCCATGTGGCGGAGCGGTCACCATACTGGTCTGAGGCGTAAAGTGTTTCGGGATCGTTCCCCGGCCAGCCAGATATCTGAATGATTAATTTGGCACCACGATACAGGAAATCCTAGTGTGGGGCTCTGAGTGTAAAAAAGTTTATTTATTTGTTCATCATTTTTGCAGTCAGTGAGTAAAATTAATAACTTCAATTTATAAGTTTATAAGTTATTTATTTTTCGAAATGTATTGTCCTTTAAAGGGCATTACGGAGGAGTTTAGTTGAAGAGTGATGATGAGTGTGGGAAGCAACATTGGTCTTGCTGCGTGGGCGGTTTAACTAAATAAAAATGGCATGGATCGTAACTCGTAAGACAATTAGATATAATCTAACTAAGAAACTAATTGTTTTTCGAAGTCTGGTTGAGCTGTATTCAAAACTGCTATATATCGCCTACCAGACTATGCAATATAATTTTAGCGCGCTATTTTTACGCTATGTGCTATTTAATTTCCTCTACAGGTAAAGCAAGTGTTAATAAATTTCTAATACGAAATCAGAGGTGCCTAGGGATTCGAACCTCGGACCTCCCGATTAAGAGACAGCGAATCAACCACTAGGCTATCACTAAAAATAACTGGATGAATTATTGCATGTTAAATTCTATTGTGAATGTACAATAATGTTCTATTCTGTTCTAATTAATAACTATTTATAAGTTATTTTTCGAAATTTATTGTCCTGAAAAGGGCAATGCGGAGGAGTAGAGTTGAAGTGTGTGGGAAGCAACATGGCTCTTGTTACGTGGGCGGTTTACCTAAATAAAAATGGCAGGGTCGTAAGATAATTCGAAATAATCTAACTATAAAACTAATTGGATTTCGGAGAATCCGTTCTACGCGACGAACCGTGTACGTTGTAGCGGCAACGAGTAAATGAGTATTCGTTATAGTTTTAGCATGCTATTTTTACGCTATGTGCTGTTCAACAATGGACATTGAGAATATAAATAATAATATCACGTTACCGCGCTGTTTTTTCTAGATTTCTAGATTTTTAATCAACGTACGTGATGTAATATACCGATAGAATATAGTAACTGGTATTTCTCTACGTAAAGTTATAGATTTGTATAGTCCGCGCCAAACTGCTAGTCCGCTCCGAATATAGAAACGAGTAGCGTCACAATAGCAATTTGCAGATATTAGCGGGACAAAGACAGAGCGGGACTCTCCCAGCACCCGTCCGCTGCCCGCTCTCGCCCACGAGTACATAGCTGCGTTAGTGTGCCCTTACGTTACGTATAAGCTAACTAAACCTGCGTGCAACAACTTCAGAGCGGACTAGCAGTTTGCAACTGAGCATTTAGTACTTCTGATAGTAAGTGTACAATTCCGCGTATGGATATCTGTACCCTTACCATGATTTTTTACGTTTTGACAAATATGACTGCTTTGGTATTTGTTTATTTATTGGCCCATACAATTTCCAGGTTCTGACACTATCCGCTAGGGGCGCTGATTGGAAATTGTTTGCCCGTACAATATTTATCATATCATATTTATCAAAACTTAAAAACTCATGGTAAGGGTACTTTAATCAATAACAAACAGGATTGGAATCCGACTTAAGGTGACTACAAATGCGTTACTACACCTGGGTAATACGTTAAAATGCCTTATAAAAGTGTATTTGTCCACAAAACATTAACAGATAAATGTATACAGTAGTGTTTAACACTGGAATTATAACAAAGAATTAGGTGTAACTAAATGCTGATGCCGATATGATACCACAAAGTGCACTGCCAACTTTAGTTATTGGGATGATATTTCCAGTATAACAGAGAAGCCGATATATCATATGCTATCCGTTATATATAGCGCGCTATAAGTGGCGCTATTGGTTATATTAATCTTAATACGGACCTCTTATGCGAAGCACTTTAATTTCAGTTTCATATTTCATTTAGGGGCTTTGTTTCACCTGACATTTTAATACATAAAGCAACTTAGTCTTCAGAAGAAACAATGTATCCAAGATCGACAGAACTAACACTAAAGGTAAGACAAAAAAATACTTTTTTAGTACAAAATACTGATTTAAGACCACTATACCAACATAATAATGAAGGTGTGTTTACTAAGCAACAAAGCACATGCTGCAGACTATAGTAGTGCGTCGTCAACCTATTTCTATGCCACTGCTGGCCAGTCCGGGCAATAGTTTCCACACAGAATGAGAAGAATTAGGCCATAGTCCACCGCGCTGTTCAAGTAAACTTTAAAGGTAACCCTTTTGTGGTTCGACTCCGGCGGCACCACCGGCACACCTATTTCTAGCTAATAACAGCAGTGTTAGGCGCTGCTGCGTTCCGGTTTGAAGGGTGTGGTAAGGGAGACAGACTTTTCCGAGGCATTCCAGCTTAGTCCTCAGGGGTACCGGCGCATCTGTGGCCGACCTCAGGTAGGTGTATCTAATCCTTGTTGTTTACAGATGTCCATGGGCGGCAGTAACCACTTACCATCAGATGGACTGCATGCTCGTCTGCTTCTCTTATATTATAAAAAAAAAAAACTTCACATACATGAACTTTTTTAAGATTTCTTAGGTATGCAGGTTTCCTCACCATATTTTCCTTCACCGTGGAAGCAAGTGATAATTAATTTGTAATTATTTATTATTAGTGTGCCACGGAGCTATAATTTAAAAAATCGAATAAAACGTTAAGACTAACAAACCGTGACAAAAGTTTGCTCTACTCCTGTTGCGTGTTCGACGAAATCCATTCCAACGTTACCAACCAGTTTCTATCCACGAAAGACCATTTGTTCTTTTCCCCGTGTCATAAGGTAGCACTTCGGGCGGATGGTTATTTTCAGTCGGCAAATGTTGCGATGCTATCTGTCATGGCCTCCAAGTTGTTGAGACGCTTAATAAAAGCGGTAACTTCCTTATTCCAAGCATTCAAAGTCTAGATTGAAGTGTATATCTCACTGTCGAGTGCCATCCTTACTTGGTTCCTAAGGCCGCCCATTCACCCCGCCCAAACTCTACATGTTATTTACGTGTGAACACAACACCACCGAGGGTTCAATTTATCTGACCTACTGGGCCTGTAACTAATATAACCCCCTGAAATTGCTTGTACCTCTTCTGTTCTTGTATTTTTCTTTTGCAAGCAAGATTATTGATAAGACTCTACAAAATAAATTTGAAGGTGGTTTGACTTTCCACACATAATTTCTACTTAACAATAACAGTGTTTACCGCTGCTGTGTCTCGGTTGTATAGAAAAGATACTTATCCGAGACATTCCAACTTAATCCTCAGGAACAACGCACCTGTGGCCAACTTCAGGTCGGACTCTAATCTTATTTGGAGTGGATTACAGATGTCCATGAGCAGCAGTAGCCACTAACCATCAGGTGAACTGCATGCTAGTCTACTTTAATATTTAAAAAAATCTTAAAGTCACCTAACAATACAATCTTTACCTAGGTTTGGATGTTTGTGAAATAACACCCACAATACCTGATATACTACCGTGGGGCTAAAAGTAACATATTATTATGTATATGACAACAACAAAAAAAAAATAGTTTTCGATATTATTTTCTATAAATTGTAAAAACTTTTATTCAACATAATTATGTCCATTTCCACCCTCAACCAACATTTGAACTCCCGCCAAAACTGAGATGAAAATCATGACTAAGCTGAACATAGTAATTAACTACATAAATGTATATTAATATTGCATCCTATTATAGTTAATATTATTTCTTTATGCTATTTCAAGAGCTTATAGTTTAGTGGTGCTATCGGGTCGAAAACGATATCCCGGTAAAACCAAACGAAGTTGGAACGTTTTGTGATTTTTTTTTACTTGGAGCTCACCTCCAGGAGTTTTTTTCTTATATTTATATGAACGTCACAAACGAACTGGGCTCCACGTAAGCATCTGTCGACTATGAACCATCTATAATCAATCTCAAATTGAAACGGAGTTTACCTGGAGGCAGCCATAAATGTGTTGCATGACTGAGTGTTGCATATAACCAATCTAAGCTATCGTATTGTACGTGAATTTTCTCTCATTTAAAGAACTTGAAGAGACAACCCTGAGGAGACAGTAACTGAAGTTTATTCAAAGATTTGCTTGTTAAGAACAAAGACAAGAAAAATACCGATATTTGGAACTTATTAATATTGCATATTAAATTAAGCTGATCGCTGTCTGAGTTGGCTACTATGAATAAATAATCCTATAGTGTGTACATCATGTTATTATATTCTTGACCTACCATACTCGTCACATTATTGATTCGGCCTAATTTGGGTGCGAAGTGGTGCGTTATTTAGGGTGTGTCTAGACAATGAACGCAATATTAAGTATAATAACATAAAAAATGGTAGATACGAGTACCAAGAGGGGACGACACCTTCATCGGAAAATGAACGGCCAAGTGGCAGACAGATTCACGATTATAACCATTTTAGGGGACTCACCCCGAACAGTATGATGGACTGGAAATATTACATAATATCAGAAGCGTCGTTACAATGCCTTAGCAGAATATTTTTCTTGGGTAGAAAGCCGATATTCCCCCAAGAGTTACGACATTTCAATTTGCCAAGGCGGGCGGAAAATGGAATTACGATTGAAGCGAGAATACCCGAATGTCGCCGAGGGCGTCCTGCTTTATGCCGAGAGTTGCCGGGAATAGCCGAAGTTAGACGAGAGCAAAACGTGCCCGCCGCACCAAGCCCGTGTATTGATTAGATGCGGAACGCCCGATGCCATATAAATTAGGCCGCAGAAAAACAGATTTAAGTAACAAGAAATACAATTAAATTGAGTATTAAGTTTAAAAGTCATGATTTTAATATTAACTGCTATTTTTTAATCGTCTTTACTGTGTCTCCATTCTACTGTACCGTCTGCTCGGTGCCGTCAAGCACACGGAGTTGATCGCGGTTCGTTTACAAAATACCCACAATTCGTGTTGAAATATTGTATCAATTAAAAATTAATGGGAATAATTAAGAACTTCATTAATGACTGCTGACCTGCTACTGATAAACGGTTATATTAATGAGCTACAAAAGCAATTTTAAACACAAGACACATCCTGTCACATCTCGCGAAATAATTAATATAAAAGCCTATTGGAAGTAAGCCGACATCGGCATTCGACGGTAGAATAATGTAGACGAATAAATATACATTACATTATTAACGAATGTTGGCCTCGTTTCTCGCTCTCTTTGTTCGTTTCACAATTTTCCCGGTGGATTAATTGAAAATAAGTTTTCTCTTGCGGGGTTTCAAGGTTCAAAATAATTCGTTAGGAAGAACATTTTGTTCCCGTTCATCGGTTTAGTGAAGCGATCCAATTGTGAACCGTAAGGATAGGAGTGTGGATTGCTATTGCCTCGTCTGTACAGCGATGGCACGTTTCATGATTTGTGAGTTTATAGCAACGGTGAAGTGTCGGTGGTTAATGGTGGCAGCGCGTGGCTCTCGCCGGCGACATATTGAAAAAGTTCGGTGCGAAAAAACGCGGTAAGACATAAAAATATAAAGGTTGACAAATAAACTTTATCATCATACTGAGTTTTTAAAAATGGAACTGCATTTTTTATTACTGCTGCAGATGTTTTTGATTTGAGTACTGCGACAAAATCACTATTTTTATTGAAACTACGCCGCTTAGTGATGTTCTTCGCATGTGTAAATTCCATTTCACTTTGAGCTGACGTTTAAAAAAGGAATAAACAATAGATACAGATACAAAATTCAAGAGGGAAATTGTCGAGAAGTTTGTATCCAAACATCTTTTCGGTAATTCACCTTAGTATCCCCCGTTCGGGAGATTTAGATGGGAACCTGCCCTCCGCTCCCCAGGGTGACCCATGGAGGAAAACCCGTTATTTCTGGAGCACTTCCGGCTTTGACTTTGTCTCCTATCCACAGACATTTGAATATCGACCTTACGGTGAGCACAGTTGAACTTTATTTGTTGAATAGCATTTTCTTGTGTCGCCCTGAATTTGATAATTTAGGGACACCTTTTCGGATACTTATACAAGGATCGGCCATAAGTATACCAGCGCTATAGCCGGTGGCTTCTTCAGGTATGCCTATACCATTTGTTACTGATTTTTTGACTTTGTACGTAAGAACGTACTTTGTAGTAATAACTAATTTGTAGTAGTAACGGAGAATATTCGAAGTTATGCTTAGTTAATTATCATTATTTTTTTAACAAAGATTAAAATAAATAATATTTCCATCATGAGAATATGAGTTGTAAGTGTTATAACCTACCCACCTGTGCATGATACATTTACTTCGTTTTGTTATAATAGGTATCGCGTAAGCTAGATAGAGCCTTTTTATACCCTGGTCTAATGATTTTATTTACAATCCGTTTTCGAATGAAACTCTGCGCACGAGTGTAGACTGTAGAGACTAGAGATGTTCTTCCTCATAGTTGAAAAAATATTCAACTTTCGTATGCAATAGTAACATCATTTCTATTTCCGTTTTTACTTAATTATTAAGTAAAAATCTATCTATGTAGATATTACATTTTTTATCATATTCAAATTTACAAAAAATAAATTAAGTAACTTGTCGATAAAAATGTAAACCCTTTGCTATTTCACTATGTCACAAAAAAATATCCTATGTCGAATCGAAAACTTGTAGTAGGGGTCGATTGGAAGAGTAAGTAATAAGTTGGGGATGCCGGCGATGATTACGTACATTAAACATATAATATAAATAAGTATAAAGATATTGTTTATGTTTTTATTAATATATTTTTCTGTACAACATTTTGTATTAAAACATTGTATAGAGAACTTTTTGTCTGAGGCGACACGCGTCTGACATGTAATGCCTGTAGATGTGATCGAACGCTAAGTTTTACGTACAGACACATTAGATTATATATACAGGGTACCGGTACGCGTACGTCACAAATTTATTAAGAAACAATCCATCTCCACGTATTTTTTGTTCTGGGGAATCTAAACGGATTTATTGGAGGCATACTCTTTGGATACGTAAGTGATAAAATATCCCTTATAAATAATAAATACGTAGGTATACAGGTAAACTTATTGCATAATTTAGAAACGGTTCGTAACTTCATTATGTATATTATATTATGTACATGTACTTAATTATATAAATAGCTTACAGATAGATAAGCTTCACAATACCTATTATTTCCAAATGTAGATATCACAACAAAAAATTAAGGTAAAAAAATGAATGAACTTTTCAGTTCAAAACGAACGTGTTATCGACATCTTATTTCTAAAAAACCAACCCATTTAGGACGGACCATTGTAACAGCAGATATAAAAGTATGTTTAAGCAACATAAAAACTTTCCATCAACCCTGTTAAAACGCGATAACAGGAAAGCGTATCAAGAGAGCAAGTAACGATTATACAGCTACACATTCCACATGGTATTACTCCGCGAAAAGCCGCGTGAATGTTCGTCCCAGGGTTACCAACGCCTAAAAATATTTACCCCTGGACCTATAGTTATAACTTCTAAAGTCGCCTAATACTTTTCAAACCCCCTAAATATGAAAAAAAAAGCAATGCAAGCCCTTAAAACCACCTCCCACTAATTTTCCCTCTAAAAGGGGGAGAGCCCTTAGCTGGTAACCCTGAATAGTATAGGCAGAATTGTTCAATCAATCCTAGTTTTGTTCTATAATTTTAATTAATTAACCCATAGATTAGTAAATTACCTTAGAAGTGCTATGTAATTAAAAAGCGTGAAATTCATTTATCCCTAAAACATACCACCAAAAAAGTAAGCTCCTGAAAAGTTCCCTAAATATGTTATTCTCCCTAGATTTAGGGAAAAATCCCCGAAGTTGGCATCACTGGTTGCCCGTTATAAAAATGTAGGATCCGGAGAAAAGATCATGCTTACCCGAAGTGGGGTAGGGTGAGCCCCCTCCTGATTTATGGTAACATGTCGCGAGGCACAACCGCGCGCGTTCGGCAAAAAGCGAGTTCTTCGTCAACTGATTTTTGTTTAGTTTAATCTTCGCTTATTATACCTGTTTGCATATTGTTCACAGTATTAGCATTTTTGCTTCTGTATATACCAGATAATTACGTTTTAACAGATATTTACAGAGAATAAAATGATAATGAAAATTATTCGAAAACGGAACGCGTTAGTTCGAGGCGTATGGAAGTATCCGGTAAGTTTGAAACACGACAATATAGATGGCGCTGGTAAGTAAAATGAGAGACAACCACCTCTATAACTTTAACGTTGTAAGATTGGGTCAACCTTTAACCCTTTAAGATTGGGTTAAAAATGTTTATTTTTATTTTAATAACTGTCTTTATCTAGTGAATAATATGAGTTTTATTCACGAGTTAAAGAGTTTTTTTTTTTATCAAATAATTGTATACAACACAAGCTTGTACTTAATATGGAGATTAAAATATTTATTCTTAAATTTTTGTGATTAATATTGATTAGTTAGAATTCTATTATAATCTAATATAATACAATTATCATAATTTTGGGTTTCAGCGACATCTACCGAGGAGTAGCGGTACTTGTTGTTATACTACTTTACGAATTAGATGATGTTGTAATAACTAGATGGCATTACCTGTCTATTGCTTAGTCTACAGTATTTTATAAGCTTTATTCTTATTTATTATTGGTCTTATTCATAAAAATGCTTATAGGAGGTTTTAAGCACTCATTAGTTAAAGTGTTCGATAAGCTTATAAAACGTTCTATAAAAATGTTTATTCATAAACGTTCCATAAACCTTCTATAACTAATATGTCGCTAAAGTCTGCTATAAATGAAAATGTTGTCATTCTAGTAAAATTCGGCGAACAAATTGACGAACATCCATAGATAACACATTACTTAACATCTATAAATGACATTTCTTCGTACTAAAAAAGTATTTTGTGATTGTCTATTTGTTGATGAAACCAAATGTAATGTCAGTGTCATTATTATTGAAAATTTGCAAAAAAAAATAAACGTGTATAATTTGCAAAATGGGAACAGAAACGAACTCGAAGTGTATTAAAAGACAAAGAAGTGAAAATTGGCTGGAAGAGGATAAGGTTTGTATTGATAAATCTAAAGTTGAATTCAAGTAAGTTTCGTTTTGTAAACATTGCTTTTATTCTTTTTTTGGGGGGATTACGGTTCTTACGGCGCCAAGAATTGAATGCGGATCCGTATAGATTTCGATGAGACAAGACGAAAAGTAAGAATAAATTTTTTTGATATCTCGCTTAGTTTTCGAGATATCGATACTCAAAAATTATTCGAAAATTTCGATTTTTTGCGTTTTAAAAGTAAATTTGCCGAGGAACGGCGCCGCGGAAACGGCTGCGGCACGATTACGATTCTTACGGCGCCAAAATTTGAATGCGGATCCTTATAGATCTCGACGAGACAAGACGAAAAGTAAGAATAATTTTTTTTGATATCTCGCTTAGTTTTCGAGATATCGATATTTAAAAATCGAAAAATAAAAAAAAAATATATTCTTTTAATGATGTATTTCGATAGATTTTTGGAAAAGAAAACGAAAACAAAGAATATTTTTTTTCGCTATCTTGCTTAGTTTTCAAGATATTAATAAATACATTATTAAAAATGTTGGAATTTTATTGAAAAATTTTTTTGAAGATATATTTTATCCTTTATTATGATTATCACTATTATTATGATAATAATAATAATAATAAAAAAAACCTAACCTAACCTAAACCTAACCTAACCTAACCTAACCTAACCAATACCAACTCAAATTTCAATTACAAAAATCAATTTTTGGTTTTTCTCATTTTCCTCCGCCGTTTGTTAACGAATTCTCTTCATTTTTTTTCTTCTACCGTATTCTGCACGTCCTCCCCTATCCGGAGATACCAGTCGCAGCCGTTTCCGCGGCGCCGTTCCTCGGCAATTTCACTTTTAAAACGCAAAAAATCGAAATTTTCGAATAATTTTTGAGTATCGATATCTCGAAAACTAAGCGAGATATCAAAAAAATTTATTCTTACTTTTCGTCTTGTCTCATCGAAATCTATACGGATCCGCATTCAATTCTTGGCGCCGTAAGAACCGTAATCCCCCCTTTTTTTGCTTTTATTCCTTAGATAATTTTAAAAGAATTGGTCAAGGAGAAGGTGACAATAATTGAAAATAAAAACACCGATTCCAACACCAACGCGCAAAAGGTGGCGGCCTGGCATGATTTAAGGGAAAGGTACATTAATCAATCGCTTCTTTTATTATAAATTCGAAAGTAATTCTGTGTCTCATCTGCCTGTCTGTTTTGATGTGAAGATAATTTGGCACTTCGGGATGAACATAGGATATTTTGGCTAAACTGTACATTATGACCCGTCGAATTTTGAATTGCGAGCGACATAGGTGGGTAGGGGGCTATACAGGAGCATTCCCTGTGAATATGGAATTGCGGAAACCACCCGCTTTTTTTAATGATTTTTTTTAAATTTTAAGATTATCATTCATTTGCACGAAACGTCAAATCACGTCAATATAATATAATTCGTAATCACAAAATTTGCAAATAAGACGCTAATACGACTTTCATTTAATCGATGCTGTGTTTGTTAACCCTTAAGGCCTGGCTGTTGTTGTTTTAAGGTTGTTTACCTTAAAGATAAATAATGATAAAATAATGGGTGTTAGTATTAAACAGCAATTAATATTTCAGCTTTAACAACATGGCCCGAACACCGCGGACCATGCAGCAAATAAAAGCCCAGTGGGGCATGATTAAGATGAGTGCGAAAAAAGCTAAATTTGTAGAGCGACAACAATTATTAAAGACAGGTGGGGGTCCGCCAACTGTGCCAGAGGCAAAAACGTGTGAAGATATTTCTGTGTGGCTCCCTCATGAATTCACAGTCGACACTAATGAGTTTGACTCTGATTACCAGGTAAATGACTATAAAAATCCTTTTTGTTGCTATTCTCTCTACAGGTATGGGCCATGCAGCATAAAAAAAAGTACTTGTTCTACATTTATTATATCCTGACGATAATAATATTTTTTTGTATTTCTGAATTCTCCACAAAATATGAGGGAACCAATAAAGATGCCCCTATTAGATAATAAAGAAGATTCTAATGAAAAAGTAATAATTCTATTTGTGTATTATAATTTACAGTAATAATAATGAAACAGCCATAACCATAAAACAAATATTTTTCATGTGTTATTATTGTAAAATAACACCTATACAATTTTAAAGGAAATTTTCATATTAAAACATGGCTGCTGTTAATTGTACCAAATAACCTTGCAACCACTATATCAATAAGAAAATGTTACTTATACCAAAGTTTATTCTTTTAGATCTCTGACAAAGATAATAATATTTTTTTATATTTCAGAATTCTCCACAAAATTTGAAGGAACCCCTAATAGACAATAAAGAGGATTCTAAAGAAAAAGTAATAATTGTATGTGTGTATTATAATTTACAGTAGGTAATAATAATGAAACAGCCATAACCATAAAACTTATATTGTACATGTCTTATTATTGTAAAACAAGACCTATAGAATTTTAAAGGAAATTTTCATATCAAAACATTACTGCTGTTAATTCTACCAAATGAGCTTGCAACCACTGTATCATTGAGAAAATGTTATTTATATCAGTTTATTCTTTTAGATCTCCGACCTAGAAGACAATGTCTCACATTCAAAACCACAACAAGAAAATTATGGAAATAAAAGAAAAAATAAAAAGGTATGGTATTCTTGATATAAATCTTCTAATTATTCTTAATAAGATTTGAGGAAATTTTTATGAAATATATGACATATTAATGTATTTTAAATTGATAATTTTTTTGTATTAATAACTAAGTAATATTAGAAAATAATAATAATTAAAAATGTAATGAATGAAAATAAAATATCCTATACATAAAATAATAATCTAAAATCAAAATTAAAATAGTTTCATAGCCTTTGTTATAGGTGAAATCTCTGTATTTCAGCAGAATCAAAGGCCTTATTTTAGGATGCTTACATATGTATTTATTATTACACCTATCATTCCTGGAGGGTTGGCCATCTTACATTGCATATTGAAAAATCTGGTTAACAATTGTAATGAGTAACAAATCATATTAAAATTAACATTTCAGTACTTAAATGGTATATAGTAGTTATTAAAAAATACAATGTAAATTGATTGTAACATTTTTTTACAGATTACTAATACTACAAATAATGCAGCTATGAAAATAGCAGAAACTGAAATGATGTGCCGGAAGGAACTTCATGAGGCTCAAATGGCCAATGAGAGACAAAAATTAAAAAACTTAATATTGGAAGAGGAGTTATTAAGAAGTAAAATAGCATTTTATAAAAATAACAAAAAATGTGACTGATTTTATTGGAAGAGGAGTTAAGATGTTAAATAGAATTTAATAAAAATAATAAAAAATGTGACTGATTTACATGTTTCATTAACAAGGTGATTTCATTTGAAGGTGGTAGAATCCTGTGTGATACGACTCCGGCGGCACCACCACTATACATATTTCTACCCTTCTAACAGCAGTGTTAAGTTCTGCTGTGTTGTGGTTTGTAGGGTAGTCCTCAGAGGTTGTAGCACATCTGTGGCTGACCTCAGGTAGGAAACTAATCTTATTTGGAATTGATTACACATGTCCATGGGCAGCAGTAGCCACTTACCATCAGATAGACTGCGTGATTGTCCACTACTCTAATAACAAAAAAATAACTAACTAAAGTGCCTCCTAATAAAAGCTTGTAAAATTGCATTAGTGTTTGTAGTCTCTGTTGTGACTTCTTCTATGAGTTCCATTGTATCATCCTCACAGAGACCCCCTATATGCATGTCTCCTTGGTCGACTGCAATGTTGTGAAGCACTGCTAGTGCAACTATAGTTGTTTTGGCATTTTCTAATTTACATGTCATGCCATGTAAAAGGCATTGGAAACGTTGCTTCCACACAACAAAGCAACGCTCCACACAGTTTCTCGTAGCAATGTGTGATTCATTGTACTTTTCCTCACTACGATTGTGGGGCCTTTGAATTGGGGTAAAAAGATATTTTTCCAATTTATAGCCAGAATCACCTAAAAGTCGCCCTTTAAATGCCCCAGATTCAAAGCGGTGTTTGAGAGATGACTCATTAAAGATCCTAGCATCATGTGTGCTACCTCTCCATCTAGCAACAATATCTCTGATGCGGAGATCTGCATCACAAGTTACCTGTAACATAAAAAATCTAATGAAACATAGGGAAGAAAATATTCCTTATGAAACAATACAATGCAATAATTCTGTATTGTACACAAAAACAAAACAAAGAAATAATTAAAATATGTTATAAAATATAAGCAAGTAAAAAGTGAGAATATTTAATATCTTTTCAGTTTAATTTCAAATTATTAATATTCTATGATAGAAATCAGACATCTGAAACTTTTAGACCACTAGGATTTTATTATCACTAACTTTTAGACCAGCAGCACTTCAGTCATACTTTGACTTTATTTATATCCTTACTTTTGTAAAATGTATAAAATAAATTCCAACCTGAACATTAAGGGAGTAAAATCCCTTTCTATTAATGTAATATTGAGCTGCATCACCGCTACACTTCCGTATTTTTATGTGGGTGCAGTCGATGCAACCGATGACTAATGGGAAATTTCGAATTTCATTAAATTTCTTCATCAGGAGCTGTTCTTCAGCAAGGGTGCTAGGCATTTTTATAAAAGAACTTGAGTGTCGAGCGAGTGCACGTGCCACTCGAGCACAAATCCGACTGGTGGTTGCTTGAGACAACCCATGGTGGTCTCCAGCATCTTCTTGAACCTGTGAGAAATACAGATAGTTTTACAAAGTTTTATTTACATAATCAATTAATTAAATGCAAGTATTATTTACAGAGACATATATGTTTAGACAAATTTAAAAGTACTTGCCTCTCGACGGCCCCAACATCGTATAGCCGTTAAAACCTGTATTTCAGGAGGGGTCCCAGAACCTCTGCGATCTACTTTAAGATCATCACGTACGAGATCAATTATGAACCTCGCCGTTGATTTATTAAAGCGATAACGCTTCCGAAATTCTTCGTCGTCTAAAGAAAACGGATTACTCCTACTTCTGTATACTTTTCTTCGATATGGACGGTTCTCTAAACTTCTAATAGCTTCTAAGCTTTGTAAAGCTTGCATTGTAACTTTAAATATTAGAATATTAAACAATAAATTATATCAAGTTTGTTTTTATACAAAACTGACATTGACATTTGTTTAAAATTATTCAAATCGTATTGTCAAATTGGGTTAGTAATCACTAATCAGCTGTTGAGAATCGGCCATCTTTGTCTTATAGCACTGTTATAGTAGGGTTCTGGCCACCATAGATTATACACTATAACCTAGTACTGGCCACTATAAGTTATAGAAGGCTTATAGAACGGTTTAGTGCCTAAAATGCGTTTATGAATAACACTTTTTGACAATCGTACTATAGCAACGTTATAAGTGAGCTATAACTTTTTATGAATAAGACCGTATATATTTTGTAGCGAGTATCTAATTTTAAATCTTCTACATGAAATCAGAATCATTTAAATTTAATATAATCGTATGGTTATTTGATACAAAACATAAATAAAAAACCAGTTATTCATCTTCGTCGCCGGTAATTTCAAAACCAGGTTAAATTACCTTTGGCTCTCGACACACTTCCAGGTTACCTCAATATAACTTGTTCTAAAAACGGTAACAATGGATATGAACTTATGTAGGTTATGTTCGTACATACTTTTATATAGGAGTCGCAAACGAGCATGCAGTTCACCTAAAGGTAAATGGCTACTGCCGGCCACGCACATTTGTAATCAAACCTAGATAAGATTAGATTCCCACCTGAGGTTGAGCACAGATGAGTTGCTACCCCTGAGGATCAAGCTGGTCCCCTTGGTACCCCTTGGACATCAGTATGTGTCTTTTACCATCATTACCACCCTTAAAATCGGGACACAGCTGTTAATAAACAGAAACAAAAAGTTGTGGCTGAGGTGTCGAGCCACAAAGGGTTCTACCACCACATTTGATAAGAAAATACATTTAATATTAAAAATTCTTGCTTTGAATGAGCTTTACGAACATGGTCGAATATGAGAAATAGAAGTTCATTTCGTACTAAAGGTAACTGCGTAACTGCGTAGTCCGCGCCAAACTGCTAGTCCGCTCTGAAGTTGTTGGGGGCAGATGTAGTCATACAATTTGCTATGGCGACGCGATTCATTTCTATATTCAGAGCGGACTAGCAGTTTTACGCGGACTATACATGACTATACCTACTATTAAGATAAGGGTAACCGCAAAGACCATCTAATGTGGATATTATTAAATAATTAAAATAAATAATTACATGTTTTTATACGAATAATTATAATTAAATTTAACATTCCTATATAATATATTTATAGTTACGTTATATAATTTCGATAGCTTGGACACAACATAAAACGTAAATGATACGTATTTATTTATATCATATAAATGCATTTATTTTTATGATGCATAATTATTACGTCTGCTCAGGCACATTATAACATAATTGTAAAGAAAACTTCTAGACTGCAGACTTTGACTATATGTCCCACGAGTGAGCACGCGAATCTATACTAATACTAGCTGAACCGGCAAACTTTGTGTTGCCATATAAATAAAAATAAATAATGGTGAACAACCCTTATCACTTAGGGGTATAAAAACAGATAGTAGCCGATGCTCAGACCTACTGAATATGCACATAAAATTTGGTGAAAATCGGTAAAGCCGTTTCGGAGAAGTACGGTAACTAACATTGTGACACGAGAATTTTATATATAAGATATTATATTGAGGTATAATTTGTAACCTTGATCGTTTGTTTGTAAGGGATAAACTTCGGAAATATTGAACCGAACATGAAAATTCTTTCACTATCAGAAAGCTACACTATTCAGGAGTACTATAGGCTATAATTATTATGATTGAACAAAAAGTTCAGAGAAAAATAAAGGCATATGTAGGTACATCAAGTTAGTGGAAATTGGGAAAGATGCTTTACCAACACAAACTAAACGGTTCGGTATAGAACTATAGACGAACATAATGTTCATCAAAAATGTTGTTCTCTATTTGAAGGTACCAACTCCGGACCTATTTCTACCTAATAACAGCAGTGTTAGGCGCTGCTGTGTTCCGGTTTGACGGGTGTGGTAAGGTAGACAGACTTTTCCGAGGCGTTCCAGCTTAGTGCTCAGGGGTAGCGGCGATATTATTAAAGAAAAATAATTCTCACAATATACCTAATTGCATCACAAAAATATAATTAACGCCCAACGAAGTGGGCACGGGTCGGGTAGTCTTCCAATAATACAGATTGGTGGAGAAACATGGAGTTTGGTTACTAAACTACTCTGTTTAGTAGTCAACCCGTAACGGATGTGATAAAATTACAATGGAAATTACTTTACTATTTAAGACAATTTTAACAATACATGGCGATGTTCATTGAGTAGAGTGAATCAGATAAAAATACATATACGCGTCGAATAGATAACCTCTCTTCTTTGGGAAGTCGGTTAATAAACAAAACATATAGAAGCCGAAATTTACAGATAAAATAACATATTTTAACAGGATGTTCCATAATCGCTCGTGATATTTTATTATGTAACGGGTACTCATGATATGCGTTTTTATTGCCGATATTTCGACCCAGTTGCATGGATCGTGGTCACGGCGAAACTGAGGTGGAGGGGAGAAACCGTTGACAAGTACTAGTGGTAGATTAATCTATCTACCCTACGTCTAGTTCGTTTTTCTTTTCTAGGTTTCATATCACGACACACAACACTGACAATATCCTTACGCACCGTACTTTGCACTATTTGTGACTTGCATAAAACGCATATCGTGAGTTCAGATCAGATTCATATGGTGGTGTAGCTATTTTAGTACATAAGTCTATTAAGAGCATAGTCTGTCCATTACATTGCCCTAATATAGGTATTGAAATATTATATGTTAAAGTTCTAAATTGTCAATATATTCAAAATATAATTTCTATATACTGTCCATCAACAGTACATACGACTCAAAATGACTGGGATTATGTATTCTCAATTGTTAACAGAAAAAGTTTAATATTAGGCGATTTTAACGCTCATCACACTAATTGGTCTAACAGGTTGGACCGAAGAGGGCAACAAATTCTTGATTCCATGTTAGAATATAATTTTATGTATTTGAATAATGGTAACCCAACCAGAGTACGTTTTGTGAATGGCTTCATGCAACAGTCGTCCCCCGATATTTCTTTTGTTTCCACAGATTTAGCAACGTTATTTTCTTGGAAAATTACTAACGAATCTCTTGGCAGTGATCATCTTATTATAAAATTATCTATCAGCTTAAATATTCCGCAACAAGTAATCAAAAAGAGAAATTTTAAAAATAGTGATTGGAAATCATATAACTCATTTATAGAAAATGCATTTACCGGCTTCTCTATTCCTTTATGTGCGCAGGAATTTTATGATAGGTTTGAATTCATCCTACAAACAGCGGCTAAGAGATTTATTCCTTATAAAACAATTCCTCAACATATAACTAGTAAATTTAGCCCAAAACCATATTGGAGTGCGGAGCTATCAAAAGCTGTTGCTGAGCGTCGTCTCGCCTTGGCTAATTTAAGAAGGAGCCCATCTCCTGTTAATTTAGACATTTTACAAGAAAAAATTCGCATCGCTCAAAAACTTATACGGTTGGCTAAATCAAAGTCGTGGCAATTTTTTTGTACATCTATAGATGAAACTACTTCATCTAAAGAAATGTGGCGTAAAATGCGATGGGTAAAAGGTCATCATTCAAATACATGTAATTATAGCGTAGATAAGGATGTAGCGGAAAAACTCCTTAGTTCATTAACACCCGATTATGTATGTCCTCCTCAGCCACAATTCCGCTCTATTAACATTACCCTTGAATCTGAAATTACTATTCAAGAATTAGAAAATACGGGGAAAAAGACTGATACTGCACCAGGCAGTGACGACATATCATTTTCTATGATTAATCACCTTCCACTAATTGGTAAGCGACTTTTAGTTAAATTATACAATATTTTTTTGAATTCTAGTTATATTCCTACTCAGTGGCGTCAGATTAATATAATACCTATACCCAAGCCAGGTAGCGAGGTAAACTCAGGCACATTTCGTCCTATTTCTCTGATATCATGTTTATGCAAAATTTTCCACTCCATTTTGAATAAGAGGATAGAATGGTTTTTCGAAAAACACAAGATTTTTCCTGATAATATGGTAGGGTTCCGTAAAAATCGGTCATGTTTTGACAATCTTACAAACTTAGTTTCTAAAATTCAAATTGGATTTTCACAGAATTTATTAACAGTTGCGTGTTTCATTGACATAGAAAATGCGTATAATAATGTTGATGTGAGAAGTTTATTATGTTTATTGGATCAATTTGGGGTGGGATCCAAGATCTGTTTGTATCTTTGGTCATTTTTAAAAGACAGACATCTAAGGGTATCGGTTGATAGATACGAAGTGGTTAGACACGCTAGTGTCGGACTAGCACAGGGAGATCCTTTGTCTCCTCTTCTGTTTAATGTAGCTACTATTGATATTTGTAAAAACATTCAAAATGTAAATATTTCTCAATACGCTGATGATTTTGTTTTATACGTATCGAAAAATAATGTGAACTCTGCGTTTAGAAAACTTCAGATTGCCTGTACGGAGTTAAATTTAATTTTGAATAATTTGGGCTTAGGAATTTCTCCAACAAAAAGTAAAGTGTGTATTTTTAAAAAAGGTGGTTTTAGATCTTCCCCAGAGTTTAGGTTTAGTAATCAATGTCTTCCTATAGTTAACTGTATTAAATATCTCGGCTTGTGGTTAGATAGTCCCCTTAGATGGAGAAAACACATTTCGGAAACAATTGAAAAAATATCTAAACACTTAAATCTTTTAAAAGTTCTTTCAGGGCCAAGCTGGGGAATTCATCAAAAACATTTAAGACGTTTATATTTATCAATCATTCGTAGTAGAATTGATTATGCTAGTTTTCTGTATGGCAATAGTTGTAAAACAAATTTGTCTAAAATAGACAGGGTTCAGAATCAAGCCCTACGTGTAATTGGTGGATATGTTCGTAGTACTCCAATTCACGTAATGGAGAATGAGTTGTATATTCCACCTCTTCACGTTCGAAGAAATTATCTAGCAGGAAAATACTGGCTAAAATGTAAATCTCAAGTTAATAATTATTCAATAAGTTTATTGGGAGAGTTAGCGTTACTTAATAACACTCGATATTGGTCAAATAAAACTTTTCCATTACTCATTAACTTTCAAAATTCTTTTGGTTCTTTACCCATGCATAAAAGTGAAGTGCTTGAGATGTTTTCTTTGGATACCTGGGTCAGTAATATTGATGTGCAACATATAATATTTGAAAATATTCCAGAAATTGATCGTGCCAAACGCACTTATGACAACTATGCTCTTAAAGTCATTTGTACTCGTTTCATTGATCGAATATACGGAGGATGGTATCATATTTTTACAGATGGATCTAAAAGTAAATCAGGGGCGGGTTCAGCGTTATTAGATTCTAAAATTGGATGTCACATGAAGCTCAAGATTGATTCTGATATTTCTATTATGCACATTGAATTGATTGCCATAGCAGAAGCATTAGCGTATATTGATTCCATTAATTTTGATCACTTTGTCATTTTCACCGATTCTAAAAGCTCATTACAACACTTGGTTCGCTGTACCGCTCATGAGACAGGAATACCGATTGCCTATGGTATATTAGAATCTATCTTGAGATTAAAAGCTTGTGAAAAAAAAGTAGTTCTTCAGTGGATTCCATCCCATATACAATTGAAGGAAAATGAATATGTAGACTTATTGGCAAATCAAGCTACAACAGACGGAGTACCTCTTCCTACACTACCTCTTTATTGGGACCACATCAAAATTATTAAAAAACAGTGCAGAACTTTGTGGCAGGAATACTTCGATACTAGGTCTTGTGAGAAGGGAATCTGGTATCGAACTATTCAGCCACAAATATCAAAATTTTCGTGGATCGATAATATACCTTTTAAAAGAAATTGCCTAAAAACAGCGCTTAGGTTACGTTCCGGACATATTCCATCAAATAAATTTGCATTTTTAATGAACAAAATTACGTCACCAAATTGTGAGGATTGTGGTGTGATTGAGGATGTCACACATATTTTGATGGAATGTGTTCGAAATGAAACATTTCGGAATTTATATTTGGAAGTAAAGTCTGCACATGTTGGCTATCTGAATAGCATTCTGGCTTCCCCGATGTCGGAGGAAGCTAGGGTGCTATTTAGGTTAGCTGACTTAGGTTTAGCAAAAAAATAATTTGGGTTCTATTCTATTTTTTTTATTATTATTTTATCTAAAATCATATTCAAATTTGGTTTATTCAAAATGTAAATAATTTTGTTTTTTTTTTGGAACATTAACAAAATACCACCGCTTTGGATAGTGGTTCGTTATGGAGAGGAAGTGGCGAAAGAAACTCCGTATGTGCGCAATTTAAAATATTTTAAAAGTATGTACTCGTTTTATACAATGTTATGAGATGAATTGCTTAATAGTTTGTTTGTACGGGATGATGTGTTCGCCCAGCGAAAAAATCCCACTTTTAATTAAAAATAAATAAATAAATAAATAATATCGTGAGTTCATCGTTACATAATAAAATGTCTCAATTCCGCGATAATTTTAGTCTAAAATCATATATCGCTCGTCATATCAACAACGGTTAACTATTGCTGTTCCTTCATTGCAACCACGACGCTTACCATGTCTTCCGAAGCATGAATGGGCATAAAAAGCTACTAACGGCCTCCCATCCAACTAGCGATCGCGACCTGACTGTGTTTTTTACACCAGATAAGGTTCATAAACCAATGTGTAGCCAAGATAACAAATGCCTGTAAATCCTGTAATACATAACTTCTGAAAAAATATATCAACTTATCGTTTAAATTTGATCCTAGGCCCTAGATTATATGGAAACAAGACATGAATATGTTGATAAGTCGACCTAAGTACATATCGATACCTTAATTCGCAAATCAGCCAACTACATTTTTTGTCAAAATGTTTTTTTTTATTCATTTTGATTTCGTTCGTTAAAAAGTGGAGTTGGCTGATTTCCGAATTAAGGTATCGATATACAAATATGTTTATATATATTTTTAATCACTATTCCTAAGCATTGGGATTGTTTAATTTATAGGGTGAATAAATGGGTAAATTAACAGGTCTTTATAACAGCACACAAGCAACGTGTAAATTTACAAATAACTCTCTCGCCAAAGAGTACAAATAGCTGCAATGAAAAATGTGCATTTTCAACACTAAAAAAATTCAATACTTGAGTTCTATGGGTTTTGACATTCGAGATCATCCAAGTCACCAATCATTATCCGGTTACTGCTCCATTGTTGAATACGTTTCTCCCCTGCCTCTTGGAATGATAAGAGTGCATGCTTTATCTGTATGTGTTTATCTAGCCATAAAGAATCTTTGCACATATAGACATATCTTACACATTTACGTTTTCGAGTTTTTTTATAGAAAACTCTCAGGCAGTAGATTCCCTGGCGATATACCCTCCATCATGCAAAACATTTGAAATGAACTCTTATCACGTCCAAAATCATAAGGGCATGCCGGAGAATCAAACCCTGGACCACGCGAAAGGACGACTGTACAACTAGGTCACCAGTTCTCCTTGTGGCCATGTAGAGTATTTTTCATTCAATTAAATTGTCCTTCGAAGGATTTATTGTGATATCTGATATCAGATAGTAAAAGGTACATTTCTAATTACAATGCGATGTATGTAGTACAAATCACCGGTCGAGCAACCGCGGCTAGCAGTCACGGAGTACGCCGGCGCAGGCCGCACGCTTAGCTGCGACCCAAACCTAGTGACTTACTTGTGAACGTTTAAAACACACGACCAACGAAAATCGTAAGTAATTTTATACGTTACAATATTTTTTAAATTAAATTCACGTCTTTTGAAATTAAGTGCAAGTGCAATGACCTATAATAAAGTAACTTACGCATTAGTCAGTTGCAATGCTCACTTTACGATGATTTTCCATTGATTGAACTGTTAAACTTTCGCTGCAAAAGTTAACCGTGTATTTGTCCGCGTTTATATATAATAAGAATATGTTAAAGTTAAGTTTATTTGTAAACAAACTTTCAAAACACAGCGGCCAAGCAAATAATGCATATCTATTGTTTGTTATACTTATAGATTTTTTAAATGTGATAACGGTAATGAAAGATAAAGAAATCCAATATTTGCTTATAAATCACTGCAGGCAAGATACATTCGTAATTAAAGACCAACTTAATAGGTGTCCAATCTGAAATGAATAAAAGATATTCCTACCCATATGACTCCAGTTGAAAAGTCTCATACAGTTTTATAACTTATTTTAATAAATATATAATATAATATAAGGATATTAAAAACCATAGCAGATACCGATATTTTCTAAATATTAGTACTTAAAAATATCTTATTATTCATACCTATTAGGTACTTATTAATTTGTCAATTTATATCGGTGCAGGTACTAAAATGTTAGTCATCATTACATTAATATTGACCACTAAATGATGGAATGTATAAAATTAATTTTATTAGATCTAATAGCCTTCTGGATGCATTTTTGAAGTACCTATAAAATAGAACCGATTCCGTTTGATTCAAAATTTAATTGCCTAAACATATATAATTTTAAAAAGTAGGTACAATTGCGATCAATGAGTTTCCTTGCATATTATCTGCAATGATCTTGAATTTCTCCGTAACTACTGTGCCAAAAATCTATCATTCTTTTTACACCTTGCTGCTTTAAAGCAAATATATTCTGAAGTATTCAAAAAACGGAACACTAACACTTAGAAAAAGTACTACATAGTCTTCTTACTTGAATTTAGGTCGGCAATGATTACTTGGTAGTATCTGTGAAATAGAAAGTTCCGGTGCAAATATTCAACGGAAGGCACGCGAAATACGCTTCTATTCCCTACAACGTAACTACTAAACATTTTTTAGTCATGCATGCATGCAGTCCATCTGACGGTAAGTGGCTACTGCCCATGGTCATCTGTGATCAACCGCAGATAAGATTAGATTCCTACCTGAGGTTGGCAACAGATGCGCGGCTACCTCTAAGGACTAAGCTGGAACGCCTCGAAACCACCACAGAGGATTCTACCGCCTTCAAACTTAGGTAATTGTTAAATATAAAACAATTTTGGAAAAGTCATTAGGTAAATCAATTTCCCAAAATTCGTAAATGCCTATCCAAACTAATCGATTTGCGCAATTTTAACAGTTATTCAACGCGAAGTAAAATTCGGAATGCAACGACTATCGGTTAAAATCAAGTCTTGTTTAAAGTCAATTAGTTTTATTAATTCATTAGTTACTTGCGAAGTATTTCACCTCATTAACTCGTGTAATCAAATTATTTCTGGAATACATTTAATATTTAAATTAAAAATGAGGGAATCAAATCTTGCGTTGAACTCAATATAATTATTGCTTATATAATTATTATAATTTCAAGCACTTCTTTATGATTTAATAAATTTATTATAAATGTATTTGGAATAATCGTGAATTATGAATAATTTTCTTCGCGCAAAATTAGCCGCGCATAACATTTTTTGTGTTATAGAAATAATTCGATTCATATGATATTAATCATATTAACGATATTGTACTCTTTGTGATATACTATTATTCTCTACATCTTAAATATATCTATACTAGGTACTATAAAGAGGTAAAGTTTGTAATTTTGATTGTTTGTTTGTTTGTTTGTTTGTAAGAGCTAATCTTCGGAAATACTGAACAGATTATGAAAATTCTTTCACAATCAGAAAGATACAGTATTCAGGAGTGCTATATATTATTATGATTGAACTAAATGTGCAGAAAAAATAATGGCATAGTTTTGTATATCAAGTCAGCGGAAATTGATCAAGATCCATTGAAGAGTTCCACTATCCATCAGGTCTGATTATCTTATGGTGTGCATTTGGAGCCAAGCTTGTTTAATTTAATCTTCATAGGATTAAATAACATTCGTCATAAACCACCTATCAGACAATCAATTTTATTTTTTAATAAAAAGTCTCCATTATCAAGACTATGTTAAAGTAATTAATAAATTAAATAAGTAATAAAGTTGCATTCTAGTGGAGTCTACAACAACAAATTCATAAAACTTTTTTATAACCTACTTGAACATAATAAAAATGTCGCCTACTTAGTATTTTATTGGCTACTTAAAATTTATAATTACTATCCTTTTTACAATTATGCATCAAGTATCAAAAATATCTCAGCAGGTTTCGAATCTGCGGCCATGGCATTCCATCTCCGTATACTCTAACCAAGTGATAGTTAAATTACATGTTTAACTGCATTCGAAAAATTGTCTGTTATTTTTTTTATGGAAAACTGATAATATTTCACGGTATTGACAATAAAAAAAACAATGTGAGCCGTCACGGGACGCCTGGCAGATGTGAAACATCGACATTATTTTGTAAAAGTAATATGCAGAAAAGAACATATTGTGATAGGAACTAAATATGTCATAATGATAAAATAAAATATACGATTTTTGCGCATGGCGACGCGTCGCCACACCGTACACACTACTGCATATAGACGTTATATACCATCGCCAGAAATCGGTTTTACGTGCGGCTATAGATGTTTCACATCAATAATACATCCAATGTTTTGTCCACAAAATATCATAGACTACATCTATATCTTTGACACTTTGGTAATATACTATCTTTGGTAAGCAAACATTTGAAAGAATTATTATTATTATCAAGTTATCGAGGTGAGTTATCTAAGTTAGCTAACTTTAAAATCCATAACATAAAATTATTGTATGTAAATATAAAAACCTTTGGATATCGTCTGAATAGGATAATAATACACATTTTACATATAATCATTATTATTTTAACTATTGTTAACAAGTCATAAAGATCCGAAAACTTGGTTTGGTCTCCTTTGGAGACATCTGGTTTAGTTTTTGCGTGCAATACATCTGACTATAAGTTGATACTGTGTCAATGGACATCTCGAATCAACCACAGACAGAGTCCGCCGCTGATGGTTTTCAAACTAGAAATCCGCCGCGCTTAACACATTTGTTATAACTATAACAGTATAGATATAACAAATGCTATAATAACTTTAATAAAACAAGTTGTAACTAAACAAGTACTACACTCATTAAATATTCTAGTGTCACCGTAGTCAAGGACACATACAGACAAGAACAAAAACACCCAGCCTCAGAATATAAATGTAAATGCATTAAAAAAATTATGTAAGTAAAAATTTATTAATTACATAATTAATTATCTAATCCTCTCTGGGGTTCATTACAGATGTCCATGGGCGGCAGTAGCCACTTACCATCAGGCGGACTGCATGCTCGCCTGCTACTCCTATATTATAGAAAAGTATCAGTAAACAACATCAGATAGAACTGCAATCCCATTTGAGGTCGATCACAAATACTTTCTTATTCCTGATGACTGAGTTAGAATGCCTCACCACACTCTTCAAATCAGAAGGCAGCAGCGCTCATCACTTGTGTTAAATAATACTTATACAGAAATAAGTATGGGGGATGTCATGCCTACGGAGTCAAATCAAAAAGGTTCAACCACCTTCTAAATATGTATGCACAACCAAATTGGCTACTTGACACTTTTTGGGAAACTGTTTTAATGAATTCATATACGTATTATATATGCCTTTCATTGATCATTTTTTCGAAAAAAGGGCTATTTATTAATAAAAAACATATTTTTATTACGGTAAACGGAACGTTACGCCAAAACAGGCGGACAAGTGTCATTTCGTAGCGTGACGTCAACACATTGAAAATATAGAAATTATTAGAAATAAACTTCGACGCTACACATACTTCAGGGGAAATCTTAGGAATTATTTAACTTTTATTAGTACAATTGCAAGAATGTCAAATTACAAGGCGTGTGCAGTGACGATGTGTTCAAGTACGATCGCTAAATATCCTAACAAATTTGCTTATACAAGTTCCTAAACCCAAATCTCATAAACGTTAAAGAACTTGCAGATTCTTATATGTTTAAATCCTCTGTTTGCAAGCAATGCCATTTTATACTATCTATGTAAGAGACTTCTCTTACATAGATAGAGAGATTATTGAAAAAAAGGAATAGATTTAGTAACTCTCGAGTGATTCGTCAATTCCAAATCATTGGAACGGGACGTAATCAAAACAAAACAGCAAGTGGAAGTATTCATATATTATATAGAAGTCTATGATAAGAATAGAATTATAAGACGTCTATGAGAATTCTATTTTAAGGGCCCATTCTGTAATTAATAGGACACAATTAAAATATTTCATGACTGTGTTATTATTGATGGTGCATGTGCACTGATTAAGTTACAGGACTGTATAATTAAAAATACATGATTTGCTAATATTAGTATTTTATTAACCAATTTCTTTGTTTATTTGGTTTATATGGTTCTATTGAGTACACACAGTAGAACTTTTGTATATATTTATCATATGTTACAGTTACAATAATTACTACAGATCACCTAAGCTAAATTTTTGTGCTGCTTGCGTGTCTGCTTTTCTTCATTACTAAAATTATTTTCCGTAACAAATGGATATATATTTTTATCACTGTCATTTTCAGAATTAAATTGCAATACAATAATAGGAACTGTATGGTCACTTTTCTTCCTTCATCTTGTTGGGTAGGTTACGCAAGTAAAGAAGTACTCGTGTACTTTACTTTATGTATTTCAGACTGGTGCCCACTTTCGAAACTTTTGGCTCCTCACTTCTTCTAGGCAGGACAGTCATCACATTTTCATTTTCATTGATGTACCTTGTGTTCAGGACAACTTTTACTTTTCATGAAACACAAACTTGCCTTCCTCTTAAACTGCACATACTCTATAACGTCGTCACTATACAATTGTCGGGAAGATCTGTAAATATAAATATAACCAATTAATAACCTTAAAACAGTTCACATAAGAATATAAGTATATTTAAAAAAATCTTAATAATCACTTGAAGACAACCTTTCTTCTGTCTGAAGTCAGTTAAGAAATGTTTTAATTGTCCGATATGATTAAATGTAAATATAAAGAATGTTTTACTTACGTTGTTTATTTGATATTTCCATAGGTTATCTCACGGAAGTTTTTGTATCCATTTTGATTTATTGCACTGCATATATGGAGATTCTTTAAGCAGGTTCACGCTATCAGCTTTAATATAGTATGGTTTCATTTCGGTTCACAACATATTATAAATTCAACCAACTCTAACAGCAAACGATTTAATTATTATTTGTCTTGTTTGGTTTCGATGTAGTGACGTCACATGACATTTGAGGCAGCACTGTCGCCGTTTTGGGATTTAAAATCCACAGATAAAAAATCGAAAATTTCTTTTTAAAAATTAAAATACTTAGAACGTATTAAAAAATAAACGAAATACTGCATAATTTATGTTGACTTATAAGCTATCATATCCAACATATTTCATATTTTATTGTTATAACTGTCAAGTACCCAATTGTATTTTAATTACTGAGTCATTGAACTTGATGCAAGGGCATTTTGTTCTTATTTAATAACTACTAGTGCTCGCGGCATTCACCCGCGTTTTAAAAAAAAAAACAGGATATATATAAACTCCTTTGCAAAAAAAACGGGCACCTTACACACACACTTTACCTTAGCTTTTCTATGGGTAAATATTATTATATTTTTAGTATGTCATTAGCTTGGATGACTAGAAATTTCTTATTATCAATGAGAATCTAGTTTTTTAACACTTTTATCCTGGTATCGGTGTTTTAGTCAATGTAAACAGAGAGCCGTGTTAAAATGGACATTTTTATGGGTATAATGAAATTAAGACTACGAGTATTTTTATGGTATTTTAATAAAAGAGACATTAAAAAATAAAAATTAATAACGAGTATGACCTCCTCTTGCAGCGATTACGGCATGTAATCGTCTTGGCATGCTTCCCACCAGGCTTTTGATGGTGTCCTGTGGAATGTGTTCCCACTCAGTCGAGATTACACGTTTAAGCTCTCTGATGTTTTGTGGAGGTGGTTGGACAGATCGTACTCGCCTTTTTAGGAGGTCCCAAACATGCTCAATGGGGTTAAGGTCGGGGCTCCGCGCTGGCCAATCCAAACGACGAATACCGACCTCTTGCATATAAGCATCTACGTCGCCAGAACGGTGGGCCCGAGCATTATCGTCCATGTAAATGGCATCTTCACCAATTACAGTCAGTGCGGGTTGTGCATTTTGAGAAAGGATTTCTGTTATGTACCTATGCGCATTTAGTGAGCCATTTTCTATGAATACTATCTCGGTACGATAGTTGGAAGTTACGCCCGCCCAAAACATAACGGACCCTCCACCATAAGGGGTGATTTCTTCAAAACACACATCGGCATAGCGTTCCCCTGGTCTTCGTAACACTCGCCGACGTCGGTCCTCACCATGCAGACAAATTCGAGCCTCATCGGAGAAGAGTACGCTACTCCAGTTACCTGGTGTCCAAGATAGGCAATTTCTAGCGAACCTCAACCGCGCAATCCGGTGCTCACGGAGTAACTTGGGGGCCCGCGCTGGTCGTCGACTACGTATATCAGCAGCTAAAAGTCTTCTCCTCACAGTCCATAGGCTAACTTGTGCTCCTCGTACCTCTTCAAGGTTTCTTTTGAGGTCTATGTAACTGCATTTGCGGTTCCTCAGCGCCTGAGTCACTAAAAAGCGATCGTCTCGCGGCTGTGTGCAACGTTTTCTCCCAGAACCTTGCCTTCTCTGAACGGAACCTGTCTCTTGGTATCGAGTCCAGGTTCTTTGTACGGTTGAACGACTCACGTTTAACCGCTGTGAGACGTAACATTGGCTACACCCCTCTTCCAGCAGCGCTATAATTTTACTAGCTCTCATTGCTTTTTCTGCCATTACGATAGACACAAAGATATCTGTTTTAAGTCACAATAAGGCAGAATTATGCGATAAACATAAATTGTTGTACTAAAAATAACGAAAAGTTACTTTTAGTTGCTTGATAACCTTTTAACCGCAAACCCGCGAAAAGTGTCACAAAATGAAAAAGGGATTAATAATTTAAAAAACAAAAGTTTTGAATTTGGAATGAACTTTTTTTCATACCCAGACTCTTTATTAAGTGCCAGTAACATAGTTTGGCTATTAAAACCTCTGAAGAACTAAATTATTACCAATAATGTTAAAAAATCAAACCCGCCCGTTTTTTTTGCAAAGGAGTGTATATAACTGAAAATTTGTACCTTTATTGGCATGACAGTGGCGCCAACATTCGTGGGCTCATGCAGAACAACTTTGCTAAAGATCGTCACGTGATCAAATATATAATTTACGATTCTACAAAGGATATACAGGCAAACATTCATTTTTATATATAAGTATAAATAATTATTATGTATATTATAAACATGCATCCAGTTTACTTTAAAGATGTATTTACTTTATTACTTTAAAGATATCTGCCAACCGGAATTTGATTGGATATATTTAAAGGTAATTTTATATATATCCTAGATATTCCTAAATAAGGTCGGCTACAGATGCGCCGCTACTCCTGAGGACTTAGTTGGAATGCGTTGGAAAAGTATGTCTTACCACACCCTTCAAATCAGTACCCTTACCAGGAGATTTTACGTTTCGTCAAATATGACTGTTTTGGTATTTATTTACGTATTTGCCCATACAAATTCCAATCAGCGCCCATAGCGGATTGCGTCAGAACTAGGAAATCGTATGGGCCAATACGTAAACAAATACCAAAACAGTCATACTTGTCGAAACGTAAAAACTCCTGGTAAGGGTACAGAACACACCAGCATTTATACATACCTATGTGTTCCCGATCAATGACACTGTCTCTTTGCTAGACACGGATTTACCTTCAGAATAAGGGTTTATTTTTGTGTTAATTAAAAAGAACCTTCAAAAAACAACATTAAAAATTTAACACTCAGATGGTCTGATCTTAAAATAGCATGTAACATTCCTACAAAAATATGTAATTGTAATTCTACATTTCGATACCTTAATTCGCAAATCAGCCAACTCTACTTTTTTTCAAAATGTTTTTTTTTATTTATTTTGATTTCGTTCAACGCCCTTTATTATGAAAATAAATAAAAAAAAAACATTTTGATAAAAAGTGGAGTTAACTGATTTGAGAATTAAGGTATCGATTTAAAAGTTTGCGCGAAAGAAAAGTTTATTATATTATTGATTTTAATAATGGGGGCACTTTTTAAGTTATTTAATCCAGTTCAAGGATTCAATTTTTTTATTACTTTTACTATCATTATCACGTTATTTATATCGTTATATTTTTATTCCTTATAGTTTTAATTGTAGTGATATTTATATGAATAAAGGTAATATTTAGAATCGACAGTTTTTCCTCAATTATAATAAAGATATGAGCAATTGAATAATAAGTATTCGTGGGACCTATTAAATACCTACTATATCTATGTATATTGTCTTAAAATACCTATGTCTATGTAAATTCGTTTATAATATGTTGTATATTATCAGGATATTTTCTAGTTTTATAGGATAGTTATAAATATAATTAAATTATGTTTTATTCTTTCCGGGCATAGATTAGTAAAGATACTTCGCCGCCTTGAAATTGAATGAAGCCACAAACGGCTTATTAGTAATTTCTTTTTTAGAATTCTTGACAATTAAAAACATTTTTAAAGAAAATTTACGAATAAATAACTAATACTGCGTAATTTACATAATAAATAAATAATTATTTCAAATATTTTAGGAACATTTTAGCACGGAGACGTGGCAAAACTTTTTTACGCATCTATTTCAATTCTCAAAACTGGGTACATTTTCTTGATAGGAGTGAGTAATCTTTACTAATCCATGTATCCGAGTTACAAATTCAAAATATACATGCCTAATTTATATATACATGGTATACATTAAATTATTTATATAATTAACATATTTTTCAATATTTTTTAGTTTACAAATCTTTAGATAAAAATATCACATGAAAAACCTGTATTAAATAATGTTAAATATTTATCGACAGCAAAATGCGAGAATGAGGAAATTGATCTCTTATAGATAATTTTGGTCAATAAAGTTAATAGAACTGCTGTATCCATAACCTTAACTATTTACGTAGTCCATAATAATTTAAATATAATTTTCGAAAACATTCTTGGCGCTTTTTATTCTACCCGCATACTACACTGACGACAGACGACACAGACACTTTTTAAATATATAGAGTCGGTACTCTTTACCTATACTCTCCACCTTATATGTATACCTACATACTGTCTGTCCATTTTCTTTAATTAGTGAACAATAGACTAAGATATTTTGTCATTCTATGCTATATAGATGGAAAGTCGTGACAAAAAATAATATCCATAAACTTACCTCGTGTCTAACTCTAGAAAACAATAAGTTTTACACGCCTGACATGAATATGGTAGAGAAACATTGTGTCGCGAGCACATTACTTTCTAAATCTCGAGTAATCACCATCTGACAAGCAGTAATAGCCTCGTGGTTGAAACTTAAGCTCTCAATCGGTCCGAGATTTGAATCCTGGGCACGCCAACAGATTTTTTTTAATTTATGTGTATATTAGGAATTAATTATGTCTTGCTATAACGGTGAAGGAAAACATCGTGGGTAAACCTTACTTGAGCTCTTAAAAAGTTCTCAAATGTGTGTGAAGTCCACCAATTCGCACATGGCCAGCTCGATGGTCTATGCCCTAATCTCATTTATACCATACTAGCTGACCCGGCAAACTTTGTACCGCCTCAAAATCTATTTATCAAATATATTTCATATAAAATATAGCCTATGTTACTCATGGAAGTCACGGATAATGTAGCTTTCGAAAGATTTTTTTAAATCGGTCCAGTAGTTTTTGAGCCTATTCATTACAATCAAACAAACAAACAAAGTTTTCCTCTTTATAATATTAGTATAGACAAGAGGGCGCTAGTAGTTCTCTGAATCACGGTAACGAATGTTCGTTGGCACTTCTATAAGACCATTCCGAATAGTCGATTTTGTTGGCATATGTAACCATGCAATTTCGCCTTTGTAAGTTTGATTTTCTTTATAGTGAAATTTGATTTGTTATATAGCGAAATTTTAGTACTATACTCATCGCTATGAACGACATGTGAGCATAACTCTCTCCATACGTCGCTGAGAGACAGAACTTAACGAGTATGTACCTAATGGTAAAAAGTGAACCGCTTTCTTTATACTTTCTTATTAAGAAGTCGTCAGCGATTACCAAACGACTAACCGCAGCCAATATAGCTTAGCTTAATATAAACTACTTAGTATTAATAGTAGTACTTTTTATAAAGTATCGATTAAGCATGTTAAAAATAAGTATAAGGGTAAACCTATCTAGGCTAGCCTATTCTATGAACTATAAGATATTTTTCTTTTGTTCATACTTTTGGAGCGCAATTTGCATTTTAAAATTACCTATATTTTATTTAAATTATTTTGAAGCAAGCACCGAGCGATAGCTGACAACATACCAATATATTTTTTAAATGTACTAATGAGGACTTGTTTATTTGTATCAAAATGTCATGATTAACTTCATGTCCTATAGAGGACGCCCTATTCAATCTAATGTGACCTCACATAACCTGTAACCAGCGGGCAGTCAAGACGTTTGATAACGATACATCATTTGTCAAATTATGAAGTAATTGTAATTATAATGAAGGATGTTTTGATCATTCATCGGTCAACATCATACCCCTCCCTTTTGCCACAGTATAGTTCTACTGTGCTTTTGCTTCGCCGTAATCAGGTAAAATAGAAGTGCTTCAAAAAAATAAAAACATAAATATAACAAACTGGTGATCTTTTGCAAACAAATGACGAATAAATAATATCGAATCATACAAGTTGCCGACTGCATAAATATAGAACTCTGATTCGTTTCAGATTAAAGAGAAGAAAGTCAGTGTACCTAATTACTTATGTACTAGTGCGAGAAAACATCGTCGAGACTCGATGGGTGCTACTGATGTAAGTTTAGATTTTTACCACACTGTGGAGGGTAATGTTTTTCGAGCTTATGTACTCAACACCCCAAAGAGTATGACGAATTTTCAGGTAAATATGAAGTATTGTTGGATTTGTGTAAATTATGGTAGTGACTAATGCACTACTACTAATAAAATAAATCTCTTTCCAAGATTATCATGCACTTATATGCAGACAAGATTTTATAAAAACTGGTTGCTATGATTTTACAACTGCAGCACGATATGCATGCATTTAAAAATTAGTCAAAGGTAATTTCATTGATTGCACGGATTCGATTCAAAATAATTGCTCGCGTAGAATGTTAATATGTTTAATTATATTTTAAATTCGTATTTTAAGAGTTCAAGACATATAGAGGTATCCTATCAAACTAAATGTCAGCGCATTGGGCTAGCATCTTGTTGCCGCCCTTGAAGCGGGCAAATGTTCAAAACAACTGTACCTACCTACTCGTACCCGTGTCATGTCAATTGTTATATTAAATTTAGAACTAAATATCTTCTATGTATTGTGTATTATTATAGAACTTAATATTATGTTAATACATTATGTCCATATTTTATTATTTAAAATATTGTTTTCCTTTATTCAAAATAATGCCCACTTGTGGCGGGAATATGTAATACTATGCTTGTACCATGTACCATGTACCCATGTTCCACAATAAATTTGATTTGATTTGAAAATATTTACGCGCGCCTTTCATGTTCGTTTAATTGGTTTTGAAATAATCCGCTATTTATCCTGCGGTCAAACTTAAAACAAATACTTAGACGAAAATGGAAGCCGATGGAACATTTTTAGGTACTATGTGTGGTACGAGTGATTACACATGTACTTCTGTTTAAATACGCAGTTTGAGTTGGTAAAGAAAACGCAATGGCGCAAGACGGTACTTGACCAACCGGAGACCAGGTATTGCGGTTACCACATTGGCTGCGTAATTGCGCTAAGGACGATAGCACATACGTCCGTTAAGTATACCTATATGCTGGTAACTTGTGGTTATTCATCACTGAACAGCGTTTAATGCCTTGTTATACTTAGGGTTTATGTAATGGAAATGGTGAACGTATAACGGGTTACGGGTTATCAGTAGTCAACACCAAAATGCGAAGTACTTTGGTCACGTAGTGTCACCACTCCTAATCCTAACATCCGATTTATATTTGCCTTACGACTTCGCTAAAACTATAATAGCTGAGTTAAGGTTGCGATCAAATATCTTCCAAAATAAATGTTTCGAAAAAAGTTTATAACTTATAGCTGAAAGCATTCATTTTATTCATTACAACGTATCGTTGACAAGAAATACAACTTCTACAACTTCTACAACCATTGCTATAGTTTTGAAGCCCCAATCTGTATGAACCAGATCGAAAATGGAGAGGGTTACCAGAATCCAGAATGAGATATGCTATACTATGCTATATTTATTAACTGCCGTTAAAGTTGACAAACGACGATGTCAAATTAACCTATGACGTAAACAATATTCTAAGTAGAAAATTTCACGTTAAAGTTCCATTTAGGTACAGACGTTCAGCGTATCAGACATGAACCGTGACTGGGAAAATAATATTTTTTCTATACAATTTATCTATCGGCATCGTCGTGGCCACGATATCAGATATGATATAAATACGTTAATGACTTAATTTTAGCGTTCTATAAAAATATTGTGTATCTCTCACTTGTTCAATATCAGTAGATATGATAAATGAACTTTAAGTAAACGCTTTTCCAGAATCGCGTATGAACCAATCCTTAAGTAGATACCAAGGTTACCTCCGGACAACATTCTATCCACATTCCTAGATCTAGGATGGCTAAGTAGCTTTATTTAGCACAGCTCACTGAATACCCGCCGGTAAAAAGGGAGGATGTGAAATATAACAGGTTGCAAAATGTGTTGTATATCCATGCATATTAATATATTACTTATATTGAAATACTGTTGGGCCTTGGGTACAACTGGGCCTTTAGTGAATGTTTAATCATAGTTACACATCAATGAAGGAACAGAGTGCTCAGCCGTGGTATTTCAGTGATATCACTAGTCTGGTGATCGAATCCGCATGAAGCTCTCATTTGCTGAAGTTATGTGCATATTATTATTAAATTACGTGTACCACTTATTTTAATAAATTTGCCTAATCGTTGCTCGGACAAAGATTTTGTAGAAAGTAGAACTCTTTATGGTTCGACTCCAGGAACACCGCCACACCTGTTTCTAATTAATAACAACAATGTTATTATATTTTTATTACTACCTATACTCCTACCATTAAAACAACTCGTTATTATATAATTAAATCATTATCACCTGTAATACTATGTATATGCCATTAATAAGGTTTTAATCGTCTTCGAAATCTAGAATGATCTTGAATCCGCGCGTGAGTACATAACCAACTACCTATAAGTGGTGTTGCATCTCGCATCATGCATCAACGAACATACACCCACAAAATGCGTACAAGGCTCCAGTATGCGTGACTATTAAATAGAAAATCATTACACAATGCAAAAAATGCAATTATTACACAAGTATGTGATATAACTTGGGCGAATTTCACTGTTTCCTATTTTACCTACTGTTTGGATAATACGCGTACTACCAAATGGCTGAAAAATGGCGGTGGGGCGGCAAAATTTGTATACCGTACTGGCGGCAAATGTATACATCCTCCACTGCTATATCAATAACTTTTTCTTAGTCAGAGTTTTAGTAGTTGTCATATATCCACAGTAAGGAACCCATATATGCATATTCGATCCATTTGGTCGCGTGTTAAGAAATCTTTGTCCTCGTGAATTGTTCGTACAACTTTGGATTGTACACCAAATATTTGATGGCCAAATAATAGTATAAAGCGAGATCATCCATTAATTATGCTTATGGTGAACAGAGTCGAGGCCAACAGTAATTAGGAACAAATATTTGCACAATTACGATAGTGACGCAGTGATACAATCACATCAGTATAATATGTACAAAATATCTTATAGTTAACTAGAGAATACTTATGTAGTTAGAGTGGTAGAACCCTTGTAGAAGATCTTCCTTTCATGTCTCTTTCCGAATTGGAGTTATATCTGAAATTAATCACAAATGCATTGCTACCCAGCGTAGATCCTGGAGTCCTTTGCGCAGCGCCGAGGACGGCCACAGGGCGGGTTATACTGCGGTAAGAATCCCGCATAACCCTGTGTCGCACCCACGTTACTGGGTACCTTTGGAAGGTTTTCCCTCAATAACAAAAAAAAGTGTTTCTCATTGAGTTTTAGATAAGTTAACTAGTTTATCAGCTGTTATTTGTTGAATGACCCGTATTTCTTATAATTTACTTTTCAATTATGTTCCTCTATAAAAAGTGGTACCTATATTAAAGTAAAAACAACACGCAAATACGTGATTTAGTTATAAGTATATATTAGTATGTATGTTAGTCTGTAAGGTATATAGATTATGGACCTTGTTGTCTGAAATAAATGAATAAAAAAAGTATAAGTAAAGCAAAGTATTTTTCTTGAATAATGAATAACGGGGTAAAACAACACTAATCTTTATTCTGAGTTTAAGATACGTGTAGTAGATTTATATCATGAAAATTAGCTACTGGTATTAACTGTAATGGAAGCTATAAAGGCTACTATTTAGCATTAATTATACTACTATTACTACCACTATTAATCATACATCTCGTACCATAAAAAACATTGTCAATTGACCTCCACATTACAAAGGTCAGACGATACGTGATGATAGGATGATGTTCATAGGTATAATCGTATATATCTACTATATATAGTACCTACAAAAGTATTACTGCATTCGTCAAATATCAAAAAGATACAAAAAACTTCATCAAATCTCCATTATCATTATTATCACAGTTTTATTATCATTTAGCACTCTCTCCTTATCGTCACGTCTATAATCACAATTATCTTTTTCTTAATTTTATCTTCATCATTTCACATAATAAAAGTGAACGAATTAATAAAACAATGCTTATATATTTTTATTCGATATAATATTAAAAACGTGAGTACCTACTGAATAGACCAATCCCAATTACGACTCGTTTAATGTATACCAATTAGGAGTGTCATCATTAGCTTCACATATTAACAGTATTATAAAAAATAAATTCAAAATTAAAAAAGGAACACTTAAAGAATCATTTAAACCCAAAAAATAATAGGTACGTATTGGCATACTAATTTTTACAACAATATTAAATTATGTTCTGATCAGGGGCCTCAGCATTCCTTAGGACGGCACTGCGTATTACAATAATATTTGTTATATTGTTCTGAACAGTTTGTGATTCATATTATCATTAATTTCATTAACTAGATGTTGTAACTTATAGATAATAGCGCGGTTTTACGATAACCGATATCATTTAAAACCCTTTGTTGAACGGCATTCTGTAATTAACTGTGTAGTGAATCTTTGCGCTGTCAGTGCTCATTTAAAAGTTAATTTTGACGTAGGTACACCTCTTTGGAGTGAAATAGTTATGTTTGATAGTAAAAATGAAGAATTCGGTTGTAAATATGAGTGTTTCGTGTTTCAACGCAAGTGTGAACATCTGTACGCGTGTAGTGTTGATTGTTTTGAGTGCAAGTGTGTTCCAAGGATTTGTTATAGTGGAAGTTTTAATAAATAATTCGCACGTGTGGTACCCTCCTATGTTGTCTGAGCTTGTGGCGAAAATCCAAAACAGAACGTCGTACGTTAAGGGTTACGTTTTGAGAAAAGTAGCCATCAAGGTATTATTGGAATTATATTAAATATTGTTAAATATTGTTTTATCAAAGTTGTTACTAATTTATCTGACCGCAGAGGGTAATGTTTTATTGCATATGTATGTGTGTATGCACGCTCTAAAGCCCAAACATGAAGGGTCGTTGGATTAAGTCGGTGGAATTAGGCGATATATTTTTGATTTTATTTATAATTATTTAAGCAGACGTATATAAAGTAACTATATTTAAAAATACATACCTACCTATATGGTTTCATTTGACCAATCTGTCTATTCAAACTCACGAAAAATACGGAAACATGAAGAAATATTTCTAAAATAAATAACTTAATAAAGGATTTATGTAGTCGTCCATTAGCAGTCGTAATATACGTAATAAATATTATAATAATAAACCTTTAAGCAAAGATTCAATATAATAATAAAGTAATACTTTACTACAAACTTTGTTAGAAAATATACTCAGAGACACTGAAGTGCTTATCCTATTAAGTTTCTATTATCCTTATCCTTATCCTATTAAGGTTCTACTATTAATTTCTAACAAAGTTTGTATAAATTATTTATTTATTACTAATTTGAACTGTTCTATTGTATTTTTATTTAATTATTACTAAAATTTTACAATTAGTTAATTATTTATTTTATAATTAATTATTCTAATTTTTTTGTGTCTGTGCTTTAAAAATATTTAGTAAGTACCTTACAATTAACCAGCAGCATTAAGTATATTTCTATGCAACAACTTTTATTAATAAAATTTTTCACCTCCAATGAAGCAAATTCAATAATTTCACTACTGACCTGCCATATCTGGAACAATGCATGGACTTTGTAGTACCTACTGCGTAGAATATAAAACAGATGTTCGCTATCAAACCTTTTTATATGTATACATTTACTTATTAAATAGTCATATCGATTATATTCCTACTCTGTATTGAAAACATACTTCTATGATAAGACAGATCTTGGTGAATTTTAGCGCGAAAAAAAGTTTTACACGCTAATGTGACACATAATTTATTTGTAGTGCCTATTTACTTTTCTCTATTGATTAATTGCTCAGTTATATTTTTAATGCACAATAAAATATTAAGCAATTAGACCAATTTAAATCTATAGATATTCAACATGTCGTGTTCGTCAAGTTTTTTGAGCAGAACTGCTTCACCCTAAAATCGGTATGGCGTTGGTATCTCCCGGTTAAACCATTGTTCTTTATAAACTGGTTCTACCACTTATAAAAATCAATTTTACTAAAAGTAAGGACTCGAAAATATAATTATAAATCAAGCAAAAAACCAGGCAGGACTTCCAGTCTCGATTTTTTGCTTGATATTTATAAGATATCTCTTAAGTTTTAAAACAGACTTTTATTTTTCCTGTCACAGGAACTAAAGTTGATATTACACCAGCAATTTAGGTATATGAGTAGGTACTATCTAAGAAATCGTTCACATAAGGGCGGCCCGAAAATGCACTGGCTGATAGATGTTGCAGTTCTCACTGAATGAGAAGAGCATGTTTCGTTCAAATTAGGTCAGACCGATAGATTGATTGTCATCATAATATAAATACAAAAATATGCCAGTTCATGCACAGTAAAATTGTCGGGACGAACTAATACGAATGGGTCTTAAAATTTACGTTATAAGTAGGTATATAGGTTTATTTATTTTTGTGCGATTAAACCGTCGATTTTCATTCTGCCAAGGGTAATTTTTTGTTATTCCGCCAGTGTCATTGACCTTAACGTACATAATTTACAATATAAAATGAAGGCTTATTTTGATATATTAATGATTGGTATCCATCCTCGATCTGGCTTTATGAACTTATCAGATTCAAGTAAGTAGGTACTTAGTTCATGACTACAGTATGTTTTCGCAACGGCATCGTACTTGCAAACTTTCACAATATACACAGTGTATGCAACGCTCGCAGTGCAAAATAGAAAAAAACTTTGATTTGGCAAAAACAAAAGCTTTACCTAAATTATAGTTATATTAACTTAAATACAAATAAAACAAGCACTGAAGGACTAAGGGGGAGAGGGAGGTAGTGCGCCCCAGGAATCTAGTCCTGAGGGGCCTCAAAATGTCTACAAGTTCCCTGGTAGACATTTGCAAAATCTTGCAAAATTAGATCAACTTCTTAGACTTGGGGCCTCATTCAACTTTCCGTCCCGGGTCTCATTCAACATTTCCGCCCTGGGCCCCCGACGGAGGTTAGTACCCCACTGAATACAAGTCTAGTTTTTCTCTAAGATATGTAATACTTACTGATTTATTAATTAATATTAAAGAAGAATAGGTAATTTAATAACATTTATTATTGTTCTGTCTATTATAAAAAATAAAACAAGATTTACCAGAATCTAGTCGTGTACAATTTAACCCCGGACTGAACCTTGAATTTTGATCTTAAATAAAAAATATGACGTAAATGCCTATAATAATTTCAAAGATATTAATTTAATGTGTCAAAATTTTGTGGCCATAATATATTACCAGACGGCCTAAAGCAGGAAAACCTACATAATTATCATTATATATTATATCATGTCAAAATATAAAAAATATAAATCACCATTAAAATAAGATCAGGTATTTTAAGTCTCCTGTTTTAAACCAATTAAGTTTCACGCATGCCTATGTCTAATGACGCAAACTACATGGTATGGTAAACGAGAATAAATTATTATATTGATTTTTTTAAATTAAAACTTGAATATTTGCGCATTCATTTTTATAACACGTATGTATTTAGAATACGAAATACTTGCTTCGGTGGTAGGTACTTTTAAAAATAAAGTCCATCAACAAAAACTACTTTTTCAGCAGCTGCCAGAAATCTGGCAGATATAGGGTAAGGTTGCTTAAGTCGTACCCCCTAAGGGAAAAATGCTGTATTATTTGGGGTAATTTATATGAAGGAAAATCTTTTGCGTAAATTTAATCTTTAGTTATAAAAGTATCATATAGCATTTAAAGCAAAATAAAAATATTTTATTTAAATAGTGATTTCAAGTTTTTTCCAAAAAGTTCCTTCGGTACGACTTAGGCGCCTGGTCGCTTAAGCTATGACGACCGTTTATCAATAACTTAACCGTTTTTGTATCTGTTTCAGGTCGTGATGTTGAACGGGTTTATGCGATGGTTCCTGCGGTTCCTGGTGTCTCTATTGGCGATCGTCGTCCGTCCCTTGACGTATGTGCTGAATATAAAACGGAATAAGAAATGCCCGCCGCCAACGAACCCGATTCTCTTCAAATCGGCTACAACTCTTGCCATGATGATTAGAAATAAACAGGTATTTCTTTTTTATGTTGTTATACCTAATAGGTACTGAATTAGCAAACGCCCAATGCACATGATGGTTAACTATAGTTGTCGCCCTTAAACATCTGTAATCAACCCTAGATTAGATTCCTCTAAATTAGATTAGACACCTGGAATAAGTATGCCTGTTTTTACCACATGTCCACATCCTTTAAACACACCAGCGCTTAACACTGCTATAAGTAAGTACCTAAATAATCGGTACTTTGTTGCTTTCTAACTTCGCACGACTAAACCCATAAGCAAAGTTAGTTCAAAGAAAAATGCGTTATGTAATAACACGTCGAAAGTACAATTTTTACTGTTCCACTTTTAACAAAAATTTGAGTTGTCATAAACAATGGCGGTTTTAGAGCGTGACCCGACCGAGGACTAAGTAATGGTTATGTTACATTACTCAAAGTAAATGCATGCTTAAGTCAAATTTTGGAATTCCATACTTAGCATCTAATGTGACGCAATTGTTATAAAATAACAATCCAAAAAGCCTTATACAACGTAATATATAATATAATAATATGTCAAAATGTCTTTAATATAGACGGCCTTAAGCAGGAAAACCATTATAAATTAACATAACATACTGTATGGTTGTATACGTATAATTCTATGTCAAGACAAAAAAGCCAAGATTAGTATAGGTAATTAAATATTTTTTAATATATTTATTTTATGCTGTTCTTAATAATTTAAATTTTATGCATATTTTGAACTTGAAACCGTTTTATAAGCGTTCAAAATAGTTATAAGTAGTCGTCGGATATAATAAGTATGATTGACGTAATTTATTTTCAAAATTTTAGTATTATAAAAAAATGAACTTACTCTTTTTAGATAACATCGGAAGAAGTGGTAGCTGCGTACATAGAAAGATGTAAGGAGGTGAATCCGTACTTAAATGCCATCGTAGAGCCTCGATATGACATGGCTCTCAAAGAGGCAAGATGTATAGACAAAATGATAGCATCTAATGACCGCAGTCCTGAACAATTGGCGAAGGAGTATCCATTGTTAGGTGTCCCAATGACTGTGAAAGAAAGTATTGCTGTGGAAGGTAATGAAAAAGTTTTTTTTTACTTCTTGCTGCGAATTCTTTAACGATGACTTCGTTACGGCGACAGATGGTTGTAAGATGAACATCTTAACGTTATTCCTGAGTTCCTAAAATGTAAATCCTATGGTGATGACCGATAGCTGTCTACCGTCAGAAAAAACTGTTTTTTGTTTCGTAAAAATGGTGTAAGTAAATAAACAAGTTCTATAATATGGAATGTACGTAATTTATATGGCGGTAGATTCTTTTTATAAAATTATGCCTATTAATCCAATGACAACAGAAAAAAATAATAAATTTTCTTACGTTTCAAACAAAACAAGTAATGACATTGGTCGAACACGGCTTTATCGTAAAAAATAATTTAGATTTGAGAATTCTCATTGCAATATTACAATTACCATTTTTATTATCGACTAAAGGTTAATGAGTAGGTAAGGGACAGTGGTTTTCACACTTGTTATATAGTATTATAGAATTATACCTTTGCATATTTTATTTCCAAAAACCGCAAACTTAAATGTTCATAAAAACTTTAAGTAAATGAAACATCGTTACATAATTACCTAAATACATCCTGAGGTTTAATAATAAAGGTGCAAAAACATTACAAGTCACTTAGATTTTCTCAACTGTGGATTTTTAAAGTTTACTTGATTGTTATTGTCCGAGAATACACCCAGAAATCTATTTCAAATATAATTTTATATATAAACAGTAATTTACATGCAATGAACGTCTTTGCATTAAACGTAAAAACGATCATAGCATTTTAAGCACTACAACACGACAACACGTTGTAGGTATAATTGATTTAATCAAGTACGAGTATGTATAGCATATGTCGATTTGTATATATTTTTTTTTATAATATAAGAGTAGCAGACGAGCATGCAGTCCACCTGATGGTAAGTGGGATAGGATCAGATATTCCTACCTGAGGTCGGCCACAGATGCGCCGCTACCCCTGAGGACTACGCTGGAACGCCTCGGAAAAGTCTGTCTCCCTTACCACACTCTTCAAACCGGAACACAGCAGTGCCTAACACTGCTGTTATTAGGTAGAAATAGGTGTGGCGGTGGTGCCGCCGGAGTCGAACCACAAAGGGTTCTACCACCTTCAATAATATATAATGTTAATCTACTACTTTAATTCTTTATTTTCAGGCATGAGCAACGATTGCGGTACAGTATTCCCATATAGGAATCCTGCTAAGAAAGATGCTGAGATCGTCAGACTAGCGAGGGCAGCTGGCGCGATACCCATCGCTGTCACCAACACCCCTCAACTGTGTATGAATTGGGAGACGTATAATAACGTGACCGGGTTGACCATGAATCCATATGATCAAAAACGGACTACAGGTGGATCGTCAGGTGGCGAAGTAAGTATTGCTGCAGAACTTTTGATACTCCACTGGTGGGCCCGGATCTATCTCCAAACCTGACCTTATCTAAGGGAAGGCAAAAGCATACTCCTCTATAATGCCCCAATGCTGTTGGATTGTGGAATACTGATTAGAGAATAATATATGACGGAGGGTTGCTTTTAAAGCGCCTGTAAGATCTCCGACAAGACTTAATGACTGCATTCTATATGACTTTGAGTGTAGAAAAGGTTTAATGGCTTAAGTAGGTAATGCTTTATTGATTTTTAAAAGATTTATTAAGATAAAATATTTTTATCATAATTTGAGATATCTGAGTTATTTGTGGATAACCAAAGTTCTCTTAGTAATTTTTTTTTGCACATTTTAAATGTCCTTATTTTTCCTGCGATAAATTAAAAAAAACAGTAAAGATTAAATCTCAGCTATAAATTTCACTTTAAATTTGTTCGCATTTACATTAATGTAAAAAAATAAAAACTGGTTTAATATCTAGTGACGTCTTTTCATACGGACGATTTTAAAGGTTTTTTTATTTAATTAATGGTACCTACCATTGAACATAAGTTCACTTTTAAATTGTATTTTTAATGATATGTATTAACTAAAGCTGGTACTCTGTGATTCGACTCCGATGGCATCACGCCACACCATTTTCTCCCTTGTAATAAGAACAGTGTTAAGCACTGAAGCGCTGGTTTGATGGGTGTGGTAAGCATGCCAGTGTACTCAGATAAGAATCTAAAAGTTACCTGGAGTTGATTACTGATGGGCGGCTACACTTACTACCTATCACATGGACTACATGTTTGTCTGCTACTCCTGTATTTAAAAAAAAACTATTAAATTTTCCAGTCCGCCCTAATATCGTCCGCAGCGTCAATTATGGGAGTAGGATCGGATATTGCAGGATCGCTGCGTCTTCCTCCCATGTTCACCGGAATATTTGGTCACAAACCCACACCAAGACTTCTATCCGTCGAAGGTATAATTCTAACATTCCAACCACAGGTATATTTTACTTTTAAGGGACAGAACAACAGCTACTTTACCTCTAAGTGATTTGGAGAAAGTTGAAAGTTAAACATGTTTTTTACTTACATACATTAAAAGTTTTTTTTACTAAGTAATTGAAAGTAAAATTAACTACTAACTTAAATTAAACGTAGTAAATGGTTTATTACAACTGAAGGGCTACAAATTACAATATTTACCTGTAGATTTGCTTAAATTGTGTGGTATCTTGGGGGTGCGTAGTGTGGGTCCTCCCCGAGAGCGAGATGAATGAATGACATTTAATTTTAGTGAGGTTTAGGTACACATGTAGTAGGTATCTTTCTCTGTCTAAATTTCACTGGCATTTAGTACAAAGTGTACCCCGGTATATATAGATATTCATAATTAGCATTCATTTTAATAGTTGATATGGATATTTCAGGTCATGTACCCGATTGCTTAGACCCTGAATTCGAGGAGTACTTCGCATTGGGACCAATCGCACGTTACGCAGAAGACTTGACATTACTTCTGAAAGTCATGAGGCAAGGAACAGGGCCAGACGTACCTTTGGACAAACCTGTAGGTCCGCTTAAATTTTTTTAACCTAATATTAGCCTCAAGATTTTTTAAACCACCAGCCCCAAATATAACAAAATTCGTCTTAAATATCACTCATATTACATATGAAACTTTAATACTATAAGTAATTGGTTTGGTGCCTTACCTTATTTTAAATACGTCATGTATTAAAACCCATAAATATGCATGAATGGAAGTAACATTAGATAATATAGTTTTACCAAAAATGTATACTTACTATAACAACGATAATTATCTTCTTTTTGAGGTGGATCTAACAAGACTGAAGTTTTATTATATGAATGGCGATGATAGCAACGTCACCGACAAAATTGGACCTGATGTGAGGAAAGCGATGGCCAAAGCAAAGGACTACATCAAGTCGACATACAACATCGAAGTTGAAGAGGTTGTAATATTAATCCCTTTTATATACTAAGGCAGCAGCAGACAAAGTGTTCGAAATGCGGGCTCAATTGAAGAAAATCCCAGGCCTGATCTTTCAACCTCCCATTTTTACCACGCTTTTATTAGCTTGACCTGTATGTATGTATGTAACAGAATCTTTGAATTCGATTTTTACCCACTTTGAACGGTCCGATTTTTTTAAATTTAGAACACTTATCAAGAACCGATGATAACACATGATTTTAATAATTTTGACCCATTCTCCTTATCAGAATAACGATTTTAGCGTGCTCTTTAGTTTTTAAACTTAATTATATTATTATTCTGTAATTATATTATTATTCTATATGCATATAAGAAATAAATTATCACTACCTATCCATTACGGTCTATGTACCTGAGAGATGCTAAAACAATCACAAACGTGCAAGTAGTCGAATAAACAGAACTTTCAGCACGTGGATTAGGCTATAGTCATTCTCATACCGCCGTTGTTTACTTTCTAGGTGTGAGAAGTTTAAGTACCTAGTCACAAAACGAATATAGGCATATTAGGAGCTTTTCTTATCATTTTACATTTGTATAAACCTCTTGTGATTATTTTTATCTTAGTTTTATGTTTTTGTAGATGGTCAAGGTTCGTTTTTACACAATAAAGCAAAATAAATAAAACTATACCGGAAGACTATATGCAAAAAGAAACAATGTTATTTGTTTTTCTGTACCTACACTGTAATTTATTCAAGTAACTACGAAATTTAATCGTATTATATTTGGAATAAATCAAGGTTATATTTTAAAGCTATTTACGGTGCTGGTATGTGGATAATAATTATTCATGTTACTGGAAATCACTACTTACTTACTTTCAAAAATAAAATATAAATGTGGATTTAGTATCATTATGTTATTGTATTAAATAATTCATATTATTGTAGGTATGGATCTAGTAGGTGTATAGTAGTTTAAAGGTATTAATTTAAAATTCATTTATATTCATACGTATATATTTTTTGTCATATTAAAAAATCAGATAAAGTTTAACTCGACATTTTTATACGATTAGACTTGCAGTCCACCTGATGGTAAGTGATCACTTTCATTGACATCTGTGACCAACTCCATATAGATCAGCTTCTACTTGAAGCCGATCTTAGATACGTCGCCACTCTTGTGTACGTACTAAGACAGCCGCTCACCACACTCTTCCACTAATAAGGAAGAACTACTTCACACTAGAAATAGGTGTGGCGGTGGTACCCTCCAGTCAAACAAGTGAAAGTCGAAGTCCATTCCAATTTGGCATCACACTGAAAAGATATTTTCATTTCAGTTGAAGATAAAGAACATTGAGCATATGTGGGAAATCAGTGTTAGAGTCCTATTCAACATAAGACACGTTCAGAACATCTACACAGACCCTGAAAAACGAGACCAATGGGTCTCAGTATGGCCGGAGGTCCTCAAGAAGATGATTGGCATGTCAAACCATAACTTCACCAGCATCGCTTATGGTCCCGTACAAAAGTTTTTTGATGCCTTACCAAAGAGTTATTATAAGAAACTGGTCAGTATTTTCGAAGAAATCAAGACTGACTTTGATGTAAGTATTATTAATAAGTGATTAACTAAGTTTCTGACAATTTAACCTTGTGATAAGGTGGACCTTGCGACGGTAAAGAAGTCGCCAATGCATTGGCAAGTGTAAAAGGCTCCGCGTTATATCATTGGAGCTGCATCATGTCATATTATTCAGAGAGTCGGAAATACCGATACTGTATTTCCGTTTTCTCCATATTTCTGCCCGACTTAAGTACTTCTTTCCACACCTTGCGAAAGAATCACACCTCGAGATTAACTCGAGATGACGACCCGCATGGCGGTCACCATACCGGTCTGACGCGCTGAGGGTCCCGGGTTCGATCCCCGGCCAGACAGATATCTAAATGACGAACTTAGATTTCTGTTTCTGGGTCTGGGTGTTTGTGTATTTGTCTATGTGTGTGTCCATGGCACCCACGACACAGGGAATGTGGAGCCTAGTGTGGAGCTGTGAGTGTAGAAAGCGTTTAAAGCGTTTAACTACTGATATTGTTTATGCGTTATGATTGACGTGAATGAGCACTTAAATGCAGATGAACTTTGCTTGAGTTTTGATTTTACTAAAAATTTTCTATTACTAAATTGTTTTATTTTACCTTACAGAAAGCTTTATCGGACAATGCAGTATTATTCTTCCCTGCGTTCCCGTACCCCGCACATTTGCACTACAGAGTTTTCTACAGATTTTTGAACTGTGGCTATCTCACTATATTTAATGCTTTGGGATTACCAGTCACTGCTTGTCCACTAGGCCTTACGGATAAGGGTCTACCAGTTGGTATTCAAATTGTAGCCAATAAGTATAACGATCACCTCACCATCGCCGTTGCTAAAGAATTTGAAAAGGCCTTCGGCGGATGGGTACCTCCGAATAAAGATATATTGAACAGCATTAAAACTACTTAACCTTAAACCCGATATTATAGGAATAAAGCTGATAATGTATTATGTTTTCCAAAGTGAAATGGAAAGGTTTTCGGTGGGTAGCTACAGTGCCTATGTAACCGCGTCATATGAGTCTGCAATGCAGTTTGGGATGGATTTTAAACGTCCTGTGTACATATAAACTGCGGTGTTACCTGCGTAATCGATTAATACAGGCATGGAAAAATATACCGACTCATATATAGACGTATGGGGTTAAGCTGCTACCGGTAATTTTGAAATGGAACCAAATATCTGTTAACATTTAGCTTTATTTTTAAAGTTTGATTTCGGTCCACCAAAATAACTGATAAAAGCTTTATTTGTTTTGCTTATTTTTAATCATGTAGCTGACGATTTCTGGTATATATTAATGTCATAACGTAACTTTATTATTACGAGATCTCTACCAACTTTTCGAAAGCAAATGTTTTTTGACTATCAATCTGCTTAAACCATTGTATATACCTACCTACCTACATGTCAATAAGAGAAGTAAAGAAAAAAATGTAGATACCAATACAATATAATAACCAAAATGAAGCAGATAACGAAATTTTATACCAAGGGGTGTATCTAGTAGCTATGTGACATCAATCTCATGAGTTTGTGCAATAAACATTACAATAATTATTTATTTCCCAAGTACCTTAAACGTCTACTTACAGGTATCTAAAGACTTCTGTTTTAAATTAGGTACTTAATAAATGCATATGTTATGTGTCTGGGACATCGATAATCACAATTTTAAGTATTGTATATTATTTTGTATAACTATCTAGGTTAAGTTACGTATTTTATGAATAGATTAGTACCGTCAAATATTTGTATAGAATTAAATGGATATCAGAATAAAATAAGAATAATAAAGTTTTTCACGATTCATAGCTTGGTTGTTTATTTTTCTTCTATAACTACCCAATAAATACGGAAATAGGTAGATATAAAAATAGAATACTGACCACGATTTTATAAGTCGAGTACCTATGTTTACGGTTCATATTGAACTAGCGGGCCCGGCAAACTTCGTACCGCTTCAAAATCGATATTAATTGCAACCAAACAAACAAAGTTTTCCTCTTTATAATACTAGTGTAGATACACAAATGAAAATGAAGCCATATTTTTTAAATACAAATATATTAAATAAAAAATAATAAAAAAAAATCAATTTTCTGCTGCACGTTCTCAGCGTAGGCCTGCATCGTCATTCATAACAACATTACGAATTAGTACTAAGTGTACATACAAGCCTATGGTCATTCCGCTACGCTAGACAGTTACCTAACCGCTGGCATGAACGGTAGTGAACATTCCACTCCAAGGTTAATCTGCGTGTCTAGGGCACACATGCAACATTGCTTCGTTGCCGTGACATGTAGGGCTTCCATGCCACTCAAGCTGAAGCACGGACACGGTCAACCATCAAAGTCATTGGTATGATCAATAAGGACCATTGGTAAATGTAGACTTGATAGAATCAGCTGTGAACTGAGATATTTGCGATTTGTGTATCTTTACTATCTTTGGCTATGAGGCCATTACTCTCTGTGCCACTTCTACACCGCCACGTTCATGAAACTATTTATTAAGAGAAAAGTGATCGATTGCACTAATCATTCTGAGCAAAAAGACAACAAAAAATTAGGTATACCATGGGTAGCCCGAGAGCGGTGCGAGCGATGGCATCGCACCGGGCGTCGTCATACGAGGGGTGCCGAAAACACCCGAGCGTCACCGTGTAAAGAAACTGGGCTATTACATGAATGACTAATTAAGCTACTCAGTGCAACATACATATTACAGTTTAGAAATCGATTAAAATCAACTTCCATTTGATTTGATTACTTTGCGACTCCATAGAAAAAAGCTTTTATTGTAGTAAGTTTAATATAGATTTTGGAGGCGCCGCCATGAGCCGCACCACCTAATATTTCTGCTAGACCACTAGGTATACCTTCGCAAAGAACAAATCATACCTCTAGAAGAAATTCATTCTAATAATATTTCATTAAGATTTCTTGCGAAAGAAATACACGGAAAGAAGCCATAGCAATAGCAACGTATGACGAATGTAGTCGTAACAAAATAGCTAGGTATACGGTATACCTAATATAATATAATTTTAGTAATATAATTAAATATAAACTATCGTGTTAAGTCAGTTATGAACAACCTTTTGAAAGTTGCGAACTTAACTTGAGAGTACTAACACTAGAAGATTGGAAAAAATTAACGACCCATATGAAATTTCTCCACCAAGGAGAAAGTTAAAAGAATAAACAAAAACATTGTTTGGAATTTTGCTTTATTTATTTTACAGCGATTGTCTTTAAAAAAAGCTAATTGACATGTTGACAATCATTTGACAATTTTGACATTTAACATTTTGACATATTAACAAAAATACCGTAATCAAACGAAATTATTTTTGAAATTCGTAAATCTGAGATTTAAAGAAATGGCTATCACAGAATACTTTTTGCCTGGCGCGAATAAAGCCGAAAATCTACCAACTAATGATCTATTTAACCTACCTGTTAATCCGTTTCCTTTAAAGGTAAGTATGTGTGTTTACTATTTCGTTATAAATAATATTTTGATTAAGTTCTACTTAAATAACTCCGTCAGACCGTCACAAAAATAATATCCCTTACAATACGTAGTTAACCCTAGGAAATCACATCGTAAACTATCTGTGTTAGTTAACAGTAAATTGCCTAGTTATCATCAATCCGCTGTTTGCTCACTGTTTTAATCATATTATTACACACGTGCAGGGAGTAGCCATAGGTTTCTTGAATCTAGTTACATTAATAGGATTATAGGATCGCTTCACAAGGTTCCACGGTTCATATATAAACGGATTTCAATGTGTTTATATCGGCAGTTGTTAGTCGCGTAAATGGATATTACCGATATTAGTCGCCGCATTGAGTGATCGGATTGTCGTTTTGCTGTTAAAAGTTTTAGTTCCTATAAGTATTCGCGCGACGGCGTTTGGTGACGCCGCTATTGTGCTATAGCCTTGCTAACGTGGCTTTGAACTTGTGATGCAGTGAGTGTTATGTTAAATGTTATTTTAGAAGTGGTGTGTGTCTGTTAACAAGCCTGCCGAAAGGCCCAAACTGTTGGCATCCTCGATCTGAAGAAAGATGGAGTGCTGCTTGTCAGAGGAAGCCAAAGAACAGAAAAGAATCAACCAGGAGATAGAGCGGCAACTCAAAAAGGACAAACGCGATGCCAGAAGAGAACTCAAACTGCTGTTACTTGGTGAGTCAATATATTAGCATAAGTGTTCATTTAATTCCTCATGCATTTGGAAACTAATTTCTTTAACTATAGAATAATTAGTAATAATTAGAGTTATGTTCTTTAAAATGATCATTCATATGAGGTTTAGTTTCAAAGCTAAATTGTATTTTGAAAAATCAAAAGGTCATTTTATTCTCTATTGAAGAAGATGTCCCAAACATTTGATAATGTCAGTAACAATATAATGTGCTTTCTTGACTGTAATAAGTTGAATGATTCAAGAGATTATTATAATATGAGCAATGAGCATGCAATTGATGTTCAACATTAACAAAACATACCTAAAAAAAATGACCAGGCATTTTCATGTCCGATTGCTGGGCACATATTTCTCCCCATAACTGGGGAGGTCTGGAAGTTACTGCACTACTTCAAAACCTATGTGAAAAGGGTATCTGTTCCCAGCGAAAGATATTGCCAACTCGATCTAATTATGAATACCATATGAAGCCTTTTTAAGGCAAGTTTTAATGACTGCTATCCTATAGTAGCACCTAGACTAATAGCTTAAATTTAACTTATCTTCTGAAGCATGGAAGCATGTATGAAACTATATCATGAAAAATAAATGTGCTCAGTTATCTGCCTAAAATGTTAATAGGTATATTTTTTCAAAATAAAGTAATATCAGATTAACCTGATTATATCAAAGTAATTTCCCATTTTTTAATATATCTGTACAATTTACCTACTAAACAAGATTAAGTTAAACACCCAAGTAATGTGCTTATATTGGGTATTTAGGAAAACTCCACACATACAAAGTAGACATTATATTAACTTGAAAAAAGCATGCATTCCAGCTATACATTATGTTCTTAATACATTTATGACTTCTACTAAAAATGTATTTTTTATAATATATGGAGAAGCAGCAAATGCAATCTACTCGTGTTACTGGCAATGAATATCTATAATCAACCCTTAGTATAATTTGACCCAAGGATGGCCATAAATGTGTTTTGTCTGGTGAAGACTAATTTTCGTGAGCCTCATAAATGTGTTTCCCAACTTTGCAGCACTTGTTGATACAGCTATTGTTATGCAGAAATTTTCTGCTAAATCTCCTATTTAATAGGTGTGGTGGAATTTCCACCAGAGTCAAATTACAAAGGACTCCCACTTCTTTGAATAAAATTATTGTTCTCTATAACTTCATCCGTGTATGAGCTAGGATTTTTTGACAATTCTTATTCACTCTATATCATAATATAACTATTATTAAAAAACCCACTGCTTAAAAGTAAAGCCATATTCACTTACAATGTTTAAATGTGGTAAAACCCTCTGTGGTTCGACTCCTGCGCCACCACCGCCACACCTATTTCAGCCTGATAACAGCAGTATCAAGACTGCTGTGTTCATGGTAAAAATGAAGAAATTATGTAGAAAACGTTTGTAAAAAAGACGATTCCAACGACATCTCATGCGACATATATACATACATAGATTTATAAACTCACAGTATATTATTTACCCTTCAAAGTCAGATAAGACTTTATTATGTAACTAGTTTTTGCCCGCGGCTTCGCCCGCGTTTAAAAGAAAATAATATAACATACTAACATACGTAAAACTGAAAATTCAAGTGTGCTAAAGATCATCACTTCATAAAATGCATAGTTTACGATTTAATCCTTACTAATATCGATTAAAATAATCGATGTTTTGGGTCCAAAATATCAAATCTCCGATTAATCGATCTTAGATCGCCATCCCTAGTTCCCGTGGAATTTCCGGGATAAAAACTATCCTATGTCCTTTCTCGGGTCTCAGACTATCTTTGTACAAAATTTCATTAAAATCGGTTCAGTGGTTTGGGCGTGAAGAAGAGACAACCAGACAGACAGACAGAGTTACTTTCGGATTTATAATATTAGTAAGGTAATATTAGTAAGGATAAGGATAATGTTATTTTGTACAATTGATCACAGGTACTGGTGAATCAGGCAAATCAACTTTCATTAAGCAGATGAGAATCATCCACGGCTCTGGGTACAGCGACGAAGACAAGCGCGGCTTCGTTAAACTGGTCTACCAGAACATATTCATGGCGATGCAAAGTATGATACGTGCTATGGACCTTCTGCAAATAAGTTATGGATCACCAGCCACTGCAGTATGTATTCACTTAAATCTGTTTGTTCATGTTTGGCTTATTGTTTGCCATATATGTTTGCAGAAAAAGTATCTGGGGCGCAAACTTCAAATCTTGCCAGGGATGAATTTGACCCTAGCTAAGACGCTGATAACGTGTAAAAAAGAGCTTGTGTGGTTAAACTTATTATAATAAACACTGTTAAAAGTCCTTGAATCTATAAAGAATGAAACAATACATTCGTTGAAATGATGAAAATAATGTTACTTTGTCTAAAATCTATGAAAAAAATGTTAGCACATTCTCCTTTTAATAGATAAATCAAAATTCATCAATAAATTTGATGAATTTTGAATCAAAGTTCATCAATAAATTTGATGAATTTTGATTAACAGAAATATGATTCTGTGAAACATGTTTTCAGGAAAAAGCGGAGTTGGTAGCGTCGATTGACTTTGAGAGTGTTACAACTTTTGAAAATCCTTATGCGGATGCTATTAAAGATTTATGGGCCGACAGTGGTATACAAGAGGTCTACGACAGACGACGAGAGTACCAACTTACTGACTCTGCCAAATAGTAAGTATTTTTTGGGAGATTAATTATTAATAGGATTAATTAGGCCTCCAGTAATATACATCTCTGTCGCTGTTTCCCCACAAGGCAGAAAAAGGACTAAGAAAGGAGCAAGTTTAAGGCTATTGATTAATAGCTTAGATAAATGAGGGTTGATAGGTATCCCACACTACTATATAAGAAACTCGTAAGGCATGGATGTTTCATCACGGCACCTCATAGAATATCCTGCAACACCTACCCGTTTTAATCCAGACACAGAATAAATATAAGTGGGTACATTTAAAATAATCAATCACATCAGCAAAACACTTTTCATGTTTTTTGATTACTTTCTTTATGCAATGAATTAGGGGATAATTATGTACTGTAAATAATATATATTTATATTAAACGACTTTGCGAACGTAACTGACTGAATTATAAATTAGCACATTATTTAAATAAAGTATGATATACAGTGGGCTATTGAATGTTTTCCTTTTATCTCTATTGGGAGGATTTGTTTATTGACTCCGTTTTAACGCTTTACAGTTATTTAAGCGACCTGGCAAGAATCGAGGCTGCAGACTATCTACCCACCGAACAGGACATTCTGCGAGCCCGACAGCCCACTACCGGTATTCTTGAGTATCCTTTCGATCTTGACGGCATCATATTTAGGTATGTGCGAGTGAGTGACGACCCGTGGCCTTTATCGCTAGATCCCCTTTAAGCGAGACTTTCCAATGTGCTATGCATAAAGAAGATAAATTTATTATAGTAATTCTCAGTAATACTTTTCGAGGCTCAGTTTGAATTTTGTTTTAACTGAATATAGTCAAAGAATTATTATTTCAGATGCTTGTACCCTTGTATGATTTTTTTTGTTTGATCGAGTCAATCTTTGTTATCGAATTCGTAAATATATCAACAGCGCCTCTGGTGGATCGTCTGGAAACTAAAATCTGTCGTAACGTGACGGAGATCGAGCTATCAATTAGATAAATCAATTGCTCGATTAAAAACACATAACAAGAGTACTGATTGTAATTTGCTAACTATTATATGACTTGTGTGGTACTGTTGTAGGTGATGTAGCTATTTCTTTAATTTGTGTACTTATTACATTTCAGGATGGTGGACGTAGGCGGACAGAGATCCGAGAGAAGGAAGTGGATTCACTGTTTTGAAAACGTCACATCTATCATATTCTTAGTAGCCCTTAGTGAATATGATCAAATTTTATTCGAATCTGAAAATGAGGTGAGCACTATACTTACATTATTATTACTCTTAAGCCACGTCATAGTCAGGGGCTGACCTAAAGGGCGGCTTCCTTCCGGATACACTTTACCGACCGACATAAAAAAAATAATTTGGTACCTATATTACAGAGGTGTCGATAAAAAAAACGTCATCCAGGTTTACTAACTTTGTTAAGTAAACTTGTATTTAATTAGGATATAAGTATAGGGTGATGAAATATTTGAATTTTATCAAAGAAGCAAAATGAAATCATCTAAAGAGCGTGACATTCAATCATGCCGAGGGAGCGCTCATGACTAGCTGTCGCGTTAGTCTTAAATCTGTAGTATTTGACACTACTTATCGTTAGTATCTTAACTTTCTAAAAAGATAATAATTTACATCCTGAAAATTGAAAATCGAAAACACAAATGATTTGAACATGATGTATAATTAATAATTATGTTCATACTAAATGGGCAAAATTGATGATTGTATGAAATGTCGTTATTAAGATTCAGTGATACTCACAGAATAACTGAAATAAAATTGTTGTATATAAATATCTTGTACAATAAATGGAAGGTCTGTTCAATTTCAGAACCGAATGGAAGAATCAAAGGCCTTGTTCAAGACCATCATCTGTTATCCGTGGTTCCAGAATTCATCAATTATTCTTTTCTTGAACAAAAAAGACTTGCTAGAAGAGAAGATAGCATACTCCCATCTGGTCGACTACTTTCCCGAATATGATGGTATGTCATCATAAAAGACAATAGTTTTTTTTTTTTTTTTTTTTTATAATGTAAGAGTAGCAGACGAGCATGCAGTAGCAGACGAGAATGCGACTCCAGATAGGATTAGATATTCATACAAGGGGTCGGTTACAGATGCGCCGCTACCCCTGAGGACGAAGCTGGAAAGCCTCGGAAAAGTATGTCTCCCTTACCACACCCTTCCAACCAGAACACAGCAGCGCTTATAACTACTGTTATAAGGCAGAAATAGGTTTGGCGGTGGTGCCACCGGAGTCGAACCACAAAGGGTTCTACCACCTTTATTCTCTGCCGACTACCGTCTTAGATGGAGACCTACGCCCGTTATCCATTATCTATCTAATGTTTGTCTGCCTTTTGTTGGTCAACTTCGTATCTCGATGTTCGTTTGGTAAAACAATTGACAGGTGGATTACAAATAACGGAAGTAAAAACCGGAACTTACTGCATAACTTAACCTAATCTTAACGTATATAAAGCACGAGAAATTTGCTACATCCATGAACTATTTAGACTGTTTTAATAGAAAGAATGTATAATTTCTTCAACTTTGTCAAATATTAGAAACTAATAGTATTTTATTCATATTTATTAACATTTCACTAATTTGTCAGGGCCAAAACAGGATCCCATACCGGCAAGAGAGTTTATCCTTCAGAAATATTTAAAGGAGAATCCAGACCCCGACCGATCGTGTTATTCGCACTTCACAACGGCCACAGGTTGAACTCCTATGAGAGAAACATATTATTTATATTTTATGTTGAGGCTAGTTTATATTAGTTGCTATGACGTGTACGTCATACAATGTATACGTTGCTACGATGTGTATATTAGTTGCTAGACTTTGCATACATCAAGAAATATATATGTTACTAGTAGAGCCCGCGTTGTCGCCCGCGTTTTAAAAAAATAACCTGATATACATATAACTGAAAATGTATACCTTCATCGGCAGTGGCGCCATCTGTCGAAAATTGATCGGACCAACTCAGAAACCGTGGACTCGTGCACAACAACTCTGCTAAAGATCATCACATGAACATCGCATAGTTTACGATTCTATAAAGGACATATAGACAAACAATCATTTATATGTTTATTCACATAACATATAGAGCATTCACACACGTGACATGGCATATAAAAGTATTACTCTATAAAATATAATAATGTTTACATATTTAAATCTGTCATATAAAGGTTACGTAAAGGAAAAATATGATTATGAGTGTATGACACATTCATTCACCAATTCACAATCATGATCAATATCATTGTCATTTATTAATGCATTTGAGTCAGAAAGCGTTTATACTTAATTTATAAAATATTTAAACAAAAGTTTAATAACAATCAATCATACATATCACAGTAATAGTAATAGTAATAACAACATACTACATCAATATGCTCTAACAGTACAATTCAATTCGCTTTTCACTTATAAAATATAGTGAAAAGCCTTCGATCACTAATTGAAAAGCGAATCATTTACTGTTTTATCATTTTTAGATGTTTTTCATTATTCACATTAAGTGTATTTTGAGTGCTGAGTGCTTGCCGTAAAAGTATTTAAGTTTTGCATATTGGCGACGAATAGTATTAGTATGAAATTTTATATACTTGTATGTCTAATCTAAGGTTAACTTTTTTGTATCAATTATATAACTACATCAAACAGGTATTAAATCGAAATATAAAGTGGTGACTGCCACCCACAGTTGCAACTGCAATCAACAACAATAAGAACTGTCCAATCGTGAATTATATTACAGATGCCTTGTTGCAAACATAATATATAATTAATTAATGTTATCTGTCTGCCTTTACATACCATTTGCCGGCTTATTTCGACGTTATACTCGTAATATTAAAATAGTTTAAAATTATAATAATTAAACTCATTTTATGTAATTAAATAGATAGACTTTAAGTGGATTCTTATTATTTGCGCACATAATATTTTTTCGCATTTTTATACCGTGTACTTCTTATTTATTTTTTGTTATTGCATGCTGCTTTGGAAATCTTTAAAGACACTGAAAACATTAAGCTTGTGTTTTGTGCAGTGAAAGACACTATTATGCAATCGGCCCTCAAGGAGTTCAATTTGGCATGATCATGTCGTAAATATTATAATTTTATATATAATCTATATTTGGTTATAAATAAATATTTTACTGTTGACTGCATGTTTTATTTTTAGTTTATTATTTAAATTAACTGGTACTATTAAACTAATTTTGGTAAATATGTAATTATTAAAAATAATACGTAACAAGAGTCCTTTATCCTATATTCATAATTACATTGCTATTATAAAGTAGTAAAAATCAAGAAGAAACACACTTTGCTGGAATTGATTTTAGCATGTTCATAATGTAACCTTTGTAAAACATAGTTGTTGTATAAATACACTAGCAGTACCAACCCGCGTAACCATTTTAACATATTTATGAACATTTTTTTATTGATGCAAGTTAAACTAGTACATTTGTTTTAAGTATATAATTTGAATGACATAATATTATTGTTAACTAATTTTGCTTTTAATTGTATGAAAATTTTTAATTTTAAGTTTGTTAATTTCGTTTAAGTTTTACTTAATTTGCACAAGAAGAAATAGATAAAGATTTAAAAGTAAAATTCGTATGCATATAGATTGTTTATGGTTGTAATCAATTAACAAAGAAATAGTTATTACTTAGGCAAAATGGACACAGTAATTATCAATTCAGCTATTGAAATGTGGTAATTTTGTGGCTTGACGCCAGACATTGATCAGTGTTACGAAACATCTCCGGGAGCCCATGTTAAGGGGGTTTTTAAACTGACGCCAAAAAAGAAAAGCAACACAAGATTTGGTTCACATGCCCCCTAAGGAGTAAGGTGTTAAGCGTTACTGTAATTATATGTATTATTCTTACTATATAACTTGAAATAAAGAACAGCGTACAGCGTAGCCTCATTCACCAAGCGTAAAGTTGATTATAGTTTTCACACTTATTTCAGAAAATGATGGAGATCTTTAATTTCATTTTTTCTTTCGATCTTAAAGCAGTTAATTTCTTTTAAAGTACACATTATTTTAAAATCAAACCCGGTTTTGATCCCGTGCTTTAAAACTAAAAAATATCTTTTTCTTAATATATGCCTATGATTTCAGATCGTAATTGCTTGAAAAAAGTTACCTACGCTACGTCGCACGCTACGTTGCAGAATTGAATTCTGAATGTCGCAAAACATGAAAATGTTAAGCTCATTCAAAAAATTTAATGGAAATCGTACCTGAGCTCGATGACTTTTTTATTACCTCTATGACGTCATAAATTTGAACGCCTACTGCGGTTCTCGAACCTTATACTTTGCACTAGTATACATACATAATCCACATGAAGGTAATAAGTATTGTATTGATACTTGGTATAGTCCGCGTAAAAATGCTAGTCCGCTCTGAATATAGAAATGAATCGCGTCGCCATAGCAAATTGTGTGACTACTCGCAACAACTTCAGAGGCGACTAGCACTTTGACGCGGACTGTACTATGTTGCTGAGTTTCAAATCTCAGGTATGCACTGTTCTCAAAAGTATGTAAGTTCTGTCAATTCGCACTTGGCCAGCGCGATGGACTTTCGCTCTGAGAGGAGACCCGTGCCCAGAATTGGAAAAGTAGGTCATCCCTACTATCCAATACAACTCAGTACTTGACGAGGATGATAATTATGAATAAAGGAATAAATTTGCTCTCTGCAATAGTATCGATGTTATATTATAAAACAGGAAAAATAAATATTTGTGGTTTATGTTCAGATTGTTTATTTTCGTATACATCCTATGTAACATAGAAATACTGACTCTGAATGGCCAAATAGGAAAGAGACTGAAAACGATTCGCCATACAACTTTGTTTCTCTATTATTGTTGAAGTATGAGATTTATTTGTATTTTAACATTAAAATTTCTTACAAATACTGGCAACACTCCTGGTCTTCTGCAGGGATATCGTGTTCTACTCTTCGCAATAAAATCTTGATTGTGTCCCAAAGTGGCACAGGAACTATTATCTTAACTTATTATCCAGACTAGTTTGCTTACATATACACAAAGATGTGAAAATCAATGAAATTACTATCAACGTATACGCAAAAACGAAAACGAAGACTACGAAAACTAACTTGAATTCGTACTTACTACGACTATAACTACTACTACTTACTTCTACTATAAAACTATTGAATGTTAAATGTATTCCAGCGTTTTACTTAATTTCATGACGTAAAAGGTCTGTTGAATAAATTGATAAAATCAGTTTACATAATCAGGTTCTTAGTTCTCAGGGCTCCATCAGACAGACCGCATTTTTAGCAGTTATATATTATATGATATGTTTATTGTGTGCAGTCTGTTTTGGGCTTCAAAACATACTGATTTCAATTACACTGTTGTGCAAGAAGACGACATGCGGCGTCGGTCCTTTCATTTGTTAATGTTAACGGCACACTGTTAATCTTCATATGCATCTACCCAAACAACGAACCTCTAATGGACGGATAATAAAAAATGGATTGTTTTCATATCGATTTCAGAATGTTAACAAAGAACAGATAATCAAAAGTCCACTTTTAAATACCAACACATATTTATTATTTTGTACTATGTATATCAAAATCTTAACAAATTATATTCTTTGGTTCTAGGTGTAGTCTGGTCACAGCATAAAGAGTCATAATGTCATTGATGCTGTTGTAAACATGAAGTTATAGGTAAATATGGAGGCCAGACTTAGAACAAAATCTTGAGGCAAATACCTACGTATCTCCATCCCGCTTTCTGTGGGCCGACCTCTCTTTCTAGTGTGGACTATAGTATTGCTATCTTCTTCTTTAAATCTCCTAGAAAATTCTTAGAATTAGTCACCACACTAGCCTAACCAGAAGTTAAACACTGTCAAATAATTTACCTTTAAATAAATACTTGAACTATGATTAGTTCAATTGAAAATCCCAAAATCGTAGGTCACGTATGCATATCTGGGTTGGCAATTCAACGAATTATAATCCCATTTCTTAAGGATTCGGTAATGTGGCAACATTGGCCCTATGTGCCAAAATAAATAAAGGTTACCCTACTTAGACAGAGAGGGTCTGCCCACAGAGAGCGAGATGGTGATACATAGGTTTTGCTTCAAGTAGGTATTCGAAGTGTGTTCTCCATATTTACCTATAACTTCATGGTTGTAAAACCATAAGACTCTATGGTCTATTATACAAATATAATAAGACTGATATTATTTTAGCGTAACTGATATAGGAAGTTATACTATAACTAAGCATTAAATATTTGTTGAAATTTACTAGCTCAAAAAAATCTATAAATAGATAATATACAAATGTATTGCATATAAAATCAATATCCGGCCCATAACAATTTGTGGGCAACACCTTGTTTGTGGGTCAAATAAGAAAATAAATAAAGTAGCACATTTAAATTTACTATGTACAACACTGTGATTTTAATTAGTAATCATATGATCAACCGCAACACATTACAATGAAAAATGAAATATATTTTAGTTACGAAGTATGTCTACTTATTGTACCGATTGTACGCTCCGAAAAGTATGAATGAAATCGACTAACCAACCACATAGAAACAAGATAGAGACAGCCGGACTTACATACATAATAATATCTACCTCTACTTATCAAGGTTTATTGAAACAGAATGACAAATTGACAACTGACAGTTATAGCTGTCATATAATTTGATGAACATGAAAATTAAAAATTTGATTTCCATTTTAGATTCGTTAAATTCCTCTAATTTACATTTAAATTAAAATTATACCTACCTTTAATGCAATAGAATATTATTTTGGCATACTTTATTTTATTTTTCTAATACGCGCACGACGCACGCGCAGTAGTTTCCATCGCCCAAAATCTCCCAGCGCCATATTGAGAGAGGCGGACGTTGTATGACTTGAGTGATAAAACCGTGGTTAGTGCAATAGTTTGAGGTGAAACATTTGATTGTGCCCTATGGATATATATTCGGGTACGTAATATATTAAAATATCTGTTACAAATGTGAAATTTCTCACGTAGTAAGCCCTGGGAAATCACATCGTAACCTAGACATAGGCTGTTCTAGTTATCAGTAGATTACCTAGGTATCATCAATCCGCTGTTTGCTCACAGTTTTAATCATATTATTCCACACGTGCGGGTATTATTCGTAGGTTTCTTGAATCTAGTTACATTATCATTATAATAAGATCGCTTTACAAGGTTCCGCACTCGTATATAGACGGATTTCGAAGTGTTTATGTCGGCAGTTGACAGAAGCGTATATGTATATGACCGATCATAAGTCACCACACCCAGTGACCGGATTGTCGGTTTTAGTATTTATTAGTTTCTAGTTCGGATGATTGTTCCCGCGACGTGCGTTCGGTACGTGATTTTTTGAGGTGTAGCCGTCGTAGCGTGGATGCGTATTTGTGATACAGTGAGTGTAATGTTAAATGTAATTTTTAGGAGTGGTGTGCGTCGGTTGATAGGCCTGCCGAAAGGACAGGGCTCCGTACGCGAGGACAGTCCGCGGCTCTCCGCTCTGAGGAAAGATGGAGTGCTGCATGTCAGAGGAAGCCAAAGAACAGAAAAGAATCAATCAGGAGATAGAGAGGCAACTGCGAAAGGACAAACGCGATGCCAGAAGAGAACTCAAACTCCTTCTGCTTGGTGAGTCAAACATTATTTTCGTTAGTAGTGCATGCTGAAACGATTTTTGTTTTACAAGAGAGTGACCAAAAATAATTAAAGTGATTAATTCAACATGTTGGAAACAGTGATTTAAGCTTAATTTAGGTTATGTATGGTACACAAATGTACTGAATCAGTGCAACAAATGTTTCTCTGATACTTTATTTCAATGAAGCTTGGTGCCAATATTCTATTGTGAATATTGGTTACCAATAATCACTTACTCTAAAAATAATTCTGTATAGTCTTTCCATTGTCTATGGTTTTCTTTGAAAAATTATTGCATGAAACTATACATATTCATTCACAAACTTATACATTTATGTATTTTATGTCTGTTTTATATCAACTAATTATCCCTGCAACTAATTGTTATAGAAAGTTATTAAAGTGTGCTTGTTTAAATAACATAATTATGACAATTTAATTATATCTTGGCATTTTAAATAGATCATTACAGATATAAGATTTTGTCATCAAGATCACGATCAATTTATATTGATGTACGTGCTACATAATTAAGTATGTTAATAAAAAATATACCATCCTCTTATTATTGTTATACAGAAATGTGCATAGTTCTTCAGTATATAATATGTCCTAATATGTAGATGTTCAAAAATTATTTTTATTTACTATTTGAAGCAATATACTATATATATTTTATATATATATTTATTGACATCACTGCTTATAAAGTAGGTACTTACTGAGATTTATATATATATATTATCCTAATTTATTGTATAAAATTGAAATACCACTGATAATAAAATGATAAGGTTTGTCAATATTATTAACAATATGGATATGAGGATATTATTTTTTGAGATGTAAATTTCTCATCAGTTTACAATGCTCATAAGTTGTGAGATAAATGCATGTTGCCGTACTAATATATAATTTTAATAATATGTTATGTGGTCATTTTCATCAATTTGTGGGGCTCAGTGAACTTCTCATAATTATTAAAACATATGTTGTTGGTTGCCACGGATGCCAGGAAGTTACCAAAAACACTTTCTCATAATTTTGCCCATATCTATTAGTATTTAAGATATTGTCTATTTTGTTAATTTAAAAATTTGCTGACCTCTTCGAAGCTTTTCCTAATTGTAATGATTTCATTGAACTGATTATTATATAGAAAACAATTTTCATTTTATTAGATAGTAGTAGCGAATGAGCTTGCAGTTCACGTAATGGTAAGAGGTCACTGTCATCTATGGACATCCATGACCAGCTCCATAATGAAGCAGGTTCTACGTGAAGCTGATCACAAATGTGTTGCCACTCCCTAGAACTAAGATGTCCAGCTCATGTGTAAGTGAGCTCGCATCCACACCCATCTATCTGAACTGCTTCACTGCTCAGGTATACTCGGGTATACCATACTGATTCTACCACTTTGATTTTTTTTACATGTGAACTCACCTATTTTTAGGCGTCAAATATTTAATAGTTATATATCATTGCAAATGAAGTTCCTAAACTGAAGGTAAAATCATATTTCAAAATGAAATTAATGATTTTAAAAAGTGTATTTAATTAAGGACCACATTTGTATATAATGAAACAGTTATAACATTCATAAATTGCCCTAAATTAGAAATGTACAGAAACTACAAAATTTGCAATATTTTTTGAAGGTATATAAAAAATGGTATATAAAGTATCTTTACAAAATAACTGATTTTTAAATTTGTTATCAAATTTAAGAAAATATTCTACACTCTTTGTCCCATACTATAATACTTGTGTTTTGATTTCCACAAATACACAGAAAGACAAGAACAGATAGACAGACTAGACAAACACAAGTAGTTTAAATAGAGACACATTATTATGGTGTGCCATCCCACACGTGTTATGTTTTCCTAGATTATGTCGAATAATATAAAATAATGAGCTTACATTAATCAACTTAATCTGTGTAATTAATTATTAAGTAAATTAATGGTGGATACATGTAATAGGTGTACTGATGCTACTGTATTACTTGACATACATCAATATGATCTTTATTTTTTTTATATAAAAATGTGGTCTTATATATTTCTTCCAATTTTTTTAGTGATAGAACTAAGGGATAAAGTTGCATATTAAAATGTTAAATCACTTGTCCTTATTGCATGAGTTGAAATAAAAATTTCGTTCATTTTTTTTTAATAAAAACTTTAACTGGTTCAAGTATATCAATAATAAACTGAGTTTAAATGTTAATTTAAATAATATAAATATATGTACATTATTAATTTACATGGTTGCATCATTAAATCATCATTCCTGTAATAAATTGCATCATCATATAGTTATTTTATTTGTAAATAATATACTATGATAGAGTGTGAAATAAATAAATTTTACATGTAAACATATATTTTTGGCTGTCATAATCCTCATCATTGGTTGATTTATAATATCATCACAGTGATATAAACTATTACTTACAATATTTTTTCTGATCTTTTACGAGCAATCATATAGTGTCTAAAAAGGAATTTTAAATAAACCTTGACTCAATTATGAAATAAGTGCTTCATATAAAAATACTTTTATCATTGTGGCAGAAAATATATATTAATTGTAAACATTTTCTTTATTTATTTTATTTTTTCTGCAAGGTAAGTTTTTATTATCAATTTTTGTTCTGTATGTATATTGCATCATAATTGTCATGAATTAATTTTCAAATTACTTGAGTTATGTTTACTTTAATTAATATAAATTTTATTGGATATAAAATGTCATGTCAAAAATATGTTTGTAGCAATTTTTTTAAAACGGGACAAAGATATCATTAACATTGGTTGGCTACTGACATCACTAGTGGGGGTCTTGGGTGTAAAATATTGAGGAGGTCAATTAAAACGGTTGTCTACCTCTAATTGTACTAGAGATGTCATAGTACAAAAAGGTACTATGTCCAAATTCAGGTTCAAGAGAAGCCATCAAAGGATTCATGTAATTCTCACATATGTATAAATTACATAAATCCCTCCCAAAATAAATATTGCTTTTAACACTTAAATATACATAATTAGAAATTGAATATCTACTATTTTCTGGTCAGTAATAGTAACTTTTAATTAAGTAGACCCCACAATTTAATTATATAATTTTTCAATAATATATCAATTATTAGTATTATTAAGTATTTGTTTTGGTCCTTGTACTTGTTTACCTATGTGAACTTGCCATTATGTTTATAGCCCTTATTATGTCACGTGCATCAACTTCATGTAAATCTCCTGGCTCATACAAATTGATTACAAATGTCCAAAAGTAGTTGTGTCTTTACATTAGGCATGATGAAAGCTTTATTCTAATTTCGTTTAAAGTCAACACGAAATTGACAATATGACATGCAAGAACTTATGAGCCATAGAAGTTCATCTTGAGAAATAACAGTCTAAAATATACACCAATTAACTCTTAGAGTTTCCTCAAATTTTTGGAAGCATGTAATATTTGTCGCGGTTGAACTGTACTTAATAATTTATTGTCAATTTAATTCCCTGTTTCCAGCAACTTAGGAATTATACTAACATATTATTTTCCGTGATTCCATAAATCATCTTAATTTTATGGTGTCACTATATTGCTTATCTTTTTCCTGTATTAATCGTATAATAATTATATATTTAATGATAATATATGTATTAATATTATGTTGCATCAATTATAAATGATAGTAGTAATTTCACTTTTGTGAAATATTTATTATATACTATGAATTATTTTCCTGAATTACTGTATTAACGATTGTAGGAATACGAGCTGTAAAGTTTATACTTCCACTGTATTTAGGTACTATTAAGCTACATAACTTATTGTCAATACATAATAAATCAATATTATTACACAATGTAAGAAATAACATTTCATATTTTTTTATTAACAGATTAAAAAAATAAAAATGTTATAAAATATATTTTACTAATGTATTTTATAAAGTAACATAAAATACCTATGTTATCTTATGTAGAATGTCCACAAATGTAAAAACAGAACTTCGAACATATTTATACTAATACTAGCTGACCCGACAAAGGTTGTGTTGCCATATAAATAAAAAAATATTAAGGGTGAACAACCCTTATCACTTAGAGGTATGAAAAATATATAGTAGCCGATTCTCAGACCTACTGAATATGCACATAAAATATGGTGAAAATCGGTAAAGCCGTTTCGGAGGAGTATGATAACTAACATTGTGACACGAGAATTTTATATATAAGATGATGGGAAATATTGGAAAATGAATACTATGTTTTAGACGCGAACTCACAAGCTTCCCTCCTGCCGAAAATCGCTCAACGCGTAAGAAGTTTTCAGTACAAAAATCACAATAATATTGTTTTGACGACAGGCACTGGCGAGTCGGGCAAGTCAACTTTCATCAAGCAGATGAGAATCATCCACGGGTCCGGGTATAGCGATGAAGACAAACGCGGTTTCATCAAGCTCGTCTACCAGAACATCTTTATGGCGATGCAGAGTATGATACGCGCCATGGATCTACTCAAAATAAGTTATGGAGAACCGTCCAACGTAGTAAGTATTCGTATATATACACGTGATACACACACACGCACATACACACACACGCGCGCAGATACATAGTTTCAATAATATACATATAGAAATGAATCTGTGTGTATGTTGTCTATGTATCTGTCTATGTATATATCTATGTGTATTCATAGTTTAAAATTATATTTGTCCCCCAGATTCCAACTGAAATGTAAAAACTTACATTTTTTAACCATAGTTCCATTAGAATTATCCCTGAAATTGATTAGTTTAAGAAACCTGCTATTTCGAAAACATAATTATACGGTGTTTAGTGTATAATGTTCAGAGGCCGTAGACATGAAACTTCGAACCGTCCATTTATTTCCCCTATCATTATATCTTGTGACCCACCGACCAACTGGGCTGTCCCTAGGGCAGATACTTCACGTGACTTTGTGACCCAATGCGACCACCGTTCATGCCGTCCCGCATAACGTCTACTTTTAATTTTACTCTGCGATCCATTTTCCTAAGTAGATAAAGTTAAAAGGTGGTAGTAAGAGTATGATTCGGCCAGGGAGATACCACATATCTATGACTTCTTTATACGATACGATGTTTTTTTTAAAAGATGTGTGTTATGGAGTTTCTTTTGCCGCTTGTTCTCCATAACGAAACACCTTGTGAAGTGGTGGTAGTTGTATTGACATTTAAAAAGTGCTCTGTAAAGATCCTATTTTGAATAAAAAAAAATGACTTTATTTGATTTAATTTGATAGAAGTAGCAAGACTGATGATAAATGGCCACTGACCACAGATATCTAATATTAGAGTCTTAATTGAAGTTCGCCATAAACGCTTTGCTACCTCTGAGGACTGTTGTTAGACAGAAACAGGTGTGGCGGTGATGCCACTAGAGTCGAAATCTGGGTAATAAGCACGCAACGCAAGAGCGCGCAACACTCCTACCGCGTTAGGGAAAAGTAACAATAAGTAGACATTATAAAATAAAAAAACCGATTGCTTATATTATAAGCATACGTTACTCCCAGAATTTAGGCGAATCCAAAGACACCTCATATGTTAAAGTCCGTCAAGCCGTTTGAGCTGCAGAACGTTACAAACAATGAGTCACACATTCATACATACGTTCGAAAAACATCCCTCCGCAGACGGGTAAATAGACATTTTTCGCCGTCATCATCATCATCATCAAACCCTTACTGACCCACTGCTGGGCAAGGGTCTCCTATTAGAATGAGAAGGCTTAGGCCATAGTCCACCGCGCTGGCCGATTGGTAGACTTCACACCTTTGAGATTTTTTTTTTTATAAATCTCAGGTTTTCCTTCACCATTTAGCAAGTGATAATTAATTTCTAATACGCTCATAACTTCGAAAAATCACTATCACTGCTACTTCGCCGTCATACAATAGTGAAAATTGCATTTAATGCATGACATAAGCATAGTTCATATCAAATGTTGCGGTCTGTCCACAAATAAACGGGTGTCGGGATTTCCGCACTAATTATCTATTAATTAAATCATTCACTTGTCATAGTTATTTAAGCATATGACTATTCGACGTAGAATTGTTACAATCAATCAACATAATTAAAAATGAGCATTTTCCTTAAGTTTGTCATTTATCATTACTTTCCAGAATTTGATCCTTATAAGCGACACTATCAGATAGTGGAATAATATAGGGTGTGTTTTTTTTTTTCCAAAATGAACTCGTTCGATTCCCGGCTAGGGAAAAAGATATTAAAAAACTAATGATGCAGTGTAAGTTTTTATCAAAATCGGCCTCGTAACTCCTTTCGGCATTTTCCGCTAATCCTTATAGTTCCGGATTTGACTCTGAAGGCTCTTTGAAAAATTCACCCTGTATATTTCTTTGATAACACGACATGTTTTAATTAATCAATGTATAAAATTCATTATAAAAATAACTCGTTTCCAGGAAAAGGCGGAGTTGATTTCGTCAATCGACTTTGAGAGTGTTACAACATTCGAAAGCCCTTATGTGGAAGCTATCAAATCTTTATGGGCCGACTCTGGTATACAAGAGTGCTACGATCGGCGACGAGAGTACCAACTTACCGACTCGGCTAAATAGTAAGTGACACTGCTTTAATTTTTAAACAAATTCAACAATAGGCTTGATGACAGTAAATAATCAGAAAATAATTTTTTTGGTCAAAAAATATGTTCAAAGAATTGTGACGGACCCAGTTTTGATAGAAACTATAATATTATTTAAATTTTCAATAAAATAATACATTATATAAAGTTCGCTATGTTTTCTGAAACTAATCGCGCAAATGATTATAGCGCGCTCAATTCAGGATAGGTAAAAACTGCAATTATTTACCTTATAACTTAATTGCCAAAATAATATGATTTTTGGAATCAGTACACATGTACTTATAAATATGGAAGGGTATTTCAAAATCTGTCATCATGCCTATTATTTCCCTGCTATGCTGACAATATATTTTCGAGAAAATTGTAAGACCTGAGTTTACAATACTGAGTATTGTAAACTCAGAATTATCCCTGTGCAGGCCATACTTTATACAAGTCTATTATTGCATACACAAACAATACGTGTGTATTGCCTGTTGGTATTTCCTAAAGACACAAACAAATACCTCGTAGTAAACTACTGTTTCTTCTATAATCAACTGAAAACAACAGCGGCTTGTATTATATCATAGATCCATTGTTTCGTACTTACGCATTAAGCCTCGGATGGAATTATTGTCTCACGTGAGAGAAACCTGATGCAACTTGAAGAAAGCGTGTGAATCGCTATTTAATTGGATATCCATTTTTGCTGATTCTGAAAGTAATTACTACAATGATAATATCGTGTTATGGCTTATCATATTATACTTATAATAATTATTAAATTAAGTATTTTAGTCTAGAAATTTGTGTTTTATGTGCCTTGAATAAAAAAACAGGGAAATATAAATAAATAGCGTCATCAACTACCAGAAGAAACACAAATGTGTATATCTTTTAGATTTTGAACACGTCGGGATTCGAACCCAAGACTCATAAGTCAGTTTGGCATAGTGCATCGCGACTTAATTTTAAATTATGATTTGTGTTAAAGTTGTATTAATTTCAACGAAATTGATTGGCTCATTAAAATGTTACCAACAAATTGTTTGAAAAACCATTTTTCTCCATAGTTACTTGCAGGAAATTGACCGCGTCGCGGCACCAAATTACTTACCAACCGAACAAGACATCCTCCGCGTGAGAGTTCCCACAACGGGTATCATTGAATACCCATTTGACTTGGAAGAGATAAGATTTAGGTAAAACAAAAAGCGTAATGGATGCCGCATGCTTGGCTTTATCGCATGTTCACGGTACCCATCGGTACTTCGATTTCTTTTTGTCTTGTCTGTGTACTGGTTGGGATGTACTAGATTGGTTTGGATAGACATTTTCTTACTAATCACAGGTATTTTTTGTTTGCATGGCATGTTTAGTTGAGCATTTGAATGGCTTACAGTTATTTAAGCGATCTGGCAAGGATCGAGGCCGCAGACTATCTGCCCACTGAACAGGACATTCTGCGAGCCCGACAGCCCACTACCGGTATTCTTGAGTATCCTTTCGATCTTGACGGCATCATATTTAGGTATGTGCGAATGAGTGATGGCTCGTGGACCCATGGCTAGTTCCCCTTTCAATAAGCCTTCCCCGTGTGCCAATTTATATGTAAATATAAATATCCAGAGATTGTATAAGGAAGAAAAATGTAAATTAATCTATATAAAAATTAGAAAACGCTTAAAATCTAATTATATCTTGAATTAAAACAAGATTTATCATTAACATGTCGTAAATACATAAATATCAATATACGTAGTAAGTAAACATTCAACTTACAACAGTTCAATGATCAATACCTGACAAAAACAACAATTATTCTTATATTCCAAACTTACTCCCAGTAATGTTGAATTAGGATTAATTCTTATATAGGCCACACCCTATGTTCTCCCTTTGAATATAGAACTGTCATATTGATTATTTCCATTTGATTGCCAAAAACACTTACTCTCTGCTACTCTGGTGTATTATTAACACCAGAACATACAACATTACTGGACCCCAAGAGTTGCAACTCTTATCTCGTTAATTATATAATTTTCTTTATAAAATTTTCTCCATGCCCAAATGTCCCCCCTCTCCTACTATGTCTGCAGTGAATACTTAACTATAACATTATAGTACTATTATTTTCAAAGTAAAAAATCCTTTATGCGTGGTAGTATGTTATACACAGGTAATGTATAGCACTTGGTTTTTTAATTATTTTAACAATTCTTGTCCTTAACTATTATTGCATGTTATACTAATATTTGCATGTCTTAACTGTAGAGCTTACTAAGCTTTGGTGTAAGGTGATTTATGTTTACACAAACTTAAATTATATTAATACTTCTATTAACAATAAAATATAAGGAAAATCTATATAACATATTAGTTAAAAAAATAAACGCATGAAATGCAACCAGCATGCAGTAAGTCAAGTAAGTATGTATGATTTTCGTAACAAATTGTGTGGTGTGTTTATTATATTGCATCATAGCAAATATTCTTCCAATACCAATCTTTATTTGTTTTGTCGCATCCTTATGATGTGGAAGGTTGAAACTTAGTGAATGTACAACCCATATACGCTCGCTCCTTGCTCGGTATGATGCATGCTTCTTATGTGCTCAGTACTTTAAACCTATATTATAACTCCTTATTTTCTACATTTATTTCAACCTGCGTAGATTTCAAGTAAGATAAGTGGAGATCCAGTAAATAAGCTCAACTGAAAAACTTTTTTACCTAACTGAACCATGGGTATCAAATAAAATATAGCAAATGAACCCTTCCAAAAAATATGCTCCATAACATTTTTATGTTAATATTTTGACAAAAACTGGCATTTTGTTCCACATCTATGCTTATTGTAATCAGAAATAGTTTCATATGTTTTCGAATATTTTTCTTTTGTGTGTGCGTTGCTGGTGGTACAATTTCTATATTCATATTCATATTCATATTCATATATCTTTATTTGCTCGAATAAGGTTAACAAATGTTCTTAAAATTAAAATAATACAGTTCTCTTATTCTACCTCGTCAGCATGCAAATTACCAGTCAGTTATGTATTAACACTATAATTTTTAAATAAAATAATAATTACCACAAGCAATACAATATACTAAATTTCTTTAAAATGTCAATTTACCAATATAAATTAAATTATTATAATATGTCAAACAAATAAATAAGTAATTTTTAGTCAAATTAATTTTCATTCCATTCAATTATATCTTAAAATCTAAGTACTCATTAATTGTATAAAAGCATTTCTCTTGTAACCATGTTGTCAATTGGGACTTAAATTGATTGTATGTCAGATATTTAAATGAGTTAGGAAGTCGATTATATAGTGCAATAGCCATAAAATACACATTTTTCTTGCACAATTTTAGTCTACATGGAGGCATCACCAATGTGTTTTCATATTTCTGTCTTATTGTTCTATTGGTTACATCATTTTTTTTCATAAAGTACTTTGGATATCTATGAACAAATAAACATATGTCTCTAATATACATAGACGGTAAGCTTAAAACTTTGTACTTAATAAATAATGGCTTACACCTTTGCATAATGTCTACATTACATATGGCTCGAATACATTTTTTTTGTGTTCTGAAAGCCCGAATGGCTTCTGTCGAATTGCCCCAAATTATAAGCCCATAATTGAGTACTGATGCAACATAACCATGGTAGGCACACCAGGCTGCTTCTTGAGAAACCGTGTGCCGTATTCGTCTAAGCGCAAATACAAACCTATCCAATTTATTACATATAGTATTAATATGTTCTTTCCATTTTAATTGATTGTCAATTACTATTCCTAGAAATGTTGTGTATGTTACTTCGTCAATATTTTTAAAATCGTATCTTATGTCCAGTGTTTTCAGCATTGTAGAATTATTCGAGTTAAAAAGCAATATTTTAGTTTTATCCACATTTATATTTAAATTATTATATTGTAACCAATTTCTAATGTCATTTAAAGAGCTATTAATTTTGATTTTTATCGCATCTATGTTTTCTCCGTGTATTAGGAGAGTCGTATCGTCAGCGAATAGTATGCACTGACATTTCACGGCGCTAGGCAGATCGTTAATATACATTAAAAACAATAAAGGTCCGATAATACTGCCTTGGGGTATGCCATATCCGTTATTTTCTTTATATTTCGAACGATAACTTGTTTTAATTGATTTGTTGTTTTTTGTAGTTATTTGAGTGATTTCGGTACTTTGTTGTCTACCAACTAAATAGCTTTTTATAAGTTCATGCGCATTTCCTCTAATGCCATATTTGTCTAATTTATCAAGTAGATGTTCATGCCTAACGAAGTCATAGGCTTTAGACATATCCAGAAAAACGCCAGCTATAATTAATCTTTCATTTAAACATTCACATATAGATTTTATAACATTAAAAGTTGCTAGAGTAGTTGAGGAGTTTTGTCTAAAACCAAATTGGTCTTGACTTAATATGTTATTCTCATTTAAAAAATTCATTATTCGAATGTAAATGGCTTTCTCTATAATTTTAGAAAATATTGAAAGTAACGTAATTGGTCTATAATTATTTAAATCGGTTCTGTCACCTTTCTTATGAAGAGGCTTAACAACAGCCTTTTTAAGTATCTCCGGAAAACATCTCTGAGTAAATGCTAAGTTTATTATGTGACTTAGGGGACTACAAATGTATTTTGCGCAGTTTTTAAGGTTCTTTGTATCAATTTGGTCATAACCAACTGACTTGCTGTTTTTTAGACTCATAATTATCTTTAATATTTCTTGAGAACTCGTGGGTCTGAGGAATATCGTTTTGGGGTTGCGGTATATTTGCTCATCATATTTACGAGTAGTTAGTTTATTCGATGCTATGTCAATAAAAAAGTCATTAAAAACTTCCGTAATTTTAATCGGGTCAGCATAAGCCACATTATTGTATTGAACTAATGTTATATTATTATGAGGGGATATACTCATGTTGTCAGTTCTTTCCTTAATTGTGAACCATGTGGCCTTGCATTTATTCTGGCTATTTTTAATGTAATTATTATTAGTTATTTGTTGGGATTTAGACACACATTTCTTAAATACTTGGCTGTATGTCTTATATTTTTTCTGATTTGCACCCCGATTTATCTTCCCAAATCTCGAGGCCATGTAAAGACGCCTTTTAATAACACTTGACATTTTCAATCCTCTAGTAAGCCATTTAGGTTTTCTATATGATCCAGACATTCTAATTTTTATGAAGGGAAAACATAGATTATAAAATAGTGAAATAAGGTCATGAAAGTAATTAAATGCTGTATTTATATCTGTCATACTGTATATCTCTGAAAAGGACAATGATGATATGCAAGTGATATACTTTTTTACATTTCCCAAATTAAAATCTCGCCTGTATTCAACCCAACCACATTGTTTTTTTCTTATGTTCGCTTTAATTTCTAGAGTTTGGGCTGTTTCATGGTCCGACAAACCTAGGTAGTGTATATTACACACACCGTCCTTTATATTACTTGCTAACAAATCAATGCATGACTGTTGTCGAGTAGGGTGTAATACATGATTTTTTAAGTTAAAATTTTTTAGGACACTCCCTAGTTCTTGAGAAATTTTGTTCTGTTTTAAAATGTTTATGTTCCAGTCACCACAAATGATAATTTTTTTCCTACTATTTTTAGTGAGAAGCGATAGTAAACTGTAGAGTGTTTCTAAGAATTGATATACGTTGCTATTGGGTGCTCTGTAAATGCATACTATTACTAATTTGAGATCTGTTATTTCTATTCCACAACACTCAAAATTGTAATGAGAGGACAAAGTATTGCATATATCAATTTTTTTAAATTCTATTTCTTTCTTTACTAAAATGCAAGTTCCACCTCTTCGTTCCTTTACACGAGAAAAATAATTGGCTACTTTATAGTTTTTAAACAGTATATTTGATTCCGAACCACGTTTAATAAAAGTTTCTGTGAAACATAGAATGTCCATATTTAATTTATTTTGAATTAAAGTTATCTCTATGATGTCAATTTTATTAAGAAGTCCAGCAATATTTTGGTGCAATAATCCGATTGTATTATTTTTGTATGTTTGTACGAAATAACTGGTTTTTATCGATAATTTTATTTTCTGATGAAGTAATTTTTTTAAAATAATATGGAATAGTCCCTTTTTTTTGGTTATTATTAAGTGATGATTTATGTACATTTTCTTTATCTTTTAATTTTTCTAGTTGCTTTTCAAATAAATATGGTATTGTTCCTCTACAATTTTGTTTATTTTTAGTCATCGGTGGGTTTTTTTTTAACCAAATATTATTATTATTTGAAAATAAAATTTTATTTTTATTCTGAGGCAAAAATTGTGTGCTGTAATCGTCAGAGTCTATTTTAAAATTAATGAATTTTGCTACCTGCGATAAAAAGTCTTGCGATGGATCCACTTTATTAAGGTCCATAAAATAACAATTTTTGTATGTATTTACTAGAGAATAAATAGTATCATTAAGTTTAGTTTCTTGAATGTATTTATTATCTGTAATTTGTAATATATATACTTGATATTTTTTTAATGTATGTAACGCTAAACTAAGATTTTTTAATAACAAGAACGGATTCTTCTCATTAGCTCCGACTGCTATCACTATTTTGTCATTCAAGTTACATTGTTTTTCCAACTTAGCACAGTAAGATAATATTTCTGAACTTAAAGCATACGGTTTCACAAGCGCACTAACTTTGTATACATCATTCCATTTATATGCCCTAGAATACAACAGTTTAGATGAGAGTCCTCTTACTTGTTGATCACCTAATATGAAAATGGTGCTCTTATCCTGTTTTCCTCCAACTGGTTGCCTATTTTTTTCTAGTTTTCCAGGTTCCGAAAAAGACTTAGAATTATTTTGCGGCTCCAGAATTGTGTCTGACTTTGATAGACATGTCGTTTCATGATTCTTGAGCGTTTTATTACGAGAGATGGGTTCTTGAGTTAAATGAGTGGGTGGCTGATTGATAGTTTCTGGGTACTTGATAGGTGTAGAGCAATTTTCAGCGTTCAATTGTGATTTTTCACTCGTTTTCAATAATAATTTTAATTTGTTTTCGTAATCATTAATTTTCTTGCACAAATCTTTATTCGCTAATTTTAATTTATTTATCTCTTCATATGAATTTCGTAGAGTAGTTTTTAGTTGTTCAATTTCCTGTTTTAGCATCTTTTCACTTTGTTCAGCCTCTATAAGGTAACTTACGCTCAGTGTACTGACATCTGTAGGACAGGATTGTTGATTATCCAAACAATCATCGAAATCTTCAGAATTATTTAAAGTTTTACTTGCTTTTTTTCTCAATGTAATGTTCTCGAGGAAGCTCATTTTATGACAATATTTTACGATAACAAAACACAAAAAAAAAAAAAAAAAAAAAAAAAAAAAAATTTGTGTGTATAGTGTGTGTGCAATTTCACAGGATGGTGGACGTAGGCGGCCAGAGATCCGAGAGAAGGAAGTGGATTCACTGTTTTGAAAACGTCACATCTATCATATTCTTAGTAGCCCTTAGTGAATATGATCAAATTTTATTCGAATCTGAAAATGAGGTGAGTCATCTTACTTATTTTTTTTATTATTCGTTTTAAACCAACGACATGTCACTCTTAATTAAACATGCATTATTATTCATAAAGTTATGCTGATAAAATTAAGGGTTTATATTTTGTCAATATTTGTTTTTGTGAAGTTCTATCGTTTCTTCAATATATCTGAAATATTTCATATGTTGTATATGAATTTATTGACCTTATATTAATAAATGTTTTTTGATTTTATTCAACAGCAGATACTTAGTTTTAACAAGACTATGTTGTTTTGGCATACTAAACATTTATTTTTCTAGTAATTTTGTAACATGGAAACTTTATAAAATGTCCATATATTTAATACCAATTCATATATTTCTTAAAAATATTATGAAATACTCTCCTTACCACTCGAGATTGAGATAAAGTTTATCATCGTTTGTGCAATATCTTGACACCCACAAAATATTTCATTACAAGTTAAAAAAGGTGTGATTGTATTGCATTATTGAGATAAGCAAAGTACCTTTTATTTCGTAAAAGAAGAATTGACATTATCTTAAAAATTCCTATTGATATTTATTTAAAATAAAAATATGTATGTATGTACATATCATCAATACGTAGCTGTAATGATGTGTAAATACATATTAAAAAAACCATTGCTATTTGCATTTTTAAATCTTAATGATCACTATCATAAAGGGAATAAAATATCATGAACTTAAGAAATTTTAAGTTTATTTTCAATTATTTTTTTCCTCTAACATGTACTGTTATACCTTTGCAAAATAAAGCACGTTTTAACGTCGAGTACAATCGAATCATATCATATAGTTGAATAACAATCCCTAAGGAATTAATTTGAGATTGGTCTAAACACTCTAGTATTCGACCTTGCATCAAGATATAAGCCCTAGTATAATTATTAAAAGCGAGTATTTGCGTGTACTGTGTATATTAGTAACAATATTAATTAGTACCTGCTTATATAAAAATGCTAGTAGTCGTGTTAAAAAATTGTGAGCAAACACAGAGTTGCTATTTTTTAAAGTATAAATATTCAACAGTATCTCGAAACTTTACAAAAAGCCCGTGGTAGACCTTTAAAGAAATGTATAACAGAAATTTATGAACAATTTACTTGTTTCAAGTTACTAAAATATATGATAATATATGAAAAATATGATAGATGAGTCACATAACTTTCTAAAGGAAAACAAAAAATATTTACGTACTTCTAAGTATAAATTAATTATTGAATTACATAATTATATTTGAAGACATACATTGATGAACTAATTATCCATTAAATATGTATAAACAGTTAGATGGCGTGACTTTCGTCTGTGACGCGTGTCGCCACGCCAACGGCCGGTCTGACTTGTTCACATATTTTTCTCCTAGTACCTAATCATGTTTATTTTGTTGAATTCCAGAACCGAATGGAAGAATCAAAGGCGTTGTTCAAAACCATCATCACGTACCCGTGGTTCCAGCACTCGTCGGTAATTCTGTTCCTCAACAAAAAGGACTTGCTCGAAGAGAAAATCATGTACTCCCATCTCGTCGACTACTTCCCTGAATATGACGGTATGTTGCTACGAAATATACATTGGTTTCCTGTTACAATAGAAAATAAAATCTTTACCTATTTTAGTCTCAAAGTTATACACTATTTGACGATATTTGTCAAATATCAATGTGTGTTAGGCAAAAATGGTTAAGATTCATCATTAGTATAGTCCGCGAGGTCTAACCTAAGCTTTGCATTAGTGTGAGTGAACACAAAATAGTGTCAGATAAAAATCTTTCAAAAAAAATAGTATTTTTTAGTTAGGTACATAAGTTGAAGACTATGCTTGTTTAAAAAAATAGTAATAAAATATTTTTACAATATGCAATAAAATTAAGTAAATAAACTTTGTAGTATTTGAACCCACCGTTTTGTTACATTGTACAATTGTATAATGAGAGCTTGTCGCGAAATATTTCAGTCTAGATAGAATCAGAGTTAAGTCTATGAATTGAAAATAAAATTGTAAAAAAACAGAAAAATGGTGGATTTAACTACTACAAAGTTTATTTTCCTTATTTTTTAATTTTTAGCCTGCCTTCACATTTTTTATAAGTTTCAATTTCCATTGTACCAATTTGAATTGTACCAAGTATTAACGTTTCATTTTTAGTTAATTTAAAAAATATATATATATGTGTTATTTTAAATTACATTTCAACAAAAAATATGTTTTTGATATTTTAAATTATTCACCAAAGATATAAATTGAACACAAATACAAAATATTAAAAATTCAACAATTCTGCTACTGGTACAAGAAGTGAAGAAGATGCACGATTGTCAAAAAGCAGTATAAACCGCTTTAAACTTTAATTTGACTTGACACCTACACTATCCATTTGTGTGAGTGACAAATGCAAAGCTCAGTTTAGGCCTCGTGGACTATTAACAGGCATTGTTTTAATAAGAGATACCTACAACATAACAAAAGTCTACCCTATTTCGGCCGTGTTATAAAAAAAGCTTTTCGTTTTTCACCTTACAAGTTTTATTATAATATCTTAAATGTTTGAATGCAATTTTCCATTTTGTTTTTGTAATATTTTTTTATCACACGTGAACTTATTACAATAAGTTCTAAACAGTGGCGTGTAATGAAATTCATAAGTATTTTGTAATTAAGATTTTCAAATTGAAACTAAAACATTCGATAATTTATACCACAAATCATAATCAACTTTACAACGTAATATTATTTTTTCATTCGCAAATCAGGTTTCCAGTTTGAAGGAGAACCTAGTTGCTGACCGATTGCGTTACTCGCATTTTACTACTGGGTAAACTGTTAAGACTGGAATTTATATCGTGTGATTTGTACTGTGGCTAGTCTAAAATATACTGGTATTGCTAGATTTTATACACTTTATTGGTTATGCTATGTATAACATAGTTAAGCTTTTATTATTGCCCATATTTTTTTTTTAAATTAATGAAATAAACAAAAATTACTGAGGGCAAATTAAAATTATCAAAAATAATGAGTTTTTATTATTTTTTGTTTAATTATAATGACGTAACCAATAAAGATCGCTAATTATTATTACAAATTCACAATATAAAGTATGTTGCTAGTCAGTATTTATTTAAAATATAGATTTTGAGTAGATTTGCCAACTACAATTTAAGATTTACCAGAATGTTATTAGAGTTTACTACAGAACTTTTAGGCTATGGTGTTAGGGCACATTTCATTTAAAGTATCTATTCTATTATTATTTATTTTTTTGCATCGCTCGATACCATGTACATTGTTTTTAAACAAAGTATCCGTAGGTGTACTAGACTTGATACTTTTCAATTAATTACTTTTCACTGGCATATATTGAATACTGCCAAAAACTTGATCTAGAAGGAAAATATTTTAAATGGTCCAAATACAAATGGTACCTCTGACGTAGAACAATAGTTAGCCCAAGGTGGCATGGAGTCAGGCAGACTGTTAGAGATTCAGGGTACGATGAACACAGTTGGCAAACCTACCCACGAGCTAGATGTAGACGGGGTGTGTCCGCGCAGGGCCGCAGCGCGACGCGAGCACGGCGCGCGAGTTCATCCTGCGGATGTTCGTCGACCTCAACCCCGACGCCGAGAAGATCATCTACTCGCACTTCACCTGCGCGACAGGTACGACACTTGTGCTGTTATATTTGTGTTTTACACTGTGTAATGTCCGCGCCGAATTGCTAGTTCGCTCTGAAATTGTTGCGCACAACTCCAAGCATATATTCCGTAGCAACGTAAGGGCACACTAACGCAGTTATGCACCCGCAGGCTAGAGCGGGAAGCAGACGGGTACCGGGAGGGGAGGACGGGTCCGCTAATTTCTAAAATTTCCTATTTGACGCGACTCTCTTCTATTTTCAGAGCGGACTAGCAGTGTGCCGCGGACTATAATTGTTTACTTGTGTTTGGACTGTAAGGTTAGAGCCAATTAACCTTACAGTCTACGGCAAAATATTGCGTCTACCGAAAGGTGACCCATTCTATTTATATTCAATACTGTAAGGATTGGTTTATACTGGATAGTCTGCTGTCGACGGCAAAGTATTGCATCTGAGAGTTGACTGCGTGTGTTACATCGAGTCTATGTAACACACGCAGTCAACTCTCGAATGAAATTATCTCGAATGAACTCGAATGAAATCTATGGTGAATTAATTCGACTTGTCATGGGGGTTGGTGACTGTCGCCTTCATGCAAGTTCTGTTAAGGTTACCGAAGACGCTCGAGGGTCGACTTTCGACTGCAAACGCAGGTGTTAAATGTGTTTGCACTGGGTTGGTAGGCATTTTCGATGAGCAAACGAAATCACTTGATGAGCTTTTGTAAATGATCCCTATGCTGCTGCACAAACACTTGAATACTGACATGAGAAAAAACAAACATTGTTCCTGTATCCTGTCTCAACTAAAAGTACAAGTACAAGCCCAATTTCTATTTGTGATGTAGATCGATTATAAATACTTTGCTTGCCCTGTTGATCATACATAAAAGTAGAGACCTGTGTGCGAAACAAAACCCGAAAGACTGTGTTTATTGTGTACAAATTCTACGGAAATTTGCACTGTCTTTAACTAACAACTTATAATGTCTAGTTACTAACATCAAAATATTTGTATGTGAACAACAAAGTTGTTAATCAGACAGTTTAGGACTACAATTGTTGTAATGTTTCACTAGGTGTCACGTTTAGTTTGAACGTATGTTTGATTCCAGATACTGAGAACATCCGGTTCGTGTTTGCCGCCGTGAAGGACACAATCCTACAATCCAACCTGAAGGAGTACAACCTCGTCTAAGCGACACCGACGCGGCTCCTGACACAAATCTGTGATTGTGTGTAACACATAATTTAAACATCATCACTTCACGACAGTATGTGTAAATTCACGAACTGAGATCGGATGGACGAACTTATTCATCTTAAAGGTTTACGAGAAGATAAGGTTAGATTGTAAGTCATTTAACCCAGAAGTACGCACGCGGGCGCGCGTCGCGCTTCACGACGCCTCAGGTTTTTTGACATGTTTTTTTATGATGAAGTTATTCACGACTTATGTATGTGTCTGTATCGGTGATTATTAAATTGTGCATTTTAAAAGTTACGGCGAGTCGTGGCCTCGTCGTGAGCTGCTTTTAGTCATTGTTTTAGGATTTTTGTAAAGTTTGTTGCCATAATATCTTTCTACATTAGTATACATTTATTATGTCCAGACGGATGGATTCGAACAAACTAGTCCAGGATCGCGGCCGCCTCACCGCTTCTACCGTTCTGTTGTCGCGGAACGCACGGAAATTTATTGTATTTTAATGGAATAACGATTGAGTTACTTTTGTACATTGGAATTTTGTTACTTGATATATGTTATATGTTATTATTTAAGCTGTTTATATTTAATGTGGTGTTTTACTACACGAATTGACTTGACGCAGGATGTTTTTCGTTAACTGTAGGCTTTGTGTACGCGGCGGTCTGGTGTATTCGGTTTCTTCCTAATGTAATCCGTGTATGAGAATTTCATTCAGCTAGACGTATGTCGATAGGAAGTTAACTACTACGTTAGTTGTGTAAGGAAATTTTTGAAGCATTTGATATGAACTTTTTTTACTAGAAACCCAGGTTTAATAACAATAAAGCGAAATGTGAGTTGTAAAAACCGATACCGATGTTTTTTGCACGAAAGCTTTTACCACAAAAATGTAATATATTGTACATTTGGGTCTAAATGTGCTGAGTGAATTGAGCTGACAGTTCAGTGCCAAGTTTTGCTATTGGCAACTTTTTATTGTAACGTAAAGCACAAATAAATATACAACGTTTACGATCGTTTTCCATATTTTAGAGTATTTTATTATTATGCTATGCTTAATTTAGTGTGTTGCTTCGTGTTACTGTTTAGTTAATTTATATATAGTAGGAAACAAAGTTTCTTATTTGAGGATATATAACTTATTTGTATTAACTTATTTGTTGTTGTGACTTGATTTTTGTATTTTTGCAACTTGAGTTACTCGATTTTGTCAGGATTAAGCATACCATAAGCTCCGATACTGTCAATAGCAAAACTATATGCTTTATTTAAGATACAGCTGTCGGATATGCTCAATATATGGTAAAAAGTGGAACTTAGCGCACAAATTTGAAACTGTTTATTGATGTTACCCACTAATGTGCAATCTCTGTGTAAGCCCTGTACATAGGAACTATATTTTGTTTGTGCAATTTGTACAGCAATATTGATGATTTTGGCGGCGCAGCTTCCTACTGCGTGCGACGTGCGGACCACTCCCTGTTGCCGTATATTATCCAAACACACAATATTCCATGTTATCCAATTAATTCAGAGTTTTATTATGCATTTCGATGGGACCTCTCCGCTGACAACGGCATTAAAATATAATCCCAAATATTAATTTAGATTTGTTTATTATAGAGCTTTTTATGAAATATAATAAAATATTGTCGAATTATTTATTTGTTATAATAGTTTTTTTTTATTTATTTAATATAAAGTTACTAATGACATTCTTTATATACCTTCGACGGGTACTTAGATCGCACAATTTATTTACTAGCTACGTACCAAAGCGTGTTGTTGTATATCAGACATAGTTATAACTACAGATTTTATTTAGATGTTTATACAACTTTTTATATTTCATTTTTAAAGGTAGGAAGCCCATTTACATGTAGTCGAGACGGTATGCGATCGGCACCACGCGGCATCACGACCAAAATATTACGTGAGAGAATCGCGTGCAACGACTGTTCGTGTTTATATTATTTCTACTATACATTACCATTATCGATAGCAATGACGCTAGCCACAGAGACTGATACAATTAACCGTATATTGACATAGTGCGTCATAGATAAGTATAGATATCTCACCGCCTTGTAATTGAAGGAAGTCATTAATAAGCTTAAACGGCTGAAAATTCTGTCAGCCGTTTAATGGCTGTCATGGTGTAATTTACGTGGAACAATGCCGACATGCGCATTTAAGTAGTGAAAAACACGAAATCGAAGAAAAAGTGCGGATAAATATCGTTTCATTCGTAAATGATCTAAAAACTACATTTTTTAAATATGTTTCAAACACGAAAATAGATGACAGTGACAATTCCAATTATCAAAACTAGTAAAATTTTGTTGTGAGTGATTTTTACTAATCTATGTAGTACGTACATAGATTAGTAAAGATACGTCGCCGCCTTGAAATTGAATGAAGCCACAAACTGCTTATTAGTAAGTTCTTTTTTCGAATTCTTGACAAATAAAAACATTTTTAGAGAAAATTTACGAATAAATAACTAATACTGCGTAATTTACATAATAAATAAATAATTATTTCAAATAGTTTATGGACATTTTAGCGCGGAGACGTGGCAAAACATTTTTACGCAACTATTTCAATTCTCAAAACTGGGTACATTCTCTTATTAGGAGTGAGTAATCTTTACTAATCTATGAGTGCGTAGTATAGTTTGCCGGCCAGCAGCAGGTGCGCCGCACGCCGCTCGCGGGCGCCCGCGGATCGACTGAATTTCGTGTACTGGTGTGTTTCTTACCTGTTTGTTTTTACGATTGGGCAATGGATACACAAATGTTGCTATAACTATATTATAGTCTAACGTTGCTTTACCTTTTGCGTGAGATTGTGAGAGTTTTAGCTTAAGTTTCGACTGAAGATGGATGCCTGTATGTAATATTGTAAATTATAATTTCTCATAAAATATAATTTTTTTCAGCTATGCGAGTCGTTTTTCTTATTCTATCCAAGGATTTTTTAATGTTGCCCACAAAAATAATTAGACAAAATTGATTAATCAATAAGATAAAATAAAATTCATGAACTATGAATCTTTAACTCCCTTCAAACAACATAAGAAATGTTTAAAACACATATTTAAAAATGTTCCAGTATGTTGTCTTATGTTACAGACTTGATATACCTTTGCTGCTTCATTTTCCATTTTTATAGGTTAACACCTATTATTATTAAATTATTGATCTATCCATGTTTTGAGCCTTTAATATATCCATATTTTGCATCAAATATCAAAATTTGGAAGTCTTAAATATTTTAACATGCTACTCAAATTACATAAATTGTAAATACCAGAATTTTTATAACCTGAGCATTTACATGATATAGTTAAATCTATTTAGCTATGAAAATTAACGTAACGAACATCATGACAAGTTTTGTTAATAGAAAAATGTAGCATAATCTATTATAATACATTAACAGCTGTTATCTACGAATCAATTATGGGGCAACAGTTAGTCCTTATCTGATCCATTTGTACCCTAACAGTGATTTGACGGTGCGATTACATCACTAAATTAATACTCTTTCGTCCACACATTCAATTGATTTTGTTTAACACAAACGTTCACACGATTAACGCTAATATAAAAATGTTACTACCCCCAAATATAACTTTTCATGAAAAAATATCTCAAAGTGCTGCTACTATAGCGTTACACAATTTCCACTGGCATCACGCTACACTCGTTTTGTTTAATACCTTACTTTGCAGTGTTGATATATTTCTACGATCTTACAAGAAGAATGTGTTCGTCGGTCACGGTTTGTTCTACCCCAGCTTTGTGGCAAGAACGCGGCAGTACGTGCTGTTTGGCGCTGACATAACAGATATAGTACACATGCTTACTTGGATGCAAAGGCATCAGTTCGATAACACTGGTAGATACATCATAGTATGTCAATCTGAACGAAATAACTGTAACGAAACCGACGCTGTCAACATTCTGTGGAATCACAATATCATAAACGTCGTTGTGATAAACTACGATCGTAAACACGATAAACTGAATGGGTTTACTTATTTCCACCCTGAAGATTGTCACAACCCTCGACCTTCAACGCTAAAAAACTGGGAGTCCTGTCTCATGAATGTTCCTCGAAAATGTCGAGGCGTGTATGCTCCGAAGCTTAAGAATTTGCACGGATGTCCAATCGTAGTGTCCACATTTAAACAAGTGCCATATATGAACATAACCAGTGATGGTATACCTATTGGTGCCGACGGTGACCTATTGCGTATTATAGCGGAGAAAATGAATTTCAATCTGCGGATGATGACGCCTCGTATTGGCTTTGGGTGGGGCAAATTAGAAGAAAATGGCACGTGGACTGGTTCGCTAGCCGATGTGTACCACGGTTGGGCAAATTTTTCTATGACCTCCGCGAGTATTACTATGAGCAGATATGCTACTTTCCAAATGTCTATTGATTACACAGTCGTCACCGTAGCGTGGGTCACACATCCATCGGAGAAACAATCGGCTTCTTTGAAACTGTTAAGACCCCTTCAAGCAAACGTGAGAATCGCTTTATGCATTTCGTTCATAATAGTTGTTGTATTTAGAATGTTTCTTACCAGCGAGCTGTTGTCATCGTTAAGACGAGAACTTAATGTTACTATTCCTGACGGTGTAATTTTTCATGCCTGGGCGCTATGCATGGGGTTGCCTGTAGGCTCCTTTCCCACAAATAAAGCTCTACTATGTCTGTCAATATTCTGGATATGGTATTGTTTTCTGATAAGGACATTATACCAAGTTTATTTGATAAATTCTTTGAAAACTGACGTCTATACTCCAGAGTTTGATACTTTAGAGGAAGCAATTGAATCAAGCTATCCATTAGGCGGCGGTCTGGCACTTCGAGACTACTACATAGACAATGCCGTCGTTTATGACGGCTGGGTCAATGTGGAGAGTAATGAAATATATCCAAAGATGGTGAAACTATCGCAGGGCCTTAAATTCGTTTTAGCTATGAATTTGGATACTGCCAAGATGTTTTTGATTCGTAATTCTGATAAATCATTACACATATTGCCCCAAGTTATAGCCAGGAGTCCGACTGTATTATTTTATAAGAAATATTCTCCTCTTGACACTTCCTTGAGTATTATTTTAACAAGACTGAGAGAATCCGGGATTATTCAGTACATATATCTGAATAATACTGGTAAAAATGTATTTGAAGATTCGACTGATACTGATATTCCTATAAGTATGGGTCATTACACAGGCTGCTACGCAATATTGCTAACTGGATGGCTTCTATCAACTATATGTTTCATTATAGAACAACTCATGCCGACGAAACCATTTGAGTTTTATAATTAAGGACTACACTCTTGTAGGTATAATCATTCTTTGGCTATGAGTGTTCCATGATATTCAAGCGTGGAAGATTTGAGGATTGCCAAAGGAATTTGGATCGATTTAAATCTTATATTCTTTTCCGAGCAAATAGTATACGCCTTTCTTTGTCATTATCATCGGACTACAAGTAACCTGTCCTCGGACTATTCATAAAACGAGGTATATTCTACAAATTCCACAATGAACTGAAGATGAAGTATAGCCTTATCTCCAAATCGTTCCGGTGTGTAGAATTCCAATTTAGTGAGAGTTTTAAAAAAAAGCTTACAGACATTTGTAAATTGTTTTGTAGTAATGTTGGCATATAGGAATATAGGTAGGCTTCCTATTAACTGATTTTATCCAAGCAATAAATGAATAAAAGATAAAAATGCAATGTCTTATTTATTCCTAAATAAATGAGCAGTCCTGACTTCATTCTACAAGTTTGTAATTACTGCTTGCTCTACCTAGTCCATGGTCTCTACTAATAGAAAAAAATGCGATTGCGGTAACCTTTTTGTGATAATAATTGCAGTAGATGGATAGGTAACTGTATGGAGAGGCTACTTCCCATCCTCTAGTTAATTCCCCAACAGCGGACATTCACAACCTTCCACCAAGGCGAAACAGTTTCACGTTAGAAATAGGTGTAGCCGTGATATCACCCCGAATCATACTACTTCTACTACCTTTCAAATACCTTCAGATGGTGTTTAGAGTAACTAAGCAAAGACAAGATTATGTACCTATAGAGCTGGCATTATCTGAATCCTGAAGACAGGATGAAAAAAAAAACTGCAGGTGCCCCGGATAAAAAGCATTTATTCCCGGTAAAACGGGTATTTATTCCGGATACCACATTTGTTCCGGTACGAGTGCCACGCGTCAAGCCTCGGGAATGTTCAGTTTAAGAGAGGTTAGAATTTGGAGCGTTTTTCTGCCGCCTCCGCGCGCGGATGTGGAAAAGCTCCCATAGCACAAAACGCGCAGGCATGCTAGGTATATGAAAATGTAGGTAAAAGATAATTTTCTTTAAAAAATTATATTTTAATAACTGTAATTAATAGTTTCTGTAATACGATAATAATGTGTACCTTACATGAAAGCGTTAAATGATGTATTTTTTGGTATGAATAGTACCTAATCAATTCCACAAGAATATATGTAAGTCCATTCACGCACCTGTCAATTGTAAGTAAGTACGTACTGTAAATTCATTAAGTAAAACACTAACTAATGACCTAACTACCTAATGCTAAAAGGCACAAATTATATACTTTACCACGCTGATCGGTAATCGGTGCAAAACAAATGGATTTTAGTTTAATATCGCGTTCGAAATATCGGTTTTTCAGTCAGTATGAAAAATGAATACGGAGAATATAACAGATATTGCCAACGCAGATTTGTTTCTGAAGGAAGATGAAGAAATTGTGACAAAATTAGGAATTATGGCTGCTAAGATAGCATTTTACAATTTCCAATGGCGTTACTTAGCTCTAGTTGTGTATCTTACCGCACAATATTCTGAAGCTGTGGATACATTTTTAAGTCACTACAATCAATCCGTGGCAGTTAAACTAGGCAAGTTTCGTCCTCTGCACCGTGTTACTATACCACAATTCGTTTTATTTGGTGAAGAGGCCTCAGATCTAACGGATTACCTACGATGGCTTATTGAAAATAAGTACGATAACACAGCAAAATTTTTACTCATCTGCCATTCGACTGATTATAAGGAGTGCGATGAAAATCATATTTTCAAAACCCTCGCCGAAATTAATGTTGTCAACGTTATATTTTTGAGGGTTAGTGATATTGAAAATGAACCTGAACCATTTTCATATCACATGATTTTGCCAGAAAAATGCAAGAACAGCGATCCGGAGAAATTGGACATAAGAAATGATTGTCCTTATGAATCTTGTTTTGAATTACTTTTCCCGGAAAAATTCAAGGACTTGCATAAGTGTCCAATTATTGTGTCAACATTTGAACAACCACCCTTCATGTATTTGCATAATGGTACTGGCGAACCTACCGGAGGAGACGGTGACATGCTGAAAATAGTAACAAGTGCTCTAAATGCGACTTTAGTCATCAAACCACCAGCGGAAGGCGACGATTGGGGTCATTACGAAAATAACAACTGGACTGGATCCATGGGTGATGTATTTAATGACCGGGCTCATTTATCTGTGTGCTCTTTACCATTAACTACGCATAAATACGGAAATTTTCAAATATCTTTCATCTATAATACTATGGACATTGTATGGGTCGCACAACTCCCTGCTCTTAAACCTGTGTGGGAGAAACTCTTACATCCACTGAATTTTCACGCTCGAGTAGCAGTTCTTCTGATTTTTATTTGTGTCATCTTAATAAGCGGTTTTTTGAAAATGAATACTCTGAGAAATGTAAGAAGAACTCTCAAGATCGGCTATCCCAAACAAAGTTTGTTCTTCTACTCATGGGCAATATTTTTAGGCATACCAATATTAACAATGCCATCAAAACGTGGCCTTCTCAGTATAGTGTACAGCTGGATATGGTTTTGTTTCATAATAAGAAGCTGCTACCAGGCAGCTTTAATAAACTCTTTGAAAGAACGTGTATATCAAGACAATTATAAGAATTTTCAAGAAGTCCTCAATAAGAAGATTGAGTACGGTGGACAAGGTTCCTACAGAGAGTATTTCGTGGATGAAAAGAATATATATGACAACTGGAAGCAGCTTGATTTGGACGAATCTAATTTAATGTTGAATAAAATTTCTAATAGCGCATCAGATTTTGTACTAGCATATAATAAGGAAATGGTTATAGAGCATCTAATGGACTACAATGGATCTCGGCGGCTGCAAATGATTCGTCGGAAAATTCTGAACAGTCCTACTGTTATGTATATGAAAAAGTTTTCGCCTTTAGCAAGTCCCTTGAACACTGCCCTGAGCAGGGCTGTGGAAGCAGGGTATGCCCAGGTTTGGCACTCGAGGTTTATTCGGCAAAGGAAACATTTGTTTGAACATTCACAAGCACATGGACCACAGGCACTCACGTTAGAACATTTTGGTGGATGTATTGTGATTATAGTAATCGGATGGGTTATCTCCACGATATTTTTTGTCTTAGAAGTGTTTTGCGGTAGAGTGGAAGAAGATTCTTAATTTAATTAGAACAGTGTTTAATGAGATTGTAATTATAAGAACTATGCATTCTTGTGTAATTTACCAAAATGTATCTCTAGCTTCTGTATCGGTCACATGTGTTTTCAACACTTCGATCCCAGTTAAGGCGGTTGCCTCTGCCTCTTACAACTTTAAGATCCTAGCTTAGAGCACTAAAGGTTCAAGCAAGTTTGTAACGAAGTATTTCACAAATTATTATATACTGCCTGCCTGCTTTGCTTTATATCAAACATTTTTTCGGAAGGCATTGCTTTCGCCAAAATATGTTGGCAGCGATACTAATAAAAAGTATTTTAGTCCTCGAGATTATTTTACTGTTTTGTATCTACGAGCTTTTTATGTTATAATATTAAGAGTATCAGTTGGATTATATGAATGTTTTAGTGTAATGAATATGTATTACGAAAAATAAAGTTAATTAATTATGCAGATAAAAGGTGTTTCGACTAATGGATTTAAGATTTCATGTCCATAGCAATTGACATTAATTTTGAACATGAAGAATTTTACT